>BSBM01001052.1:2400000-3000000 GCA_027924585.1 Larix kaempferi | reverse complement strand
GCAATAACAGGGAGAAGGGATTTGAGGAACCAATCTAGGAAGATACGGTCGTCTAGTTTGATCTTGCATAAGCTACGGCGTCGACGCCACTCATGGATGTGGTCCGTGATATGGGTAGCCGTGTTTTGTCTACAAGATAGGAGGATCTCAACGCCCACGTCATAGCGGACAGGCAACTGGAAGAACTGCAGGAAGGTCGAGGCGAGGGAAGCAAAGGTGGCGTGGGTCCCATGAGGTTGCTCAATATACCACTTGGCTGCAGAGCCAGTGAAGGTGCGCTGTAAGAGACGGAGGTGAACAGAGTCATCCACTATGGAGTTAGAGGAACACCATAGGTGGAAAGACATGATATGGTTTTGTGGGTCCTCACCTGCCTTACCCTCGAACTTAGGGATGTCAGAGGGGAGCTTGGTAGGCATATGAGGCCATGTAGGGTCGTGTCGAATAGGATCGTTGGTCAATCTGTCCAGGTCAGGTAGGTTGAGGCTAGCCATGAATGGCAAACTGGAAAAAGGATGTGACACAGTAGTGGGTTGGACCAAGTTGGGGCCAATGCCCCCAAGTGGAGGGACAGGATTTGGGATGGTGCCCCCAAGTGGGGGAACTAAGGTGGTGGAGGATGGTCCAGCACCACCATGGGTAGTATGAGCCACTGATGTAGTGGTGGTATGTATGCCAGCTACGGGAATAGGAATGGTAACCGGGATGGTGGATGTGGCCCCCATCGAGGGCATTCCTAGAGCAGGTGTGGTAACTGGTGTAGTGGTGGATGTGCCCCCAATGGTCCCTATAGCGAAAGGAGTGGAAGTCGCGCCAGCCATGGGGCTAGTAGGGGCAGTGTAAATAGGGTTCTCAGACTCTTCATCAGAATCAGAGGTAAAGTAAGGGGCGTCAATATCTGGTGACGGAGTCCTATGTCGCTGACGAGTGGAGTCAAGTGACAAGGCTCTAGATCTGTGATGAGTGGTATCAACGGATGATGATCGGAATCTATGACGTGTGGTGTCAAGAGAACCGTGCTGTGGGGGCTCGCCCCTGAGGCGCCGAGAATGTCTCGGGGACTCAATGGTGACGGATGGTGTCAAATCTCTGTGGGTTGAGGTGAGTAGAAAAATAGCTCAAAAAATTCTAATGCAACCGAGTGTGCAGAAGGAGAGCTAAAAAACAAGGCACTCAGGCCAACAACCAACTCAAAACACCCACTGCAACAGCTGTGCTACAATAGGTGGAGTATCAACAAAGATGGTCAGAATACCAACAAGCAGCAGGTTTCCTAAAAAGAAAAAATGGTGGACTCACTAGACCACAGGGAGGTAAAGGAGCATGCAAACACCTAGCTAAAAGTATTCTGACTCAACTAAACATATCCTCTGCAAGGTGATGAAATCCAAGTCAGACAATATGAGTAGGAAAGCCAAGTGGCTATGATATCCCCCTACCAGGAGGGATACCGGGTAGTCAATCCTAGAAGAATGGCAACTAAGATACGTCGTTCATGACACGTCCAGAAAGGTGAATCTGCCATTTAGTCCGTTTACTGCAATACCCCTATACAGGGATATCCCGCGAACCGCGAAAGGTAGCCCTTCGGTTACTGAATGGAGTGCGGTATTCCACTCAGGCCTCCGGAACCAGTCTCCCGACTTCAACCCTCCTAAGGGAGAGGCCCTCTGATAAACTGGTCGTGACCGTGCCAAAAAGTACTAGGGGATTTGGGTTCCCTATTTGGACAACAACTATGTCTCAAGTGAAAGTAACCGAGGGGTGTTATTGGAAGCCTATCCCCCCGATCCTACCTAACTACAATGATTCTTTTGTGTTCCCCAAGTGGGGTTAGAATATTGGTTTAGTTAGGTACTTTTTAAGGATCACTTGATTTATGTGACAGAGTGTGTGCTTGTGAGGTTATGAACCCAAAATAGAAGTGCCACAAGGGCGGCAACTTCTGACTATCAATAATGCTGGAATTGAAACTTTAACTTGCAAAATTTTTTGAATTAAAAATACTTGAAATTTTAAAAAGATTCTGTAAAGGGAACAAAAATTATGTTGCAGAAAGGCTGTAAGGAAGTGGGCTGCAAGTAGGACAGGGGGCTGTTCAGATGCAGAAAATATTGCAGCAAAAGGGGCTGGGCTCAAATTAGGGAAAAAATGCAGAAATCAGACCGCGGGTCGGTTGCGAATCGGAACAGGCGGACCGCGGGTCGGTTGCGAATCGGAACAGGCGGACCGCGGGTTTGAGGGAAACAGACGCGGTTAGGTCGTAGCTTTCGGGCCAACAGATGCGGTCGGGACGCAGGAAACAGGGTGAAAGACGCAGTCGAGTCACGGCAAAGAGGCTGACAGGCGCGGTCGGGACGCAGGAAAGCGGCTGAAAGCCGCAGTCGGGACGCGGAAAAATGGCCGACAGGCGCAGTCAGATCGCAGCAAACAGGCTGATTAGCCGCGGTCGGATCGCAGGTAACAGACTTGAATCTGCCGGCAGGGTGTCGGAAACCGTCTGAGAGCCGCGGTCGGGTCGCAGGTAAAGGCCTGAAAGTCGCGGTCGGGATGCGACTGCAGAGGGAAAAAACGCGGTGTGCGACGGCCGAAAGGGACAGCTGAAAGGGAAAATTTTTTAAAACGAAAACCAGAAATTCAAAATCTAGGGGAGTCGCCAAAACTGTGGCTAGGGTTTTACCCCTAGCTTGTGCAAATGAGCACCTACTAAGGAGAATGGACTCCTTAGTAGCAGTTCAGTAAATGTAAATTATTAAACTAAAACAGAAAATTAAACTACTTCTAAAGCATGCATGAAACATAAACAACAAATTTAAAGAATGGCTTTTTGTATTGATATTACCTTCAATGTGAAGGTTTGATGAAGCTCTTTGCAATGTCCAAGAGGATGCTCCAAGTTCCAATATGCTCCTTCTCTTTCTCCAATGGTGGGAATGGGCCAAAAGTGGCTCTCAAGGTGAAAGTAGTTCAATGGTGAACTAGGGTTTCGAGAGAGATTTTGGCAGAGTAAGGGTGCTTGTGATTGTGGATATGGAATAAAGGATCTCCATCACCTATTTATAGTTTTTTGGTGGTGGAGTGCTGACCCATGGTTTTGGGAAACACATGGTTTTGGGCAGCTGTATAGGGTTTTTTCCTCCTTTTCCTCATTATTTTATATTTTTTATTCCCTTTTTAGGGGATTTTTGCTATTTTTGAGGAATTTTGGATATTTTTGGAGGAAAAAGGGGTTTTTTAGCCTTTTTAGGCTATTTTGAGGGTTTTGTGGCCTTTTGGAGGCTTTTAAATGGGATTTTAATGGAAATATTGTAGGAAAATGGACAAATGAGCCATATAATGTGGTAGATGAGGTAGTGAGCACTTTTTGGGTGTTAACAAGATGGCTCCATTCTTCTCTGCTGCACACACACTTGCTGACAATGTTAATCTTCAATACCTACAAACAACTCTCAAATCACTCTGGAGGGATCTACACTAACATATTCGAACCCTGTTTGATAGTGGGTGCATTCGGGAGAGCGTCACACCTGAGAAGAGCCACTATATTTCTCCAATGACTCAATGCAATGGCCTCAGGAATTCTGTGGTTTCTCCACTTCTTCTGGCAATCCACTAAAACAGTCTTGTTGGTTCGAATTCTAGCTCCAAGAGCTCTGATACCATGTAAAATATTAATCACAGCAGAACCTAGCTACTATGGATTCCTCACTAGTGAAAAGATTTCAACACATTTACAAGCATTAGCATAAATCTGTAAAAAATGAAGAACAATACAGATGAAATGGGTGAATAATGTAAATATTATTAACTGTCCAACCCCAAAATAGGTTAAGAACATCCATATATATAAATCTGGAACAATTCGAATCCATTTGGAGTGTTCACACTGATCTAGCTTAGAAATAGCTCAAACCCCCCAAGGTTGACCAAAATATACCAAACCATCCCAAACTGGTTCGAAACTGCTGTGTGAATGCTGGGAATGACTGGACAGGCCCATGTGACCTCACACATGTGGAGAATCTGGTTGGTTAGAGATTAGGCAGCTAGAATTGGCTAATAAATGGGCAAAGGAGGCAAGTTTGTCCACATTCTGAGCATGTGTGCCCTTGGTCAAAGAGAATCCCACAAAACAAGGAGCAAGAGTGCCCTAGGCATGCAAGAAGCAATAAATGATTGGGAGGGCGCACCCAACAGCTAGTTTGACTTAGCACAATGCTCAATTTGTTCACATTGCCAACTGGTTCAAGCTAAATGACCATTTACTCACTAACCAACTTGGGGATGCATTAATTAAGTTGTTTGGTACTAATTAACCATCAATTAATAAATGATTAATGTACATAGGTGTAATAATGTTCTAACATAAGGTTTTGTTAGATGTACCTACAATGCTGATAACCCTAAGATGAAAGAGATTATCTTTGTTGCTAATAAAGGAAACATGAAATGATTCAAGAGTGGGAATTTCATAAGCATCCCCTACTGCTTATTTGGTGGAGTGAAAAGAAGACAAAAAAAGGGGTAAACACTTCCAATATTATCAAGAATAACATAAATACATTAGCCATCCTTCTTGTCTAACTTACATTCTGCAAGTGAAATTCTAAGTGTTTTAAACATATATAGATAATCTTCAATGAAAGAAAATTCATTGGGATTTAAAGCAAGCAATTCATTTTTGAGTTGGTAGGATAGAATCTCATTGTATTTACCATGTGTAATTTCCATCTTTTGTTGAGCTACGTCTAGTTTTCCAATTACTTAATGAAGGTGAAACCATAGATCACTAGAGATGGAAATTTTGATTAATCCATGAAATTCACCTATTTCATTATATGATTTGATATTCTTTGATGCATTAGTGGGGGTCGTTTCTTTTCCCAAGATAATCCTATAAAGTCCTTTGATTCGTATCAAATCCTCCATATGAGGTTTCCATGAAAACTAGTTTGAATTGGTATGCAAGTGATTTTAAATATTATCCGTATTATAATGTGTAGGTAAGATGACTTCAAAAGTAGAAATAAACAATATAGATAGAAATATCTAAAAAATGTCATTGAAAATGAACTGAGGATGGCAATGTTATCCACTTTTGGAAATTCATAAAACGTAACCAGGTACCACATCACACGTAGAGGTTGGACCATGTGGTAAATGGTGCACAATAAGGTTGTTGAGTAAAAAAGACGTTCACTAACTTTGCCTATAAGCTCACTTTTACAAATAAATTACTTTTAAGAAGTGATCCATTTTATAAAATAAGTGAGTCACTTTTACAATGAAGCCACTTTATAAATTAAAGTTGCATGCAAAAGTAACTTAAAAGGGGACACTAAAGTTACTTTACTAGTAACTCATTTTTATTTCTAACTTGAAGTTGCATTAAAAAATTCAAAAATTAACCTAATGAAAAGAAACACTTGAACTCAAGACCTCTAATTAATAAAGTAACTTTCAACCAAGTGAGATAATGCAATATGATGATGGTGGTGTTGGTGGTGGTTATTAATGTCCACCAAGATTAACTTTGGTTAATCATACTTTAAGAAAGTTAAGGAATTACCTAGTTTTATTTAGACTTTTAGTTCTATTCTTGAAAAATATTTTAGAGAAGCATTCCTAAATCACCATATTTTTTATGATTTTGCAGGATAGGAAGGTCATTATTGTAACAAATATTTTGAATTTGTCACCTAATGTGGATTTATGTAGGAAATTCTAAGAGAAGGTGGTTTTCATCTTCAACTCTCTAGTTAGTAGTATGAATATGACAAATTATTTTGACCCACAACATTTTAGGAATTGTTGAACACCCCATTTGACTACGAATATCATGAGAGTTTGTTCTTATGTTAGTAATGTTGATTCCCTTATTTATGTTAGTTAACATAGAGAGATATGTTTGATTCTCTAGATCAAGTTTGTTCACCTACTTATTGTATTGTAATATATAAAAAAATTGTGATAATCTACAGGAAGATCTCACGGCTACATAAAATCTCACTAATATCACTCAAGAATTGCAGAGAAGAAAGAAGAAAAAATGAATCAATAATCACTCATGAACTCAAAAATGGATAAATCTACAGTATAATCATACATTAGCTATAAGTTGGCACTGTGAAAACTGAATACAATGATATGACTGTCAAGTGAATTCGAATTAGCATAAGTTCATTCGAATTATCCTCAGTGTGTAGATTGGATAGCATTGGAGACATCATCCAATCAGTGGTATTAGCCACAAATAGTCAAAAGTTAGTCAAATGAGTCTAACTGGACCATGTGAGCACAAATCATGGGATGGAGACTCCAAGGAGGGCGCATGAGGCTGTCAGTAGGTCTGGTGGCACTCTTATAGAGACAACTGGGATCTATAGGAAGTTAAATTGAGCAAGAAATGCAAGAAATGGTCAATCAACGCTCTAATTGACTGTCAGTGATCCAATTAGTGTAGTAGGGTGCATATGTCATCCAAGTGAGGAAAACAAGGTGCACTAGGTAGGTAGGAGGGCTACTGAGGGCTGAAAACAGGCTCTAGGGGGCTCAAAATAGGCTCCAGGTGCAGGGGAGACCACCATATTGATGAGTGGATGCATGCATGATGACTCGATGCATGCAGAATGCATGCATGCAAATATAAAAAATGATGGTGAGAATATTCCAACACCCCCTCTCAAGCTATACTATGAGGAAACGACAGAAGAAATAATGGTAGGGCCTTGGTGACTGAGACCAAAGGTCACCCCGTACAACAATCTAAGTAAATGAGTGAGGAAAGTAGGAAAACCCAGTGGGAAGAAAGCCTTCCCTCAAAATAAATTGAAGTTGGATGCTAATGTAGCATGGCATCACTCACCCCAAGAAGGAGGCAAGTGACCTTCTTTACTGAAGAAGGATCAATCAACAAGAAATGGATCACTGTGTGAATGATCAATGTGAGAAGGATGAAACTTTCCATTCTGAAAATTAGATCTGGTTCTCCTTTGATCAAGTGGATCACCAACAAGATCTCCGACAGATCTAAGAGTAATGGATGCCCATCTCGGAAGAGGAGGATCATCAGGTGAAAGATCATCAAGTTCTTGTGGATTTGGATCTCCCATTCACTCATCTTCACTTTTAGGTGCTATATCTTCAGGTTCTTGTGGATTGGGATCTAAAATTCGCTCAAAAGGAGTTATCTTCCTCTTGGGAATAAGTGGATCATGCTCCAAAAACATGTGCTTGAGTTCTCCAACAATGAATGCAAGCGAATCTAGAGGGTTCCTGAACTTGCTCTTCCTACCAAGCATTGTGAGAACAAATCCAAAAATATGAAGATCATTATGGAGCATGTGATTTGAACCAGCTAAGGTAGAATCAACTCCATGGATGTGTAGATTGTTCATTGATATCTCCTTTGAACCAAAATAGGTGATATCATAACCAAATTAACTATGATATGATGATGGTATTTTGGACTTCCAAATTAGCTCCAAGAATTAATAAATGGTTTCTTATGATCTCCTTTGAACCATCAGGGGTGAGATCAAAACCAAATGAACCATGACATAATGGTGATGGATTGGAATTCAAATTAGATCCAAGAATTTATAGATGGATTCTTATGATCTCCTTTGAACCAACAAGGGTGAGATCAAAACCAAAATTACAAGGATATGCATGAGACTTGAACCCAAGCGAATGATGGTGTCTTCCATCTTCGGTGAAACTCTGAAAACATGTTCCAATGACCAAATAGGAGTTCATAGGAAGCATTTGATCAAGGAGGGAGAATGCATCACCTCCAAAATACTCAGTAGGTCATCATATTGCACATCAGTAGGCTCATGGGAAGTAAAGATTTTGAAAGTCTCTTCAACTTCTAGAGTAGTAGTTGACATCTCTTACTCAGAATTTGAATTAGAAAATGGATCAACATCATTAGTGGTTTTACTTTCATGCCATAGCCTACTCTCTTCATTTGCATGTGTGTGAAGAGCAGACTGTTTGGAGAGAGGTAAAAAATGGGAGAACTCGTAGAGTTTTGAATTATGGTTTGCAACACCTTTTTCAATGCTATTTCCTGAAACCATGTCTTGTATTTTGAATTCATCTTGAACAACTTCATCATGAGAGATGATGGAGGCCAAATCATGAATAGAGAGAGAAATTGAGGCAATACTACTGGGCTTGTTCTCCAAATGGATAACATCATCCTCTTCCTTCTTTCCAAATAATCTGTCCAATATTGTCCAATTATCACTTGGATGTTCTGCATACTCAATGAGGTACTCCATATTGGAAAGCATAGTAGTACATATTGATGTTGAGGCTCTCTCACAATCATCTAGCCAATCTTCTTCCTCTTTGTAGGAAGCAAAATCTTTCTTAACACCAATACACATATCTAAAAGACCATATCTCTTTAGATATGCTACCATATTTGGTTTCCATTCTTCATAGTTGTATGAGGAGAGAGAAGGAACTGCTTTCAGATTCATGGAAGCTGTTGTTGAATTCGAATCTATTGCTGCAACTACAGAGAAATGTTGTAACTGTAGAAAACTACTACAACTGCAGAAAAACTACCACAACTACAGAAAACTTCGAAACTGCTGCAATTGAAGAAAACTTCAAATAACCTGCAAAAACAATGGATATCCATAGTAGCTACTGAATTCAAATTTGTTAAAGATGGATTCGAATGATGGAATAAACCTGCAAAAAAAATGAAATTGTTGATGGAGATTTGCTGCAAATCGAGATAACATTGCCTTAGGACAATGAGCACATGTGACTAGATCCTTCACACTTGGATAGACCTCACTGGATTGCTCCAGTGAATTCAAGACAATTGCACTAGGAATTGCTGTGGAAATCCAGAGGCTTCTGGTGCTCAATAAAAGACAACTACTCAATGAATTGCTACAACTGTTGCAATGGCTACAACTACTACTTCTGCAATTCGAATAGCTAGATCCAGCTCTAATACCATGTCATAATCTAGAGGAAGATCTCACAACTAGAGAAAATCTCACTAATCTCAATCAAGAATTGCAGAGAAGAAAGAAGAACAAATGAATCAATAATCACTCATGAACTCAGAAATGCAGAAATCTGTAGTATAATCATACATCAGCTGTAAGATGGCACTGTGAAAACTGAATATAATGATATGACTATCAAGTGAATTCAAATTAGCCTAAGGTCATTCGAGTTCTCCTTAGTGTGTAGCTTGGATAGCATTGGAGACATCATCCAATCAGTGGTAGTAGTCATAAATAGTCAAAATTTAGTCAAATGAGTCTAACTGGACCATGTGAGCACAAATCAAGGGATGGAGACTCCATGGAGGGTGCATGAGGCTGTCAGTAGCTCAAGTGGAATTGCGATAGAGACAACTGGGAGCTACATGCAATTAAACTGAGCAATAAATGCAAGAAATGGTCAATCAATGCTCTAACTGACTGTCCGTGATCCAAGTAGTGTAGTAGGGTGCATATGTCATCCAAGTGAGGAAAAAAAGGTGCACTAGGTAGATAAGAGGGCTATTGAGGGTTGGAAATAGGCTCCAGGGGGCTAAAAATAGGCTCCAGGTGCTGGGGAGACCACCATACTAATGACTGGATGCATGCAAATATAAAAAATGATGTTGAGAATATTCCAAAACAATTCTATGGAGAAGGATTTTTATTGTTTTCCTGAAAGTATTTGATTAGCCCTCAAAATCCTTGTTTTTGGATATAAACAAACTTCAACACACCCACTCACAAAAACAAGAAAAAATTTCAAAAAAATAATTTTGAAACTTTTTAAGAGTGAGGTTAAATATCAATTACCTTACCCAAAAAATATATTTTTTCACTCTATTTATGATTTGCTAAGACCTCAAAATGTATAGGGGAAAGAGAATACATAGAAAAAAAAATTCCACTCTATTTATGATTTGATAAGTTCACATAAGGAGCATGACAAAGATAACATGTATACTGGTAAGGGAGTAAACTATACATTTAAACAAAAAAAAGAAATGAAATATTGAAGCAGAACAAAAGAGATTTTTAAAAATCAAAATGATATTGTATACCTTAGCTAGGTATGCTATAAATGGTTGTATTCAAAGAAAATTTAAGGGGTTAAACTTCACACATGAGCGACTTTTCAATGTTTTTTTCGAAAAAAAAGTTTCACCAATTTGTATCTTTTTTCTAAAATGGTTCACCCAAATTCTATAGGATAAAAGTATTTTACTCTAAAAGTTTCCAAATTTTCATAGGAACTATAGATCCTTTGAAATTTTATTTTTTTTACAAAATTATCTCAAAACATTTTATGGCTGACATTTTAAGAATTAATAAGATTCACCAAAGTTTCTACAACTTATGATAACTACGAGTCTTTAAAATTCTCCCTGGTCATATTTTGAGCAAACATAAACCTTTATGGGTGAACTGAAAAGGGTTCCAAATAAAACAGTGTTATGGATGCAATTGAATGGTTATATCAACCCATAAATGCTTAGAAACAATACAACTTGAAAGTCCTTTGATGCATGCAATGGCATAGGATTAGGATCTTAATCAACAATGAGATTGGGTCTTCATAAGCACTTTGATGCAATGATTTACAGGCAAGGTATTCCACATATGTTTAACACCTTAAGTAATCGACTCATACAAATAGAACAAAGATCAGTTCACCAATGTATTACAATATTATGATCCTCAAAGTGGGAAATAATCCACATCTAGAACCAATGAGGCCATTTGAGTAAATATATTAATGCAAAGGAAAAATAGTTCACAAATGAATCTCTCACAACCGATCATCAACAAATTTCTCTCAATTCTCTTTAAATATAGATGATGGACCAATCAAGTGTTGAGCTATAGATCAATATAACCATTAGTAAAGTAAATAAAAACACATGTAATCTCTTTCTATGTGGACATTAAGATAAAAAAATGAACTAGTTAACTTTTTCATTCTTGGCTGGCATTCCAATCTCAAAAAAATCAGTTGGTCCTCTCATGATAGACTGAACACATTTCTTCATATCTCAAGTAGTGCATATCAAATCGAAGGTGGATTTCCACCCATGCACATATCAGGAAGATAATGCGTGCAAGGATGAGAAAAAGGTTTGCACACAAGGAGAAGAAATTGAGTGCATAGAAGGGGATAAACAAGAGGATACAAATGGTTAAGAGAAGTTAATGCATATTGTATAGGATAGTATACAAGCCCATAGGATATGTATTTCACCATCACAGAGAATAGAAAAACCTAAGAGCATAGAAGAAAACAAAAAAAACATTCTTCAAAAGCCAAAAGAGAATGGTAAAATCACACAAATTTTTTAGAAAGAAAATAAAGATATTTTTTATACACAAGGAAAGAGCAATAAAAGTAGAAAAATAAGGAAAAATGAATCCATGAAAGATAAAAAGGAATAAGGAACATGGTAAAATCATTTCTACAAGAAGGAGTTTCAAACAATAAGCCCTATTTATTTTAGAGTGTATATTTCAAGAATGGTCGAGGATGGATTGAAAGGAGTTTCTCGATAAATTCATAAAAAAATAGAGGTTTATACTCCTTAGTTCATGTGATGACAAGTTTAAATGGTTAAAACATGGTACTTTGTTTCATTTCTTGTATGGATTTCAAGAGAATAGGATGGTTCTTAAGAAATAGTCCATGTGAAAGGTGAAATTCAAAGTGTTTCATCAAGAACAAGAGTGACAGGTATATATTGAATTAAAAAAAGATTATATAGCATGTCCACGGTGATAAAAAATGCAGCCTAGAATTGGATGACAATAGCCAAAGGGGGGAAATTTACCAGAAGTTCATAGACGAGGATTACACAAAACACCTCCAAAATATAGACAAGCAAGGCCCTGAATATGAGGTGTTTCACAACATCTGAAAACCTCATCTTCATAAGATTGTGGCAATACCAACAGTAATGTTGTGCATAGAAATAATATCATGGTTGATAGAGCATCCTGATATTGAGCATAGATTGATCTAAAAGAATTAAGGGAGACATATTTCTTCCTTCCAACCATCAAGCCTCGTGGTTTACTATAAGCTATGAACCTGAAATTAGTGTGACTATTGAGTGGTTCACTCATTTCATTTAAAATGAAAATTACACTAAAATTATGAAGAGTTAATGGATGGGATCAAAATATTTCAAATATAGACCGACATGCACATACCCAACTGAAAATATCAAGCACTCATGCCACTATGCACTTGTTGTAATTAGAAAATTACATGACAAGAAGGATTCAAAATATATCAAGTAGGTATGGCAGTTGCAGATGTTTCACATTGTCATGAGTGGAAAAATTTCCAACATAGAAAATATTCTATCCACCACCGAGAGAGATTCTTTGTCAATGGAAAATTATAGTTCTCCAAGGATCTTGATTCAATTTTTATGTCATCCTACTTGCTATATGTCATGTGCATTACCCATATATTTGTAACGTTGGGATGGATATGGCATCCAAGTGATCCTCAGGTTCATGTTTGTTTCGAGATACATTGGGAACATAAGTATATGTGGATCTACATGTAGATTTTTTATCATTTTTGTGGCTTCAGTGTACAAGCTTACTTTTTATAGAATGTATCCATGCATGACAGAAGAAGCAATGAAGGTGGTAGGGACATTAAGGGATTGGTACATTAGGAGGGAAGCCACTTACATCAAGGTGTTTAGAGCCACTAAAACCCCACATTTATTACCAAGGTTTTTTCTAGATAAAATGGTCCTTTGTAAAGTTCCTTACCAATACTATATTTTTGGATTTGGAGCTTATCTC
Source organism: Larix kaempferi (assembly GCA_027924585.1). Classification (NCBI taxonomy): domain Eukaryota; kingdom Viridiplantae; phylum Streptophyta; class Pinopsida; order Pinales; family Pinaceae; genus Larix; species Larix kaempferi. Next base: position 2,987,170 of record BSBM01001052.1, on the reverse strand, counting down.
AACATGGAAAAGAAAGGTCCATATCCTCCTCTTTCATTATATTTCATATATTAAGGGGTGAGAAATGAAACAATATTTTGAGTGGAAGGTGAAATAGTAGCATCCAATCATTTTGGAAAGAATTTTTTTGTATCATGATCTGGTTAATGTAGCCAAAAATGTTGCAACAATCAAGTACCAATGGCATTACAAACATGAACCCTAGAAAGAAGAGTATTTTTATAGGGGATTCAAGACTTATGAGGAAGTCATGATAAAAAAGGGTTTCCATCCCAAGTTGAATCCAAGATGAAAAGAAGGGAAAATGAAACAATAGAGCATGCGATGAAAGTGGGGGAGATCAAAGAAGAATTTGAATTCAAGTAATATATAAATATGGCATTAGTGTTGGAAGAAAGACAAGAGGATTGGGAGGAAAAACTAAAAGAAGAAGATAAGAATGAACGTGCAAAAGAGAAATATGTACAAATAGTAGCGGAAGATCAAGAGCATCAAATAGAGTAGGAGGCATATGAAATCCCACAAAGGATGCAAGTAGAACATACATGTGGATATATTGAAAAGCTATCAGAGTTATGATTGCTTACTTAAGGACACATGAACTCTCCCAATATTTCCAATATGCAACATTTAACATGGTCCAACACAAGCTTCAAGGAGGTGTCTAGCCTATAATTGTTTAATTTTGACAGTCATTAAAAGGTTGTCAAGCAATTGCATAAGAGAAGGAATCTTAGCAAAAGCCAATATTTAGTTGTATGTACCGAGATCATCGTCATGGATATTAATGATATTGATATACATATAATACTAGAGTTTCCTTTTTCGAGGCCACTTTATCTAGCATCTATAAATTGAGGAAACAATTAGAAGAAAGTAGGAAGAAATTAAGTTGTTAGATAGGCAAGTTGTATACTATAAAGTAGATGGGGGATATCCTATAGAGTTCACATCTTATGCTTCAGGTTTACAAAGTGAATTTTGTGTTGCAATGAAATATATCTATAGGGAGGAAAAATATTTTCATAATGTTTGTTGCGATCTTGTCAATGTTTATAAATAGACTTACTAATAGAGATTGACACAGCAAGAACAACAAATTAATTTTGATACACTTAGTAGATAGTAAAGGAAATTCTAGAAAATTATGCTAGAAATCCCTCTATTTCCAAACAATCTGATGTTCAACTTTGAAGTCAGATTGTATGCTTGGGAAACCTATAGTGAAGAAATGGAAGAATATGTAGATATGGAATTTGGAAGCAAATAGAGATTGTAGGAAGAAGTGGAGTAGACCACAGACTCGTGTAATTTTCCATAATTTGGAGCATGGGGGTAGCTTTTGTCATAGGAGGAAGTGAGTAGAGTAGTGGAACACTACATAAGAGTAGTGTATCAGTCTATCCTTCATATCTCTTAGGTTAAAAATCCCACAATTGAAGGCACACATGGAGATTCAAATGAGGTAATTAAGGATATTTAAAAGTATCATTGGAAAATTGGGTAAATTTATTTCAAAATTGAAGTGGGGGCTATTGAATTCTCCCAAACATGTGGGAAGTCGCATTCAATTTTTGGAGACAAGGGATCCATTATGAGCCTTGAACGTGCCACATAAATAAGTGGTACCGCTATTTTGACATTCATTACACTTTTGAAGGAAATTCTGTGTGGGTTGGTAGATGGGTAGTCATGCTAATACCATGGGATTTCAGTGCATTTACTTGCACAATTTTTTGTACCGAATTCCTTTGTCATTCTAGGGCACAATTTATCTTTTGGATATGATGAGGATGTCTTTGGTGAGATGCATGTTATATGTTGATGATTCCTTTTTGCAATATTAGCCAAAATGTCACATGTGTGTGAAACTCAAGTGTTAGCAAACTGATCAAAATGGCCCCAAAAGGTTTTGGAAGAGCAAGATTTCCATAATCAGGATTTTTTATAAGAAGAAATTGTTGTTGGCCATACTATTGGGAGAGAAAATATGGATCAAGATCTTATGTGTATGGAATTATTTTTTTCATACATTGCTTATTGAAATTATTGTAAGAATGTATTTTTACACCTAGATTCCCCTTTTGTAAAAAATGCATCTTTATTTTTGTTTATATTTTAGAAATTTTTCTATATCCTTGTGAACATAGAATTTCAAATGATAAGTAATCGAAGACTATTCTTGATAACTAGTTGGTTAATTGTATTGTCACTAATTAGTATTATATTGATCCTTACACTACCATGGATATTCCACTGGAACAATTCGTTACAATGGATCTTACAACTACTTCTTTTTCCAAAGTGCCAAAACTGATTCCGAAAGTTCCAAATCAAGGTTCCAAAAGTGAAAAAACCGGTTCCTAAAGAGCCAAAGCCAGTTCTAAAAGTGCCAAATCCAGTTCCAAAAGTGACCAAACCGGTTCTGAAACTGCCAAATCCATTTCCATAAGTGCCAAATTCAGGTTCCAAAACCATACTTTTTCTTTTGATATTGCCACTTTTGAAATTGGTTTTTGCGGTGTTCCGATATGATAATTATGACGGTCATTTAAGTTGTAAAAAATATACAAATTATCAAATGAATCGGTGTCTATATAATATGACGGTCATTTGAAGTTGAATTTCATTAACTAACACCCCATTTTGAATGAGGCTCGAGATAAATGAATGAAGGGTCGGCCGATCCTTCTTTTGCCCACTATTATTTTCATATTAGTTCTAGACTGCAAGAAGGCTGGTTCAATCTTTCTCGTGTTCACCATTCTAGATACAGGTGAATTGTCAGATATCGGTGTTCACAGTTATCTACTAAAAGAAGGGGTGGTCGATCCTTCTTGTTGGTAGTCAGAAGTCCGGAGAAATATTGTTTAGATGTTATAACTTAGGAAATATCCCAATCCCTACCATATAATGCGGAAGTTGGTAGTGGGTAATTGTCGTCCCAACCTTCATAGATAAAATATATTTTCATTTCTCTTTTAAATGAAGGGTCGGCCGACCCTTCTTGTGGTTGGTATTTTTGCAGTCTTCACCATTCAGGATATACATGAATTGACATCCTATACTTCATAGGTTGAATATTTGCACAATTCCCTTAGAAATGAAAGGGTAGTCAACCCTTCTTCTGCCCAATATTATTTTCATACTAGTTCTAGACTGCAAGAAGGGTCGTCTGATCCTTCTTGTGTTCACCAGTCTGGATACAGGTCAATTGCTGGATATTGATGTTCACAATTATCTAGTAAACGAACGGTCGGCTGACCCTTCTTGTGATTTGTATTTTGCCAGTCTTGACCATTCTGGTTATACATGAATTGATCTCTATTTTGGCAGGCCAAAATATCACACGTGTGAGCCTCAAAGAGAGAACTGAAACCATAAGAAGTGATGACATGGAATGTGTGATGAGGCTAGAAAGACACATGATGGTGTTCTGGTGCTATCATTTAGTCAGTGTCTCAATCTGACATCATTCTGGAAAAGTATGACAAGTTTGTGAAACTTTGGAAATTGACAAAGTATGGAAAAAGTAGAAAAAAATGCTCTAAGAGAATGCCCACCATAATTCATGGTTTGAGAAAAATGCATGCACCATCATATCATGCTATAGCTTGTTGAAGTGGCTATCTAGTCATGGTCTCATTTTTCCGTAATAATTTATGAGGAGAAAATTATAAGTCTGCCAAAATAGGGTTTCAGGATCAACCTTGGAGAAATTCTTGGAAATGACCAAGTGTTGGAAAACTGGTTCAGGCGGCCTTGGGAAAATGCTCGTCGTACCTCATGGGAGGATGATAAAAGGGAAGTTAGATAAATGGCTATTCGAGAAAGGGCGGTTAGATCGACGTTCCATTATATTTCCGTGCCGCCAACATGCCCAACGTAATGGAGATCAAAGTGGTTGCGAAATACCATACCATTGTATGCATGTCGTCTCCACATCATTCTGCAATCAAAGAAAGCGGTAAGGAAAACCACCATCATGCGTTGTGAAACCACCTTTGGTGGTGTATAAAAGAGAAGGGCACATCAAAAATTGACTTTTGTGTTGTGAACGATGGAGGATTGGAACATGTCTATGCTGCTCGAAAGCGACAGAGCATAGTTTATTCAACCTGTCCATGCCAGGTAGGTCCTCTTAACTCGTGAAAGTAACTAGAATTGTTTACATAATGGAAGGAAGTAGTGAAACCATTTTTCAGAACGTTGAAAATATGAGGATAGGAGAAACCCTAGTGGACAGAGATAGTGACATTCATGACCCCATAATGGTTAAATTCTTAGTTTCAGAAATCAAAAGCAAGTTGGAGGGTTTATATGAACAAAATTTGGATGTGCACAATGTTTATAAGTCTCGTTTTATCCATTTCTGTCTCGAACAACCTTCAGGGTTTCCGTAATTTGTTTCGTGGTGTGCAGTAAATTATTCTCAGAGTCAAAGAGTCATTATGAATTCATCATGAAAGAAAATTATTTTCCATGTAAATGAGTCTACCGTTAGGAAAGCTCTAGCAGTACCCCTATTTTCCTCCCACCACCAAGAAGATTTTGCTGAAGAAGCCCTAGTTAGCCAGTATAGAGAGTCATCTCCTTAAACCAAAGAAACCTTCATGACCAGTTGTTTGAAACTTGGCCTTGCCATTGATAACACCCCCTATCCACTTGACATTAATTTCTTTAATGAAAATTCATAGTTAGTTTTTTCACTCATTTCACAGTTTTTAGGGTTTGATGATGATTCCATGGTCACAGAGGTCCAATTAAGTTTGCTTTTTAGATTAAGTGTTGCTAAACCAGAAATGGATTACAGTCAAGTACCCTACCTTAAATTTGATGAATTCTTGGCTCGGAACATCCACTCTCAGTTAGTGAATTTCCACACTTCAAGACATTTCAGATTCCAGACACCCCTGATGAAAATGATCTTGTTTAGCAGTGGAAAAGATTTACATTTCCCACAGTATGTGTTTTCAGAAACAGTGGAAGACAGTATGTTTAATTTTATGAATTTTATTTTATCATAAGTATACAAATTGATGTTTGGAGAAAATTTTTCTAGAGTATTATCAAATATGAAGACCCTGATGCAATTAAGCCCAAAAAAAGAAATTGGAGACTGGTTTTTTGGGAAGCAAGATACAGTAATCATACTTTATGGATTTGTTAAGGATCCCTATATTCTTACCAGCCTTTTTGACTCCGAGAGTTTTTGCTTTGGAGTTTATCAGACAAAAATTGTCAGTAGAAAATGACCATTTTCTACATTTCAAGAAAGCTACAGATATACAGTTCCCTTTAAAAAATGGTCCTTTTATCATCAAGAACAAGAATGCTCTCCCTTTTGTACAAAAACATTTAGAAGCACTTAGTTTTAGGAAAGAGACAACTATTAATTATGATCCTTGTCATGTTATTTGTGACAGAAGGCAAGATAACAAAAATAAAGCCTTTGATCACCAAGAGATTGAAGGATTGGAGAAGATGGCAAATTTACTACAATATGAATATGACACATAAGTTTCAAGAAGTTCACACGCTAATCCTTCTACCTTGGATAAAGTTTCACCTGAGTTGGTACCTGAGATGGTACCTACCCCAGGAAAGGTTGAACAAACAAGTAAAATATTTTTTTATGAAACTACTGATATGCAAGTGGAGGAAGAAAGAGAAGCCAAAAGATTAAAATCAAGCCAGCAAGATGAAGTAGTTGTATCTGAGAAAGAAAAGGGAATGAAGAAATAAAAATACCAAGGTCCAGGAATTCAGGTACAGGAATACGAATTTGACGAGGCAAGAGCTGCAGGAGATTCTAGCAAATTTTATTCAAGAGATGAAATATGTGTAAAATATGGAAAAGACAGACAAACAACAGCAGAAGCAATGCATAAGTTGTTTCCAGAAGTCAGGAATGTTGTTGATTCATAAATTACTTTGATGACTAGTAGAGATCTAGAAAAAAATACTTTGAATTTGGCTGTATTGTCTGATGATAAGGTCGCAGAAATGAAATTGAATTTGCAGAAGATAACAGTCCCTGATAAAATTCACCTACATAGACAGATTGGAGAGGTGATTTATGTTGATATGATGAAAACTACTTTAACAGTGGAAAAACCACAGAAAACAGTGAACAGGCTGCAAATCCAATTGAGCCAAGAGAAAATAGAGAACAAAGCTCATTAGCTGCAAATAAAAATATTGCAAGATGACCTGGTGAAGAGCAATGATGAACCAAACAGAGGGGAGGAAATTAAAAATATTTTAGTTGAGAAAGAAAAGGATATCAAATTACTTCAGCAAAAGGTTAGAATTCCAGCAACTCGGATAATTCAAGCCTCTGAATTAACTGTGTTAGAACAAGAAAAAGAAACTTTATCTCGAGAATTGGATGACTGTCTTGCTAAATTGCTCAAGTTTGAGGAAAAAGAAGAAAGTTGGGAGAAAGATAGATTGAGTCTTAAAACTGAAATTGAAGATCTAAAGGACAAATTGGCAAATACAACACAAGAGAAGCAAGGAACATACCAAGGAAACAAAGATGCAAGCACAGATGATATAGTTCAATCTATGTCCCAAGTTAGCTTGAAAGAGGTGGAGATCATAGAACTAAAAGAAGAAAAACAAAGACTAGAAGAGGAAAATCAGAAAAAGGAAAATGAAATAAAAGAGTTGACAAAAAATAATAAATATTTGGTAGACAGAAATCAGAGGATGATAGGCCAAGTGAAAGGACAACCAGCATTGCAAGGTGCAAAGTGTTTGATTTGGGATTCAATCATCGATGAGGTTGCAAAATTGAGGCCTTATTTAGATTTTATGAAGACAAAGGAAGCCATAGCAATTGATATTTTACGAAGTTGTAAAGCAATGAGAGAAGTTTTAGATAAGATACCAAAAGATACAACCCAAGGTATCATAAGTTTCTTAAATACTCTGACAGAAGGTGATCTGAAAGAAATGGCTATCAAAAATAGGGTAACAGTCATAACTTGGGCTAGGAGAGTCCTTGGAAAACATTCTCACATTGAAAATGTTCACGCTAGAGCCGAACAGATGAAGGAATAGGTTAAAGCGTTCAAAAAGGGATTTGAAAAGGTAATACAAAAGGGACTGCCTTCTTTTTGGGATGAAAATAATGAGTTAATTTCTCGGGACAATTATAAGGATTTACTATATAACATCAGGAGGAACCATGAGCAATTTCAAGGTTTGACTCATGTTCTAACAGGGAAAATTCTACTGAAGAAACTCTCCCTTGACTTTGAAATTCTAAACCAGCTGGCCATGATAGCTGAAAAGATTCCTCCAACTTACATTGCAGAGCACATAGAGATGAAATTTCTGGTCGAGGAGATGACTAGTTATGAGGTACCTTCTACAGAGCAATGGAAGACAGTGGAGAGATATGGGAAAATTAAGTACACCTTGCACACTTGAAGACTACTGTTTGAGAAAGAAGCCTTGTCAGCAGCTATAGCCAATAGAAAGACATCAAATGTTATATTCTGAGAAATTTTGGAAATTGTATAAATTTTGACCGAAATGGAATGTAATAGTTAGTTTATAATTTTCTATTTTTAGTTATGAAGCAGTTAGGGTTTTACCTCGAGAGGTTTTACAATGTATACAAGACAATTTTTGGCAATGTAGTAAGTGTTGGAACCCATGAAGAGATATTCGTTTTGTATTGAGCCCTTCAATTTTGAATAAAGATGGTCGAGCAGAGTTGATGCATATTTTCAAGAGTAAGGATTCCGGTGTTATTTTATTCAAAGGATTAGATGTTTATTTTTGGCAATGTAGTAAGGGTTGGAACCCGTGAAGAGTATTGAGCCCTTCATTTATGAATAAATATTCCTAAGCAGAGTTGATGCATATTTTGAAGAGTAAATATTTCTGTGTTATTTTATTCAAAGGATTAAAAAGAATGTAACTGTCCTATCAATGATGAGCTAATTAAGAAATTAAATTATGACAATAATGACTGCGCTGTGATTGCAGAATGTGAAACAATATAAATCAAGGAAATAAATTGATTGATGCATAACCTGCATATAAATCATATGAATGATAAATCAAGCGCAAAGATTTATATGTTTTATGATTTAACAGAACAAAATAGAGTTATTAGATGTATGTATGAAAAACCAAAATGAATCAAGGAAATTTGATACACATAACAAAAGAAAGTAAAATAGAAACTAACTGAAATTCTTTAAATATTGTAAAACATTACAAGTCTCCAAGTACAGAGTGTCTCCAGTTCTCTTCTTCGATGGTCCCCCCCATTCATGCAATTTTCCCAGTATTATTTCCATACTAGTTCTAAACTGCAAGAAGGGTCGTCCGATCCTTCTTGTGCTCACCATTCTGGATATAGGTGAATTGTTGGATATCGGTGTTCTCAATTATCTACAAAATGAAGGGTCGATCGACCCTTCTTGTGCTTAGTATTTTTCCATTATTGACCATTATGGTTATACATGAAATGACGACCTAGACTTAGTATTTTTCCATTATTGACCATTCTAGTTTTCGGTTGTAAATGTTTTTCAATAATCGCAGATTTGATGCCTGCAACCCGCAACTCACAATTGTGGATTGCGGGAAGAGTATTGTAAATGTTTGCATTCTGCGTTTTCGCAACCTGCAATGCGGATTGCAGGAACGTTTTGAATAATGGATTTGCAACATGCATTTCTGCAACCCGCAACCCACAATGCGGATTGCATAAACTTTGGTTTGTTTTCATTTGAAGTTGAATGTCATTAACAAACACCCCATTTTTGAATGAGGCTCTAGATAAATGAATGAAGGGGCAGCCAACCCTTCTTCTACCCACTATTATTTTCATAATAGTTCTAGACTGCAAGAAGGGTGGTTCGATCCTTCTTGTGTTCACCATTGTGGATATAGGTGAATTGTCGTTTATTGGTGTTCAAAATTATCTACTAAAAGAAGGGGTGGTCTATCCATCTTGTTGACAGTCAGAAGTCGGGATAAATATTGTTTACATGTAATAACATAGGCAATGTCAAGATCCCTACCATATTCTGGGGAAGTTGGTAGTGGGGAATTGTTGTCCCAACCTTCGTAGATTAAAAAAAAAATCATTTATCTTTTAAATGAAGGGTCGACCAACCCTTCTTGTGCTTAGTAGTTTTGCAGTCTTCACCATTCATTATATGCATGAATTGACAGCCTATACTTCGTAGGTTGAATATTTGCACAATTCCCTCATAAATGAAGGGGCTTCCGACCCTTCTTCTACCCAATATTATTTTCATACTAGTTCTAGACTACTAGAAGGGTCGTTCGATCCTTCTTGTGTTCCCCAGTCTAGATACAGGTGAATTGCTGGATATTGGTGTTCACAATTATCTACTAAACGAAGGGTCGACCGACCCTTCTTATGATTTATATTTTTTCAGTCTTGACCATTCTGGTTATACATGAATTGATCTCTATTTTGGTAGGCAAAAATATCACACGATAGGAAGTGATGACATGGAATGTGTGATGAGGCTGGAAAGAAACATGATGGTGTTCTGGTGCTATCATTAAGTTAGTGTTGCAATCTGACATCATTCTAGAAAAGTATGACAAGTTTGTGAAACTTTGGAAATTGACAAAGTATGGAAAAAGTAGTCAAAACTGCTTTGAGAGAATGCCTATTATAATTCATGGATTGAGAAAAATGTGTGCAGCATCATATCATTCTATAGCTTGTTGAAGTGGATATCTAGTTATACATGATTGCGGATTGCGGGAAGTGTTTGAATAATGGATTTGCGACATGCATTTCCTTAATCCGCAACCTGCAATGCGGATTGCGAAAAACATAGGCTTGTTTTTATTTCGGGTTGTAGTCCCACAACCCGTAATTGTGGATTGAGGATTGCAGGAATGTTGTATATATTTCCAAAAAATTAAACCCCCGCAACTCGTCTTCCGCATTCCATAGATTAGATCTCAGCCGTCGATTTGTCTTAATCTTACGGCCCAGATTTAACCCGATGGAATTAATAAATATGTTGATTTTTTTTCTATTTCCTTTGATTATTTTTAATCTTCAAAAATTACCTGATGTGTAGATTTTACTACGATGTTTTACCAAGGGTCGTTTTTGACATTTTTTCCATCTTAAATGAAGGGTTGGTTGACCCTTCTTGTGCTTAGTATTTTTCCAGTCTTCACCATTCTAGATATATATGAATTGACATCCTATCATTTGTATGTTGAATATTTGCACAATTCCCTGAGAAATGAAGGGGCGACCTATCCTTCTTTTGCCCAATATTATTTTCATACTAGTTATAGGCTGCTAGAAGGGTCGTTCGATCCTTCTTCTGTTCACTGGTCTGGATACAAGTGAATTGATGGATATTGGTGTTCACAATTATCTACTAAATGAAGGGTCGACCAACCCTTCTTGTGATTTATATTTTTCCATTCTTGACCATTCTGGTTACACATGAATTGATCTCTATTTTGGCAGGCCAAAATCTCACACGTGTGAGCCTCAAAGAGAGAACTGACACCATAGGAAGTGATGACATGGCATGTATGATGACATGGAATGTGTGATGAGGCTGGAAAGACACATGATGGTGTTCTGGTGCTATCATTAAGTTAGTGTTGCAATCTGCATCATTCTGGAAAAGTATGACAAGTTTGTGAAACTTTGGAAATTGACAAAGTATGGAAAAAGTAGTCAAAACTGCTCTGAGACAATGCCCGCCATAATTCATGGTTTGAGAAAAATGCACGCACCATCATATCATGTTATAGGTTGTTGAAGTAGCTATCTAGTTATAAATGATTGCGGATGCGGGAACTGTTTGAATAATGGATTTGCGACATGCATTTCCGCAACCCGCAACCCGCAATGCGGATTGCAGATTGCGGAAACCGCTAGGCTTGTTTTTATTTCGAGTTGTAGTCCCGCAATCTGCAATTACGGATTGCAGATTGTGGGAACATTGTATATATTTCCAAAAAATTAAACCCCTGCAACTTGTCTTCTGCATTCCACAGATTAGATCTCAGCCATCGATTTGTCTTAATCTTATGGCCAGATTTAACCCGATGGAATTAATAAATATGTTGATTTTGTTTTTGTTTCCTTTTATTATTTTTCATCTTCGAAAATTACCTACTGTGTGGATTTTACAACAAGTTTTTACCAGGGTTCGTTTTCGCCATTTTTTCTAGCTTAAATTAAGGGTCGGCCAACCCTTATTGTACTTAGTATTTTTGTAGTCTTCACCATTCAGGATATACATGAATTGACAACCTATACTTTGTAGGTTGAATATCTACACAATTCCCTCATAAATGAAGGGGCGGCCGACCCTTCTTTTTCCCACTATTATTTTCATACAAGTTCTAGACTGCCATAAGCTTGATGGAGATCGACAGTTATAGAAGCTTGACGGAGATCGACAGCCACAAGTATTGTTGGCAAAAGTAAGATAGGATGGTTTAAGCATGGGCAGAGTGTTGCTACCCCATGAACAAGTTGGAAATTAGATCAATGGGTGGAAGGAAATATCTACGAACGAAAGGTACTTCAGTGATTTGAGATGCGTGGGGAAATGGACTTTTCAAATTTGCAAAGTTTTGGTAGGGACCGCATGTTTCGACGGTGCAGATCTGGCGGGGAAAGGCATCGGCGGTGGAGGTTTAGTTCCCGAATTGAACATGCATGGAGTATCAACATGTTCCAAATTCGCGAACCTTGTTAAAGGTTGGACCTTTGGACCGTCAGGATGCGGACAGGGGCTAGATCAACAGTTGATAATAACTACACAGATCTAAGGTGCGAGGAAGGCGACGTTTGAGAGATTGAATATTGTGGAAGGTCATGGGGCTAAGCATGGAAGAAGATCAATGGTACCAGATCGATCATGCAAGATGGACGGCTCAGAGAAATTCATTTATCGCTAGAGGTGCAAGAATGATAGGATAGGATAGATAATATAAAAAATGGAATGCATGGGGATTTGAGTACTATTTTATTCAGTTTCCCCCTTTCCCCCTTGGTCAAGGTCAAGGGGGCAAGTTAAATGATATAGACTCAAATAGACTCTAGCACCTTGGTGACTGTACATTCTATCTGGGACCAAGTCCAACAAAACTGATGCAATAACTTAACAACTAGCTCAAAGAAAACTTCAAAGAATCAGGTTAGAGAGATACAATGGAAAGTCACATGACACATATGGAACAAAGTTATAATCATTTTGAATCTTTTATATATAAGAAAATCTAGGGGTTTAAGCTTGCTCCCATGCATGCAAGAAAAATTCCCACTTCCAAAGGTATATTCTTCCTCCATGAGATCAAATGAGCTAAGACTTAAAATTGGACAAAAGTATATGCATGCCACCTGATAATTTGAAAAGATTTTTGGTATTAAAAATGTAATTTACATGCATTGAATAGATGGCAACCTTAATTTATCTACTGTGTAGATTTTACTGCGAGTTTTTACCAGGGGTCGTTTTTGCCATTTTTTCCAGCTTAAATGAAGGGTCGGTTGACCCTTCTTGTGATTAGTATTTTTGCAGTATTCACCATTCAAGATATACATGAATTGACAACCTATACTTCATAGGTTGAATATTTGCACAATTCCATCATAAATGAAGGGACAACCGACCCTTCTTCTGCCCACTATTATTTTCATACTAGTTCTAGACTGCCAGAAGGGTCGTCCGATCCTTCTTGTGCTCACTAGTCTAGATACATGTGAATTGTTGGATATTGGTGTTCACAATTATCTAATAAAAAAAGGATCGGCTGACCCTTCTTGTTATTTATATTTTTTCAGTCTTGACCATTCTGGTTATACATGAATTGATCTCTATTTTAGAAGGCCAATATCTCACACGTGTGAGCCTCAAAGAGAGAACTGACATCATAGGAAGACATGACACTTTTTTTTTTTTTTTTCGAGTGTTGGTCCTAAAACCCGCAATTATAGATTGCGGATTGCGGGAACGTTGTATATATTTCCAAAAAATTAAACCCCCGCAACTCGTCTTCCACATTCCCCAGATTAGATATCGGTCGTCGATTTGTCTTAATCTTACGACCCAGATTTAACCTGATGGAATTAATAAATATGTTGATTTTGTTTCTATTTTCTTTTATCATTTTTAATTTTCAAAAATTGCCTGCTGTGTGGATTTTGCTATGTGGATTTTACTGCGAGTTTTTACCATGGGTCATTTTTGCCATTTGTGTGGATTTTACTACGAGTTTTTACCAAGGGTTGTTTTTGCGAGTTTTTACTAGGGGTCGTTTTCATGACTTTTTACTAGGGGTCATTTTCGCGACTTTTTACCAGGGGTCATTTTCGCCATTTTTTTCCAGCTTGCACAGGTTGGCTTCATGTCACTTTCTTATTCAATTGTTCAAGGTTTTTTGCCATTTTGAGTTTCTTTTTCTTATTGGTGTTTATTTATTCATCAGATTTCTCCAGTTTTTCAAACATGTCTCGCAACACTCACTGCAAAAATCCTCAAAAATATCTTTTAAACAAAGACCCTAACTTCGGCATCCTTGCCGACACCAACGATAAGGTTTCTGAGACATACCAAATCGATTGGTCCAAAATTTACTCCATATTTGACAATGTAGACCTAACTGATATTCATAGTGACCACCTTGCCTATGAAAATATTAGGGATTCACAACTCCACGCTATAGCTTCCAGACCTGCTGTATTTCCCTACACTGATGCAGTTAAGTGGCTTATAGACCATGCTAACCCTAAAGACCGCTCTTTCAATGATAGTGCAGGGTCTCAATTGGCTACTTTTCGCCCTGAGTTTTTTACTAGAGCTTACACCCTAAAACCAGTTGTTCAACCCCTCAATTTTGCATTCCTTGAGTCGTCAAAGACTAGGTACAATTTCAATGAAATGCTGAAGTCTTGGATGCACAAACCGACAAATTTCATGCCTAGGGCTAATAATTTATACCCAATTTCCTGGTTCAAAGAGCCTTATTCTCTTCTGGCAGCCATTCTCTACATACTTTATGGTCTCCCTAATTGCTCAGTATTCAAAGCTGAATGGGATCCTATCGCCCATCATTGCCTAACAATGGGGCATTCATTCCCTTGGGCTTCAATTTTATCAGCAGAGTTAAAGACACCCATTGAGAAATATCAGAAAACAACAGCTACAAGGAAGCCATACTTCCTTTTCTCTGCATTTGTAATTGATGTTTTATCTATAGAGTTCCAGTATCCCACCATGGGGTGGAGTTGGACTAAGTCCTTACCCCCTATTCATATTTATTGTTCTGCCTTATGGGAAAGCAATTTGTTCCCTTGCTTTATGACATCTGCGACCATTTCTTTGGTGAAATTTACTAGCAGATTTTCAGGGAAGATGCCCCTGCCTTTTCTCCTGACGCTAGAACTCTCATCCCTACATTGGGTGACTAGTATTTGGGAGAAGCCTTTGCTTACATTAGAGTCTAGGGAAGTAGTACTATACATTTTATACCAAGAGTTGTCTCTGACAGACTGTTACTTGAGGAGATATCTTATCAGACTGTTACAGATGGTGTCTACCTTAAGCTCACTGGTCCCAAAAGGAAGGGATGGCCTAAGTTCCCTTTAAACCTTGGGCCTTTGGTTATCCCAACTTCAACTTGGGTTGCAACACTGGGATACAGGATTGTTTCTTTGAAATTGGGATTTTATCCCAAAAGAACTCATGACCCGAAAGTATTTCTGGAGGCTCACTTCAAACAGGAGCATATGAAGATTGGTTATACACATCAAGAAATCCCTGATGACTCTCTTTATCAAGGATTTAATATTTTCTCTGAAGTCCTGTTGAGGGAAAAGAGAAAAGAAGAACATAGCCATATCTTTCAGTATCGGTAGGACCTTAAAACCAAGGTTTTGAGCTATAGAAGCATGGAACCCAAGCTTGATGAGAAAACAAGAAAACATAGGGAATAAAAGGAAGCTCACAAAGCCAGTACTCCATATGCTGACCTACCCAGATGGAGACAAAGGCAAAGGCCTTATGGAGGATACTCCAAAGTTGAAAACTGTTGTAGAATTAAAGATGTGGATGCATACATCTTAGCAATTGAAGTAGAAACTAGCACAGATGAGTTCGGTGCTGGATACCCAAGTGGTTGCAGTACCCAAACCCACTACTGGTATTCAAGTGGCTGCTACAACCAACCTGATTAGTGATGTTCAACTGATTGTTGTGAGTAAACCAGCTAAAAGACAGAAAATTCAAACTTCTGCCTCTAAGATTCCTACTCTTACTATTGAAGACAATGATGTGGAAGATGAAACACTTCCTTCTGTGACTATGGTGCAGGAAGAAACTGAATTTTCTCAAGAAATCACAGATTTGTTGGATGCCATAGTCATGGATGATCTTGTCCCAGATCAACAGTCTCTTGAAATCACTACTGTTGTTGATACCACAACTTCAGCACTCTTACTTTCATCCATTTAATCTCTTTCCACTTTATCTTCTAGGGTAACATGACCATCCTCCATATCCCAGTTATTTGATGCAATAAATTCCATTATAGTTCCATCTCCAACCTTGTCAGTTCCACTTTCCATTCCACCATCAATTGTTGCAGAGATCCAGTCTTCAACTGTCTCTCTACAACCACCATCATCTATTTCATCACCACCAGCCAATGATGTCCAAATCCTGGTTGTTCCGTCTTCACCATTAGTTGTTGGTGCATATTTTTCACTTCCTGATGTTTTTACTTCAATCCCTACTCCAACCTATTTACCCTTAGTCCCTGAAGTTATCCCTTCTCCACTAATCACCTCTCAGATTACTATGACAATACCTAATACCACTGTTACTCAGACAACCCCAATAATTGAAACAGGAGATGTGGCCACATCTTCCACTGAATTGGTAGATACTTATGAGGAAGATATTGTAACCTCCCTTGGAGATTATTTCTATAGAAAAAAGGCTAAGGTAGTGGTGAAGAAGGGAAACAAAAGAGGCAGATATCAGGATGTGTTGCAGGGCCCCTTTCCTAATCAAATCATTTGGGCTAAGCAATCAGATGACATACAACAAGAAGCACTAGATACTGCTGCTACCATGGGTGCTTTTGTAGGTGCCAATTTTGATTCAGTAATCACACTGAATAAAGAAATTGATGTCAAGAAGGAGGAGCTCAAGAAAGTTCAAGAGCAGTTGGTTAAGGCCAATGAAGAACATGAAGCTGACATTCATGAATTGAGAAAAGCATTTGAAAATAAGATTGAAGACCTTCAAGAACAAAATGCTTCTCTTCAAGTCCAATTGCAAGATGTTGAAGCTTTGGACACTGCCAATGCTGAAAAGATAGTTGTGCTTGAACAATAGCTAATGGATGAAACTACAAGTGCAACCTCCTCTTCCTTTTCTAAGTTCACTTAGTATGAATTTAAAGATTTGGCCAAATAGGTGAATGAGGAGCATCCGGAACTCCTAACTAAACTGTTTAATACATTGAATGAAATTCAAAAGACCCATAATGATTTTGAAAAGATGCATGTCATCTTTAACCAACAAGTGGATAAGAGAGAAAAATCTTCCAAATCCATTGATGACATCGTTGATTGGCAGAGGTACATTAAGGATAAACCAGATGATATTCCAATGTTGGACAACTTCAAGTTCAGGAAAGTTCAGGAAAGTTAGAACTTTGATGGTTCCCCCATTCAGGTGATTTTCCAAGGGTAGATTTCCACTTGCCCTTTTGGAAGGCTACTTTTTACACATCCAATACTTAATCTTGAAATTTTAAAACAGATTTTAGCAATTTCAGACTCTGATTTTGCATTTTCAGAAACCAAACTCAACACTTTACAAGAATTATAATCATAGTGAAATTGAACATACTAGTACAAACAAACATTCAAGTGTATTATTTAAGAAAATACTTTCATTTTCATTTTATTCACAATTGGCCTCACATTGCTCATGCCTTTCAGCTGTAGCAAGCAAGGCCATAATTAATCTAACAAGAATGTGTCATTGACATCGTCGCAAGTATAAGTTTTTGTTATAATATAGTTTTCTTCCTCCTTAGAAACATGTTTTTCTTCGAAGTCATCGACAATCACAATATTTGTCCGATCCCAACCATGGATCAAAGTGTCCTAAACTATACTGAAAGGTTTTCAAAATACACAAGGATTTCCATCACCCTAAAAACCCTCTCTGGCTACGGAAGAACAATCTTCCTGTGTTAAAATTAATCTAAATAGTTCCCTTTTCAATCCCATTCTTTCTAATAATATAGGAAAAAACTCGTGAACATTTTTTCGTTGAGCAGATGTCCATACCCCAACCTCAAAAATAGTAAAGCATTTTTCAAAAAATTCCCTTAATCCTGGCCGTATAAAATAATACTTTGTTGATGTTTCGATGTTTGGTGGTCATAGCAATCCGGGTTTCTGTTTTCTATGTAATGCGTGTAACAAAACGCCATTGAAATAAAAAATGATCAATGGTTTACTAGAAACAAATCTTGTAGTACTATCTGCAAACAAAAAACACACACACACAACCCAGTCAATAAAATATTATGATTCATTGTTTCTAACTATACTGCTTTCATGTTCAACAATTTTTGAAACACATTACCAGATACATGGTACGATGTCCATAAATAATATGAGAACTGTGCAAAAATACTTACATCAATTAAATGCAGGAGTTGT
This sequence comes from Larix kaempferi, assembly GCA_027924585.1. Classification (NCBI taxonomy): domain Eukaryota; kingdom Viridiplantae; phylum Streptophyta; class Pinopsida; order Pinales; family Pinaceae; genus Larix; species Larix kaempferi. Next base: position 2,969,433 of record BSBM01001052.1, on the reverse strand, counting down.
AAAAAATATAGAAAATCACTAAATGAATTTTTTTGTATAATGTGACGGTCATTTCAAATTGAATGTGTTTAACCAACGCCCCATTTTTTAACGAGGCTTGAGATAATTCAACAAAGAACACAACATTGTTTTTATAGTTATATCTCTCTCTTGTGAACCGTCAAATTTCCAACTAGTTGGCATTTTCAAGCAATTTTCCTTGCAATTGTTTGCTGATTGATATTGCCCTTCATTTATAAACAACATGTATGTTTGTTTATATATATCTCCATATTGGATAAGTACATCCTTGAACGAATTTTTGTATATGTTCTATACTTCACCAACATTATAGTATGCAGACATTGAGTGATTATAAATAGTACTAAGTTTACCTTGCTCTCGACCCCAATTAAATACAAAATCTTCATCTTTCAACCATTCAAATATAGCAAGGAAATTTTTAATTTCTATGTTGTCGAGCGAGAAAAACCACAGAGCAACATTGAAATTCTCTCTGGCAACACTAATAATTTCAGGGATGAACATGCGTGTATAATAATGATAGCAATTATGCAAAAAATGAGGCTGTTTGGAAGAATCTTCAATGTTGGATAACATCTGAACTCCAAAGATAAATCCCTTTACTCCCAGGACCAATAGTTTCTTTTGCGGTGATGTCCAGACTACATACAAGAACAATGACTATATATATAACAACAAAAACAACACATTGTTCATGAAGTTAATGATCACAACGATGCAACTATACATGAAGATGTTGATTTCCAAAGATTAATACAAAAATCACCCAAAATTTCACAGATTCAATTGATTTAATAAAAGCATCACAGTGAACTAATAATGTGTTACATTCAGACGAAAATAGAAATGTCTCCGGAAAAAACAGAAAACACATTGAATGATTTAAAATATGCAATGATAGATTACATCTTGAAATAGGCAATGATAGATTACATTTGATGGTTGTCACTCCACCAGGATTCAACTAGGAGAAGGCATTGAAGGTTCTGATATCAGCTGATTCATGCATTTTACTAAAATGCTGCCAAAGTTCATGTACCAATTCAGTATCTATCCTAACAGATGATTCAATAAAGGGATCACTCAAAATACAATTTTGAAATGGAAGTGCTTTCTCACCATCACCCTCCAAAACAATCATTGATGTATTAATTTTTGAAGTTTCCATTGGGAACTCCGTCCACACACTCTCCATATTTTTTGGTGTATTTCCTTCTTGATTGTAGGTACATCTCTCTCGAAACCAAATAAATAAATAAATAATTTCTCATATGATTTATCTTTACCACATGCCAATAAAACTTTTGTAAGCAGTGGCTTCCCCTCATTGACACTACATTTATATGACCAAATCCCAACATTGAATTTCGAAAGAAGTAAATAAAAAAATTGAATGGCATGTGTTCATGACTCATATGAAGTTCTTCTATGTTTAAATTCAAATTCACCATTAGTAATCTCTTCCCCCTCCAACAATATTTTTTTGATTTCCTTTTTTTCTCTTTTGGAGTAATTTTCTATGAATTTCTTGCAAAATAGAAAACCTTCCATTTCTAATATCAATAACATTTTTGTATGGGGAGCTGCACATAAATATTGTTTGTCATTATATACTTCGGAATAAATTTGTTTTATCAGTTTAAGTATAAAATATTCTATCTTTTAGCTGTCAATGGTAGGCCAACATTTGATTGGTGAGTAACATCGCTGGAGAAACTGCATTTTGACACCAAGCCCTCTCTAGTTTCAATATTTCCCAAGCTCTCTCCTTGTTCATTATTGTCCAAGCTCTCACCTTGTTCATTATTGTCCAAGCTCCCGCCTGGTCCATTATTCTCTAATATGATTTGCTAGCCAATATCTAGGGGCATCATCGATGCCAGCTCTGGTTGTGGATGATCCACATGTTCACCTGGAAATTTGCAGGTATGCATTTTATATAATTTTTTGCAAGTATTCAAGGTCATTATCCCCTTTCATAATTTAGTTAATTTAACCACGATCTTTGAAAAATAAATTTTTACCTTCTTGTCCTGTTTTTGCTCCTGTTTGGTAGTTCTTTGTCCTGTTTGTGCTCTTTCTTTGAAGCTGTAGTAGAATAGGAATTTGAAGAAGTTATTGAACATAACCGACTGAGAAAAGTAAAATAAAATCAAAGACATCTGAAAATGTTAATAGAAATACCTTGTTTTAGAAAAGTAAAATAAAATCAAAGACATCTGAAAAAGTTAATAGAAATACCTTGGTTTACACCCAATTCATGATAGAAAGTGTTCATAAACAACTCTTGTTGTACTGACTCCATAATAGAAATAACTATTTTTTCTAGATCCCTCATCAACGAACGAAGAAGCCTACCTCTTGCATACAACGAAAGAACTGTTCCTTGAGAAGAGACCTGTCTAGAAACTATGTGATCCCAGAATTCATGTGTCCTTTCTTTTGCAAACACATGGCTTCTCGCACTATCGTTGTTAACCTTGGGCCAAGGTAAAAGAATCATTGGTAGGTCCTCATCCTTCCAATCCATATCCATTTCAGAAGTATATAAAATATCCTTATCCCTTCCAATGCTCTAACACTGTATAATAGAGAATCCTATAAACAAGTCCCTGGGGAATTCTCTATAAACTCCCTTTCTAGGATTCGGTGTAACATGTTTTTCTTTTATTTCTTGCTGAAAATTGTGAAAGCTTTAGAAATCATACATGAGTTTTCAATATCAACTAAAAAAATACAAGTACATGCCTCTTCATTTGTTTCTAAGTAGTACAAAAATGCAAGCATGTCTTGTTCTATCCATGGACTATCACAATTACACATATCCACAGCAACAAATTCACAGTTGACTACCGAACCAAAAAATGAATTAATCTGAGTGTGTTGACCAAATATTCAGGATAACAACATTGACAAGCAAACTGTGAACTATTTTTTACGTCATCAATGGACATACCCATCCTCTCTTTATTGATATATAGATTCAATATTTTATGAGCATTAATTGGTATTTTGGTACCATTATCCACTTCAGATTCGTTATTTATATTTTTACTCATAGATTTTGCTTGCTTTCCAGAGCATAAAATACCGCACAGTTGCTAGAGATGGTTTGGTGCAATTTTATATATTTCAATGGCATTATCGTCAGTGACAATCTGTGATCGATCAATTTGAACATCATACGCTTTGAAATATTCAACGATCGAATGCTTGGTTGACCTCTCGTCCTTGATTCGTTTGCAATATTGATTTAAAGTTTGTGCGCAAATGTTTTTATCAACTGATGTCCTCATCCAAAATGATCCATTGATTATATTGTCTGCCACAGTGGTCAATTCATCTTCATCAAGATCATGCAATGGTCTAAAAAAATTAGAGCCATAACTCTTTATTTTATTTTGAACAAAATCATCCTCAGTGATGCTCTTGGGCGAGCATGGCAAGGAGCCACTTTTGTAAAGCTTGAATACAGACTTCCATTTGCTCCACAGTCGATCCAATGTCAAAACAAGAGTTAGATTGTCTTTAAGGCTCTCCTTTGTTTGAACAAGAAAGATATCCATACATTCAGCTGTGAAAGACTGCAAACATATAAAATTGAATATTCCAGTTAATTTGCTAATTTCATAACACATGAAACAATCTAAAGACTTTGATTGATAAGAAGAAAAATTCTATACCTGCCAAGCATCACTAGAAACATTTCCCTTTCCAGGGCGGGATGGAGTACCGTAGGATATCCATTTCTCCCTTTCTTTTTCAACTTGAGAAATGAATGGAGTGTTTGCAAATTCCTTTTTTGACAAATTTTGTTGTTTGCATAATTTGTTGATGATGTGCTGAGGAATGTCTCTATGTAGAAGATGAGTTATTCGATGCCGATACCTTGAATGGAGATGTTTATATTGATCATCTGCAATGATTATTTTCTATGCAGAAATAGTATGTTGCCCATCCAATATATAAAAATTTAATGATGGCAAATTAATTTCTTCTTCATTTCCAGGAAGAAAGGCCAATGTGGTCTCCTTATCGAAAGTCAATAGAATAGCATCTCTCAATGTTGTTGTAAATGTATGGAGAAGAGATACAACCATCTTTTGCACGACTGTTAACACCCAAAAAGTGCTCACTATCTCATCTACCACATTATATGGCTCATTTGTCCATTTTCCTACCATATTTCCCTTAAAATCTCAAAAAATCCCATTAAAAAGCCTCCAAAAGGCCTAAAATGCCTCCAAAAGGCCACAAAACCCTCAAAATAGCCTAAAAAAGGCTAAAAAAACCCATTTTTCCTCCAAAAATATCCAAAATTCCTCTAAAAATAGCAAAAACCCCCTAAAAAGGGAAGAAAAAATATAAAATAATGAGGAAAATGAGGAAAAAACCCTATACAGCTGCCCAAAACCATGTGTTACCCAAAACCATGGGTCAGCACTCCACCACCAAAAAACTATAAATAGGTGATGGAGATCCTTTATTCCATATCCATAATCACAACCACCCTTACTCTGCCAAAATCTCTCTCGAAACCCTAGTTCACCATTGAACTACTTTCACCTTGAGAGCCACCTTTGGCCCATTCCCACCATCGAAGAAAGAGAAGGAGCATATTGGAGCTTGGAGCATCCTCTTGGACATTGCAAAGAGCTTCATCAAACCTTCACATTGAAGGTAATATCAATACAAAAAGCCATTCTTTAAATTTGTTGTTTATGTTTCATGCATGCTTTAGAAGTAATTTAATTTTCTGTTTTAGTTTAATAATTTACATTTACTGAACTGCTACTAAGGAGTCCATTCTCCTTAGTAGGTGCTCATTTGCACAAGCTAGGGGTAAAACCCTAGCTACAATGACCTCCTCATCAACCTTTCGATATTGTAAGTGCGGAGGCGCAACAAGACATCTTGTTACATCAATGGAAAAAAACTTTCTCATTGAACAAAAAGAATTTGATCTGCTCATGTTGAAATTCTTTTGAACTTTCAAAGCTCTTAGTCGCTTTCCACAGCATCGCTTTAGAAGGACTTCCTTTGAGTTGTTTGAAGGAATATTTGTCCACATCTTTTACAATATATTGGAGAAATGCTCTTCTGTTGTACGTAAGAATCCTTTCATGCCATACCTTTATCGACTTCTTATTAATATTCATGTAATGCAATACAAAGGAAGTTTTCACAGCCAACATTCTTTTCCTCCATACCGACAAAATTCCTTTCTTCAAGGATGACGCGGTATCAATTCTTGAACGATTAGAAACATCATACGAGGTAAAAACCCACCCTTGCTTCACATAGGAAATCAGATCTGGATTGGGACCACTTTTCATTAGATCTGGTCGATAATTACAAACCATAAGATCAAGCTGTAGAATGCAACACTTTTTACCATCGAGCACTTCAACTTGAACTCACAATTTTTCATCAGATTCAACGGGATCTGCATATGTCAATATTCTAGCTCTAGTCTGAGCTCCCTCATAATCCAAGTAGAATAGATATAAATCTGGGTACAAATTATCTAGTTCTTCCATCTCAACATACCATCCATTTGTGAATAGGTGAAGTTCGTGATCTTTTTTCAATTCAAAGAAAGGGATTTCCTGGTAGTTACCGAGGCTCAACAACGCAGCCATGCTTTATCTGCAAAACAGTCAATATTAAGTAGGCAATATAAGAATGCATACAATGTCTATAATTATAAATTAGTGTTTTAATATTAGATGTATACTTGCAAATGTGCATGCTAATGATCGATGGTTAAGGAACGACCCCTCATTTTCAAAATCAATTGATTGATTAAGAACAAATCTGCTAGCATTATCCATGAGAATTTTATAGAGTTGTTTGAGATAAGGATCGATCATAGAATGAGCGATCATCATAGAAGGGGTGGTCGATCCTTCTTGTTTATGTGTATGATTTTATCACATGTTTTGCATTCGAGTTTATGTGAGTTTTTGTACTTAATTTTTATGTACGTGAATGGTAATTTCACATTGATTAATTGGAATACAAGTGCGTGATTGTGAAGAAGAAACACATCATTTGACGAATTTGTATCTAATTGGTGAATATAATAGAGATTCAGCATAGTTCTGTATACTGCAATAGCTTCCAAATTCGAAGTCATCTGGTGTTCTATCCCATTAGTTAGTTGATGTTAAATAGAACGTTATGCGAAGATCTTAATGACATCTCTGCATCGCCATGGTTAAGAGAATCTTGATTATGCAACCCCCATGTTTGCTTCAGGTTAGACTTCAACCTGTTTACAAGGTGATGCTGAAGGGGCCAGTGAAAGGGGTTTTGTTGTGTATACATTTATATCGTGAATGAAGGGTCGACCGACCCTTATTGTGCTCAGTCTTCTTTTAGTGTTCACCATTCTTCATATACATGAATTGACACCCTCGCCTTCAGAGGTTGAATATTTGGACAAAAGTATATGCAGGCCACCCGATAATTTGAAAATATTTTTGGTATTAAAAATAGAATTTACATGCATTGAATAGATGGCAACCTTAATTAAGCTTGGACAATTATTGGACAACAAGATCTACAAATCATACAGAGATAACAAATAAAACTTATTAAAGAGTATTGATTGGATTGTTTCTTATCTGTTCTTTTCCACCGGACCAAAGCATTTTGACTGTAACTAAATGGCTACCTTAACTTTGTTAAAAATTCCCATACAATGAAGGGGTGGCCGACCCTTCTTCTACCCAGTATTCTTTTCATAATAGTTCTAGACTGCAAGAAGGGTCGACCAATCTTTCTTTTGTTCAACATTCTAGATACATGTGAACTCTTAGATATAGGTTTTCACAATTTTATACTAAACAAAGGGGAGGTCGATCCTTCTTGTCGGAGGTCGGAAGTCGGCATAAATATTGCTTATATGTTATAACTTAGCCAATATCTGTTCTCCACTATTTACTGTAGAAGTCGGGAGTCAGAAATTGTTGTCCCATCCCGCAATCTGCATTGCAGGTTGCAGGATAGTGGAATTGATGGAATGTTTTAAGAAAAATAGGTATCTGCAATCCGTAATATATTTGTGTCTTCGTAAAAGGTGATGAAATCCTCATGCGGGGTGCAAGAAGGGTCAACCGACCTTCCTTGTGCCGAATATTCTGTTCAAAATAGTTATATGCTGCAAGAAGGGTCGGTCGATCCTTCTTGTGTTCACCACTCTGGATACATGTGAATTGTAACATATAGGTGTCTACAATTCTCTACTAAACGAAGGGGTGGTTGATTTCTCTTGTCACAAGTTGAGATAAATATTGTTGATATGTTATAATCTAGCCAATATACCAATCCCAACTATTCATTGCGAAAGTCGGAAGTCTAGAATTGTTGTCCCATCCTAGGCAGGTTGAATATTTTTACAATTCACTCATAAATGAAGGGTCGGCCGACCTTTCTTCTGCCCAATATTTTGTTCAAAATAGTTCTAGACTGCAAGAAGGGTTGGTCGATCCTTCTTGTGTTCACCATTCTGGATACATGTGAATGGTTGAATATAGTTGTTCATAATTTTATAGTAAACGAAAGGGCGGCCGATCCTTCTTGTCGGAGGTCGAAAGTTGGGATAAATATTTTTTATATGTTATAACTTAGCCAATCTCCGTTCTAGGATGAATTATGCATTAATTTGGAAGAAAGAACATTGACAATATTTAAATGTGTGGATCAGAGCATATAAAATGAATTCTAACTCAGATATTACAGTCAACTATGAGGCAAAGCGATAAGATGGTGTAACACAAAATGCATTCACAAAAGAGAAATTAAAAGTCCGAAGAAAGTAACAACATATGAATCTTTGTTTCGGATCCAACCCCTATTACTTTGTAAAATAAAAATTTCTACAAAACGTTCTTTGAATTCTTCGCTAAAAAAAGAAATTTCAAAGAAATCTGTCTGATGTAACACTCGGGCAGTTAACAAAGGAACCGCAATGTAATTTAAAATTAAGACACCTGAATATTTATTCCTGACATAACCTGTGTTTTGGTTTCCCAAATCTTTCAATACTTTTTCCATTGCTCTTGAGTTGGGATTTCAAGATCCATCATTTCTTTCACCATCACCTCCAATTCTATGCATTCTGTGTAACATACATCTGGAAGACCCTTCTTAATCATTGCAAATTGTTCAAGTATTTCAAAATCATCGATCAATTTATCAATTATTGTCTTTCCAGTTAATCCTTTGACCAAACCTTCAAATTTTGAGTGATCCATATGAGCCTGTACTATCAAATTGTGATAATTTTCTTGAGTCATTAATTTTCCATCGGCACTCCAAAAAAAAGGTAGACCACATTCAAAAGGCCTTAGAAATAATTCCTTAAAATTTTGAACTTCAAGGACCATCTGTTGCACCATGTCTTCTACTTCTTTAACACGATCATGCTTGCCAATAACTCTTCTTGACGAAATGATGATTGATGGTCTGTCTTTGATTCCAAAACTCTACATATCTAATTGGGTTAGAATTTTTAACAAACTGACTATATTTTGAGTTGTTTCTGAAGGCCTTTTGTGTAATGTCTCGTTTGCCACTTTACACCTCTGGAGAGCTATGTTTTCTATAGCATCTTTATCTACTATAAAATTCAAATAAGACCAGAATTTGGTGACTTCCAATGATATCGCGTCCCATATAAGGTGTTTAGCTCCGTGTAATGGACTCTAACCTGTCAATTTATCTTTTAATTCATCAAATTTCTTTTGTAGTTGATTTCTATCACTCAAAGCCTTTATCTTTGCTCTGGAATTTTGAATTACTTCCTCTTTCAACTTCTGGTTTTCCGCTTTCAACTCTTCTATCTCTAGATCTTTTAGACTAATTTGTGACATGGCACTGGTCAGTTCCTCATTGGATTAATTTTCCATTTTTCCTTCATCCATACATAGAGATTGATCCCCTCGCTTCTATGGAGCTTGTACAGTTTTAATCTGATTAGTATCCAACAATGAAATTTGTGACAACAATTCAATCCTTTGTTTTTCCCAAGCATGCTTTTCATCTTGTAACTTTAACATTTTACCTTTGTGATCCATCATTTCTTGATATATGGATTCATTTTCTTATTGTAATGCTGTCAACTCTGGAGATTGCACATGTTGATTATTTGGCACCTTCAATTTTTTCTTGAGAATTTGAATAGTATTTTCTTTCTCATCAATGAGCCTTTTGGTACACTAGTTGTTCCCTGGCTCAGCTCCCATGGTCACAAGGTCACTTGTAGTATTTTGATCTTGTTGGAATTTATTTTGTTTTCTGCCTTCTCTTGCCTCAGTTGACTCTCCAGCTTTGCTATCACAAACTGTAATTTAGAAATTTTTAAAGTGAATTGCAATAAAACAAAATACAGGACATATCCTATTTGTTTATGCAATTGAATCTTATTTGGTTTATTAATCGCATCAAGCTTAACTTCCATTTCAGAAACTTTCTCATTGTTCATCACTGCAAACCTTATAATGTTTCTTCTTGGATCCGTAGCTATAAGAAGGGAAACTTTTTGTTCTGCCAGCTTTCTTACTTGAGGGTACAATTTCTGAGTTTCTTCGGAAGACTACTTCCTCTTTGATGTATATTGTGAAAGGACATCAAATCTGGACTTATACTGAGAGTTACTTCCAAATTCCTTTATTTCTGAAAAACAATATTCCATTATTTTTGCAGGTGGCAACAAAATCTAACTAGTTTTTTTATGGAACAATTGAATCTCGTTCCTCCATACTAATAATTTCCTTCTGTTTTTCCACTTTTGATTTCTGCCTTGAAACTTCTTGATCGACTTCCATATTATAAACTTCTGAAATACTTCTCTTACTGGTGATATTAGATTTAGCTGGTGTCTGAACTAGCATTTCCAAATTGCTTGTTTGTTCCATATTCGCCTATTTATTATCTTGTTCAAATTTGAATAAATTTGCCATTTCTTTCAATCCTTCTACTATTTGATGATCAAAAGCCTTGTTTCCATTTTGATGTCTCATTTGCGATATAATTTGATGAGGATCATAATTAATCCTTTCAGCCTCTTGGAAATCCATAATCTTTAGTAATTTTTCTACTACAGAGAGGGTTGCCTTATTCTTAATGATGACTGGACAAACTTTAAGAGGGAATTTCACGTCCGATGCTTTTTTGAAAGCACAGAAATGTTCTTCTTCTTACTGCAACCTTTGTCTAATAAATTCTAAGGCAAAAACCCTCGATGTTAAAAAGGTTGCCAATAGATATGGTGCTCCAGTAAAACCATACACCCTAATTATAGTATGTTCTCTATACAAGAACCAATCACCTATTTGGCCTTCTAGTGTAGGATTCAAAGTTTCTTTCATTTCTTCTAACACTTGGGGCATTTCAGCATTAAAAATAATTCTGTAAACTTCTGCCATGATTTTATGGGTGAACTCAAACATATTAACTTGTTTAGGAAGGTTATGAGAAAAGATGGTACCAAGAAACTTGGATTTTTAAATGTTTGAAAAAATGAACAACTTCAGGAGATATGACTGATATCTAAAATGCTTCAACTGGTTGAAATTCACCAACTAACCATGAATCGCTTCAGCTAGGAATTCATCAAAATTAAAACAACACACCAGACTCGATTGTGACTCTGGTGAAATTACTTGGAGAAGGAAACCTGACATAACTTTTGTGATTGACTTATCACTATCTAAACCTAAAATTTGACTCAACAAGGACAAAACTAAATCGATATCTCGTTGAAAGACATCAATACTCAAAGGGAACGATAGGTTTTCATGCGACTGGCCATATTTCAAGACTTGTAATAAAAACTTGTCTTTTTATGCAGGACTGCAGTTTCTATAAAACTTTGCCAAATTTTCTTCGTTAAACGACTCAGGGCTTTTGGGAAATGTTTCAGGTAAACGTAGAACCTCACGGACAGTCTGCACATTTTCTCGGCATAGAATTTTGGTCATTTTTACATTAATGATTACCCTTTGGCCCTGCGAATAATTTTCCGCACACTAACAAAACAATTCGGGGAAGTGTAGGGTTTGTTCGACACAAAAATAGTACAGAAAAGAACCAAAATCATTAAATGCATCCTTTCCCTGCGACTTAAGCTCCATTAATTTCTCCTTAGACTACAAAATACTACACACAGACAAAACAGGGTTGAAAATATCCCTTTCCTTATCAAATACAAGCTTCTCGTTTTCATCTGAACTTTCATTGAAGGGAAGAAGGTCTTAAGTTTTCTACATTTGGGACACAAAATCAAAACAATGAGGGTTTCGAGCTACCTGTGAAGTGAGCTTCTTGGGTGCTATTCCAGTTGAAGAAGACAATGACGTGTTTCCCGTGGGTTCTTTTCCTCCAGGAAATAAGCGACAAAATCATTTTTTAAATATTTGAACAAACCTTTTATAGAACATATGCTTCGGTGGTTTCAAAACTTGTGATGAGTGGTTTAACTTTAACCGCTTTTCATAGTGGACTCCACCAACGCTTGCCATGTGGTAAGCGGTTTAATTTCTGCTCCACCTTTTCTAAGTTTAACCACCATGCACTTTCTAGCGCGGGAACCCATTTTCACCGTCGATTTGCTTCTGGGTGGGTCTGCATCATAATTTCACCACGTTGCTACATGTTTTCAACGTTTTGTGTGAGTCATCCAAATTTTTAGCGCCTTTTCCACCTCTTCCCTTGGAGTAAGAGACCTTATAATAGTGACAATATTTGCATTGTTCCTATCTATAAACATTAATAAGCAATCTTATATTAATGTTAAATAACCCAAGAATCCATATAGAATAAATTTAAAAAACATAAAGACAAAAATGCTAACAATATGAAGAAATCACTTGTTTGATCAATTATACCAATTCTAGACATTGTTTGTAGATGGGTTTGTAGAATATCTAGTGTAACATGGGAAGAAGTCGATGAAGAAGAGGGAGAGATGACCATAAGAGACAAGAGAAATCTAAACAACAAGATCAATATTCGAAGATGGCATTGAGATCAAACATTAAATTAGGAAAAGAAGGAGAGATCACATGTCGTAGCAATAAAATCTAAGGTTGGTGTTGTTTTTTTACACAACCCATTTCATATTAGTTGCATAATTTTGTTGGTCATTTAGTGTCCCTTTTTAATAAATTTGTTAAAATTGGAAAATTGCAATTTTTGGCCAATTCGACCCTTAGACTATTAATGACTCGAATGCTTCCAAATTGCTTCAAATGATTCTGATTTGGGTTTGAAGGTGTTTGAAATGTATTGGGACATAAAAAGTGACAAAATTTGTGTCATTCCTCTCTACATCTTTTAATAACCAATGTCTAACCGAGATAAACCAAGAACCCATATAGAGGAAATTTTAGAAACATAAAAAATACCTAACAATTTGAAGAAAAAAAAAACAAATTTGAAAAATATTCATAACTGTTGAGGTGTAATATGACACATTTATGCAACTATTATAGGCTTGGAAACTTCCAAAATACTTTATCCACTTGCATTTACAATTAGAGAATGAAAGGCAGAATTACTAGGAAAATCTATGTTGAAGCCCCCAAGGGTAGATGGCTCCAAAAGACTCTTTAAAGGATTTCAAATTGGGTCTGAAGGTATATGAAGGGTATTAAGACATAAAAAGGAATGTCATCAGTGATTGTAGACTAATATCAGAATACTTCTACAACATCCATTTAACTTCAGGAGAAGTTGGGGAATTTTACTAGTCAAATCGAGGTTCAAAACCCCCAAAGGTAGGGGAAAAAGATGGCTTCCCAAATGTTGTAAGACCTTTCCAAATTTCAGAAAAGAGATGTGGTACTGATAAAGGACTTCAATGATCTCCCCAATGCATCATAAATTAGTTTCTATAGGCTTCTTCCATTACCATAAATCATATGTTTGTATACATGTCTTCAGATACTAGGGGGAAATGCTAGTAAACTTCACCACTGGTTGTGAAATTCGAGAGTTAGGTTGCAAGGACTTGTGCAATGTTAATGAAACTTATTCATAACATTAATGACACTCCATACATCAACAAAATCACAAATATTGACTTATACAATTCGAAATAATGTCTCTTCAAGCTCCGGCAACAAGATATAGAGAAAATGGCACCATTTATGCATTGTTTGGTATTTTTACATAGTTTCACTTGGTATTTCGACCTGAGATTCTTCTGAGAATTAAATACCAATTATATATATATAAAAATACAAATAAATGGATATTCTTAAACCATCACAAAAGCTACTCTCCTTCTTTGTTCTTTCAACTTTTATAAACTTCTCAAGTCCTCCATGGGTACATCTCAGGACTGATTACACTGTCTCTGAAGAAACCTGTGTACCCTACTGTCACCCCATCATCTTTGGAGAGGGATCCATCCCTATGGACAGGCATCAGCTCATGAAATATGGAACTATCAGTTAGCCAGTATTGATCTACCCTCATCCTTGGAGAGGAATCCATCCCTATGGACAAGCATCAACTTGTGAGAGCTGGAACTATCAGCCAGCCAATACTGGTCTTCCGTCCATCCTGGATAGGAATCTATCCTTTCAGATAGGATCTCTATCAGTATTTATTTCTAGAGAGATCCCTCAGGACCACACCAAGCTTCAAACTTCACATGAGCCAAAGGCTTAGTCAACACATCAGCAACGTGTTCCTCTGTAGGAACATACTCGAGCTTCACAAATCCCTTCTGCACCATATACCAGATATAGTGGAACTTAATATCGATGTGCTTCGATCTATCATGAAACACAAGATTTTTTGTCAACTTGATGCAACTCTGAGAGTATCTCCGTAGCATTAATCTCTGCATCGAACAATCCAGTCAACATCTTGTGAAGCCACACTGCTACACCACAAGCTGAACAAGATGCTACATATTCAACTTCCATTGTATTAAGTGCAACACAGGGTTGATTTCTACTAAGCCATGAGATCACACCTGATTCCAAACTAAAGTAACATGATCCTGAGGTACTCTTTCTGTTTTCAGCAATTCCATCCCAATATGAGTCTGTGTACCCATACAGTCTGAACTCACTATCTGAGGCATATTTGAGTCCATAATCCAATGTACCCTTCAAATATCTCATCACATGTTTTGACGTAATCAGGTGAAATTTCCTTGGTTCCACCATATATTGACTCAGTGTGTTTACAACAAGGCAAATATCTGGTCCCGTATTTGTCAAGTACATCAAAGACCCAATCATGTGACGATACATTGTGGCATCAATCGAATCTGATGAAGCATTACTCAATAGCTTCAGGTTTGATGCCATAGGTTTGGCCATGGCCTTGCGGTACATCATCCTGAACCGCTTCAGGATCTCTACTACATGCTTCTTTGTCCAAGGAAGATTCTATCCGCACTCTGCCACACCTACATGCCTAGAAAATAGTGCATCATACCCAAGTCCCTTATCTCAAACTCGGAAGAAAGCTTCCTCTTCGTATCAGCAATCAACCCATCCTCACCTGTCACAACAAGCTCATCCACATACAGTAGGTGTATCACTGGATTTTCTTCCTTAACCTTGTGGTGAAGGTTGGAATCCACTTTACTCTTGGTAAATCCCAAACTAGTTAAGAAGCTGTCAATTCTGCCGTACCATGTCCTGGGTGCTTGTTTCGAATCATACAAGGTAGTTTATTTAGTTTGCACACATGAGTCTCCCTGTCATGTGTCTCAAACTCGATTGGTTGCTCCACATATACTTCCTCTTCCACTACACCATTCAAGAATGCTGTCCACATATCCCGTAACTTTCTAGATGCCTTCCATCTCTACTAGAACATTGTTAAAAGTGTGCACTACTCCAACATGTAAGCAAAGAGGTTTCATTCTAGATAAGTAGCAATGGAATGTTGTACAATACCATAGACCACTTAGTACCCATTACTTGCATATAAGTAGTATCTTGTTCATAATTTAATGCAATTTTTTTCTATGCATAATACACATCCTAAATCTAGGAACATACGTATGTATATGAGTGAACAACAATATTTAAGTAATCATTTATTATACAAGGAATAATAATTCAAATACTTATCTTTGTTTGGTTGTTGGGTGGACTCCCTCTCAATCTTTGCTTCCTTGCAGGAACTATTGGAGTCAATAACAAAGTGTTCTTCTTCTTATGGGAGTTGCTTTTGTTCCTGGGACAATCTCATTCTTGTGATGAGGATGCTCCCTCTTGTTGTAATTCTTCTTGGTGTGTGCTGTGAGAGCCTGCTCTTCACTACCCATGTTTTCTTTCTGAGCTACAAATTGAGATTCTTCCTGCGAGCATTCCTCCCACAGCCTACTGAATGTGATGAGCTTATTCCTAGCACAAATTCCTTGGATGAAGGAATCCCATGACCTAGGAAAACCATTCAAAGTGGTCATCACTATTTCTCCATTCTCTATATCTTCTTCAATGGCTTCAAGTTGTTCTTTTATCTGAGAGACCCTTGTAAAGTGTGATTGCATGGTCTCTGCATTTTGTATCTTGACATTCTTTAATTGATTCCTCAAAGTCATCTTCCGATTTATGTTCTTCATTCAAACAGCTTAATCAAGGAGTCAAACATCTCTTTGGGTGTCTTTAGGGATGACACATGTGGTATGAGATGGTCTGTGATAGAATCTGCAATGATCCTCTTGGCCTTGACCAAGTTCTTCTTATGTAAGGCCTTAGCCTCATCTCCCTCTGGGACTAGAACCTCTTCACTTATGTAGGTATCCAATTCATTCTCTTCTAGGATTAACCCAATCCTATACTTCCATGTTCGAAAGTTATCAAGCCCTTCAAGCTTATCCTCAAGCTTGGTGTGGCGAGACATCTTAATGAGAAACTCAAATGGAAATAAAATATTTAGATCTTACCACTAGATTTGGAGCTGGCTAGGGTTTGACAAAGAAACCCTAAAAATCCAAACTTGGAATTTCAAACTTCTGAATTGATAGGGAGATGCAATTGATTGAGGCGAGCAATTTGGTGTGCTCAGATTTTGAAAAATCCAAAAAAAATTACCCCTCAAAAATGACCTGTGAATTTTGGATCTGCAAATTGCAAAGATGCAAATAAAAATGATCAAAAGCTACTCTCCTTCTTTGTTCTTGTGACTTTTATAAACTTCTCAAGTTCTCCATGGGTCGAATTCCTTCCAAAGGATTCATTCCAACTCAATTTGGGAAGAGATTCCAATGTGTGCCACTTGTCCAACAATTCCTAGTCTCCTTATTCCCTCATTTCGATTGGGTGTCTCTTTGGCTTCCCTAAATCCCTTGTGCACCTTCTTGGAGGCTATTTTTATCCATAACATGACATATATTTCAGATGTTGGCATTTAGGTTTGCTTTGTGTCATAGGTGTCATAGCATCTTCATCATTGTTGTCATACTAGAGGCTAGGGAATCTAGTCCAAGTGTCACAATTCTTCTAAAATGCCTCTTCCTCTTCCATGGGACTTATTCTTCCACTCCAATTCGACCTTACAGGAATCATGACATGAATAATACCTCTTAAACTACCCCAAGTATGTTACCCTTCATCTTGAGCTCGAATTGGTGAGAGAATCATGCCAAGTGTAGTGGGGAATCTTGCCACAAATGGGTCCCACAACCTCTTAATATGTATCCTCATGGACCAATGCACAATGGCCTCTCCAATTCCCAATTAGGATGGGAATATTTCACCCTCGAAATTGGTACTAAGGAAAGTAGGGTAAACAATCCACAAGCATGGACAAGCTATGCTCTCCAATATGCAAAATGAGAAATGATCAAAATCCACTCTCTAATGGCATAGATATTATTGGTGATTGTATTGGAATATTCCATGGTAATGATATTGGCATGAGAACCCTCTAAGATTTTGGAATGTACTATGAGGTCTATGATGTAAGATTTTGAAGGTGAAAATAGATGAAGTCTATTGGTGATTATTTCTGGGATTTGATTACACTATTTGGAGGCATCTTTATGGTCTTGCTATACATCTGAAGTATATCTTGGAAGAAGTTGCTACCATTCTTGGACGAGAGTTTTGGGGCATGTACAGGTTGACATTGTGACATCGATATTTTTTGTGGCCTTGTGACAGAGATAATGATTGTGTCCTTGTGATGAACATGGACTGTGATAGTGACATCAATACAATGATACATGGACAGTTATACAGGTACAAGGACATAGATACACGTACAGGTTGATGGAAACCATGATACAATGGCAGTGGAATATTGTTCTCCTTATTCATATTAGGGTGGCAGGATCGAGCAAGGATAGGAGATTGAAGTCTCCTTTGGGTTGGTGCTTGTGATATCAGGGATTTGGGTATTCCATACAGTTGGTGATAGTAAAACTATTGAGTTGGAATTTACTGAGGTCTGGAGTCCTATCTATAGGTTGGAAATTATGAAAACCAAGGGGTTGTAGCCTCGTTCTAGATGGAGCTAGTAAACCAAGGAGTTGGAGCTTCCTTAGGTTTCGAGCCTCCTTCTAGTTGGTGCAGTTAAATCAGGGAGTCAATTCCTTCGAGAGAGTCTGATAGCTAGACCGGAGATCTCTAGAGCACATGGACAAACACGAAATTCTCTACTCCGCAGATGGGGTTCGACTGTTCCATGGATCAAATTCTGATCTGATTGGATTATATGAATGAAACTCCATTTAAATTCACAAGGTTTTGATATCTAGAAATCTGTTCTAAATTCTTACATCGCTCTAAAAAGAATACAAAAAACTGCATCCATGAAGGAGCTAACAAATAATAATGCAATGGAAATGGATATCGTGTTGCATGGAATACATGATCATGTGAAAGATAAATTTGGAAGGTGTGAATCAGTTGGGACAAGGTACAAAATCTCTGCACAAAGGAACCCCATACTTAGCATTATTTTTGTCCCAAGTACCTAAAAAGATCAGGTAAATAGTTCATGAGATTTGGAGTCCAAAGAAGACTTAAAAAGTATAAGGGAAGTAAGCTTACCTTAGGGGGACTACAAACTTATGCCAATACTAGGCCCAAGTGCTTAAAATATTAATCAGAGGCACTAGAGGAACTAGACGTTAGGTGTTGGTTCATCCAACAATACTAAGAGGTGGGGGGGGGAATCGGTATTTTCTTTTTCAACCCTTTTACATAAAATTAGTATTAAGCACAAGTTAAATTATCATTCCCAATGTGAATAGGACAATTAAAAATTTGAACACACCGATTTATCATGGAAAGCTCAAAGGTAAAACCAACAAAGCTTTCCTATTAATGAGGTAATCGCAGACAAAAATTGTTCTACAAGCACCAACTTGATGGAGAACTTAATCCCATGGATTCTTCTGCCACTATAGAAAGGATGCTCCTACACCCCTGGTTTTCTACCTGCTAAATGGACAAATATGCCCCACCACCCTAAATCTCTACCCACGATTGGAAGGAGGGAACAATTCCCTTAGAAGGCCTGAACCTACCCCAAGAAGCACCGAACAACCCTCTAATTTGTAATATTTTTAAATTCGGTTTTTCAGATCTTGCTTCTGATATGCAATTACCAAAACTTCATAGACACCTATGGTCCTCTTCATACATAATTTTGACTTGTATGGTTATATATATTTTCAAAGAAATTTATAATTTGAGAGCTTTATTAAGGAAAATCATGCCTCTTCATAAAAAAATATTGGATCCTTATAATGGCATCGATTCATCATTGATCTTCATAGTCTTTCAATCTTGTTTTAATTAGTAAGTAATTACTATTTTGCAGAGTTAACCAATTTTGGAAATTCTCCAAAGTTGGAAATTTGGCGAAATTGTTCTCCAAATATACCATTGCCAAACGTCTCTTCAATAGAGTGGACGCCAAACCGACACTCAACTAAGATTTACAAATAATTCGTGTCCGATCCGTTAAATTAACTCTCCAGCATATCTCAATAGCTGAATGATTCAAACTTGTTGGATCTTCGTCAATACACATCAACGGTGGACTTCAACATGCGCTTAGCTAGATTTCATAAAGAATCTGCACCGTATCCTATGATTTAAACGCTGCACAACTTAACCCAGCGTAACTATCCTATAGCATTGGATCGCCCCATCCAAGATCGACGGTGGACTTCAAAAGTTTATGAGCCCAATTATGAACCCTTACCATCAATATGTCCCATCAGTTAAATCAAAGGGTAACGTCTTTGACCCTTAATGTCCTATAACGCGCTATAATAGTCTTTCAATTGCTTTGATCTTTAATTCCGACATATCTGTAGATTTACTGCGATCCGTGTTCTGTTTTTTTTTATCATTTTTGATCCATGTTGTGGAGTTAAATAGGATATGCTCCTATTCACTCGAGGTTGTTGAAAATGTTTTCTAAATTAGCTTTGTGTTCCACTCTTTCTCCGTCCACTGGTGCTCATCAACATCAGGTTGTTAGACTCGGAGAACAGGAAAGTGTGAGGATTCCGACCACTGCTCTTCTCAGTGTCCGCAAGATACTGTACGAGAATCTTTCTTGCAGGAGTTCTTCAGGCCTGTCTCATTGTTTAATTCTGGAAGGTAGCAGTCACAGAAGGACCATCATCACCGATGCACACACCTGCAAACAAGTCAAGAAGTTGGACAAGGAAATGGCAGAGGTTCGCCAGAAGTTAGACTCGTTGGAGCAAACCATGGTGAATGACAAAACCGAAATAATGCAAACCATGGAAAATGACAAAGCTGAAATGATGGACATGATGGCGCAAGACAAAGCTGAAACGATGGAGAGGAATGCACAATACAAAGCCGAAATGATGAGGCTAATGCAAACCCTCCTACGTGAACCCGATGAAGCCATTCAAAATCAACCCGAGGGGATTCCAGCTACTTCGGTAGGTTTTGGACAGTCCCGTCCATCCCATCCAACTGCTGGGACTCCCTGGATTCCCTCAGAGACTCCCTCAGAGGCAAGATCGGCAAGATCATCAAGAGGGGTCAAACCAATGGATATCAACCCCTAAGGGAACCACGCGGCCCACCCACCACGGTCACTTCTTATTTTAGGTTTAGTTTTCTGTTAGTTTAGGCCAGGGCTTTTGTCCTCGGCCCTTATGTTCAGTTTGTATCGGAAACTATTTTAGGTTTAATTTTCTGTAAGTTTAGGGGAGGTATTTTGTCCAATGCCCTACATTTTGAAAAATTATTTAAACTCTGTGATGATGTCCCTACTATTTGAATAATATATATCCAGTTTTTCTAATATTAATTTTAATTAATTTTCTTAATTCTTTGTTCTTCTCTAAATTCTTAACCTCTCTTATTTATCGATTATGTTTGGATAAATGTATTTTGTTTCAATTTAGATAAATTTTTGAATTTCTTTTGCATGATAGTTTAAATAACGAAAAACAAAAAATCGAGGCCATCAATTCGACATAGTGATTATTTACTGGAGAAAAACTCTTTGAATGTAGAAAAACTCCATGAAACACATTAACGAACCATATTTTATTTCGTTTTTCAGATTGAGTGAGGAACCATATTTTTCTTGGAAGTGTATTTTAGCTATTTTGTATAAGATTTGAAAATGGAGTTGTGTTGATTTTCAAAGTACTAATGTTTGTAAATTTCCTTACTTTACTTTGCATAATATACATGGTTATCTAAATATGGCTTAAATTTCTAGTTTGAAAACAATAATTTTTAATAAAACATTATCAACAGGATTATTATTATAAAAAGAGTATTATCGAAGGTCATTTTTTCCCTCGATGTTTCTGCTCTTACATTGGAATCACTATAACATAAGATGATTTTGCTCTTGCATTGGAATTACTATAACTTAAATTCATAGTTTTATATTGAAATGGTACCTCTAAGATCCGTAATATTCTTTTAAACAATAGCAAAATTAATGGAAAAATAAAATATGCCACGTCTCACAATCTGAGCGTTCCATGTGTCACCCTGGAAGCTAGATCTCGACATTTTAACAACAAAATTTATAGAAAGATTCCTCGAAAGAATTTCATGGCAAGTTGAAACTTGTCTTTAGTGAAAGGGTGTTGGAATGAGATGCCGAGGAGAAACAACATCCGCTCCTTCCTCCAGAGATGTTTTGTAGCAGTGGCAAAAATAGATATCAACACTCTAAACACAAATTTCATAGGAACATTGCTTCGCACAACTTGATTGCAATTGGAAATATTCTCAGAGAAAGAGCGGCCATTGTTTCTCCAAGTTGTCTATTTTTACAAATCCCTCATAAAGGAAGGGGCGATTGACCCTTATTCTTTCCATAACTCTATTTGTAATGGTCTAGCCTTTGTAGGTTGAATAATTTTAAATTGCTTTGGACAATTTGCTTGCAAGTGGAAATATTCTCAAAGAAAGAGTGGCCGCTCTTTATCCAAGTTGTCTATTTCTACAATTACCTTATAAAGGAAGGGGCTGTTGACCCTTCTTTTTCCCATAAATCTATTCATAAAAGTTCTACAATGCAAGAAAGGTCGGTCGATCCTTCTTTTGTTCACCAATTTGGATATAGCTCAATTGCTAGATATGGGTGTTCACAATTATCTACTAAGCGAATGGGCGGATTCCTACTATTTACAGCGGAAGTTGGAAGTCTAGAATTCTCGTCCTGACCTTCGTAGATTAAATATGTTTGCACTTCACTTGTAAATTAAGGGTCCGCCGACCCTTGTTGTGGTAAGTATTCTTCCTGTGATCACCATTTTGGATATAAATGAATTGACGGTCTATCCTTCGTAGGTTGAATAAGTTTACATTGCTTTTCACAATTTGCTTGCTAGTGGAAATATTCTCAAATAAAGAGCAATCGATCTTTCTCCAAGTTGTCTATTTTTACAAATCCCTCATAACGGAAGGGGCAACCAACCCTTCTTTTTCCCATAACTTTATTCATAATAGTTCTAGGATGCAAGAAGGGTTGGTTGATCCTTCATGTGGTGGCCAATCTGAATCCTTCCCGTGATCACAAATATTTACAGTGGGAGCTGGAAGTCCAGAATTGTCAGCCTAGCCTTCGTAGATAAAATATGTTTGCACTTCACTCGTAAATGAAGGGTCTGCTGACCCTTGTTTTGGTAAGTATTCTGCCAATTCTCACCGTTTTGGATATAAATGAATTGACAGTCTAGCCTTCGTAGGTTCAATAACTTTACATTGCTTCGCACAATTTTCTTGTAAGCAGAAATATTCTTAGAGAAAGAGCAGCTTTGTCTTCTTTCTCCAAGTTGTCTTTTATCCCGACTGCGGATGGAAGAAACATTAAACCGCTCAAGTTTAAATTCTCACATCCGCAATTCTGCAACCCAATTAATAATTTTCTTTTCAAAATTAATGGATTTTTGTGAGTTGCGAAAAACATAGATATTCTCCAAAGTTTTTCCTTTCTGAACCCTGCAATCGGCTCGCAATGAGGATTGCGGATTCCTTGGTCATTTGGATTTGAAATTCTTTCATTCTGCAACCTGGAATTGCGATTGATCTCTTTTCCATGTTGTTTCTATAACACAAGAGGTCACTAAAGTCTTTCAGGAAATTGTTGATTTGCTTGATAGCATTGTGATTGATGATCCCACTCCAGAGGTCCATTGATGATCTCTTTGTTATGACTTAGTCCAGTTAATAATTTTCCCTTTAGAAAATTCATTGTTTTTTTGTGCTTTTGTGATTGGTGGAAAGCACAAATTTTCTCCAAAGTTTGTGATTTCCGCAACCCACAATCCGCAATGCGGAAGCTTGGTTATTTGGATTTGAAACTTTTTTCTTTCCGCAACCCATCATCTTGATGTGGACGAGTTGTTGGAAGTTTGGATTAGTTTGATTTTGAAATCCATGTTTTATGGGAATTTTACCCTTTGTATATATTTTGCAATTATTATTTAAGGGGGGGAGAAAATCAGGGAAAGAGGACTGGAGAGACTCTGATTCATTAAGAGATTGTAATTTTTTGCAACCTTGAAGAAATATAGTCAGTTTTCTCTTGATATTTGTTTTGTTAATTTATCATATTTGTTTGATGGATGTTGAAATACATTGTTTTAGTTTTCAATCACAATTAATAATGATATGTAGTTTAGATGTGTCTTGACTTATGATCTATGTTGACTTTGATTGAGAAAATGTCTTTTGTCCTAAATAATGCATTGCATTGAGATTCTCATGTGTGGAATTAGGCCTTGGTGACTCAAATCTAAAGAGCACATCTCAGAACTGTGCATGGGAATGAGCTAGTAGGGATAGAACCCTAAGCAGAGAATGACTCTCTATAGCCTTTAGAACATTATCAAGGAACATATTCTCCTGGTAGAAAATGCTTTGAAGAAAGGTTGACTCTTGATCAAGGTACATGTTTACATGCATGCAAGCCTCTTTGTCCAAGCCACATAAAATGTCAAATGTTCTTTGAAAAACCATCAAATCTCCATCCTGACACGGTTTACATGGACACAAACATGTTCTATGCCAAAATAAAAAAATCTAATTGTAGACTTTCAGATAATTGTTCCTTTGATTAGTTTATTCATTATCACAAATGGTCTTATTTTTTTTTATATATTTATAAAATAATTGATTCTCGCTACTATTTTAGAGTTGACCAAATTGATGATAAAAATGAAAAACACTTTAGTATTACTATCGCTAAAAAAATAAAAAACGAAATATACCAATTACAAATAATTCCATATCAAATTTAGCCATGTTGGAATAAAATTTGATTATAACGAGAGTCTCTGATCAATTTGTATATGAGGTGGTAAGACTTGCATTACTACATGAGATCCCAAATCAAACGACCTATTATGAATAGAGTCACAATTAGACACAATGTAACTATACGATACCATTAGAATAACAATCAATTAAATAGCAATAGAATCACAATCAATTAAATAGTATTATTGCAGCTTGAAATTATTTATTGAACAGTAATGTCATAGCTCCAAATTATTAATTAAGACCTAAGGGGTGTCTAATGGGATCTCTGGATATGAATTTGCAGCACGCGAATAAAATAATTAAAGATCCTAAGCTTTAACATTGTAAAGATGCGAATTTATATTAAGCTAATAGAAATACAGTAGAGATTACAGTCAGCGGTGGTCTTATCTAGAGGTGCCAGCCATAGATATCGGTAGAGTTGTGGCGATTCAAAATCAAACTATACAAAAAATCCCTTCTCGTTGTAGGGAAACCAGGGTGAATATCAGGAGTAGTCATGGCCATAGAGGCATACAAAAAACTGGTAGTCATAGGTAGAACTAAAACAGACAAAAAATAAGAGAGAGACATTAGAAGAACCTCCTTAACCAGTTGTAGAGGGGCCTTCTGCATCAGAAGGTTTCTCCTCCAGAATTGGGTAGCTATAGTAATCCGTGTCCTTCCAACCACTTGCAGGTGTTGGAGCAGTATTCCCAAGTGTCGAAGCAACAATCCCAGGTGTCTACGTAGCTCTCATGGGAGGCAGAGTAGTCTTCGCAGGAGGATGAGTGGCCTAAGCAGGAAGCTTGACTGGCAAGGGCATCCTCTTCCAGGGCATGATAAGAACGAAACCAGTCGGCTCATTGCGTGTACGCTTGGCCAGGATCGGGCCCAAGCTGGAGGGGATGGGGAAGGAGGTGCGTGGTTGCTCCTTTCCCTTCATAAGGTCCCTGCTGCGTGTCAAAACCAACATGCTACCCCATGCATTGGACTTATCCATTCCAAGAGGAGTGGCCAAAGTTCCAACGGTGGCTTCAGGTCTGACAGCAAACATGGTGGCTCTAGGTGTATTGTTCCCAGGATGACTGTCGTAGCCGAAGGGACGAGTGGTAGCATAGGAGTCCCAACTGAGCGTGTGTTCCAGGGTGCCGAGGGTGGATATGAAGTTTTGCAGAGTAGCTTGCATGGTGGCCTAGGTTGGCCTCCAATTAGTATGCATTCCCTCCATAAGTTGGCCTAACATGTTCTTTGCAAGCCAATAGGATTCCTAGGTCTGCTCCTGATTCCTGTTAGCCAAAATTTCCGCAATTATTATAGCCTCCCAGTTATCAATCAGTAAACGGATTGGACTGGAGACTTCAGCTCCATAGCCCTGCCTGGTGTGACTCATCTCTAGAGCTGCATCTTTCTGCTTGGTCTTGGTCTTGGTACCCTTTGTCCTGCCCATGGGAGCCAATGAGAAGATGTTACAGGTGCAAGTAAGCGAGAGCTTGAGGAGAACTGGAGCATAATGAGCCTAGAGCAGAATTAGGTGAGTGCAAATGCACAGCACAGAGGGCCATGCCAGAACATAGTAGCATGAACCTGACAGCATGATCTTCCCACTCTAGAGATCCATGTGAATTGATTCCAGGCAGGATGAGGCAACGTCGAGGGCAGGGGAATTAAAGAGACCAGTGACTTGACGTCGCATGGCTAACCTCACAATTAATACATTGATTTGTGGAGGGGTAAGGCCTCGGTTATCAACCCAAGGGATGTCTAATGGGATCTCTGGATATGAATTTGCAGCACGCGAATGAAATAATCAAAGATCCTAATCTTTAACATTGGTGATGAGGGAGAAATTATAAAGGCCCTCTCAATGTTATATAGGGGCATAGATAAAGGGTGGAGATCTGTGGCGATGAAAATTGACGGCCATAGGTGCCCTTCACAAACTAAGATGGCACGTGAACTTGTATAGTGTTGGCAACTAGAGATAACATAAAGATATAAGTGATACATCATGTGAATTTATAGATATATATATTTATACCATGTAACCTTCCCTTCTCTTAATACACTCCCTTAAGATGCCTTAAGAATGAACTATGTTGACTAATGAGGTGTTTACTAGAGGCATTGCCTTATGTTGAAGGTGATGAAGGTGTTGATTTATCTCAACTTATGTCAAATATTATTGATGGAAATTCTTCCCACATAAATCTCAGAAGATGTTAATTATGTTGATATAGAGTTGGCTATTTTGATTATTAAAGGAGTTGATTAAGTTAATTATGTTCATAGTGTATTTTGTCTACTTTGTTGGCTATGTTGATTGTTGATGGAGTTAGATATGTTGATTGTTGATGGAGTTAGTTATGTTGAATGTTGCCTATGTTTACTTAGTGAATTATTGATTTTTTGAATATGATCATTATGATGAGTATGCTAACTATTTAAGTTGTTGACTCTAGTGAGTGTTAATGATAAGTGACAAATGCGCACATTCACCTCTAGAAATAGTGGGTAGTAGGGGGGTTTTGGTTTGCATTTGTGTATACCAACACTCCTCTAGTAGGGTGGGTAGTGGTGTGCATTTATGTACATGAACCACTCGCTCTCCTCAATATGTCTGTAGTTGTTCTTGATGGAGTTGAATTATAGTATCTTGAATATGTTGATTATTGAAAGAGTTGACTTATGTTAAATATGTTGAAGTTGATTAGGGAGGGGGATATTGATGTACATAAAGTTTACCAGTTGTTTTTTCATTTGTTTGCAATCAACCAAACGCCAAATTTCCCCGAGTTTGTCGATTGGTGCACCACCAATTACTCCTCCTTTGAGAGGGTGATTGTGGGCACATCCAGCTCTAGAATCCTGTGCCAAGTAAACCCCCTCATTGTTAGGAAAGCCCTCTCTATCCCAGATGAGTTCTGCCAGAAATCCAAATCATACATGGAAGAAGCCCTAATTCAGTATTTTAGACAGGCCCCATGCTAGCCCCATGATAGCCTACTCCCTAATGTCTTCGTCCAGGACCAACATTTCCCTGGTGAAGTCAGTTTGTTTAGAGAAGATTCCAAATGTGTTATAACCATGCTGGCCCAGTTCCTAGGATTAGATACAGACCAATATATCACTGAACCTTTGATAAGCCTGCTGTTTGTCATGAGCACATGTCCTCTTTAGCCTGAGGACCCAAGTGAGTCCATCCAGTGTGCCTGTCTTAGGTTTGATGTGGCCCTAGCTGAGAGTATTCATTCTCAGCTAGTGGAGTTCCCCAAAACTAGAAGCTTCAGATTCCAGTCATACCTATTGAGAATGTTTGTGTCCTTTAATGAAGATAACTTACAGATGCCTGAGATAATGCTCACTCAGGAGACACCCACAAAATACGCTCAGTTCATGAACAACATCATGTCAGAAGTCCACAATGTATCTTTCAAAGGAAGCTTACCAGGGTATTAACAGAAATGAAAGAGATGTTGCAACCTTCGCCAGAGAATAAGATAGGCGACTGGTTCCTCTCAGAACACAACACAACAATCAGATTTTATGGGTTTTCCGATGCACCTTATGCACTGCTCACTTTCCTAACCCCTAGACTATTTACACTAGAATTCATAAGGCATAAGTTGAAGGTGGAAGTTGATCATTTCCTGGAGGAAAAGAAGGCCTCATATATCACCTTTCCATGGGTTGTAGGCCCATTCATTGTTAGAAACAATACTACCCTTCCAACCATTGAAGGTATGATGCGAGACATGGGGCTTCAAACCAAGGCTGATATAAACTATGACCCCCACCATATCATCTCAGGAAGAAGGAAAGAAAGCAATAGAAAGGATTTTGAACATTTTGAGCTTGCAAGTCTGGCTGAGGTTGCAAATTGGTTAGATTATCCTAGCAAAGAGCAGATGGAGGTAGATGTACAGAATGACTCCACCTCCATGGTACCAAAATCCACTTCTCCACTACCTAGCTCCTCCATCTTGGTCCCAGCGGTTGAAGAAACTATACCCCTTGCCAGTGGCTCTCGAGAAATCAACAACTTGGAAAAGATTGATGTCATGGATATAGATGATGACACTGAAAGAGCTCCCAAAAGGAAGAAAGTGCAAAAACCTGAGCATGAGATTGTACAGGTGTCAACGGGTCAAGGAAAAAAGAAACAGGTTAAGATTAAACCTGAGCAATAGATTGTACAGGTGTTAATGGGTCAAGGAAAAAAGAAACAGGTTAAGATTAAAATTGAGCAACAGATTGTACAGGTGTCAACGGGTCAAGGAAAAAAGAAACAGGTTTAGATTAAGTTTCCTTCTTTCGAGGTCAAAGAATATGTATTCAGCCAAACATCCATTGAACTTGCTGCACCCAACAAGAGTAGAGAAGAGCTACTGGGTGAGCACAAAGAGAGCACAGAAGCAGCCTCAGAGGATTCTAGGCTATATAAAGAGGTGAGGTAGATTTCAAATAAAGATGTGTCTTTGGTAGCTAGAAGGAGCTATGCCCAGAACACCTTGAACTTGGCCTTGGCTACCAAAAGCAAAGCCACTAAACTAAAAGTGAACTTGGAAGATATTCTTGTTCCTGATATGATCAACTCGAACATGTTCGGGTACATAGGGTACTCCCAAAAGATCGAACACCTAGAGAAACCACTTCACACAAACAGATCACAGATATATACATCGATTTTTGACATGGTTTAAACCCTCATGAGGGAAACAATCCATGGCCTTGGCCAAATAGCTTCTATGGGACAATTTATTATGAAAAGAAAGAAAGTTACAAATGAGCTTCTCATAATCGATCAACTAAATAATGACCCTCCATGCTCTTTAAATAGATATCATGGACCAATCGGGTGTTAAGCCACAGATTAAGGTTAGGTATGATCTAAGAGAATTTGAGCCGTTGGATCACAACATATTGTGACCGTCGGATTAAATATTTACAAATGCATACTAATGCATACTAAAGAAACACACTTTCCCTAATGGATATATTACACAAGTTGATCTTAACTAACTCCTAAGTTTCTAAATATCCTAACATCCCCCCTTAAGAACAACTTGGGATAGGATTAAAGGATTTACAAAATTGACACTATTAGGAGAAGGAAGGAGGCATTAGAGCCTATCCCCCCTTAATGACAAGTTCTTGAAATCCTAACATAGATCGAAGTTTAGAAAACTTCGCTTCTGTAAGAGACTTGTTGAAGATGTTTGCAACTTGGTCATCTGTAGGGAAAAAGAGCACTTCAAGAACATGATCATGAACAAGATTTCTGATGAAGTGCATATGTAGCTCAATGTGTTTGCTGCATTGATGTAGGACTGGATCTTTGGCAAGCTTGATGGCACTTTGATTGTCACACCAAAGTGGAGTAGGCTATTGCTGCTCGAATCCAAATTCTGAAAGGATCTGTCTAAGCCATAAAGCTTCTTGACTGGAATTAACTACGGCTTGATATTCTGCTTCTGTTGAAGAAAGAGAAAGAGATTGTTGTTTCTTACAAGCCCAAGTGATAGGTCCAGATCCCAGACTGAAAACTTAACCTGTAGTAGACTTTCGAACATCAGGATCGCCGGCCCAGTCTGAATTAGTGAAACCAACCATCAAAGGTTTCCCCTTTGTACTGTAATGAATCCCAAACTGAATTGTACCTCGAATATATCGAAGTATTCTTTCAGCTGCTTTCCATTGACTTTCATGAGGTGTCTGCATTTAATGGGAAACACGACCAACGAAAAAGGAAAGGTCAGGACGAGAATGAGTCAAGTATAAGAGAATATCAACAAGCTGACGATACAAGGTGGCATTGACTTCAGGTGAAGTACAAGTGGCAAAAAGTTTGACTCCAGACTGGAAGGGAGAAAGGGTTGGTGTACAATCGTCCATGTGAAAGCGACGAAGAAGGTCACAAGCATACTTAGACCGAGAAAGAAATATTCCTTCTTTGGTTTGCAAGACTTGGAGACCAAGAAAATAATGCAAATGTCCTAAGTCTGACATTTCAAGATTTTTCTTAAGACTGGATTTCACATGGGTTATAATCTTAGAGTCACTACCAGTAAGAATAAGGTCATCAACATATAGAACAAGTATAAGGAGATTTTTTCCTACTTTCTTAGTATAGACATTGGGGTCAGAATGGCATCTAGAAAAACTAGTGTCAAGGAGAAAGCTATCCATTTTGGCACACCAAGCTCTAGGAGCTTGCTTAAGGCCATATAAGGATTTCTTAAGGCAGCAGACAAGGATAGAGTTGTTCTGAACATATCTAAGAGGTTGTTCCATGTAAATTTCCTCTTATAAATCACCATGTAAGAAGGTAGACTTGAGATCCATTTGATGGACTTCCCAGTTATGTAAGGCTACAAGGGAAAGAACAAGGTGGATGGAATTCATTTTTGTGACAGGAGCAAAGGTTTCAGTGTATTCAATCCCTTCAACTTGGGAAAAACCTTTGGAAACTAACCTTGCCTTAATTCTTTCAACACTTCCATCTGATGCATACTTAGTTCTGTAGACCCATTTACATCTGACAAGTTTTCTTCCTTTTGGAAGAGGTACAAGATCCCAAGTATCGTTTTCCATTAAGGAACGATATTCTTCATCCATAGCTGCATCCCAATCTGGATTTCCTGAAGCTTCTGCAAAGGCTTCTGGATCATGATTCTCAAAAACTTGAGCCAAAAGAGAAGAGGCTCGCTGAAATTGACAACGTGTTCGACGTTGATCTCTAGGATCACCAGCTGCTTCACATGTTGAATGGACCCATCGAGGAAGCACTTGTGTTGGTGCAACTGGAGGAACATGAGTATGTGGATGTGGATTTTCATCCTCACTATCATCATCAGAAACTAGAGTTGGAAACCTGTCAAGGAAGTTGGAAGAAGAAGAAGAAGGCACAATCGTCGAATCAGGCTCGCAGGCCAAAGATTGCACAATCGCCGAGTTAGGCTCGCAGGCCAAGAGATTTTCATCAAATTTAACATCTCTTATAATGATTACATCATGAGAATGTGGTTGAAGAAGTCTATAACCTTTTACATCTTCAGAATATCCAACAAATATGCACTTTTCACTTTTAGGCTGCAATGCTTTCCGTTTTTCATCCGGAATGTGAGCCCATGCTTCACTACCAAACACACGGAAGTGACTTACATCTGGTTTAATTTTACTCCATGCTTCTTCCGGTGTGATACCTTGTAATACTTTAGTGGGGGTGCAATTAACTATGTATTTTGCACAATTGATGGCTTCAGCCCAAAATTGAAGACTTAGTCCCTTAGATTGGATCATACAATTAGTCATTTCTTTTAAAGTGCGGTTCTTCCGTTCAGCTACACCATTTTGTTGTGGTGCATATGGAACAGTGTGTTGTTGTTGGATTCCTTGTTCAGTGCAAAAAGTAGTGAACTTTTTGTTAACATATTCTCCTCCATTGTCAGATCTTAACTTAATAATTTGATGACCAGATTGTTTTTCAACAAGGGCCTTGTAGGCCAAGAACATGTTAAATACTTCTCTCTTAAGTTTTAGGAAATAAACCCAAGTGCGTCTAGTGTAATCATCAATGAAATTTAAGAAATATTTGAAACCAAAAAAGGAAGCAGATAGAAGAGGACCACACAAGTCATTATGCACAAGCTCCAAGGGAACCGAGGCGTGCCAAGAGGCACGTTTGTCAAAACTGTCCCGATGATGTTTTTCGAGTACACAATCGGAACAAACACCATCCCTGCAAGATACCATGGGAAGACCTGCCACCATATTGTCTTTACATAGTTGTTGTAATGAGCGATAATGTAAGTGACCAAATCGCTCATGCAAAGTTTGCTCAAGTTATCACTATGAGCAACAAAAATTGAAGGAAAAGGTGATGACCCAAAGTTGTTAAACTTGTACAACCTGGTAATATCATCAACAATTCTGGTAGCTAGGACAAGTTGAGGATCTTTAAAATCCTTGATTACAACTTGGTGAGGTGTAAACGTCACAGTTTTACCTTCACCAGAATGAGTGATTTGATAGACTGATAACAAATTGCAGGAAATTCTTGGAACACATAGTACATCACTAAAATGACCATTATCTATTGGAACTATTCCAGCTCCTACAACACTTAGAGATCTATCATCACCAACAAATATTTGTTTGGTGTTACATTCATGCATAGTAGAAATGATGGCTTGATCCTTAGCCATATGATAAGATGCCCCAGAATCAATGAGCCATTCATTTGAAGTAGAAGAAGAAGATGCATTATAAGAATAACTAGAAGCACAAAGTGCATGTCCATGAGAGGTAGATTCTGAAGGTGAATCTATGCTGATGTGGTGCTTCTTCATTGCTCCTTCCAAGGCTACCATCTTTTTGAAACACTTAGATTAATGGGAACGATGGACACAATCAATGATGAGCTTCTGAAAATGGCCAAAATGTCACAGTGCAGCCACTGCCAGGAGTCACCAAAAGAGGGAATTCGTCCCATGGAGGAGGCGTTTGTTTAGAAGCCAATCTATGGATTTTCAGCCATATATGAGTAGACTAACGTTCCCTTTCACATCTATATATGTTTTTTGTAAATTTTGGTGTAGTCAGTTTATCACAGTATTATGGATAGTGTTAGAAGACCGACTTGGAAAACATGTAGCCTTAATATAGCTCTTGCTTTAGTTTTTCCCATTCACACTCTTCCAGTTTGCAAACTGGTTTCCTCTTTTTGTAATGGGGTGTTGTGCACAACCTTTTTATAATAAAAATCCCTTTTCAATTTTTGTTAAAATATATATATAATTTTTTAGTATATACTAATTTTAAATTGTAATATATTGAATATGGTATTAGATATAAAATAAATTAAAATTTATATTTTTAATTTATTATAGTATATATTAATTTTAAAGTTTAATATATTAAATATGAGATTGGATTTAAAATAAACTAAAGTTTATATTTTTTATTATTTAAAAATTTATTTGAATATATAAACTTTAATAAAATAAAATAAATTTAGAAATTTAAATAACTTAAATTCCCACAACTTAAAGTATTATTTTATTATTATTAAAGTATTATGGGATTTATTATTTTTTTCAACCAGGAAAACAACTATATTCTTATTATAAAAATATATGTGAAAGTGTCCATACAATCATCCATAAAGGAGATAGTCTTAGTTTGATCGACATAATCCAAGGCATACTGAGACTCTAATCACCCAATGTCCACATCATCCTAAAAGGCCAAAGGAAACCATAGATTGAGAATACACAAGAGGCACAACTCTCTATTCATAAGAAGAAGGAACTCAAAAAAATATAGTATGCTGAAAATTAACGATAAAAGAAAGATGAGACGACTAAAAATAAAATACAGCCGCAAAATAAAAACCCAACCTCCAAAAAAGACCCCAGCTACCAGCATGAGGATGATGATAGGGTGACACTCCCACAAGAAGAAAGAAGCGAGTGGGACTAAAACTCAAAATGGATACAGCCACCATTAGCCGACAGAGCCCGCTTAGACAATAAATCTGCCTGAAAGTTGTGCTCACGAAATAAATGGTTGATAGAAAAGTATCTGCCTTAAAAAGTTATTATAAGAGTCTTATGGAATCAATGGCCATTTGTTGTTCCTAAACAAATTCATTAATATTACATACATGCAAACTAACATTTTCATTTTTATTGATAATTGCGAGACTAAAAAATAATCTTAGTTTGAATACGATATCGAATATGGTTGTTCTTAGTGTCCGTCAAGATCATTGATAAGGTTGCACATAAGAAAAATACATAATTTTCAGTGTATTGAGCTGAGTAAACTGTTCGGATATCCACATCATCTTTTTCAGGACCTTGCATGCAATTAGGGTTTGCATGCACTTTGCATGCATCCCAGTCACCAGGTTGATGCCTCTAGCACCTTAGCCACCTTATTCTAGCACCCGAGAGCTTCTTACATCAGTTCATTATCCCTCCTAGTCAGGAAGGCGCCCAATTCTCACCTACTGCTAGAGAAGGGCGCACTTCTTCACCTACCACTACAATTCCACTTCAGTTACACTCAGTTAGCTCCGATTCTCCATGATTTGAGGCTAGTTTCACTCCTGACTGACTGTTTCACTCCGTTGGACCTCCAGATTGACTAGATGACTTGTTATGACTTCAGTTAGCCTCCCATGCTCCCTCCACTGAGCCCACTTCCCTATATCAGTGCTACACACTTCAGTTACACATGTTACACTCAGTTAGACTCAGATTGACACCTGGATGACTGGTTCTTGTGCATTGATGACCACCACTGATTGATGATGAGGACTCCTAGTTGGAGTCAATCTACTCCATTCAGTGATTCAAATGACCTCCTTAGGCAATTCGAATTGCTCAGTCATTGTTACTGGATTGTATTGTATTGTAATTATTCACCCTCATTGGGATATTGAGCACTGCTGCATGTTTTGCACAGTTTTACACCATATTTTCTATGTTCACATGTTGTGATTGATTTACTTGTTCATTAGATCAGTTGTGACTAATTTTACATAAACATCATTATTAATTGTATGTAGAGTTTAACAATACATGGTCCTATCATATCATACCACATAACCAATTAAAATTTTAAATGTTTGATTTTAAAATTTTGAAAAATAATTTTTTATACAATATATAACATAATCAAATTTTAAAATCAAATAAAGATTAATATGAAGTCAAAATAATTTGACTTCGAAACGATTGCAGTATAACCTATCTTCGGAGTGGGGAAGGACTTGATTGTGCAGGCTCCTAATTCTATCCTAGGTGAAGTGTCCCAGTTTCTTTCTGACAGGGATTTTAAGACTCTCGAGGAAGTGGCCATCATGACCTCAGTCGGACTATTACAGAAGTGGTGTTAAATTTTGAGCATTAATTCACAATACTGTAGGATCTTCACTGAGAGAATAACATGTACAGTATATCAATTCATAACAATCACAATAAGTATGACAAGCATCACAAGAATCAAAATCATGAGAGACAAGAGACACAGAGTTTCCGTGGGGAAAACCCTAAGGTGAAAAACCCCACAACTTCCTCAGAGATAGAGAGAGAAATGGCTCAAACAAAGTACAACCAAAATACATTGAGATAGTCTCCTAGTAGAAGATGATCCTC
Source organism: Larix kaempferi (assembly GCA_027924585.1). Taxonomy (NCBI): domain Eukaryota; kingdom Viridiplantae; phylum Streptophyta; class Pinopsida; order Pinales; family Pinaceae; genus Larix; species Larix kaempferi. The sequence continues at coordinate 2,934,494 of BSBM01001052.1, read as the reverse complement.
CTCCTCACTAGTGCGCCACTTTCTAAGTGAGAGAGATATAACTTTTTGAATGATCTAAATAGAGATCACCTGATCTCTATTTATACTAACCTGTTTTCCTAGTGACCTTATGGGACCAACTTGTCTAGCTAGGTACATCCACATTATAATATATATATTTCAAGGCTGACCCCACGCATGGTGGTCTAATAACCCATCGGCAAGTACACACACTTGCGACACATGTCAATCCACATGACGACACTTCCTTATAGAGGAATAACACATCTCTAATAAGGGTACAATAAATATATATGAAATACATAGATGAAATACATTCCGAAGTTACATATACATCAACAATCCCTCTTAACTAGGAAGGTATTTCTCGACACAGATCTGCTAGACAAGTCTTCTTCTCGATATCATCGTCATCGATGCATCGCCATCGTCATCGTCACTGCTGTTGCTATCTCAACCAATCTCTGACTCTACTCGTCATAGGAAGTTCTACAGAGCCAGTCCTTTTTCATACTGGATGTAGGCTCACCACCTGCAGGTCTTCGTCATCACTGGCCATACTATGGAATCCTCAGGACTTATTACGTGCGTCACAAAACCTCGAAAGAGCATCCTAGGCTGTTACGAGCACATGGCTCTACCTATAGGATCTCCTAGGGCCATATTATATGTGATCTCACCACAAAACCTCGTGAGAGCATCCCAGGCTATTACGAGCACACAGCTCTACCTATAGGATCTCCCAGGGACAAATTATATGTGGTCACCACAAAACCTCGCAAGAGCATCCCAGGCTGTTACGAGCACACAACTCTACCTATAGGATCTCCCAGGGATAGATTATATGTGGTCATGGAAAAACCTCGCAAGAGCATCCCAGGACATATTATGGGCACACAACCCAATCTATCGGATCTCCCAGGGACATATTATATTCCATAGGACAAAACCTCGAAAGAGAATCTACCAGATATCCCAGGGCTAGATTATATGCCATAGGCAAAACCTTGAAAGACTATGTGCATATCTCCCAGGGCCAAATTATATGTCCTGCCAGAGCAAAACCTCAAAAGAGCATTTGCCAGATATCCCAGGGCCAAATTATATGCCATAGGAAAAACCTCGAAAGACTATCTGCAAATCTCCAAGGGCCAAATTATATGCTCATCTGCACAACCTGATCCACGGCCATAGAGTATCAACCTGATACTCACCATACATCATCTTGATGTACACATGATCATCCTAATCATCATCACTGCAACATCCTGCTGCAAGTCATCTGGAGCATCATCCTGAAGCTCGTCATCCATGATCATCCTGATCATACAATGCATCTACCTGATGCATACCAAGTATCTACCTGATACATATCATCATACATGATCCACCTGATACAAATACAAATGCATGATACATATCACCATACATGATCTACCTGATCATACAATGTATCCACCTGATACATATACAGATACATGGTCCAAGCATCCAACATGATGCATATACAAAAATATATACAAATGATCCTACTGATCATATCCAGCATCCAACATGATGCGTACATACATATACATATAAATTATCCAACTGATCATATCCTTCATCTAACATGATGCATACATACATATACATATAAATGATCCAACTGATCATATCCATCATGATGCATACATACATATACATATAAATGATCCAACTAATCCTATCCAGCATAACTTCAGCAAATGTGTCCATCACTTATTCCTTGAATTGTCATCAATCCGAAGAACACCAAGCCTCTCTCTGAAGTACTCAAACTTCACCCTGGCTAGTGGCTTCGTTAGCACATCTGCAATCTCCTCGTCCATCGCAACATACAGGAGCTTCACAACTCCTCTTTGCACCATATCCTTGATATAGTGATATTTGATCTCTATGTGTTTTGACCTATCATGAAACACTGGGTTCTCAGACAGCTTCACACAACTCTGGTTATCACAGAAGATACCAGTAGCATCCAACGGGAGATCAAATAACTCAAACAGTAGCTTCCGTAGCCATACTACCTCACAATTAGCTGAATAGGATGCAACATACTCTACCTCAGCTGTACTCAGTGATACACAGGACTACTTCCTGCTAAACCAAGAGATCACACCTAATCCCATACTAAAGTAGCACCCAGATGTGCTCTTCCTATCTGTAGCACTTCCAGCCCAATCTGAATCAACATAACCCTACAGGTTAAACTTTTAATTCACCTCATACTTGAGCCCATAATCCACTGTACCCTTCAGGTACCTCAGAACATGCTTTACATCAACCAGATGAACACTCCTTGGATCTGTCAAAAACCGACTCAATGTGTTCACCTCAAAACAAATATCTGGTCTTGTGTTCTTCAAGTACATCAAGGACCCAATCATCTGATGATACATAGAGACATCAACCGGATCAGATGAAGCATCACATAGAAGCTTAAGATTCGATGCCATAGGTGTGGTCATGGCCTTGCAATCCATCATCCCGAATCTCTTCAGGATATCTACTGTGTACTTCCCTTGACCAAGGAAGATCCCACCTATACTCTGCCACACCTCCATACCTAGGACATAATGCATCATTCCCAGATCTTTCATATCGAACTCGGCAGCAAGCTTCCTCTTTGTATCACACGAAGTTCTGGGAGCTTGCTACAAGCCATACGAGGATTTCTTCAATCTGCACACATGTGACTCCCTATCAGGTCTTGGGACGGCATCCCAAACATCTTCTTCATGATCTACGGATCATGACAATCCATTTCTTCATCCCAGATCCTGGGAACTTCAATATCTTCAATAGATATCTTTGTTGCTGGAACAAATGTTGTAGTCCTTTTGTAGGTGAAGATATACGGTCTTTCCTACAAAACAAGTTAAATTGCATGATTTAGAAACATCTCATCATTTTCAGAACAAATTCTTTACACATAAAGAAATATGTCATGCAGTCATGCAATTATCTTAGCCAATGCTTCAATACAACATTTATCCATGTTCCACAACTTTCTAGATGCATTCCAGTCTCTACCAGAACATTGTTAATAGTTTGCACTACTCCCAACATGTCAACAAAGAGGTTTCATTCTAGATAAGTAGCACCAGAATGTTGTACAGTGCCATAGGCCACTTACCCATCACATGCATATTAGTAGTATATTGTTCATTAATGCAATCATTCTTAGATGCACAATACATCTCCTAAGTCTAGGAACATAAGCATAATATTATTTAAACAAACAAAATAGGCAAGAAATGATAATTGAAATACTTATCTTTGTTTGTTTGTTGGGTGGACTCCCTCTGAGTCTTTGCTTCCTGACAGGAGTTGCAGAAGTAGCTTCTTCTACACTTTTCTGTTGTGGAATGTAGGAAGATGGTCAACTCCCTCTGAAAATCTACATCCTTGCAGGAGCTGCTGGAGTGTGCTCCATCTTGATCTTTGGTTCCTGGATTACCTGTCCTTGAACTTATATTCATCCTTGTTGACATCAATATTCTTGAACCCTAGAAAGTATATTCTATAATCCTTTGAGCTTTCATTGTAACCCACAAAGATACCCTTCTTCCCTGAAGGATCTAGTTTAGTCCTCTTTTCCTTTGGGACATGAGTGTATACTGGACAACCAAATATTCTGAGATGGCTGACTTCAAGTTTCTTACCAGAAAAGACCTCTTCTGGTGTCTTTTTGTCCAATATCTTGTGGGGTGTTCTGTTCTGCACATATACAGCTGTTCTAGCTACTTCCGCCCATAGATGCATAGGTAGATCCTGGTCATGTAGCATTGCCCTTGCTGCTTCCATGATAGTTTTGTTCTTCCTTTCTGCAACTCCATTTTTTTTAGGATTATAAGGAGCAGTCAACTCCCTCTTAATCCCTGAATCACTACAAAGATTCTTGAAGTCACCTAAGGTGAATTCTCCACCATTGTCGGATCTGAATGTTTTGATCTTCTTGTCAGTTTGATTCTCCATCAAGGCTTTGAATTCCTTGAACTTATCAAACACCTCATCTTTGTTATTCAAGAAGTATACCCAAGTATTCCTAGAGAAGTCATCAATAAATGAGACATAGTAAACATACCCACTAAGAGAACTAGATGACATAGGACCACATACATCTGAGTGGATGATTTCCAGGATATTGGTGGCCTTGCTTTCACTGCTTGGGAAAGCCTTCTTAATGTTCTTACCTTTTGCACATCCTTTGCAAACACCTTCATGTTTGGTCTTGATTTCAGGAAGACCTTCTACAACCTTGCTTGCAATTGGAAGTGCCCTATAGTGCATATGAGCAAGTCTTCTATGCCAAAGTTGACTTGGCTCCATGGATTCATGCACCATGGCATGTTCAGGTTGTCCCTTTAATTTATACAATCCTCCCTCTTTCTCTCCAATCACTATTGCATCATCTATAGTCTTTCCCTTTGGCCACATTAGGACTTGGCCATCCACAAACGCAACCCTCATACCTTTTGCATCCAATGCAGAGGTGGAGAGTAAGTTCTTCTTGAGCCTAGGTACATAAAGGACTTTTTTCATCTTCAAATATTTTCCAGAATATAGGTTGTAGGAGGCTTCACCACTTCCTTTGATTGGGTATTGATAATCATCCCCAAGTTGCACCTTATGGGGTGATTCATGTTCAAATATATTCACAAAAGATTCCTTAAACCTAGTCATGTGTTTGGAAGCCCCACTATCAATCAACCAATCATTACAACCATGGGAGATAGTACCTGTGAGAGCAGAGATTAGAACATACTCTTCTTCACTTGACGAGTCATCCTCACTTTCTTCCATAGCCTTCTTCTTTGGAGGTTCATCATCTTCGATAGCATGAGCATGGAACTTTCTTTTGTTGCCCTTCTTCTTCTTGCTGAATTTGTTGTTATTATCCCTTTTGTTCTTGGGACAATCTGAAGCAAAGTGACCCTTCTCATTGCATGAGAAGCATCTTATATCCTTCTTATTCTTTTGATAGGATCTTTTGTAGCGAGAGTGCTCCTTCTTGGGCTTGCTTCTTTTGGTGTGAGTTGTGAGAGCTTGATCTTCACCTCCCATCTTTTCCTCACAAGCTACAAGTCTAACTTCTTCTTGAGAGAATTCCTCCCATAGTTTACTAAAAGAGATCAATTTCTTTCTTGCACAAATTCCTTGAATAAAGGAGTCCCATGACCTAGGTAGGCCATTCAGAGTGGTCATAACAACTTCACCATTGTCCACTACTTCATCCACAGCTTCAAGTTTCTCCTTGATCTGAGAGACCTTGGAGAAGTAAGATTGAATGGTTTCTCCATTCAACATCTTGACCCCTTTCAATTGATTCCGCAGAGTCATCTTCCGATTTATGTTCTTCCCTTCAAATAGCTTGGTCAAAGAGTCAAACATCTCCTTGGGTGTCTTTAGATAAGACACATGGGGTATGAGATGGTCTTTGATAGAATTAGCAATGATTCTCTTTGCCTTGACCAAGTTTTTCTTATGCAATACCTTGGCCTCTTCATCCTCTAGGATAGGGATTTCTTCTTTTATATATGAGTCCAACTCATTCTCTTCTAGGATTAACCCAATCATATACTTCCAAGCTCGGAAGTTATCAGCCCCTTCAAGCTGATCCTCAAGCTTGGTGTGGTGAGACATCTTAAAGAGTAATTCAAATGGAAATAGAAAAGATTTAGGTCATACCACTTGAAATGCTGAAAACTGGATCTGGTCCCGGATTAGGGTTTGTCGAAAAAACCCTAAAAATTCAAAATGTGAATTTCAATTTTTTGAAAGGATAGAAAGATGCGCTTTGATGAGCTGATCATCCTGGTGCATTCACAATTTGAGATCAACAAAGTTTTACCCTTCAGATTTTCCTTTTTGTCCTCCCGGGTTCACTAGGGAGAGCCCTAAATTAGGGTTTGAGTTTCTCGGATATCTACCCAGCCAAAAATCTCGATCCAAAGCTCTAAACTTCAATTTTTGCAAGTAGATTCCAGCTGTGTCTTCAGATTTCAGAAATTCCTATTTTTGTGGAGAGAAACCCAATAAACAAGAAACTCTGTCGAGAGAAACCCAATAAACAAGAAACTCAAGTTTTTGTCACTGCAAAATGTCTTCTTCTCAGGTTAGCTCTGATACCATGTTAAATTTTGAGCATTAATTCACAATACTCTAGGATCTTCACTAAGAAAATAACATGTACAGTATATCAATGCATAACAATCACAATAAGTATGACAAGCATCACAAGAATCAAAAGCATGAGAGACAAGAGACACAGAGCTTCCGTGGGGAAAACCATAAGGTGAAAAACCCCACAACTACCTTAGAGATAGAGAGAGTAATGGCTCAACCAAAGTACAATCAAAATACATTGAGATAGTCTCCTATTAGCAGATGATCCTCCTCCTCACTAGTGCGCCACTTTCTGAGTAAGAGAGATATAACTTTCTGAACGATCTAAATAGAGATCACTTGATCTCTATTTATACTAACCTGTTTGACCAGTGACCTTATGGGGCCGACTTGTCTAGCTAGGTACATCCACATTATAATATATATATTTCAGGGCCGACCCCACACATGGTGGTCTAATAACCCATCGGCAAGTACACACACTTGCGACACATGTCAATCCACATGACGACACTTCCTTATAGAGGAATAACACATTTCTAATAAGGGTACAATAAATATATATGAAATACATAGATGAAATACATTCCGAAGTTACATATACATGAACAAGTGGAAGTCGACCACCGAACTAACTATTCTAGTTCTATGGGAGGAGTCTTGGAATTTGTGGATCACTAGTATGCATAGGGGCTTCATCGGTTTAAAGGAAGAATCAGATCGACTGGTTTGGACTGGTAATCAAGAGGGGGGAAGATACAAAGTTAACATTGCCTACAAGTTATTTTGGTATTTAGAAATTTCCCTAGCCTGTTGGTGGTAGAAATCCATTTGGAAAACTCGAGTTTCGCAGAAGCACAAGATCTTTATGTGGCTCATTTTGAAAGGAAAGGTTCTAATGTGGGACAATTTGATTAAGAGAAACATGGCTGGTCCAAATTGGTTTTGTCTATGTCGGGGAGCTGAAGAGACCATAGCACATCTGTTTCTAGATTTCCCTTTCTCAATTCATGTTTGGAAAGGCCTTGGAGGGTTATTTTCAGCAAGAAAATCTTTGGGAAGCAGAGACCTTGGAAGATAATCTCAAATATTGGTTTGAAAACCCTATTCTTAAATCGTTACGTTGTATTCCTTTTTTAGTGGTATGGCAGATGTGGCTTGTAAGGAATGTTGTTATTTTTGAAGATCTACAGCTTCCGGATTTTTTTGTTATAGCTAGTGTTCAAGCTAACTATAGGTTCTTTATAACCTAGGATACTCCGAAGTGTCCTAGGAGTTTGAAGACTATGGCTTTCAAAGAGGATTGCGTTGGATTTTTCGATGGGGCCTGTGAGGTTTCTGATCGAAACTGTGGATTAGGGGGAACGCTTAATATTGTGTATGGGGGTAAACTTTTGTACAAATCCAATGGAGGCTTAGGCACTAATAATAGATCTGAAGGAATGGCTTTGAGATTACTTATACAGTTTTCAAGAGAAGAATTGGTTCTTTCACTCCATATCTTTGGAGACTCTGAAATCTAGATAAAATCAATGCAAAAGGAACAACAGATTTCTAATTTGCACCTTAAAGGAATCGAACATCAGCTGGAACTTTTATCACAGTTTTTTGAAGTTATAAGTTTTAGTCATGTTTTTCGAGAGCAGAATGAGACTGCTGACTTACTGTCCAAGGAAGGACTTCCTCTACCTCCGAGAATATACGAGAAGATTTTTTGTAGGAGAGGACAATGGGTAACTACAAGTTTCTCGATGGACTATATGTGCTAATTATGTAGCCTTTCAAAAATTTTATACTGTTTCCTTTGCCAAAGGATTTTTGTGAATTTTTTGTACTAATTTAGACATTTTTTGAATTTTTGTAAATCTGAAAAATTCTGGACAATTTACATGTTTTTATTGTAAATTCAATATGAACAGTGCAATGCACCTGAAGAACGTAATCTAGCGTCGAAAGATTAAATAGATTATGACTTTTTTCTTTGGAAAAAAAAATGTATAATAACCTAATTATTAATCTCATGTTCTTGATAGAGTTTGAATGGATTAATAGTTTAATAATTCTTGAACTAACCTCTATTAACCTCTATTTCCATTGTAAAGGGATCATATCCCATGAACATTATAAAATCATTGTAAAAACATTATTTTTTTAAAATCAAGAGACTATGTCCCATGGATTAATATTATCCATTGTAAAGAATTAAATCATAGTTATGGATTCAAATCCAAATTAGGCATACCAATGTTATAAATATCATACATCATTTGAATACTTTGGAAAGTGCGCAGTTCAACACTTTGAATTCGTGATACATGCAATATATATTTTATTGTATCACAATTTAATTATGTTTTGGATTTGATATCCAACTACTACATTAATGTCATGGTTGGCGCGTTAACCAAACTCACTAGTGAACATCAAGTTTAGTACTGTGTTATCAACCATATGATCCCCTTGGAATTCCCTCTTCATGATTGACAATGAGGATTAAAATAAACACACACCTCATAGTACTACTTTGGTAATACAACCTCCAAATCTTAATTTAATTGAAGGTAGCTGGAAATTGTGCATGCATTACATATGTATTATTGTTAAAATCTCTCTTCAAACACATATGCAAAGCCTTTCTTGCTCTGGAAAATGGAGAGTTCGGCCTTTCAATGAAACTTAGAAACATTTCCGTTTGTTCCATATTATCTATGTTATTTATCATTTGGTAGCTATTTTTAGGATATTTAGACACTTAGGAGTTAGTTAAGATCATGGGGGCTTCACTAGAAGGCAATATAATATCACGTTCATTCATATTGCGGTATAAATATTCATGAAAATCTAAAAACTATATTGCTTATATATTAAAGGGAAAATGTTTTTTTTTTTTAATGTAAGAATTACAAAATACTTTGGGGTATTTTTTATATGAGCGGGCTGACAAATATTTACCAAATGGAGATGGCCGGATCACGGTCGGATGAGAAATCGGGTTGAGGCAAGGCTCGGGCTTACTAGCACGCAGGGAAATCGTGTCTTGAGGCATGCTTGAGGCCAGGGGTTTCATGGTGAAGTGGGTTTCCAGTCGATCATAGTCGAGAGACACTGGTCATTGATAGCCAATTGTTACCAATAGCACTCAGCTAGTTGTTACCATTAGCCTTGGGAGGCTCTAAGCCTCCAGGTCCTATTATAGGCCCTCCATAGGCCTTGGGGGCTTGAATACCCAACCACTCATGCCTATTACATGCCTTGGGAGGTTTATTCAGCCTCCTAGAGCTTGTTACAGGCCTTGGGGGCTTGGATACCTATCCCATAATAGACTTAGTCAGCGATTGGGGAACTGCAACATGCAATCTAAATGTTGTACTATGTGCATTGGCTCTAGTGACATACAAGAAGTGATCTCCTATATCTTTGTTAGACCATTAGATGTTGCAAATCATAATGATATGTGGTTGAGTAATTGGATTGTGGGTGAAGTAATGTGCATCCACGATATACATCGAAAGAAGCAAGTTGCATTGTAGAATGCATGTGGGGTCACAAGAGGGGTATCATATCAATATACTAAGTAGAAATATAAAAGGGTATAAAAAATGTTAATGAAAAAATTGATACATACAATATCTAGTTAAAATAGGGGTTTTTTTAATTAGGAAGGCATATTGGGAGGGGGTTAAAAAAATGATTTTGGAAGGTATTTTCCAATATTTAGTGAAATTAGGGGTATTGTTTCATATGCCACGAATGAATGTGCTATGATAGTTGTTTATTGAGTGAAGCCCTCGTGGTTAAGATCAACTTGTGTAATATATCCGTTAGGAAAAGTGTGTTTCTTTAGTATGCATTTGTAAATACTTAATCCGACAATCATGATATGTTCCCGACATAGAGTGATCCGATGGCTCAAATTCTCTTAGATCATACCTACCTTTGATCTATGGCTTAACACCTGATTGGTCCATGATCTCTATTTAAAGAGCATGGAGGGTCATTGGTTTTCGGGTACACAGGGTACTACCAAAGGACCGAACACCAAGAGAAACCACTTCACACAAACAGATCACAGATCAACACACTGATGTTTTGACATGGTTTAAACTCTCTTGAGGGAAACACTCCACGGCCCCGGCCAAATAGCTTCTACGAGACAATTTATTATGCAAAGAAAGAAAGTTACAAATGAGCTTCTCATAATCAATCAACTAAACAATGACCCTCCATGCTCTTTAAATAGAGATCATGTACCAATCGGGTGTTAAGCCACAGATCAAGGTTAGGTTTGATCTAAGAGAAGTTGAGCCGTCGGATCACTCTATGTCGGAAACATATCGTGACCGTCGGATTAAGTATTTACAAATGCATACTAATGCATACTAAAGAAACACACTATCCCTAATGGATATATTACACAAGTTGATCTTAACTAACTCCTAAGTGTCTAAATATCCTAACATCCCCCCTTAAGAACAACTTGGGATAGGATTTAAGGATTTACAAAAGTGACACTATTAGGAGAAGGAAGGAGGCATTAGAGCCTATCCCCCCTTAATGACAAGTTCCTGAACTCCTAACATAGATCAAAGTTTAGAAAACTTTGCTTCTGTAAGAGACTTGGTGAAGATGTCTGCAACTTGATCATCTGTAGGGCAAAAGAAGAACCCGATCATGAACAATATTTCTGATGAAGTGCATATGTAGCTCAATGTGTTTGCTGCGTTGATGTAGAACTGGATCTTTGCCAAGCTTGATGGCACTTTGATTGTCGCACCAAAGTGGAGTAGGATGCTGCTACTCAAATACAAACTTTGAAAGGATCTATCGAAGCCATAAAGATTCCTGACTGGCATTAACTGCTGCTCGATATTCTGCCTCTGCTGAAGAAAGAGCAAGAGCTTGTTGTTTCTTACAAGCCCAAGTAATAGGTCCACATCCCAGACTGAAAACATAACCTGCAGTAGACTTTCGATCATCAGGATTGCCGGCCCAATCTAAATCAATGAAACCAACCAACAAAGGTTTCCCCCCTGTACTGTAATGAATCCCAAACTGAACTATACCTCGAATATATCGAAGTATTCTTTTAGCTGCTTTCCAGTGACTTTCATGAGGTGTCTGCATATAATGGGCAACTCGACCAACGACAAAGGAAAGGTCAGGACGGGAATGAGTCAAGTATAAGAGACTACCAACAAGCTGACGATACAAGGTGGCATCTACTTCAGGTGAAGTACAAGTGGCAGAAAGTTTGACTCCAGACTGGAAGGGAGAAGGGGCTGGTGTACAATCTTCCATGTGAAAGCGTCGAAGAAGGTCACAAGCATACTTAGACTGAGAAAGAAAGATTCCTTCTTTGGTTTGCAGGACTTAGAGACTAAGAAAATAATGCAAATGTCCTAAGTCTAACATTTCAAAATTTTGTTTAAGACTGGATTTCACATGGGTTATAAGTTTAGGGTCACTACCAGTAAGAATAAGGTCATCAACATATATAACAAGTATGATGAGATGGTTTCCTACTTTCTTGGTATAGACATTGGGGTCAGAATGGCATCTAGAAAAACCAGTGTCAAGGAGAAAGTTATCCATTTTGGCATACCAAGCTCTAGGAGCTTGCTTAGGGCCATATAAAGATTTCTTAAGGCGACAAACAAGGCTAGAGTTATTATGAACATAGCCAAGAGGTTGTTCCATGTAAATTTCCTCCTGTAAATCACCATGTAAGAAGACAGACTTGACATCCATTTGATGGAATTCCCAGTTGTGTAAGGCTGTAAGGAAAAGAAAAAGGCGGATGGAGTTCATTTTTGCGACAGGAGCAAAGGTTTCATTGTAGTCAATCCCTTCAACTTGGAAAAAACCTTTGGCAACTAACCTTGCCTTAAGTCTTTCAACACTTCAATATGATGCATACTTAGTTCTATAGACCCATTTACATCTGACAAGTTTTCTTCCTTTCGGAAGAGGTACAAGATCCCAAGTATCGTTCGCCATTAAGGAACGATATTCTTCATCCATGGCTGCATCCCAATCTGGATTCCCTGAAGCTTCTGCAAAAGTTTCTGGATCATGATTCTCGGAAACTTGAGCCAAAAGAGAAGAGGCTCGCTGAAATTGAGAACGTGTTCGACGTTGATCTCTAGGATCACCAGCAAGATCACCAGCTGCTTCACATGTTCAACGGACCCATCGAGGAAGCACTTGTGCTGGTGCAACTAGAGGAACATGAGTAGGCGGAGGTAGATTTTCATCCTCACTGTCATCATCAAAAACTGGAGTTGGAAACCTGTCAAGGAAGTTGGAAGAAGAAGAAGAAGGCACAAACGCCGAATCAGGCTCGTAGGCCAAAGATGGCATAATCGCCGAGTTAGGCTCGCAGGCCAAGAGATTTTCATCAAATTTAACATCTCTTCTAATGATTATAGCATGAGAATGTGGTTGAAGAAGTCTATAACCTTTTACATCTTCAGAATATCCAACAAATATGCACTTTTCACTTTTAGGCTGCAATGCTTTCTGTTTTTCATCCGGAATGTGAGCCCATGCTTCACTACCAAACACACGAAAGTGACTTGCATCAGGTTTAATTTTACTCCATGCTTCTTCCGGTGTTATACCTTGTAATGCTTTTGTGGAGGTGCGATTAACTATGTAATTTGCACAATTTATGGCTTCAGCCCAAAATTGAAGACTTAGTCCCTTAGATTGGATCATACAATTAGCCATTTCTTTTAAAGTGCGGTTCTTCTGCTCAACTACACGATTTTGTTGTAGTGTATATGGAACCGTGTGCTGTTGTTGGATGCCTTGTTCAGTGCAGAAAGTAGTAAACTGTTTGTTAACATATTCTCCTCCATTGTCAGATCTTAACTTAATAATTTGATGACCAGATTGTTTTTCAACAAGGGCCTTGTAGGCCAAGAACATGTTAAATACTTCGCTCTTAAGTTTTAGGAAATAAACCCAAGTGCGCCTGGTGTAATCATCAATGAAAGTTAACAAATACTTGAAACCAGAAAAGGAAGCAGATGGAAGAGGACCACACAAGTCACTATGCACAAGCTCCAAGGGAACCGAGGCGTGCCAAGAAGCACGTTTGTCAAAACTGTCCAATTGATGTTTTCCAAGTACACAACCGGAACAAACACCATCTCTGCAAGATACCATCGGAAGACCTATCACCATATTTTCTTTACATAGTTGTTGCAATGAGCGATAATTTAAGTGACCAAATCGCTCATGCCAAAGTTTGCTCAAGTTATCACTATGAGCAAAAAAAACTGAAGGGAAAGGTGATGACCCAAAGTTGTTAAACTTGTACAACCTGGTAATATCATCAACAATTTCAGTAGCTAGGACTTATTGAGGATCTTTAAAATCCTTGATTACAACTTGGTGAGGTGTAAAGGTCACAGTTTTACCTTCACCAGAATGAGTGATCTGATAGACTGATAACAAATTGCAGGAAATTCTTAGAACACATAGTGCATCACTAAAATGACCATTATCTACTGGAACTGTTCCAGCTCCTACAACACTTAGAGATCTATCATCACCAACAAATATTTGTTTGGTGTTACATTCATGCATAGTAGAAAAGATGGCTTGATCCTTAGCCATATGATAAGATGCTCCAGAATCAATGAGCCATTCATTTGAAGTAGAAGAAGAAGATGCATTATAAGAATAACCAGAAGCACAAAGTGCATGTCCATGAGAGGTAGATTCTGAAGACGAATCTAGGCTGATGTGGTGCTTCTTCATTGCTGCTTCCAAGGCTGCCATCTTCTTGAAACACTTAGATTCATCATGATTATCTTTCCCGCAATAGTTGCAATGACGCTCAGTCTTCTTGCCTTTTGGCTTGGATCCTTTGTCATTTTTTAAAGAAGGAGCTATTTGAGAGGGTTTTGGACCCTTGTTTGACTTATTATTGTGAAAATTTTGTTTCTTGGGAGGCTTGGACTTTTCTTTCTGTTGGGACAATAAGGCTTTCCTAGATGTATCTACATTGTTGATTATTCCAAGATGAATGAGTTTATCTTGTTCCCTAATCAAGGAATCACAAAAGGATTCAAGACTAGGCTCTTGATAGCTAGCTGCATTCAATGATGCTTTCATGGAGTAAAATGTAGATACAAAAATAGAATATGCAGGTCCAAGTTTGGAAAGAATGTGATAAATGCATTGTTTGTCTTTCCTCTCAATCTTACATTCTGCACATAAGAGCTTAAGAGTTTTGTACTTAGATAAATAATTTTGAATGCATGAAAAGTCACTTGGATTTAAAGAAATCAACTCATTTTCGAGTTGGTGACCTCGAATTTCATTGTGTTTACCAAACAAAGATTCCAACTTGTCCCAAGCAGTGTTAGGTTCATCAATTCCAGATATATGGAATCGTAAATCATTAGAGATTAACATCCCAATCAATCCACAAGCTTCATCACATCTATTTGCCCATTTTATTTTCTTATCATCATCAATGAGTTCTTTTTCTTTTCCTGTGGTAATTCTGAAAAGTCCCCTACTTCGTAGAACATCCTCCATACGAGATTTCCATGAGAAATAGTTAGAACTGTTAAGTAGAATATCACAATGGGAGGCCATATTTGTAAATTAATGGCTGTAAAAGCTGAAACCAATAGTCTGGATATGAAGAGTGTAAAGTTAGTCACAGCAGATCTAATGAACAAATAAATCAGTCACAACAGATGAACATAGAAGAAATGGTGCAAAACTGTGCAAAACATGCAGCAGTGCTCTCTATCCCAGAAAGGGTGAATGAATTACAATACAAACTGTTACAATGAACAGAGCAATTCGAATTGCCTAAGGAGGTCATTCGAATCACTGAATGGAGTAGCTTGACTCAATCTAGGAGTCCTCATCAATCATCGGTGTTGCTCATCAATCACAACAAACAGTCATCCAGGTGTCAAGCTGAGTCTAACTGATCATAATAAATGTAACTGAAGTGTGTAGCACTGATATAGGATCTGGAGGCTCAGTGGGGGCGCATGGGAGGCTAACTGGAGTCAGAGCAAGTCACCTAATCGAACTGGAGGTCAATCGGAGGTGAAACAGTCAGTCAGGAGTGAAATCGGAGTGAAATCAATCAGAATCGGAGCTAACTGAATGTAACTGGAGTGAATCTGCAGTGGTAGGTGAGCAAGTGCGCCCTTCTCAGTCAGTAGGTGAGAAGAGGGCGCCTTTCAGCTTAGGAGGGCTAAAACTCTGTGGAAAGTGGCTCCCGGGTGCTAGAAGAAGGTGGATAAGGTGCTGGAGGCATCAAACTGGTGACTGGACTGCATATCCTGAAATAGATCATGCAAGATCCTGAAGTAGATATGTATCCCGAAATAGATGATCCTGAAATAGATATGTATCCCGAAATAGATGATGGATATCCGAACACCCCCCCTCAAGCTAGACTATGATGTGCCAACTAAAATAATGTGGGGCCCTGGTAACTAAGACCAAAGGTCACCCCAATACAATAATCCAAAAAATGCTGAAAAATAAACTAAGTGAGGAAAGAGGGAAAACCCAGTGGGAAGAAAGCCCCCCCTCAAGTCTAAAGCATAATAATGAATCAATCTGTCTCCACCATGATGGAACTCACCCCCAACAGTGAACGGAGGTAAGAGAACTTCTTCTCAGTGAAGCTCTTGGTGAAGATGTCTGCAATTTGCTCATCGGTAGGGCAATATTGCAGAATGATGGTGCGGTCATGCACCAACTGTCGAATGTAATGCATATGAATCTCAATGTGCTTGGTCCTCTGCCGCTGAACTGGATCTGTGGAGATCTTGATAGCACTTTGATTGTCACAAAATAGGACAGTCGAAGTAGTGCCACCAAAACCAAACTCGGAAAGAATACCCTGCAACCAAACTTCCTGAATGCAGGCATTGACTGCCCCTCGATACTCTGCCTCTGCTGAAGAAAGTGCAATGGCTGCTTGCTTTTTGCTGGACCAGCAAATAGCACCATGACCAATCATGAAAACATAACCAGAATTGGACTTCCGATCAATGCTATCACCTGCCCAATCTGAATCAGTAAAACCAATGAAATCTAGCTCAGAATCTGCAGCATAATGTATGCCAAACTGTCTCGTACCTTGCACATACTGCAAGATCCGCTTGGCTGCCCGCCAATGAAGCTCATGTGGCTGCTGCATATATCTTGACACGGCACTCACGGCATATGAGATATCAGGCCGTGAATGTGTCAAATAAAGTAGTGAACCAATCAACTGTCGATACATACTGCAATCTGCAAGCGGTGTGGAATCTCCCTCCTCAAGACTGATTCCTGAGAGGAATGGGAACGGGGCTGCCTTACATTCAGCCATATTAAACTTCAATAACAGGTCGGAAGCATATTTTTGCTGAGATATAGTGATCCCATCGAAATTTTGAGCTATCTCCAAGCCCAAAAAGTGACTCAGCAAGCCCAAATCGCTCATGTCAAAAGCTAGATTTAGGGCAGTTTTTAGCTTGTTTATTGAAGTAAGTGTGCTACCAGTAATAAGAAGATCATCAACATAAAGTACAATAACCAACAAATTACCTTTAACTCGCTGAAGATAGACATTCGGATCAGATTTGCATCTTTGGAAATTCTGAGAAAGAAGGAAGGAGTCCATCTTTGCGTACCAAGCTCTTGGGGCCTGTTTTAACCCGTACAAAGACTTCTTCAATCTGCAAACCAATGATGGATCTGATGTATAACCCTCTGGCTGCTGCATATAGACCTCTTCAGCAAGGTCTCCATGTAAAAATGCACTCTTCACATCCATGTGATGCACCTCCCAGTGCTTGGATGCGGCAATAGCTAAAACAAGGCGGATGGAATCCATCTTTGCAACCGGTGCAAAGGTCTCTGTGTAGTCCACTCCTTGGACTTGGGAAAAACCTTTTGCCACCAACCTTGCTTTATATTTGCTGATAGTGCCATCAGCAGCAACTTTAGTACGGTAGACCCATTTACACTTCACTAATTTTCTTCCAGGTGGAAGAGAAACTAGCTCCCATGTATTGTTCTTTTGAAGAGAACTGTACTCTTCATCCATGGCATCTTTCCATCTCGGATCTCGATGGGATGAATAATATGATTGGGGATCTGAACCAGCCATCAAATAACAAATCTCAGGAAGAAATGGATCAGCAATAGAAAGAGCCATACCTGCCCTTTGAAAGTCTCCTCTTGTTCGTCTCGGATCAGCAGGATTTCCAAGATTCGAACCAGCAGATTGTAGAGTATTTTGGGCCCACTTTGGTAACTGAGGGGGATCTGAATGGTCGGATTCCGAACCTGATATGTCATGATCATCATATGCTGCTACAATATCAGAAATATCAGAACTCATACCTTCATTATCGCTGCTCGAATCTTCTTCTGGTGAAGGCGGTGAATCGGCAGTTTTCTCCTCAACTAGTTGCAATTCTTGAAGCGGTTCTTCAAACTGCACACTACGCTCTATGAATATCTTTTTAGATCTGATATCCATGAGTTTATATGCTTTTGATTCTTCCCATATCCTATCAATATGCACTCGATACTTTGTGGATCCAAAGCTCGTCTCTTCTCAGAAGGAATTCTAGCCCATGCAGTAGAGCCAAAAACTCTCAAATTTGACACATCCGGTTTGTGACCAAAGAATGCTTCGAAAGGAGTCATACCTTTCACGGATGAATGTGGAACACGGTTCTGTATATATGCAGCAACATTGATTGCTTCAGCCCAAAGATTTGCAGCCAAACCTTTTGATTCAATCATGCATGTAGCCATCTCTTTCAGTGACCGGTTTTTCCTTTCCGCTACACCGTTCTGCTGGGGTGTGTAGGGAACTGTATGTTGGATCTTGATTCCGCTTTGGGCACAAAGTTGCAGCAACTCGGACTTGATATATTCCCCACCATTATCAGATCTAAGAGCTTTGATCTTGCTCTCAGTGGTGGTCTCAACAGAAGCCTTAAAATCCTTGAATTTTCCAAGCACTTCTGACTTGTTTTTGAGAAAGAATACCCATGTAAAGCGAGAATAATCATCAATAAATGTCAAAACCTACCTTGAACCATTTAATGACATATGGGGCAGCGGACCGCTGATATCAGAATGGATCAATCCCAAAATAGTAGAGGCTCTGCTAGCCTTGCCGCGGTCGAATCTGTGCTCGGGGTGCTTCCCAATAATGCAACCGGAGCATATTCCCTTCGAGGAACGGAGTTGTGGAAGCCCATCAACCATGGATTTATTTGATAGCAGCAGCAAATACTTATAATTTAGATGTCCAAATCTTTCATGCCAAAGCCTACTAACCTCATTACCATGTGTGCGAAGAGCAGTGGGCTTTGCAAGCGGAATAAAGTGCGAAAACTCATAACATTTAGCAGTGTGGTTTGCCTTTCCAACCGCAACTAGTCTTCCACTTTTGATATCAGAAATTTCAACTGTATTAGGGATGAATGTGACTTTCTTTGGATCACCAGTATGTGTCATTTGATACACAGAAAGGAGATTCGAAGCTAAGGAAGGCACATAGAGAACATTCTGAAAGCATCCATGATCTACATGAATCGTACCTTTGCCCTTTGAAGAAATTTTTGAGTCATCTCCCAAATGGATGGGGATGGAGCTGTTTGGATCGAATGAGGAAAAAGAATCAATATTTGCAGCCATATGATTTGATGCACCCGAATCTATCAAGAGAGTGGGCTTCGAAACCGTTGCCATGAGTGCTTGTCCTCTTTCATGATCGTCATTCCGATCCTTCTTCCTTGCACCGTCAGGAAGGGTTATGTTGTTCTTTTCCAAAAGGAGGGCCATTTGATCTATAGTCTTCTTCATACATGAACTTTCGGGATGAAAGCCACGGTTACAATAAGTACATTTAGATTTTTGGTTACCTTCTTTGCCCTTTTGCTTGGATTTCGAACTGGATGGTGCATCCGTTTGCTTGCCTTTGTCTTTTTGCTTGTGAGGCTCGAATTTGGGCTTCTCCTTCTTTAGCTTTCCTTTACCATTCGAAATCTTGGGTCCTTGAACAAATAGGGCTGAATCTTTGGAGCTTATGGACCCCATTTGAATCAACTTGTCATGCTCTTTCGTAACGGACTCAATGAAGGCATTCAAGGTAGGCATCTTCCAATTCGGGGTAGTTAGCCGACCGGAATTGAAAGTGGAGACAAATACCGAATAATCTTTCCCAAGCTTGCTTAGAATGGAGAGGATCAACTGTTTATCCTCTTTGATAACACCACTGTTCTTCAATTGCAAGTTCAAGTTCTTGAATTTAGTGAAGAATTCATTGATGCTCTCGAAATTCTCAGGATTAAGGCCAATCAATTCATTCTCTAATTGAAAAGCCCTAAGCTCATCCTGCTTGCCGAATAGTGTCTCAAGTTGCTCCCATATGGCCTTTGGAGTCTTCAATCCGCTGAGATGGAAGTGAAGATCTTTGGAGATGGAGAGACAAAGAAGACCGTAAGCTTCATCAAGCTTATTGTAGTGTTTGGTTCTTTCTGCCACATTGTTTGGCTCCAATTCAAGACCAAGAGTGACTCGGTAGTATCCTTTTGAACGTAATATGATCTCCATATCATCTTTCCAATCAAAATAATTGAATGGGGTGAGGATAGGCTTTGAAGAAGAGTATTCCATTGCTAGGAGCGAGTCAAATGATGAAGAAGAAGCTTGCATGCAGACTATAGCGAATGGAGATGCTGTAGGGAAGCTTGCATGCAGAATGTAGCGAGTGCACTTGGAGGAGATAATTAACCTGCAAATCACATAAGAACAATCACAATAAGGTCGAACAATCCACCCTTTGAGAGTTGCATCACACCTGGGATTGGATTTCAAGCAATGTTGAATAGGTCCAATGTATCAGATCCAGGAATTATGTGGTAACTCAAGCTTCTGGAGTGGTATTGGAGTATTTTTCAAGCTTTGCATGCACAGGAGCGAATGCCCTTGAGATATCTCATGCCAAACTTTTTGCAATTTTTAGCAATTCAGTCAAATCTTCTTGTATAAACACCTGTAGAAAAGAGATCTTGTTCCTGCAATGGCTCTGATACCATGTAAAGTTAGTCACAGCAGATCTAATGAACAAATAAATCAGTCACAACAGATGAACATAGAAGAAATGGTGCAAAACTGTGCAAAACATGCAGCAGTGCTCTCTATCCCAGAAAGGGTGAATGAATTACAATACAAACTGTTACAATGAACAGAGCAATTCGAATTGCCTAAGGAGGTCATTCGAATCACTGAATGGAGTAGCTTGACTCAATCTAGGAGTCCTCATCAATCATCGGTGTTGCTCATCAATCACAACAAACAGTCATCCAGGTGTCAAGCTGAGTCTAACTGATCATAATAAATGTAACTGAAGTGTGTAGCACTGATATAGGATCTGGAGGCTCAGTGGGGGCGCATGGGAGGCTAACTGGAGTCAGAGCAAGTCACCTAATCGAACTGGAGGTCAATCGGAGGTGAAACAGTCAGTCAGGAGTGAAATCGGAGTGAAATCAATCAGAATCGGAGCTAACTGAATGTAACTGGAGTGAATCTGCAGTGGTAGGTGAGCAAGTGCGCCCTTCTCAGTCAGTAGGTGAGAAGAGGGCGCCTTTCAGCTTAGGAGGGCTAAAACTCTGTGGAAAGTGGCTCCCGGGTGCTAGAAGAAGGTGGATAAGGTGCTGGAGGCATCAAACTGGTGACTGGACTGCATATCCTGAAATAGATCATGCAAGATCCTGAAGTAGATATGTATCCCGAAATAGATGATCCTGAAATAGATATGTATCCCGAAATAGATGATGGATATCCGAACAAAGAGCTCAAAAAAATAAGTGGTTTAAAAAAAAATGGCACTGAAAAATGACTCTGTATGATGAAGTTATGCTTGAACAAAGAAACTGTTGAAGATGTCCCCAATAGTGACGTGGCAGCTAGAGAATGTCCAGCAAAAAAAGAACCCCATCTCTTCCCAAGATGAACCTTTTGACAATCACTTTATAGGAAATTTGCTTTAAGTGAACCACTTTTGTAAAATAAGTGATTTCACTTTTACAATGATATTACTTTTAAATAGTGCAACAATAAAAAGACTTAAGTGACTCACTTGTATTTTTTATTTTTATTATTTAAGTGAGATGCACTTTTACAATAAAGTAACTTGAAAATAGAATTGCATGCACTTTTTCTTTTAAAAGTAACTTCCTAAGACTTGAACTCAAGACTTATTAAGGAATAAAACAACTTTGAACCAAGTGAGCTAGATTAAAAGGTATGTAAAATATGGGAATAAGGAAGGGTTTTTTTTTTTTTTACTCTTCTTGCTCAGTTTGCGTGCTTGCCCTTTTTCCTGCAAAACAGACCACAAATCGAAACAAAAAAAAATTTCCACACTTGTGGAGTTAGGTCTTGTTAGCTTTCCCGGAAAGTCTACGTTTTCTCTTTGTTTCTGATTTGCCAAGATCGTGCAAGGTGCACGGCAAAGAGCATACGCAACCGAGAAAAACCCTTTCCCTTTCTATTTCTGATTTGCCGAGATCGCTCAAGGTGCACGGCAAAGAGCATACGCAGATGGGAAAACAACAATCCGAACCAAAAAAAAAAATCTAACAGTACAAAAATATGAAATATGAGATTTTTTCTTTTCAAAAAACGAAATAAAAAAATGCGTCACTGTAACATTATACCTTCAGATCTGATGAAATACGCGTTTCTGGAGCAACCGAGAACCGTTTTCGATCAAACAAAAACTATTTCCCAATGGAAACGATGCTCCGGACGCAATGGAACACCTCCCACAACCCAGAAATGCACAGAAATACCAGAACTAGAAACCCTTTCGAGTTTCAGCAACAACAGTTCAAGATCTAGATCATAACTGGAAGCGGCACTTCATAAAAGCTCTGATACCATGTTCGGGTACACAGGGTACTACCAAAGGACCAAACACCAAGAGAAACCACTTCACACAAACAGATCATAGATCAACACACCGATGTTTTGACGTGGTTTAAACCCTCTTGAAGGAAACACTCCACGGCCCCGACCAAATAGCTTCTACAGGACAATTTATTATGCAAAGAAAGAAAGTTACAAATGAGCTTCTCATAATCGATCAACTAAACAATGACCCTCCATGCTATTTAAATAGAGATCATGGACCAATCGGGTGTTAAGCCACGGATCAAGGTTAGGTTTGATCTAAGAAAAGTTGAGCCGTCGGATCACTCTATGTCGGAAACATATCGTGACCTTCGGATTAAGTATTTACAAATGCATACTAAAGAAACACACTATCCCTAATGGATATATTACACAAGTTTATCTTAACTAACTCCTAAGTGTCTAAATATCCTAACAATTGGAAAGTTGATCGATTATGAGAAGCTCATTTGTAACTTTCTTTCTTTGTATAATAAATTGTTCCGTAGAAGCTATTTGGCCGGGGCCGTGGAGTGTTTCCTTCACGAAGGTTTAAACCACGTCAAAACATCGGTGTATCGATCTGTGATCTATTTGTGTGAAGTGGTTGCTCTAGGTGTTAGGTCTTTTGGGGATACCCTGTATACCTGAACATGGTATCAAAGCTTTTATGAAGAGCCGCTTCCGGTTATGATCTAGATCTTGAACTGTTGTTGCCGAAACATGAAATGGTTTCTAGTTCTAGTATTTCTGTGCATTTCTAGGCTATGGGAGGTGTCCCATTGCGTTGGGAGCGTTGTTTCCATTTGGAAATAGTTTTCGTTTGATCGAAAACGGTTCTCGGTTGCTTCAAAAACGTGTATTTCATCAGATTTGAAGGTCTAATGTTACAGTGACACTTTTTTTATTTATGTTTAAAAAAAAAATTATCTCATATTTTATTAGTTTTACTATTAGATTTTATTAGTTTTAGATTGTTGCTTTCCCTGTTTGCGTATGCTCTTTTCCATGCACCTTGTGCGATCTCGGCGAATCAAAAACATAAAGGGAAAGGGTTTTTTTTCGGCTGCGTATGCTCTTTGCCGTGCACCTTGTGCAATCTCAACGAATCAAAAACATAAAGGGAAAGGGTTTTTTTCGACTGCATATGCTCTTTTTCATGCACCTTGTGCGATCTCGGCAAATTAGAAACAGTCAGAAAATGTAGACTTTCTAGGAAATCTAACGAATTTTAACCCCACAAGCATGCACAGAAACCGAGCAAGAAAAGTAAAAAAAAAACCTTCCTCCTTTCCATATTTTACATACCTTTTAATCTAACTCATTTGGTTCAAAGTTGCTTTATTCCTCAATAGGTCTTGAGTTCAAGTCTTAGGAAGTCACTTTTAAAAGTAAAAATACATGCAATTTATATTTTCAAGTTACTTTATTGTAAAAGTACATCTCACTTAAATAATAAAAAGTAAAAATAAAAAGTGAGTCACTTGAGTTCATTTTTATTGTTGCGCTATTTAAAGTAACATCATTGTAAAAGTAATATCACTTATTTTATAAAAGTGATTCACTTAAAACAACTTTCTTGTAAAGTGATTGTAAAAGGTTCATCTTGGGAAGAGGGGGGTCCTTTTTTTTAGCTCGTCATTCTCTATCTGCCACGTCACTATTGGGGACACCTTCAACATTTTATTTGATCAAGCATAACTTCATCATACGGAGTCAGTTTTCAGTGCCATTTTTTTTAAACTACCTATTTTTTTTAACTCTTCGCATTCAGACTATTGGTTTATGTTTTTATAGTCATTAATTTGTAGTATGGCCGCCCCTTGTGATATTCTACTTACCAGTTCCAACTATTTCTCATGGAAATCTCGTATGGAGGATGTTCTGCAAAGTAGAGGACTTTTCAGAATTACCTCAGGGAAAGAAACAGAACCCACTGATGATGACAAGAAAATAAAATGGGCAAATAGATGTGATAAAGCTCGTGGATTGATTGGGATGTCAATCTTTACTGATTTGCGATTCCACATATCTGGAATTGATGAACCTGATGCTGCTTGGGACAAGTTGGAATATGTGTTTGGTAAACACAATGAAATTTGAGGTCACCAACTCGAAAATGAGTTGATTTCTTTAAATCCAAGTGATTTTTCATACATACAAGATTATTTATCTAAGTACAAAACTCTTAAACTCTCATGTGAAGAATGCAAGATTAAGAGGGAAGACAAACAATGCATTTATCATATTCTTTCCAAACTTGAACCTGCATATTATGTTTTTGTATCTACATTTTACTCCATGAAAGAATCTTTGAATGCAGCTAGCTATCAAGAGCCTACTCTTGAATCCTTTTGTGATTTCTTGATTAGAGAGCAAGATAAGCTCATCCATCTTGGAATAATTAACAATGCAGATACATATGGGAAAGCCTTATTGTCCCAACAGAAAGAAAAGTCCAAGCCTCCCAAGAAACAAAATTTTCACAATAATAAGTCAAACAAGGGTCCAAAACTCTCTCAGTCAACTCCTTCTTTAAAAAATGACAAAGGATCCAAGCCAAAAGGCAAGAATACTGAGCGTCATTGCAACTATTGCAGGAAAGATAATCATGATGAATCTAAGTGTTTCAAGAAGATGGCATCCTTGGAAGCAACAATGAAGAAGCACAACATCAGCCTAGATTCGCCTTCAGAATCTACCTCTCATGGACATGCACTTTGTGCTTCTGGTTATTCTTATAATGTATCTTCTTCTTCTACTTCAAATGAATGGCTCATTGATTCTGGAGCATCTTATCATATGGCTAAGGATCAAGCCATCTTTTCTACTATGCATAAATGTAACACCAAACAAATATTTGTTGGTGATGATAGATATCTAAGTGTTGTAGGAGTTGGAATAGTTTCAGTAGATAATGGTAATTTCAGTGATGTACTATGTGTTCCAAGAATTTTCTGCAATTTGTTATCAGTCTATCAAATCACTCATTCTAGTGAAGGTAAAACTCTGACGCTTACAGCTCACCAAGTTGTAATCAAGGATTTTAAAGATCCTCAACTGGTCCTAGCTACCAGAATTGTTAATGATATTACCAGGTTGTACAAGTTTAACAACTTTGGGTCATCACCTTTTCCTTCAACTTTTGTTGCTCATAGTGATAACTTGAGAAAACTTTGGCATGAGCGATTTGGTCACTTAAATTATCGCTCATTGCAACAACTATGTAAAGACAATATGGTTACAAGTCTTCCGATGGTATCTTGCAGGGATGGTGTTTCTTCCGGTTGTATACTCGAAAAACATCATCGGAACAGTTTTGACAAATGTGCCTCTTGGCACGCCTCGGTTCCCTTGGAGCTTGTGTGGTCCTCTTCCATCTGCTTCCTTTTCTGGTTTCAAATATTTCCTAACTTTCATTGATGATTACACCAAATGCACTTGGGTTTATTTCCTAAAACTTAAGAGCAAAGTATTTAACATGTTCTTGGCCTACAAGGCCCTTGTTGAAAAACACTTTGGTCATCAAATTATTAAGTTAAGATCTGACAATGGAGGAGAATATGTTAACACAAAGTTCACTACTTTCTGCACTGAACAAGGAGTCCAACAACAACACACTGTTCCATATACACCACAACAAAATGGTGTAGCTGAACGAAAGAATCACACTTTAAAAGAAATGGCTAATTATATGATCCAATCTAAGGGACTAAGTCTTCAATTTTGGGTTGAAGCCATTAATTGTGCAAATTACATAGTTAATCGCACCCCCACTAAAACATTACAAGGTATCACACCGGAATAAGCATGGAGTAAAATTAAACCAGATGTAAGTCACTTCCATGTGTTTGGTAATGAAACATGGGCTTACATTCCAGATGAAAAACGGAAAGCATTGCAGCCTAAAAGTGAAAAGTGCATATTTGTTGGATAGTCTAAAGATGTAAAAGGTTATAGACTTCTTCAACCACATTCTCATGATGTAATCATTAGAAGAGATGTTAAATTTGATGAAAATCTCTTGGCCTACGAGTTTAACTCGGCGATTGTGCCATCTTTGGCCTGCGAGCCTGATTTGGCGATTGTGTTTTCTTCTTCTTCTTCCAACTTCCTTAACAAGTTTCCAACTCCAGTTTCTGATGATGACAGTGAGGATGAAAATCCACCTCCTCCTGCTCATGTTCCTCCAGTTGCACCAGCACAAGTGCTTCCTCGATGGGTCCGTTCAACATGTGAAGTAGCAGGTGATCTTGCTGGTGATCCTAGAGATCAACGTCGAACACGTTCTCAGTTTAAGCGAGCCTCTTCTCTTTTGGCTCAAGTTTTTGAGAATCATGATCTAGAAACCTTTGCAAAAGCTTCAGGAAATCCATATTGGGATGCAGCTATGGATGAAGAATATCGTTCCTTAATGGTGAACGATACTTGGGATCTTGAACCTCTTCCAAAATGAAAAAAACTTGTCAGATGTAAATGGGTCTACAGAACTAAGTATGCATCAGATGGAGGTGTTGAAAGACTTAAGGCAAGGTTAGTTGCCAAAGGTTTTTCCCAAGTTGAAGGGATTGACTACAATGAAACCTTTGCTCCTGTTGCAAAAATGAACTCCATCCGCCTTGTTCTTTCCCTTGCAGCCTTACACAACTGGGAAGTCCATCAAATGGATGTCAAGTCTTCCTTCTTACATGGTGATCTACAGGAGGAAATTTACATGGAACAACCTCTTGGATATGTTCAGAATAACTCTAGCCTTGTATTTCGCCTTAAGAAATCCTTATATGGCCTTAAGCAAGCTCCTAGAGCTTGGTATGCCAAAATGGATAGCTTTTTCCTTGACACTGGTTTTTCTAGATGCCATTCTGACCCCAATGTCTATACCAAGAAAGTAGGAAATCATCTCATCATACTTGTTCTATATGTTGATGACCTTATTCTTATTGGTAGTGACCCTAAGCTTATAACCCATGTGAAATCCAATCTTAAGCAAAATTTTGAAATGTCAGACTTAGGACATTTGCATTATTTTCTTGGTCTCCAAGTCTTGTAAACCAAAGAATGAATCTTTCTTTCTCAGTATAAGTATGCTTGTTGTTAGCTCGGTTTTGCAACCAAGCTTAGTGCTATGGGCACCTACTAACTAGTAGTAGCAGTTTCAATAGAAATAAAAACAATAAACTAAATAAACAATACTTTTCATGGATCTAAACAAGAATCTAAGCAAATAATGTAAATATTTCAAAATCAAGAACAAGAAACATAAGAAATAAATTTTTGTATTGAAAAGTGGGGGGCAAGCAAGTGCTTGCGATATTACCTCCAATGGTGAAGGTTGATGTTGAGCAACTCCCAAGATGAGTAGCTCCAAACTCCAATAGGTCTCTTTCTCCAAGGTTGCTTCAATGGCTAAAAGTGCTCAAGGGAGATTTCAGCAGCATAAGGATGAGATAATGGAAGGATATGAAATGAGGAGCCCCTACCACCTTTTTATAGGTTTTGGTGGTGAGGAATACCATTTGTGGTTTTGTGGAAACCAATGGTATTGACCAACATGGTTTAGGTTCTTTTCCCTCCTTTTTCCTTTTTTGAATAAAAATAATATTTTAATTCCCTTTTTAATATTTTTGGGAATTTGGACCCTTTTTGAGGGTTTTTTATGATTTTCTTGGAAAAATAATCTTTTTTAATGGAAAAAGGGGTGTACCAAGGTCTTTTGGTGACCTTTTGTTGGTTTCAGAGGCTCAGATGGTGGAAAAGTGGACAAATGGGTCATGTGAGTAAGGGAATGAGCTAGTGAGCACTTTTTAGGTGTTAACAGATTGCCCCCTGATGTGTGAGGGCAGGAGCTCATCGTATGGCCGATAGACATCATAGTTCTTTTGTCCTTTTTCTGGGTTTTAGGGGGGAGAAGAGACCGTTTGGAGACTGGAGCCACGGCCCTTGGAAGCTGCAAAAACAAAAAATATTACATGGCCTCAATATGAATGAGGTATAATCTCTGATAAAGGACGAGGCGGGCATTCCCATGCTCGTATCAAGGCATGTACAAAACAATTAGTCCCAAGAAGGGGGATCTAATACGTGAAGAAATATATTGGTACATCATAATGGTCCAGAGGGGACATGATTGTGGGATATACTCATGATCATGAATGATCGCAATAACTGATACACTGGATCAACTGTGGAACTGCTGAAACTGAAGGTGTCCAACATCTGTAGGGACTCAAAGACTGTGAGCCATCTCTGAGAAGTATTTGTATCGGTATACTCGAGGGAGTATAAAACTGGGGTACATCTGAATACTGTCGCCATACGCAACCCGGATATGTATAGAAAAAATGTAACTGGTTGTATCCATAGGTAGACTCTCAAATGTGGAGGAGTCAGGTGGTATCCGGGGTCTTCGACTAATAACTGAACGAACCAATACCCTGTGCGAGTCTCAACGATGCGATCAAGGTGTTGAATTCCACAAATTCCAAACAACCATTGCGGTGTCATACGAAGTCCATTTCTCAAACCGTTGGTACCGTTGGGATCAGCACAGCGAGAACTTCATAGAGGTTCCTTCCGTTTCCCGTTTTTCCCGGGGTCCATTTATGACCATTTTTTAGCCCCTCTCGTAGCCTCGGTTTGCGTGCCACATCGGCCGTACTCCGTTTTCGAGGTGCCTTATATGGCCGGATTCAGTTTTCCGCGCCCTTGATGATGCTTGAGACCATTTCTCGCTCTCACCTTTAGATTTTCCGGGCATTTTTTCCCACGCCCCCTCGTCGCCTCGGTTTGCGTGCCACATCGGCCGTTCTCCGTTTTCGATGTGTCTTATATCGCCGGATTCAGTTTTCCGCGCCCCTGATGATGCTAGAGACCATTTCTCGCTCTCACCTTTAGATTTTCCGGGTCGCCAAAACTGTTGGCTCGGTTTTGCAACCAAGCTTAGTGCTATGGGCACCTACTAACTAGTAGTAGCAGTTTCAATAGAAATAAAAACAATAAACTAAATAAACAATACTTTTCATGGATCTAAACAAGAATCTAAGCAAATAATGTAAATATTTCAAAATCAAGAACAAGAAACATAAGAAATAAATTTTTGTATTGAAAAGTGGGGGGCAAGCAAGTGCTTGCGATATTACCTCCAATGGTGAAGGTTGATGTTGAGCAACTCCCAAGATGAGTAGCTCCAAACTCCAATAGGTCTCTTTCTCCAAGGTTGCTTCAATGGCTAAAAGTGCTCAAGGGAGATTTCAGCAGCATAAGGATGAGATAATGGAAGGATATGAAATGAGGAGCCCCTACCACCTTTTTATAGGTTTTGGTGGTGAGGAATACCATTTGTGGTTTTGTGGAAACCAATGGTATTGACCAACATGGTTTAGGTTCTTTTCCCTCCTTTTTCCTTTTTTGAATAAAAATAATATTTTAATTCCCTTTTTAATATTTTTGGGAATTTGGACCCTTTTTGAGGGTTTTTTATGATTTTCTTGGAAAAATAATCTTTTTTAATGGAAAAAGGGGTGTACCAAGGTCTTTTGGTGACCTTTTGTTGGTTTCAGAGGCTCAGATGGTGGAAAAGTGGACAAATGGGTCATGTGAGTAAGGGAATGAGCTAGTGAGCACTTTTTAGGTGTTAACACTTGTGACCTTCTTCATCACTTTCACATGGAATATTGTACACCAACCCCTTCTCCCTTCCAGTCTGGAGTCAAAATTTATGCCACTTGTCCTTGACCTGAAGTATATGCCACCTTGTATCATCAGCTTGTTGGTAGTGTCTTATAATTGACTCATTCCCGTCCTGACCTTTCCTTTTCCATTGGTCATGTTTCCCGTTATATGCAAACACCTCATGAAAGTCACTGGAAAGAAGCTAAAAGAATACTTCAATATATTCGAGGCACAATTCAGTTCAGGATTCATTACAGTACAGGGGGGAAACCTTTGTTGGTTGGTTTCACTGATTCAGATTGGGTCGACGATCCTGATGATCAAAAGTCTACTACAGGTTTCAGTCTGGGATATGGACCTATCACTTGGGCTTGTAAGAAACAACAAGCTCTTGCTCTTTCTTCAGCAGAGGAAGAATATCGAACTGAAGTTAATTCCAGTCGAGAAGCTTTATGACTTCGACAGATCCTTTCATAGTTTGGATTCGAGCAGCAGCAGCCTACTCCACTTTGGTGCGACAATCAAAATGCCATCATGCTTGCCAAAGATCCAGTCCTACATCAATGTAGAAAACACATTGAGCTACATATGCACTTCATCAGAAATCTTGTTCATGATCATGTTCTTGAAGTGCTCTTTTTTCCTACAGATGATCAAGTTGCAGACATCTTCACCAAGTCTCTTACAGAAGCAAAGTTTTCTAAACTTCGATCTATGTTAAGAGTTTAGGAACTTGTCATTAAGGGGGGATAGCCTCTAATGCCTCCTTCCTTCTCCTAATAGTGTCACTTTTGTAAATCCTTCAATCCTATCCCAAGTTGTTCTTAAAGGGGGATGTTAGGATATTTAGACACTTAGGAGTTAGTTAAGATCAACTTGTGTAATATATTTGTTAGGAAAAGTGTGTTTCTTTAGTATGCATTTGTAAATATTTAATCCGACGGTCACGATATGTTCCCAGCATAGAGTGATCCAACTGCTCAAATTCTCTTAGATCATACCTACCCTTGATCCGTGACTTAACACACGATTGGTCCATGATCTCTATTTAAAGAGCATGGAAGGTCATTGGAAATTTGATCGATTATGAGAAGCTCATTTGTAAATTTCTTTCTTTGCATAATAAATTGTCCCATATAAGCTATTTGGCCGGGGCCATGGAGTGTTTTCCTCATGAGGGTTTAAACCACGTCAAAACATCGGTGTATCGATTTGTGATCTGTTTGTTTGAAGTGGTTTCTCTAGGTGTTAGGTCTTTTGGGAGTATCCTGTGTACCCGAACAGCTATGGCTTTTTCAAACTCATATTCTTCCAATTCACTACATGTAACATTTTATTTGGTTGTTTTACTTGTAATATTTATGAACAAAGGCACTTGCTCCTCATAGAGTATGAATGCATTCAATAACTAAATCTTTGAGTTGTGTAATATTTTTCTTTCCTAACAATCATTATATACTCATGCAGCATGACTTGAATTGTGGTCAATCGATGGATTTAAGTGGCTTAGTAGTCATTCTTGGTCTTTATCCCATTGAAGAGGGTTGATTTGCGGCGGACCTTCACGGAGATCGGCTAATCTTTATCAATATTCGTTCAATATGGTTTTTATCCTTGTTCTTGTTCATTATCATATAAAGAGCAACTAATGAATATAGGTAGTTAATAATATTATTGGTGGGTAATGAATTAAATTTTAATACGATCAATTATAAGGATTAAGCATTAAAAAAGAAAGTAGAGGGAGTAATAATAAATATATGGAGATACATATAAAGTATTTAAATTTTATTGAACTCATAGATTTTATTGAGAATAGAATTAGTTCAAATAAATAAAAAAATAAAGTAGAGAGAGTAATAATACATATATGGAGATACATATAAAGTCCTCCAATTTTATTTAACTCATATATTTATTCTCAATAAGTCTCATCTATTTCTCTCACTTAATCCCATATACTTGTTAATAAGTGAATATTTAAACATATTATTATTTGCAATTAAGTCTCTTCTATTTCTTCCATCCAGCCCTATACACTTGTTAATAAGTGAATATTTAAACATATAGTGAAGAAAAACACTATACATATATGATTTATATATTTTTACATTTTTTTTTATTTTATGGTGTTTTGTACCATATACAACTTTGTGTATATTACAAAAATAATAACAATTTTGATGTTTTGTATTAAAAAGTCTCAATCCATGTTGGATTGGTTTTGATGTTTTGCACCATAAAATCTCAATCCACCTAGGATTGGTTGTGGTGGTTTGCATCATATATCATGGAATTCCACATGTTTATTAACACCAATATCATTTTTTTTACAAACATCATTTTTAAACCATAAATCTTAGCACCACTTGCATATCCCCCCCTTAACACCAATTTTGCAACACTATTTGAAAATTGAGGATTTCCCAAATCCTTTACAAATAGTGGTGCTAATGCGAGGCTAAAATACTCTTTTTATTGTAGTGTTTTCCTCTTATATAAACTATAATCACTGTAAGGAGGATGACTCGTATATGTAATGTGAAAACTTTTCCCATTTGATATCATAATAAATAGTTTTGTGGAAGGGGAGCACTCTAGTGGTATGTGTGACTGTGCATATTATAGTTCCATAGTTGTTTAATGCTTATATTTTATTTATCCCTTTAAATCTACCGTTAATGTGTTCATTGGTAAATAACATGCTACTGAGATGAGTTTAAAACACTCGAGGAGCCACAACCTTTAATACGTAGATGTTTTCGTGATTATTTAAGTTTGTTCTCATTGAAAACATAGGTTTCATTTTAGCTTTATTTAGTCATAGGCTTCGAATATTTATTGTACTATAGTTGGATTAAACTACGTATTAAAACACTCCAACTCTTATGCTAGAAGTTAGTTGAACCTACTTCTCTTGATCACCTTATGTGGTTGTGATCTTTGCACAACTTATAAAGTTAATTTATGTTTAGGATTTTATGTCTAGTTTTATCTTATAAGATTAGTATGAGGCATTATCTAATTTCATTATAATTCATTTATCTTAAGTATATCTAAGAACATGTTATGTTACCATATATATATATATATATATATATATATATATATAACAATCCTTTGTCTATATTCCAAGTCTTGTCATTTCATTTGTATAGGAATTGGTTTGATCTTCGGTTTAACTCCATCTATCAGCATTTTGATTATATATATATATATATATATATATATATATATAACATTGTTTATCACCTAGTGTTTATATATACGTAAATGTGTGTTCATGTAGAAGCCAATGCTATGTCTTTTTAATACTTCTATTCTAAATTTATTGTTTTTATTTTATAGCCTTAACCTGTAATTTCTCTTTTATTTTTATACTCATTGGAAAATAAGTCTACATTGTATACATCTACTTCATTCATTTATAATATAAATAATGATTTATAAAGTTTCTCCGTAATACCCCAATTTTGACCCTTATGAAATATTGGCTTTTAATGTAAGTATTGTATACATGCGATGTATGTTTCCCTAGCGTGGAGCTCAAGGCCAAGGCCCCGCTAGTGTATGTTCGTATTTTATTTAAAATGGACAAGAATTTGATATTTTATTACCCATGAGCTATTAAGCCATGGAATATTGTAAATGATGTAAACATTTGATATTGCAATAAAATACCAAAACTAGCTATGGAAGCAATGAATGAGAAGGGGCCATGTGTATTCCACTAGGGAGTGGTGACGGGGTTGTGGGGATGAGCCATATGCTCCCAAATTTCATCTTGTGAATCCATTTGACTTTCCTTGCCGACATTTAATTCTGTTGTAAGGAAGTTGTAAGGGAGTTGTTGAAAAATTCATTCCATGGCTTCAATGAAGCATGGGCAGCCCATAAATTTGTATGGCAGGTATGGGCTCTATTTTTCTTGTACCACAAGTCACTCTACCTCATGGGAATTGGTTCTTCCTCATTCCCATTCCATTTTTGAACATCCCAGCATCAGTTTTCATCCATTATGAATGCCCAGAAGTGAGAAAAACTAGAAATCGCAACTTTGCAAGAACTAGCATTTTGAAGAGCCATAAACGCCCAGAATTTGGTATTGACAGTAAAATACAATGGGGGATCCATAGATATGAACCTTGGGGCGAATTTGAGAGTATTAGATACCCCGAAATCCATAGAAAAACCCAGTTTTTATAGCCCAGAAGTCCAGTGACAAGATTGAGTTATTTTGATCAGCGAATTGAGAAATTTCAAGTGTGAATTCTAGAACGGAGGTTGGGAATGCTTGGTAAACCCAGTAAAGGATTGAATCTCAAGGAATTAGCAGCTGGACCTTTCTATGCCCACCCTGAATAGCACTGGAGGGAAAGGACGCTTGAGGGACTGTGCAGTAGAAAAGGGGACCTTCGTTGTGTTGGGTGAGGTAGGTATTGTGGGTGCCATGACTGTTGAGTTCATTTGAGATGCATGTAGCTCTATGGTTGAGCTCACTGACTTAGCATTTTCCTCCTTTGTCTTTTGTATGCTTGAAATTGTGTGTTGGCTTATCATAGATGTTGATTGAAACCATGGTTGTGAGTGAGCCATCTAGTTCCTCCTTAGTGGATACACAACCTAGCTTGGGGGTGATCTATCAGCTGAAAGGTTACAAGCTGGATGTAACATCCCGTTAATTTCATACAAATTTAAAATTTTTAAAACAACATTAAACATTATCATTTCAATTGCGGAAGTAATAAATGCTTAACAAGGAAGCATTGAATAATAAATTCATTAATGCATGAAACAATTTAATTACTGAGTCTCTTTAGCTAAAGACAATTTAATGACAACGAGACGACATACTTTAGCTAACATACTTACAACGTTAGTTTTGTTTCTGTTAACTATAATTTGAAATATTTAATGTTAGAGTCTTGTTGACAAGGTACTGACAGTTTGTTTCTTCGTTGATGATGAAAGGGGTCCTACGGGGTACCCTGAGGCTTACTTAGCTATGGTAGCTAAAGCATTTGTACCTGTCCTTCTTGTGCAGATTCGCAGGTAAGAAATTGCGACAAAACAAGTGTTTAAGAGCAATTAAGATTTTCATTTGATCATCAATGTTTGGTGAAAATTCTATGTACTTCCTTGCTTTAGGTATGGCTCTGGTCTAAGTTAGATGTGTCGTTTGAACAAAATTACAAATCGCAATAAAATATTTCTAATCTACAATCATTAGTGAAATTGTCAAATGAATTACTTATACTCATAAATTTCTAGACTATGTAACAGGTTACTTTGTCTAAGGGATAAAAGACTCTATTGATGGTCTTCATTTCATACGAAGTATTATTACTATGTAATGATCCTAAATGTTTCGACTTTATATAGATCCTTATTAATATCTAGTCATGAAATACTTAGTATAATTGACAACATGAATAAATTGAAAAACAACTAAAGTAATTATGCGATTCTAAATGCATGGGCAACATAATAGTATTCACTATTACCCTACCTTTATAC
This sequence comes from Larix kaempferi, assembly GCA_027924585.1. Classification (NCBI taxonomy): domain Eukaryota; kingdom Viridiplantae; phylum Streptophyta; class Pinopsida; order Pinales; family Pinaceae; genus Larix; species Larix kaempferi. The sequence continues at coordinate 2,899,202 of BSBM01001052.1, read as the reverse complement.
TTATGATGTTTTCCACTATAGGAGTCACAAATATATGGATTGACTTTCCCATACATTATAAATAATATAACGAACTATGAGATACGAACATATGAAAATGTTGAAAATGATGAGACTCTAACTATACCCTATCTATGAAATACGACTTGTATTAAATCAAAAAGATACAACCCAAAGGTGTGAATCGTTCATATATTAGCAGAACTTGGAATAGTCATGTATTAAAGTTGTAACCCTAAGTTTGATTCGTTGGCAGGTGATAATATGAGTTAATAAATGTTTTGGGTACTAGTAAGTTGGCAACGATAGAGTGACAGGTCTTAGGCATTTAAGTCTACCAACTGATGTCTTGACCTGGAGGTAGAAAAGATGCTTTCGTGGCTGGTTTGCACGTGATACAATTCATAATTCTTACCTGGACGTCGAGCTGTATCAAACATTGATCTGCAGTATACCGAGTTGGAAAACATTGGGTTGAAATAATAAATATGGTATTAATGTAGTAGTTGTTCAAATCTCAATGTGTTGGCTAGAATTGATCTCCACCGTCGATTTTATTATCCCTTGGACTTTGAATTGGAACCCTAATCTCCACTATGCTCATGCATTTACTCAATCTTAATGTCATTCAATGTGATAGGGAGAGGGATCTGTAGAGAGGTCGACATGCCGAGGGTTTTCAGGGTTTGGTTTAAATGATGTTCAAGGGTTTCTCCCGAGACTCGATATCGAGACCTGGTGCAGGTGGTTCTTGATGCATGTAAACTAATTTAAGTAATGTGCTTTCCTACGAGTGGTTACAGTGGTTTAGAATTTGGAGGTTTCACAAACTGGAACTCGTGACTTGATAGCTTTTAACTTGCAAGTGATTGTTATGCTTAGAAGCTGAGCTTTGGCTAGAAGTTTGCATTAGTTAAATGTTGAGATAACGAATCTTTAGCTGATTTTTCTGCGTAAGTAATAAGGGTGTTTGTCCAGGGTTTTGTTGAGGCATTTATACCGGTTCCGAAACTCAAGCAGTATAAATGCTTTCTCCCAAGTGATGAATGGATAGCTTCGTCGTCCCTGTATGCAAATCTATTCCTCCCATGCAGGTAAGAGTTCGCTCTAAAAAATGTTCTACTATACTTTGATACATCAAAAGTATAAATAGTTTCACCATTAATCGATTTTATGTTTTTTTTTGAATGGCGGGTTCTTCTCTTGTCGAAAGATTTCAGGCTTGAGGCTTGATAGGAGAGCGCTACTTGCCCATCAGTAAGCCTCGGTGGTATCCTTACCTCGTTGGTTCTCCTGGATTCGGTTGTGGTCGACAGTTGAATTTTTTGATAGGGTTTTGGAAGTTTGTTTTCCTGGCACAGTTTTCGTCCAGTGTTTAAGTCTTTTGGGGACCAAAAATGGGAGCCCGGCTGCTAATATTTTTAGCTAGCATAGTTTACTACTGTGTTTACTGTAGATTATGGTTGGAAGTGCCTTGTTGAATATGTACTTGATAGGGATAAACCCTCATTTTTTGAATGAAATCCTACAATATTCAATTTCAGTGTTTAAAGTGCAATGTTTAAACCCTACTTCATCGATGGTGAATGAACAACTGTTTTGAACAGAAGTGTAAGGTTGTTAATGAATGTCTATGTGAAAAGAAATAGATGTGCTGTGTGATTTAGGTGCTAAATGGAAAACTATAAAAATTTCAAATGTATACTGAGTAATGTTTTCGTTGTTTTAAAAAAAAATAGCAACTGTTTAAGGTTGAATGTTTTCATTCGTTGGTTGTCTTCTTGTCTATGAAAAGACTAATGATACTGAAATAAGAATGGGAAAATGGAACTGTGTTTATGCATAGAACAGAATGAAGAAAAATAAAATAATAGTTATTATCCAACTAAATAGTTTATACTTTGGATTTATGAAAATAGTTTCTATATGCTAAGGGTTTTTGATGGCTATCTAGCATTTGAATCTAGGTTTTAATATTTTATTAGAATGAGGTCGAGAGTCGAGACTTCATGTTTTTAGTTTGAAACTTTGAAATAAAATGATAAAAATACAGTACTTCTTTTTCGGAAAATGATAACACGGTATTTTTAATAATTTCCTGTGAAGAATGAGTTTGATTTGAAATGACGAAATAATTCAATAAATGAAAGCATGGAAATGTAAATGAATAGAAAAAATGGTAACCATTTTTGAAGAAATAGTTGTGGATAAATGAAAACCTTAGTTAATGGCAAAATGTTTACTTTCAGAAGTCAGTAAAGAAGATTAATGCTGCAACTATTTTTGATATATTACTCAGCATTCTGAGTGTAAGCACTTGTATTATTTCAATCTTTGAAGGACGTTTATACTATATTACACTAATCATCCAAAATATCATTCTGATCATTATTAATCCATATAATTAATACCTCTCTATACTAGAGTACGATGCAAGGCCAGCATGTGGAAAAATACAGAGCAGGTCATTTAATCATTCTCATTCAGAAATAATTCTAAGTCAGAAAGTAAAACAATCCTTCTGTATGCTTTTAACTTATTTTCCTACTGGATAATGCAAAAGTTACTTGACTGAAAATAATAATAGAAATGTAGAACCTGATAAATTGTAGGACAACAAATCACCCAATGAGCCTGTTCCACCCAACTTGCTCCTGAAAACAGCCAATATGTCTGCCTTAGGACCGCTGAGCCTGTTCACTGAACCACCAGGAGGATGAGTTTGTAGAAGCCTTTGTTCATCAACTTGCAGTAGAGTATAAATTATTCAGTCATAAAGACTTAGCAGTCAAAGAGACCTGCACTAGTACCTCTATATTTCCTTCTCAGAATAATTTGCAAACTCACAATTGCACTCTCACATAGCCTCCCTATTCAAATCTCTCAGTGATCACCCGATACACTTGGGGAACATTTATGCAGAAAATATTGTAAGGGGCTTCCTGCCCAATTCGAATTTCCTTATGTAGGATACCTAGGCCTTTTAGTGGTTAACTAGTCATTAATGGTCTTCCTACTCTCTTCCACCCACCTGGGGGATAATGCCGCAAATTTAGGGGTAGTTGTCCCATAACCAATAGCTAGTGGTGGACTGCAAATTCTGCCATCTGTCCCATGCCTTCTAACATCTTTCATTCCTCCTAGTGGGTCAGTGAACACTCATTTAACAGTTCCCTTGGGTGTTTGTCTCCTATTTTAATTTATTAAATAATAATAATAAGTCATTACAATCATCTTTGACCAGATTTGGTCATAATTATAAAACTTTGTAATTAAAGTTTAATCATAAAGTATTTAGCAAATAAAATAAATGTTCTCAAAATTTGGGTAGGTGACATACACCCACCCTTAAGTCTCAACGTCGTCCTCAATGTTGTTTCTTCACTCTCTGAGTGTTACTGAAACAGAGTTGGGTATGTTGCTCACATACTACTCTCCAACTCCCAGGTTTCCTCTCTCGGGGTAAGGTGCTTCCATTGCACCTTTCCTTGTCCAATGGTGCGATTCCAGAGTAGAGTCTCCCTCCTTTCTAGGATACAGTCCGGTTCCACTGGAAAATCGTCGTCTTGTTCCACCTGAACATCATTCCACTTTACAACATGAGTAGCATCGTGCACATATTTCTTTAAAAATGAAATGTGAAAAACATTATGTATTTTGAGATTTGAAGGTAAAGCCAATTGATACACCACGGGTCCAACCCTTGACAAAATTTCAAATGGACCACAATACCTGGGTGCCAGTTTGGCACAACTTCCCAATTTCAATGAACTCTTTTTTGGTTTTACCTTAAGAAAAACATGCTCACCAATCTGGAACTCTTTATGAGTCCTTCTAAGGTATGCTTGACACTTTTACCTATCTTGGGCAGATTTAAAATTCCTTTGTACTTGTTTCACAATTAGTTCTAGTTCTTGCAACAATTCTAGTCCTAGAATAACTCTGTTAACTAGATCATTCCAAGAAACTGGTGTATTACATTTCCTACCATAAAGAATTTCAAAAGGGCTAAGCTTGGTTGATGCATGATAATGGTTGTTATATGCAAATTCAACTAAATGTAAATAATATTCCCACTTACCAGCCTAATCCTTAACATACATTTTCAGCATGTCTTCCAACATTTGATTCACCCTTTCTGTCTATCCATCCATTTGTGGATGAAACGTTGTGCTGAAATTTAAGGTTGTATTCAACCCTTTAAACAAAGATCTCCAAAAGTTTCCAGTAAACTTAGAATCACGATTTGACACTATCATCTTTGGTATTCCATGTAGTCGAAAAATCTGTTTCATGAAGATTTTTGCACAGTTTGGATCCTTATGAGTAGTCTTTACAGGTATAAAATGTGTTGCCTTACTGAGTTGATCCACCATCACCATGATGGAATCATTCTGTTTTTGATTCTTTGGTAATTCGGTAATAAAATCTATACTTATGATTTCCCATTTCCAACTAGGTATAGGTAATGGTTGTAACCGTCCAGCAAGATGTTGATGTTCAACCTTCACTTTTTGACAGTCAAAACACTTAGCTATAAATTTTGCTACTTCATTCTTCGTTCTGGGCCAATAATACTCTTTCTGTAACATAGTGATGGTTTTCTGATAGCCTGGATGAAAAGAATAATGACTTTTATGCATCTCATTTAAAATCAGATTTTTTACTGCTGGTATGTTAGGTATATATAATCTTTTTTTGTACAGCAGTAATCCATTTTCCTTCAAACTGTAATCTGCCATAGAATTTTCAGAATTACTTTCTGCCGTCCTTTCATGTAATTTTATGTACTCTTCATCAGTTTTAATCCCTTCAAAATTCCGATTTTCCAAGTCTATTGTATATGTACTAATGAATGAAATAAAATGTATCCTTGCATTACGACATAAAGCATCAGCAACTTTATTCTCTTTACCCTTTATGTGCTGAATTTCAAAATCTTATTCACTTAGAAAAGTTGGCCACCTAGCTTGTCTAGCATTCAAATTTGTCTGATCTAATAAATACTTCAGCCCCATGTTATCTGTCATTAAGGTAAATTTTCTGCCAATAACATAGTGATGCCACATTTTCAAAGCATGAATCACTGCTAATAATTCCAAATCATAAGTAGAATAATTTTTCTCATGTATTTTCAGCTTTCTAGACTTGTATGCGATGACATGTCTTTCCTATGTTAGGACTCCTCCAAGTCCTTTATTACATGCATCGGTGCATACTATAAAATCCCTATTAGGGTCTGCAATTCTCAAAATAGGTGTTGTAGTTAGTAATTCCTTCAACTTATCAAAACTGTCTGAACATTTCTGATCCCATACAAAATTCTTCCCTTTCTTCTACAGGGAGGTTACGGGGCTTGCAATTTTTGAAAAACCTTCTATGAAATTTCTGTAATATCCAGTAAGACCCATAAATGATCGTACATCTGACACATTCTTAGGAACCGGCCACTCATTAATGGATTTTATCTTATCGGGGTCAACCGATATTCCTTCTTTAGAGATTATGTGTCCTAAATACTGAATCTTATCCTTGTGAAAATCACACTTACTGAACTTAGCATATAACTGATGATCTCTTAGAACTTGTAAAATAATACGTAGGTGTTCATCATGTTCTTCCTGACTCTTAGAATATATGAGAATGTCATCAATAAACACAATGGCAAATTTATCCAAGTATTTGTGCATAATATTATTCATTAGGCACATAAATACTGTTGGGGCATTAGTCAACCCAAATGGAATGACCACAAACTCATAATGTCCATATCGAGTTCTAAAGGTTGTTTTGAAAATGTCTTCATCCTTCACATGAACTTGATGATATCCTGACCATAAATCAATCTTTGAAAATATCATTGCCCCATGCAGCTGATCGAATAGATCATCAATGCGGGGCAATGGATATCGATTCTTAATCGTCATCTTATCCAGTTGACGATAATCTATGCAAAGTCTTAAGGTGCCATCTTTCTTCTTAACAAAAATAACAAGTGCTCCCCAAGGAGACACGCTAGGTCTGATATAGTTTTTATCAATCAGTTCCTTCAACTGTGATTTCAACTCATTTAATTCCAAAATATTCATCCTATATGGAGCCTTAGAGTTCGGTATCACACCCAGTATCAGTTCAATAGTAAAATCTAGATCTCTTTTAGGAGGTAACCCTGGAATCTCTTCAGGAAAAACATCTTTGAAATATTTTAGAACAGGAATATATTCTAGCTTCAATTTGTCTTCTGTAGTAATCAACTCATCATTCACTACATTCACTGCAAACATTTGACATCCTTTTCTAACTATTCTCTTTACTTTCATAGCTGAAATTTGTGTAAGGGATGTCTTTCTTGGAATACCTTTTACTTCTACAGTTTCTCCTTCATCATTTAAACATGTAAAACTTTTCTCATAACAATTCACAATGACATGATGGGATTCTAACCAATCCATTCCAATTAAAATGTCATATGATCCTAAAGGTAAAACATTTAACTTAATCTATGTTTTTAATTGATTCTTAGATACAACACAGTTTTCCACAAAATCAGAAACTTTTCTTTTTGTTCCTGTTGCTAGTCTAACTAACCAAGCTTTATTGAATTTTTTTGTTTTCAATTTAAAACTTTCTACGATATCTAGTGATATATAACTCGGTTTAGTGCCTAGATCAATCAAAATAGAAATTGGATGGTTTTGTAGCATACCTTCAATCTCTACCATTGAGACTTGATTATCTGCTTGCCGGTTGTCTAATGTTGCATTAAGTCTGGGCATCTCCCTTGCCAAGTCTCCCACAGTAGGTTCAGCTTGTATGGAGTGAATATTGTTGGCTGCCCGCTTCCTAAGGGGACATTTTGAAGCATAATGAGGACCTTGACACTCAAAACATTTTATAGGTGCCTTCTGATCATTGGTTCTGGTAATATTGGGAGTATTTCTAGGAGCTGCAAATTTCTGCTGCTGATTATTTTTGGGACTGTTTCCTTGAAAATTTCGAATCTAAACTTTTTCCTTTTGGAAACCAGAATTTCCACTAAACCTGAAATTTTTCTTTTTAAGCTCAAAGTTATTGGGTTTATGATTTTTCTAGTTAGATACCCCTTCTCTTTTCCTATTCTGATTAAAGAAAAAAGTTGCTTTCCTCATGGCTTCTTCTAATGTCTTTGGGTTATCATACTCTATTATGTCCTTGATGTTGAAGGGTAGACAACTCAGGTATCTTTGAATCTTCGATTTTTCTTCCACCAGGTATGGTACATATCTTAACAAATTTAGAAACTTGTTGTTCAGCTCTTTCATGTTCATTGTTCCCAGCTTTAAATCATAGAATTCCTTGGATTTTTCTTCATAATACTGTTCAGATAAGAACTTCTTTTTGAAGTATATTTTAAAAGTACTCCAACTCACATCCCTGTCCTTTATGCTCTTTACTATTTTGAGGTCTTGCCACCAAATATCTGCCTTCCCGGTTAGATTATAAATTGTCATTTTTGCCTTTAAGGATTCTGAATAATCGTAGAACTGAAAATACTTTTTCATGCCGGACAACCATTCTTGAGCTATCTCTTCTTTCTTAGTTTCACCATTGAAAGTTGGGGGTTTGATTTTCTTGAACTCCCCAGAAATCTCTTCATACTGTTTCTGACTCTTTCTTTTGGGTTTGTGTCTCCTTCTCTGCTATCACTTGAATAATCTCGTTTGTTTTTGCATTTTTCATGGGAAGCTTCTGATGATGTTGAAATGTTGTTCACATCATCAGTTTTCATTTTCTTACCCCTGTCTCGATGAGGTAAATCCTCAATCTTGGAGGTATTCTCAATTTAAATATTATGTTCATCAGTTGGGCATTGTTCGAACAGTACTTGATTAAGTTCTTCTTGTGCTTTCAGAATCCTCTCATTGTCTTGTTTTACATATCTGATTTCTGCTTTTAATTTTTGAAATGCTCGTAACAATTCTGATGAATTGTCATTTAATTCACCACGGAATTCTTCTACTTCAAAATGTTGTCCCGTGCTATGACTGTTGGGTCAAAATATGTCCTCCATATGTTCAGTTGATCCTTCCATACCTGTAACTTAGAAAACAATTTTTTTGTATATAACAAAATAATTTAACTTGAGTTGGTAAATATTTTCGCCGTCATAAAAATTTATGTTGCGTGTTCTTTGGACCTTTTCAGGCCGAGAATTTGAACATGAGCTCTGATACCACATGTAACATCCCGTTAATTTCATAAAAAAATAAAAATTTTAAAATAAAATTTTTAAAACAAAATTAAATATTATCATTTCAATTGCGGAAGTAATAAATGCTTAACAAGGCAACATTGAATAATAAAGTCATTAATGCATGAAACAATTTAATTACTGAGTATCTTTAGCTAATGACAATTTAATGACAACGACACGACATACTTTAGTTAACATACTTACAACGTTAGTAATGTTTCTGTTAACTGTAATTCAAAATATTTAGTGTTAGAGTCTTCTTGACAAGGTACTGACAGTTTGTTTCTTCGATGATGATGAAAGGGGTCCTACAGGGTACCCTAAGGCTTACTTAGCTATGGTAGCTAAAGCAGTTGTACCTGTCCTTCTTGCGTAGATTCGCAGGTAAGAAATTGCGACAAAATAAGTGTGTAAGAGCAATTATGATTTTTGTTTGATCGTCAATGTTTGGTGAAAATTCTATGTACTTCCTTGCTTCAGGTATTGCTCTGGTCTAAATTAGATGTGTCGTTTGAAAAAAATTATAAGCCACAATAAAATATTTCTAATCTACAATCATTAGTGAAATTGTCAAATGAATTACTTATACTCATACATTTCTAGACTATGTAACAAGTTACTTTGTCTAAGGGCTAAAAGACGTTATTGATGGTCTTCATTTCATACGAAGTATTATTACTATGTAATGATCCTAAATGTTTCGACTTTATATAGAGCCTTATTAATATCGAGTCATGAAATACTTAGTATAATTGACAACATGAATAAATTGAAAAACAACTAAAGTAATTATGTGATTCTAAATGCATGGGCAACCAAGTCTCGATATCGAGTCTCAGGAGTATCTCTTAGGCATTTAAGTCTACCAACTGATGTCTTGACCTAGAGGTATAAAAGATGCTTTCGTGGCTGGTTTGCACGTGAAACAATTCATAATTATTACCTAGACGTCGAGCTATATCAAACATTGATCTACAGTATACCGAGTTGGCGAACGTCAGGTTGAAATAATAAATATGGTATTAATGTAGTAGTTGTTCAAATCTCAACTTGTTGGCTGGCATTGATCTCCACCATCGATTTTAGTATCCCTCGGACTTTGAACTGGAACCCTAATCTCCACTATGCTCATGCGTTTACTCAATCTTAATGTCATTCAATGTGTTAGGGAGAGGGCTCTGTGGAGAGGCCGATAGGCTGAGGGTTTTCAGGGTTTGGTTTAAACGATGTTCAGGGGTTTCTCCCGAGACTCGATATCGAGACTTGGTGCAGGTGGTTCTTGATGCTTGTAAAATAATTTAAGTAATGTGCTTTCCTACAAGTGGTTATAGTGGTTTAGAATTTGTAGGTTTCGCAGATTGGAACCCGTGACTTGATAGCTTTTAACCTGCAAGTGATTGTTATGCTTAGAATCCGAGCTTTGGCTATAAGTTTTCATTAGTTAAATGTTGAGATAAAGAATCTTTAGCTGAATTTTCTGCATAAGTAACGAGGGTGTTTGTCTAGGGTTTTGTTGAGGCATTTATACCGGTTCCGAAACTCAAGCAGTATAAATGCTTTCTCCCAAGTGCTGAATGGATAGCTTCATCGTCCCTGTCTGCAAATGTATTACTCCCGCGTAGGTAAGAGTTCGTTCTAAAAAATGTTCTACTATACTTTGATACATCAAAAGTATAAATAGTTTTACCATTAATAGATTTTATGTTTTTCTTTGAATGGAAGGTTCAGCTCTCGTTGAAAGCTTTCATGCTCGAGGCTTGAAGGGAGAGCGCTACTTGCCCACCAGTAAGCCTCGGTGGTATCCTTACCTCATTGGTTCTCCTAGATTTGGTTGTGGTCGACGGTTGAATGTTTTGACTGGGTTTTGGAAGTTTGTTTTCCTGGCACAGTTTTCGTCCAGTGTTTAAGTCCTTTGGGGACCAAAAATGGGAGCCCGACTGCTAAGATTTTTAGCTAGCATAGTTTACTACTATGTTACTGTAGAGTCTAGTTGGAAGTGCCTTTTTGAAGATGTACTTGATAGGGGTAAACCCTCGTTGTTTTTTGAATGGAATCCTACAATATTCAATTTCAATGTTTAAAGTGTAATGTTTAAACCCTACTTTGTCGATGGTGAATGAACAACTGTTTTGAACAAAAGTGTAAGGTTTTTAATGAATGTCTATGTGAAAAGAAATAGGTGTGCTATGCGATTTAGGTTCTAAATGGAAAAATATAAAACTTTGAAATGTATACTGAGTAATGTTTTCGTTGTTTAAAAAAAAATAGCAACTGTTTAAGGTCAAATGCTTTCATTCATTGGTTGTCTTCTTATCTATGAAAATATTAATGATACTGAAATAATAATGGGAAAATGGAATTGTGTTTATGCATAGAACAGAATGAAGAAAAAGAAAATAATAGTTATTATCCAACTAAATAGTTTATACTTTGGATTTATAAAAATAGTTTCTATATGCTAAGGGTTTTCAATGGCTATCTAGAATTTGAATCTAGGTTTTAATCTTTTATTAGAATGAGGTCGAGAGCTGAGACTTCATGTTTTTAGTTTGAAACTTTGAAATAAAATGATAAAAATACAACACTTCTTTTTCGGAAAATGATAACATAGTATTTTTAATAATTTCCTGTGAAGAATGAGTCTGATTTGAAATGACGAAATAATTCAATAAATGAAAGCATGGAAATGTAAATGAATAGAAAACATGGTACCATTTTTGAAGAAATAACTGTGGATAAATGAAAACCTTAGTTAATGGCAAAATGTTTACTTTCAGAAGTCAGTAAAGAAGATTAATGCTGCAACTATTTCTAATATATTACTTAGCATTATGAGTGTAAGCGCTTGTATTATTTCAATCTTTGAAGGACATTTATACTATATTACTCTAATCATCCAAAATATCATTATGATCATTATTAATCCATCTAATTAATACCTCTCTATACTAGAGTACGGCGTAAGGCCAACATGTGGAAAAATATAGAGCAGGTCATTTAATCATTCATTGTATCAATCCAATCATTCTCATTAAGAAAGCATTCTAAGTCAGAAAGTAAAACAATCCTTCTGTATGCTTTTAACTTATTTTCCTACTGGATAATGCAAAACTTACTTGACTAAAAATAATAACAGAAATGTAGAACCTGATAAATTGTAGGACAACAAATCACCCAAGGAGCCTATTCCACCCAACCTGCTCCTGAAAACAGCCAATATGTCTGCCTTAGGACCCCCGAGCCTGTTCACTGAACCACCAGGAGGAAGAGTCTATAGAAGCCTTTGTTCATCAACTTGTAGTAGAGTATAAATTATTCAGTCATAAAGACTTAGCAGTCAAAGAGACCTGCACCGATACCTCTGGATTTCCTTCTCAGAATAATTTGCAGACTCACAATTGCACTCTCACATAGCCTCCCTATTCGAATCTCTCAGTGATCACCTGATATATTTGAGGAATATTTCTGCAAAAAATATTGTAAGGGGATTCCTTCCCAATTCGAATTGCCTTATGTAGGCTGCCTAGGCCTTTTAGTGGTTAACTGGTCATTAATGAGCTGCCTGCTCTCTTCCACCCACTTGGGGGATAATCCCACAAATTTAGGGGTAGTTGTCCCATAACCAACAACTAGTGGTGGAGTGCAAATGCTGCCATCTGTCCCATGCCTTCTAACAACTTCCATTCCTCCTAGTGGGTTAGTGAACACTCATTTAACAGTTCCCTTGGGTGTTTGTCTTCTATTTTAATTTATTAAATAATAATAATAAGTTATTACAGTCATCTTTGACTAGATTTGGTCATAATTACAAAAATTTGTAATTAAAGTTTAATCATAAAGTATTTAGCAAATAAAATAAATGTTCTCAAAATTTGGGTAGGTGACACTGGACAGAGATCTATGGTCGAGTGGAACGTTGCTCTCACATAGCCAGTTGTTTGGACAACTTCATCTCAAAGATAAGTGTTCTATGTGTTTAAATTATATGCATTCTATGCTTTGCAATGTGTTAATTCTGAATGATAATTATTCATGTTAATGGAATTGATATGAAGTCTGTGCATAGAATGAGGAGGGGATTGATTCTCTACATATTGAATCATCATCCACTTGTGATAGATACGTTGATGCATTATAATTGTGTGTGTGCAAATGTAATTTAATTCCGTTGTGTTTATATGGAGTATGAACTTGCACACATAATTTTTTATTTATTATGAATTTCTTAGGAATGTATGGGGCCAAGATCATCAAGTAAGCCTGGTATGTTTCGTCATGTTTCCTCCCTTGCACTGGATTGATGGAAGGGTACATGATAGAGTGGTATCAGATCCCATGTTGCAGCATTGGGGCTGCTTGGTGTTATAGCTTGAAATGACACCTCTTTGTCTGTGACGACACTTGCTTCCCTTGGTCGCATGACGACACTTCTTGATATCAAGTTTCAGTCACACAACAGGACATTTGTGGATGGAGGAGTCATTTGGGACAATAAAAATGGTTGAAATTACCTCATTCTTGACCCATTTGATGTATATGACCCTTAGGAACATTTTTCCAGACCAAACCATCTCCTGAAAATGAGCAAAAAAGCCTTTTTTTGGCCATTTTTTCACATGAGCGCTGGTACACAGGCATGATAGTAGTGTGTGTACCCTACTCTAGTGTACAATAGTAGTGCAAAAACCTTCTAAGCACTACTCCACTTTGAAATAGTAGTGTACACCCCTATTTTGGTCAAAATCTTGAAATTTTGGGAAGTTAAGCTAGTTGGGGAACCTCCTACTCAGTTATGACTTATTTTCCTCTCCTTCACTGATTATATAAGGAGGGTAGAAGGGCCATGTGAGGGGACCAAGTCTACAACATTGCTATGTTGGAGGAATGGAGACCCTCATCCCCCTCTCTTGTGCTTCAGTTTTGGTAAACCCTAGCACAGTTGATTAGAGGCTCGAATCCTTGGAGAACAGAAGCAGGAGACCTTAAATCTAGGTTTCGTGAAGTGCCAAGCTTGAAGGAAAGTATAACTTTATGTACTTGCTTTCATTCATTAATAAATATTAGACGTTCTTCTCTTTCCAAATATGAACTATTAATGTGTCTTAGATTTGATTACTGTTTGATTATAGTTTGATGTCTTTTTATATTATGGATATCAGTCTTATATATGTAGTCAAATGTATTTGATAAAGGTATCAAGTTGTTTTACAGGTCTGGGCATTATGATACTGGATAAGCATTGAAGAGAGAGGGAGGCAAAGGTAGGATCAACCTTCTGAATAAGGTGCCTACATATCTAAACCCTAATCTCTTCATTTATTTGTTGTACTTGCAGAATGCTTGTAAGTCTATCTTTATCACCGCAAGTTGGTAGTTTCTCCCTTGAACTATAGGTGCATTTTCCCCACAATAGAATGGCGACTCTGCTGGGGAAAGCCTAACTGCTTAGGGGTATCCAAGGTCATTTATTTAGTTTTGTTTTAAGGTCTTTGTTCATTTTCTTGATTAGAATCAGTTAGTAGGCTCTATTTGACCCTCCTTGGATCTTACAGGCCCTTCCCAGCCCTTGCAAACCCTTGTGGAACCAGGTGTGGGAGTTTTAAGCCCATTTTTCCAACTTTTCCACATGTACACTACTATTTGTACAACACAGTAGCACCCATATGCTACTTTTCCTCTGCACAGTAGCGCCCATCCTGCTATGGGAACTGGTATGCCTCATACACACTAGTGCTCAAAATATGGGTTTGAATTTTTTGAGTTTTTGGGTTGTGGACCCAAATCTGGGGGCTGTCGCTGCATTTTTTTGGGTCCTCGGTGACCCTAGGTCTGAGTTAAACCACTGTAAGTGGTCTTCCATCCTTGTACTGATCCTACATTCATGATTTGAACCTCTTTTGATCAATTTGGGCTTGTTTGGAAAGTTATGGGGCTTGTTGACCCAAGTTGGGGGGTTGTGGACTCGTTTGGTGTTTTGTACCCTAATTTGTGTATGACTGAACCTGCTTACCCCATTTCCACTGGATTTGAAACCTCTTGAGTCTTCTTGACCCTGTTTGTATCTATTTGAGTGAAATTTCTCTTTTAGATTGGTTTTTTATCCTCCCTTATGCTTTTTAGTTTTATTTTGTAGTGAAAGCTCAAGTGTTTTGGCTGTTGTTCAAGACCTTGTTTGCATTGTTTATGTGCAAACCTGAATTTACCAAACCATACTTCTTCGTAGGTCATTTGCTTCATTTGGGTCTAAAAGTAGTTTTCGTACTCTTTTCCCAATGTTTGGCATGCTTACATCAATAAGAATTTGAAAGTCATATTTGGTAGCTTTTACTGTTTCATAAAGAGAACCTGAAAGTTTCTTTGCTTTGCTTTGATAGTAGGTTAGTTTCAGTTTTGTTTCTTACTTTTGGAAAGCATAAAGAATTTTGATTCATTTTCTAAATAGAGTACCTTGCAAGTGGCTTAAAAGATTTTAGAGTGCTTTGCATAAAAAAGAACAAGTTTTCTTCTGCATACCTATTTGTTTGAGTAGTTGCATTCTTAGGTTTTGAGTTTAATTTTGTACATTTAGACTTTATTTTTACCTTTTTTGCTTTCGAAAAATTAAAAATCACATTTGCATATGTATTCTAGATCATAATTTTAAGACTTGCATTGAAAAGAAAATATTTGTTTAGTGGTGAATATTTCATTTTCAGTACTCTATCTCTATTATAACCACTCTCACACACCCACTACTTTTTTGAGTAAGCAAGTAACCTTTAAAATGAACCCTAATAAAATGTACTAGTAACATTTTCTTTTCTATGTTACATTACACCAACTAGTCTTGGTTAGGATCTTGGGTTTAAAATACCTTAAACCACCCAAGATCACACATTATGCAAAAATTGTAGTTCGACTATCACAGGTAAACCCACTTCATTCAAAACTTGCCTGGGATCTATGCAGTAGGTTTTGTGAGATCAGATTGTTGGGAATACTCCTCCTACTTTATGTTTCGAGCATATACCAGGATTGGATAGTGTTTGGGGACTCTTTTGAGTTTCGGACTCAGTTACCCTACCCACACCTTCTGATTCGACCAGGGACTGTTCCCCTAGGAGTTTTTGGTGTGGTGGTATCCTTAGTATCTAACCATAGGTTCATACACAGGTGACAACGGAGGGTATATCTGTTGTACCTAGGACAGACATGGGAGGAAACCCCTTGTAGGTCTTTGGGAGGGCGGTTGGGTGATTCCAGCGCTTGCACCCTTTGTCATTGTATTGTGGACCTCGGGTAACTATTCTTCATCCTTCATTGATCTGTTCTGGGCCCTCATCATCCCAGACTCTTCTCCGGAAGGCATCTATTTTCCTGGTTTGATTTACCTAGGACCTTTTTTAGTGGTGTGCTCTTTGTGCTACTTGTCTTAGTTTGCCTTAGAGAACTTCTTGTTCATTTGAGCAAGAAACTATGTCTAGCGTTCTAGTGAGTGCCAATCAAGGTACCCCTGTTCCAGGGGATCCTTGTGCTGTTCCATTCATTAGAAACATTGGTGCTCCCTTAATGGCTACTCTGAATCTTCTTGGATTCACTATTGGGTTGTCAGTTTGGTTTTTTTCCACTCCGAATGCCTTGCATGCTCCTGACGCTTCTTTTGTGAGCACCTCAAATCAAGAGCATTAGAACCCTGGGCCTTCTTTGCCAGTAAAATCTTCTCCTCCTCCTTCTACCTCATGTGGTGAAAGTAGAAATACTAGTAACCAACAGTCTAAAAGGAATAGACAGGGGAAGAATAGGAAGAAGATTCCAAAACAAGGAGGCAGCAACCCAGCCTCCGCAAGTCATGCTGGGGGAAAGCACCTTGCCTCTGCGAGTCATACAAGGGGCACCTACCTAGCCTCTGGAGGTCATGCTGGGAGAAAACTTTTAGTCACTGAAAATCATATTGAAAGTTTGTCTTCAACCACTGTCAGTCATGTTGGGGACACGTCATTGAACATTGCTAGTCATATTAATGACAAGTCACCAATTCCTATGAGTCATACTGGACACACCAGATCAGCTACTCCAATTCATGTTGAGGGAGTTGACATTGTTGACAAACCAAAAAAACATAAGCTTAAGTTCCCTTGCAAGTTTTGTGAGGCAGATCACCTTACTTACTTGTGCCCTGTACTTCCAGAAGTGCAAAAAGTGTGGTCCTTAGTTCAAAATTTTTCTGCTTTTTAGCAACCAGCCACTACAAGTCACACTGGGGGAAAGCTGTCAGCCAATGCTAGTCATACTGAGAGTACTGATTTTGTAAAGGAGTCTCGACCTATAGGACGGAAACCAAAGTTCCCTTGTAAACTTTGTAAGGGAGATCACCTTACTCACCGATACCCTGCCATTCCAGAGGCACGAAGAGTGTGGTCCATGTCTTAAGGAACCTCTATTCTTGAGTTGTCTATAGATTCCCTACAGTTAGATCAACCTTTGGTTGATAAAGTGGTTGAACCAATGCAATCTTTGGTCAACCCCACTCTTCCTTCAGAGAGTGAAGTGATCGAATCGATGCAATCTTCGACTGATCCCATCAGTCCTGCCAAGATTGATGCACCCACTACGGAAGTCTTCTGCATTACCAGTTTGGATGTTTCTGAAAAAGGGGACACTTCATCTGTGCCATGTGAACCCCTACCAAGCCCTAGGACCATTTGCTTTTATTGGAATAGTCTAGCTGAGCGTCATCTTCCTTCTTCGACACCTTTCCAGATAAAGGTTGATATTGGGAACCATACAATTGACTGATGAATTGTTGATGAAGGAGCTTCTGTTAGTATCTTTCCCCCTTAGCTTGGAGAGATTTGGGTTTCCCTAATGTTATTCCAGCTGTTAATTGGCTGTTGACCTTTGATAAAAGACCTAGTGAACTGTTTGGATTCCTCTGTTAGGCACCTGTTACTTTGGGTGGAAAAACAGTCTTAGTTGATTTTATGGTTTTAAAGGACCCTGTGGACTTTGATATGATCCTCGAGCATGATTACGTTTATGCTATGCATGCTGTGGTGTATACACTTTTTTGTGTGATGCATTTCCCTCATAACGAAAATATTGTCACCATCGACCATCTTGCATTCATTGATCCTCCTTGTTACCCAACTGTAGACCAGTCAGGTCCCTCGTCATTAGGCACTACTATGTGACATGGGAATTATGTGTCATATTGTTCCTTGATTTCAACTGCTACTGAGAAGAAGTCTCTGGGTTCATGCTTACCTTCTCGGGACTTAGTCCCAGCTTTTGACCAAGTGACACCTCCATCTAAATGTTTAGATATGTATTCTATCTGGGATGATATGCTTCCTTCTGATGAAGTTTTCCTAGAGTCTATAGTACAGTATTCCATTCATTTGGATGTTGATCCAGTCGTAGTCATGTCCAGCCTCGGTTTGACCTTAAAGTCTGATCTTCCTACTGTTGAGTTTTTGGACTCTCCTATAGATCCGCAAATTGGTGTTCATATTGAGTTTGAATCTGCTTCTAGAATTTTCAATTCCCGTGATGATGAATTTGTTTCTGCAGATTCCATAATGTCCTTTAGCTTTGATCTTCATCCTGAAGTCGATCTTGTTGATTGCAAGTCCTCGGGCTCAGGTACCATAGAGTCTTCATTTGAAAACTCTGCCTTGTTTAGGCCTGCTGTTGATGATAGTGAAGTTGAAAGTATTTCTACCATAGTGACTTGTATCAGGTCTTTCTTTACATATGTTTTAGATATGATCTTGGTACTAATGTTTCTTGGAGACAAGATTCTTAGCCGGATTTATACTTGCTTACTGGTCCTTTTCGACACCTTGTGCGACCATGTCAGGTATATTCGGAACCTTGCATATAGGTTTAGGCTTCTCCGCTGTTATGTTTCATTTGAACCTTTTGCCATCCGAATTCGCCATAGGCTCGAACCTGTTGGATATCGGTGTGTTAGCCATCTCTTTATGCATTGTGCACCAGTCCGACAGTAGAGCCTACCTAACATGGGTCACCCTAGTCAGCACCCTTATGCCATTTTGGTGTCCATGCTGAGTTTTTCTCATAGGCTTGGGAGCCTTTTTAGATTTACCATGACTTTGAGAAGAAGCCTCATATCTTTCTTCCTCATATACTTCTGGCCATCCCTGATAAGGCTCCCATCTTTGTGTTCAAGTTGCATATGCATTTGTTATGATCCTGCTTGCGCTAATGAGCCTGATGCTGGATTCCACACTTTTAGCTCATTGTATAAGCCTCCATCTCTGATCTTATTTCCGCTAAGCCCTATATCATTTTACATTCAGAATTTGACACCTCTTACCTAGAGGAGACACACCCTGAGTGTCCTTATCTTGCTCAAGTTCCTTGCATTAGTCATAGCTTTGTTCCATGCGCTTGGAGCTAGTTTTGCATGTCCCTGACACTCGTCTCCTCCCATTGCGAGCATTCTTCTTTTACTTCGAGCTCGTTAAAAACAATAAGTAGGTTTCGAGCATTCTTCTTTTACTTTGAGCTCATTAAAAACAGTAAGTAGGTTACGAGCATTCTTCTACCTTTACTTCGAGCTCGTTAAAAACAGTAAGTAGGTTATGAGCATTTCTTCCACCTTTCCTTTGAGCTCGTTCAAAATAGTAAGGAGGCTTTGAACAGTCTGGGCCACCTTCCCTTCGAGCTCGTTAAAAACAGTAAAAAAGTTATGAGCATTTTTCTATCTCCTTTGAGCTCGTTAAAAACAGTAAGGAGGTCATGAGTTTACTTTTCTGGACTCGTTAAACCTTTACGGAAAAGATCCTTATGGATTTTTTTTAAGCCCTTTTCAGACTCCTTAAATAGGAAAAGTTTGCCGAGCATAGTTGTCTTTTCGGGCTCGTTAAAATTACTGAACCGACATCCACTTAGGTATAGAATTGCCTCTTTTCTAGGCCTTGGTGGATAATTTACGGAAAAGGTATACTCTAGGTATACTTTGGTATGCACTAGAAGAGTTCTTCTTCCATTATTTTACACTTTTTCGGGGAAGCAGACTAAATTTACGAAAAAGGACCTTTGGAGTCGTCTTTAGGGTTTTCAGACTCTTGAAATGTGAAAACACCAAGCGAGCATTTACCTACTTGGGCTTGATGTGAAATCCATGAGATGGTTGATAGAGGACTGTTTAAGTTTTTCAACTCTATAAACAAGAAAACAATGTCGAGCACAGACCAATTCGGGCTCGATATAAAATCCACAGATAGGTGTATAGAGGACTGTTTAAGTTTTTTAGACTCTATAAACAAGAAAACACTGGCGAGCATTCACCTACTCGAGCTTGATATTAAAATACACGAGTAGGTGTATAGAGGATTGTTTAAGTTTTTCAACTCTATAAGCAAGAAAACACCGCCGAGCACATACCAATTCGGGCTTGATATAAAATCCACGGATAGGTGTATGGATTTTTCTTCTAGGTTTTTCAGACTCCTTAAATATGAAAATACCGTCGAGCATGCTTTATTTCTTTGTCAAGATCATTAAAAAATGAAAAAGGAAAGGGAAGGGAAGAATGTTAAAATATCTTTCAATATGATGGCAGCAAGTCAACTATCTCCTTGAACAAAGCACCTGTTTTGAGTCTATCAAACAAGTTGGGTTCTAGTGTTGGCCTTAGAATAAACCTGATCTCAGAGTTCTTACTCCTCCGTTTGGTTAGTCTTACAATCATATGGAGAATCTGTTAATGTCTCCTACATTGCAGATTTGCATCATGGTCCCTTTGTGTTAAAAGTTGCCTAAGTCACTCTTGTGTTATGCTCACTGTTCAAGGATATAACCTGTGTCGGCCATTCTGCAATTGCCTTGACCTCATGTGTCGGCCATTCTTTGGTGTTAGTATGTTTCATCATGTGTTCAATCCTACTCCAAATCAGCTCATACCTATTGAGTGTCCCTCATGTTAGATGATGGAGGATGCATTAAGGCCTCCCTTCCAACGGGCTTCTTCCCATCGACTTCAACTCAATGTACTCTGGGAATGAAGTTTAGAGTTTCGGTTAGTACCTTGGGGATTACAATCATTAGTGGCAGTTTCCCTCGCTATTGGATAGATGGGAATACACCAATGTCTCCTATCTTATGGATTCTTCAAGTGTTCGACGGCAAGAACATCTATTTTCACTTGCTTGAATGTACTAGGTACCTTGGGTTCCATTTTCATACTTGGTGGACACCCTCGTGCTTGTTAAAGGTATACATCAATGACTGGTAATCAAACGATACCTCCCATGTTTGATGTCAACTCATTTATTCGCATGGATAGGTTTGTACCTTGGGTTGTTTTTGGATGAAGACCTTGGGATCCTCGATAGCATCACCTCATTTATGTTATCTCCCAAGTTGCGCAAGACTGAGCCACACTCTTTTTGGCTCTTGATGAGACATAGATCCAGCTTGTTCTCTATGGGTATGTTCTCCAGTTTTGACATAGATCCACCTTGTATTTATGTGGCTATGTTTACACTTATGTTCCTCATGGATCCAGGATTGTATTCTAGTGGCCATGATATATACATCAGTAGTTGGATCATTATTGTATCCTCTTGGAGGTCATGTTCCACCATTTGAACATGGAAAGTTACCCCAAGGATGAGTTTGTCTGACATTGCCTTTGCTTTCAGGTACTTCATTTGAGCCTATGATTCTTGGTTTCTCCGTTCCTCCATGATTCAATTATTTGTTATTTATAATGTATTCCAGCCATCGTTTCCCGCACTCCCTCTGACCTCATACATTAGGGGGCATCTATTATAGCTTGAAATGACACCTCTCCGTCTGTGACGACACTTGCTTCCCTTGGTCGCATGACGACACTTATTGAGATCAAGTTTCAGTCACACAACAGGAAATTTGTGGATGGTGGAGTCATTTGGGACACTAAAAATGGTTGAAATTACCTCATTCTTGACCCATTTAATGTATATGACCCTTAGGAGCATTTTTCCAGACCAAACCATCTCTTGAAAATGAGCAGAAAAGCCTGTTTTTGGCCATTTTTTCACATGAGCGCTGGTACACAGGCATGATAGTAGTGTGTGTACCATACTCTAGTGTAGAATAGTAGCGCTCAAACCTTCTGAGTGCTACTCCACTTTGAAATAGTAGCGTACACCCCTGTTTTGGTCAAAATCTTGAAATTTTGGGAAGTTAAGTTGGTTGGGAAACCTCCTACTTGGTTATAACTTCTTTTCCTCTCCTTCACTGATTATATAAGGAAGGTAGAAGGGCCATGTGAGGGGACCAAGTCTACAACATTGTTATGCTGGAGGAATGGATACCCTCATCCCCCTCTCTTGTGCTTCAGTTTTGGTAAACCCTAGCACAACTGATTATAGGCTGAAATCCTTGGAGAACAGAAGCAGGAGACCTTGAATCTAGGTTTCATGAAGTGCCAAGCTTGAAGGAAGGTATAACTTTATGTACTTGCTTTCATTCATTAATAAAGATCAAATGTTCTTCTCTTTCCAAACAGGACCTATTAATGTGTCTTAGATTTGATTACTGTTTGATTATAGTTTGATGTCTCTTTATATTAGGGATATCAGTCTTATATATGTAGTCAAATGTATTTGAGAAAGGTATCAAGTTGTTTTGCAGGTCTGGGCATTACGATACTGGATAAGCATTGAAGAGCGAGGGAGGAAAAGCTAGTATCAACCTTCTGAATAAGGTGCCTACATATCTAAACCCTAATCTCTTCATTTATTTGTTGTACTTGCAGAATGCTTGTAAGTCTATCTTTATCACCGTAAGTTGGTAGTTTCTCCCTTGAACTATAGGTGCATTTTCCCCAGAACAATGATGCTCAGTCTTCTTGCCTTTTGGCTTGGATCCTTTGTCATTTTTTGAAGAAGGAGCTGACTGAGAAGGCTTTGGACCCTTGTTTGAATTATTATTGCAAAAATTTTGTTTCTTGGGAGGCTTGGACTTTTCTTTTTATTGGGACAATAAGGATTTCCCAGATATATTTGTATTGTTGAGTATTCCAAGATGGATGAGTTTATCTTGCTCTCTAATCAAGGAATCACAAAAGGATTCAAGACTAGGCTCTTGATAGCTAGCTGCATTCAAGGATTCTTTCATGGAGTAAAATGTAGATACAAAAAAAAAATATGCAGGTCCAAGTTTTGAAAGAATATGATAAATGCATTGTTTGTCTTCCCTCTTAATCTTACATTCCACACATAAGAGTTTAAGAGTTTTGTACTTAGATAAATAATCTTGAATGCATGAAAAATCACTTGGATTTAAATAAATCAACTCATTTTCGAGTTGGTGACCTCGAATTTAATTGTGTTTACCAAACACAGATTCCAACTTATCCCAAGCAGCATCAGGCTCATCAATTCCAAATATGTGGAATCGCAAATCAGTAGAGATTGACATCCCAATCAATCCACGAGCTTCGTCACATCTATTTTCCCATTTTATTTTCTTATCATCATCAGTGTGTTCTAGTGAGCTCCCAATATGGATGCCTAATGAGGGAAGCTGTACTAAGAGCCTACTTTAATTATCAAACCAGGGGACATACAAACTTTAGAGGCACTGGCATTGTATGTGCTCTTCTAGGATAGTCTTTGTCGAAGTTTAGGTGATTGTATCAATGTTCTTAAAGAGCTTCCTAAGAAATATTAAATGAACTGTAAATAGGATTGTAATCTATGGAAAATAAATTCCTATGCTAAGAAATCAAATACTGAAAGTAGGAAATCTATGGATAAGAAATTGAGTGTAGAAAACAGTAATCTATTTTTAAGACCTAACTTGTAGACAATAAAAATTATACTATGAAATTGGATATTGGAATTATAACAGCTCTACTCTAAAGTAATGAAAGTCTGATCTTTAATCTCACTGTAAATTGAATGCAGAAAACTCGAAGTCTGATCTAACATAATCTAATTCTAAAGCTAATTTCGGAATACCATTATCTAATGCTACAATCTTTAATCAAATCATGTAATAAATAAATACTGAAAGAAATCACTCTCTATAAATAGTTCTAACAGTAAAACGAATACATAGGCTGAAGATCTAGATTGTTGCTGCAGAAATAAATGAAAGTACATAGAGAAATGGGTGTTGATTATGCTTCAACGGAACGCTGCTACAAGACTACAGAAACAACATTATCATACTACGGAATGCATTGTAATGAACTACGGAATCAGAAGTGATCAACCACTATAGAATTTAAATCGTATTATCTAACGCTAATTGAAATACTCTCATTTGCAATATAATTTCAATCGATGCACAACACATAATGAGAAATACATGTACTGCAAGATCTCTTGACTTATGTGTTGGAGGGGCCCTCTCCAACCCGTACTCATGAGTGAAAAGAAATTATAACCGCTAAATCGTAGATAACATCAAATCTTTATTTAAAATCGAAACTTCATCAATTAAAAACCAGGTCTGGAATACACTGTCGTAATAGTCTGAAACTGAAAACAATAATTCTTTGAAATAGCAGCAGGTGCCTCTCGCTACCCGAGAGGTCCATATTTATAAAATCCTAATGCTTTAACCTAAAAAAAATTTCTAACTACCGATTCACTTTTGAATAGGAGTTTGTTCTCTATAAATCAGGAAAAAGGCGCTAAGTTTGGTGATGTGCTTCCAGTCCACCACTTGATTCACGCGTCATACTTGAGTACACCTACACCTGCTCATCCAACCTCATTTTACATGCAATTAGCTCATAGAAATGCTTTTCAAAACATAACAGAAATAATCTTTTAAACACTTCATTAAATTATTATGGTAAATCATTTTCCCACTAATGAGTGTATCCTTTCAACCTCTCTTGTGTTTTCTGGTGGAAAAAAAAACTATCAGATACCTGAAATGGGGACTCATCATCTCCACCATGCTTGAAGGATTCACCCATCCTTGGGTGACATGTTCTGTTCTTTGATGACGTCTCTGATGTCCCATGTTGTCACCTTGGGAGTCCCTGCCTGTCTGTGGTAGCCCATTCTTTGATCTTCCTTGATCCATGCCCCCCTTTCTTCTTCCTCATTGACTTGTTCCTTAATGACCAGAGGGAGGAAGAATGGGGGGTTTAGCCTCATCCCTATCCACCTAAGATGATTCTTTATCAATGACTCTCTGTAGAGCTTGGTTTTTACGAGAGCATTTTCTAGTCTGGCAGGGGAGTGAAGTTCTTTTATTTTCAGGTCATTTTCCACCCTGCGCCATCTTTCACCAATAGACTCTTGAACCTCCTTATGTGTGCTTTGAAGAGTAACATCGAAGTGACCCACCGCCCCCTGCTGTTTCTCAAGGAGAATTGGGATCAGTTCCTCATTTATGATGAGATTCCTGTGGTCATAGATTATTCTTTTAGGTTGAGATGCTTCTACCCTGATCCATAATGGGGTCTTCCATTTTGCTGCCACATAAATGTGGTAGTCCTACACTCATTTGATTTCGTTGTTCATCCAATAACATAATGCCCTTAACTGGAAATCGCCCATGTAAGGGTTTGGTGACCAGTTGGACAAGCTAGGAGCTACAAAATTGTGTAGGAAAAACTCACTGAGCTGGTCCTTCTCTAATTATGTGGCCTTGAGAGATGCATCCACAAATTCCTTGGGTGTTTTGATTTCTATTGGGAGTCCCTGTGCCAACCTTTGGAGCTAGAATTTGCCCCACTTCTCTTGTAGGAAAACTGCATATATTGTTGAAGGTGGCATATTCTATAGTAGTTTACTATATATTCCAATGGTAGTAGCCAAGACATGCTTAAATTGAACAATTTCTTGGTCCTTTTGGGCTAGTTCCCCTTGTACCTCAGCCAACTTTTCTTGAAGTGTAGAATTTATCTGTTCCACCAGTCTTAGCTCCGCTGCATGATGCATTCTTAGAATTTGTGTCTTCTCAGATGAGAATGGGGGTGATGTTGTTTTCCTTGCTAATCCAACTTTTAATGTCGCCAACTCCTTTCCGAGATCTTCTAATTATGCCCGTGCTTCAGCCAGCTGATTAACAACCCCAGGTTTTCATTATGCTTAGGAGGGTCCCCTGAGGGTTGACTTGTTCTTTTGGTTCATTCCGTTCTTCTTCCTCCTCTTGTTCTTCCTGTTCATCCTGCATTTTTTGTTCATCCTCCTCTTCTGTAGTGGGATCCTTCTGATCGAACCACTGATCATCATCGCCATCCAACACATTTTGAACTATGGGACTGGGTTCTCTACTCTTTTCCTTGGTAACTTGGATTCGAGATGCTTGGGTGAATCTCTTGTTTCTTCTCTTCGGCTCTTGATTTTTGGCAAGAATCTCTGGGTTCTGCTTGGGGAAGTCCTCTCTTGAATGTTTGATTTTCACTAGGGTCTCTGCCACATGGTCCAGGTCAATATTCCTTTTCGCCCCTGATGTAGAGGCGGCTTTGTTCATTGCTCCTAGTGGTATGCTAGATGTGGGTGTACTTTTCATCCTTTGAACATCCTCAGCGGATACCAACACGAATTCTTCCCACAAAAGCTCTAGTACCTGTGCCTTTAATTCCTCGCAAACGATTAACTTGATTAGCCCATGATGGGCCAACGCATCCTCCTTACCTTTAGCCACCTTCTTGCTCATTTTTGCTAGGGATTGGAGTAGGTAAAATGGAATACTAATGTTGTTGCTTGGTGGATGATGGGTTCTGTGTCTTAACAGCTCTAGGATTTGAAAATAAAAGATGGGAACATAGCTTAACCTACCAGAGCATGTGATGTACCTCAGAACAATTTCAGCCACGTCCTCCCATGGCACTGGCATGGAGTCTTTTGACTCTGTTTTTGTCTTCGTCATACACCTCTCCTTGCTCGAAGAATGTTGTTTTTGCTTCATGGTTTGCCTCCCTGCCATCCCTACTCCAATACAAACCTCGCTGTAGACCAGTAAATTTGGTAATTGCCTCCTCATCCAACTTGATACATAACCCCTTCACTCGGGTGACGTACTGTTCATCCTTAATATGTTTAAAAATTTTTGCAAACTCCAGAGCCACCCCTGTATTGTACCCTTTCAGTCCTAGGATGAAAGGAATCCATCCTGCATTGCGAATGGTTATTAATATTCACAGGTTCTTGTAGATGGCGATGTGCTCCTCTGGTTCACTCTTCTTGAATCCTTTCGTCATCTTAAAATCTCTTCTCCAATCGACAAAAACCAATTTTGAATGTGTCTTTTACCTCACTGGTCTGGACTGACTATAGGCTCTGCACGACACACTCACTTCTGATGGCTGGCTTCCGGGAAGTGCTGAGATGTTGTTTGATGATCATACAACTTTACTTAACTGTTCTTTGGCACTTATCCTTGTCATTATTTGTTGTACTTGCTGATTGCTCCATTCCCTTTCATGTTCAAGCTCTTTATTTCGTTTTATGCTTGTACCTTGCACTTCTTCTTCGATGATTGTGAAGTATGGTGTTTATATGTAGATTCATCATTTGTCGAAATGACGGGTATGTGCAATCGTGATTTTGTAATCTGAACCTTTCCTCCTCGAATTTATCGAAAAGATATCCTCAACTTTTAAAATATAACCGTTTTGGGGAAAATGATTTGACCTTAAGAATAAAATGAAAATGGTCAGAGATTACCTTACTATATTTTTGTTAGCGTACCTGAGTTCACGATTTTTGCCAGTTTGTATGCGTGCTAGATGCTGTAGTAAATTCAGTGTAATCCGTAGTAATAGTTGGCGTGTTAGTAGTTATGTGCGTTCTGCATTTTCTTTTTTCGTGCCATTTGTGATTTGACTTTGATAATGCTTGTATGAATTTGATTGGTTGTTGCTTCTCTTGGGATGAATGTCTGGCTCACTTGAATAAATGGCAGCCTCGCTTGAATCAATTGCAGGCTCGCTTGAACTAAATGGTAGCCTCACTTGAATCAATTACAGGCTCACTTGAAGTATGGTCAGGCTCTCATGATTATATGGCAGAGTTGAATGAAGAGTGTGCTCAGATTGTTCCTGTAGTGGTAGATAATTTTGTTGGCTCTCTTGAATGCATATTTGTTTCACTTGATTGCTGAAAATATTTGAGAATTTCCTGGCTTGCTTGAATTGTGGTTGATAATTTTCTTTGCAATAGTAATGCTGGATCTTCATAGTGATATATGTGGCCCTGTAATTTGGCCTATTACATTCTTTATCAATTTTACATTCCTTTCTCTTTTTTCTTTTTTCTTTTTCCTTTTTTTTTCTCTTTTTTTTTCATTTTTATTTCTTTTTCATTCATTTTTCAATGCTTTGTGATATTTTCTATCAGCATCAGTTGTTGCTGGTAGAGTACCTGTGTAAAATCTTCTTTTGACTGTGGTTTCTTGTAGAGTTTGACTCGATGTCCATTCACTATCATGGGAAATTGTTGTTCATCTATTGTAATAATTTTTACTGCTCCATTTTCATAGATGTGCTCAATGATGTAAGGTCCTAGCCATCTGGTTGTTAGTTTTCCTTTGAATGTGTGGAACCTGGAATCATAGAGTAGTGCCCAATCACCTTCCTTGAAATTATTATCTTTTAGGTGCTTGTCATGCCACTTCTTTCTTTGTTGCTGGATGATTTCAATGTGAGCCAGTGCTTGTTGGCATTGCTCATCTAGTTTATTCAATTCTAGCATGCGTTCTTGTTGTATTTCTGATAATTCCATGTTTAAATCTGCTGCAATTCTTAATGTCTTTATTTCAAATTCGATTGGCAGCATGACCTTTTTTCCATAGACTAGCTCATAAGGTGTGAATCCTATTGTTGTATTCCATGTGGTGTTATAGGCCCAAACTGCCTCACTTAATCTGTCAGCCCAATCTCTTTTGTGGAGTTGAACTGTTTTTGTTAGAATCTCTCTAATTCTCTGTTGGTGACTTCTGCTTGACCATTTCCTTGAGGGTGATATGAAGAGGACTGTCTATGTTTAACCTTATTCTTTTTCAGTAGGTCCTCTATTAAGTTGGATGTAAATTGTGGTCCTTGATTAGAAACTAGTTCCCTTGGAACACCAAACCTGTAGAAGATTTGCTCAGTGAAGAATTTTGCCACATTGTTTTCACTTGCTGCAGCTAGTGCTACTACCTCTGTCCATTTTGTAAGGTAGTATGTGCATACTAGGATGTAGCTCTTTTGATTTGATGGTGGGTTGATTGGACCAACGAAGTCAAATCCCCATTTCTCGAATGGTTCTAAGTAGATCTGTGGATGAAGAGGCATTTCCTCTTTTTGTGTGGGCTTCCCCATTCTTTGACAATCGTCACAGTGGGACACATACTCATAAGCATCTTTGTGTAGTGTTTTCCAATAATACCCTATTTGCAAGATCTTGTAGGATGTCCTTTTTGCAGCATAGTGTCCTCCACAAAGTTCATTGTGGGTGGCATGCATTATGTCATGTACTTCATCTTCCCTAATGCACCTTCTAAGTATTTGATCTGGTCCCTGTTTAAAAAGCATGCCTTCTATCCATGTGTATGTTGCACTTTGTCTTATTACTTTTGTCTTTTCTTTATAATTGTAATGTTCTGTAAACTTCCCAGATACTAAATAGTTTGCTATGTCAGAAAACCAAGGGCTTCTTGTTGATATGGCAAAAAGGTGCTCATCAGGGAAGTTATCTTGAACCCATTCATTATCTTTTCCATGTGCAACTTTTGACAAAAAGTCGGCTACCACATTATGCTTGCCTGGTTTATCTATTATAGTAAAGTCAAATTCTTACAGAAGTAGCATCCATCTAATAATTCTTGCACTAGT
Source organism: Larix kaempferi (assembly GCA_027924585.1). Taxonomy (NCBI): domain Eukaryota; kingdom Viridiplantae; phylum Streptophyta; class Pinopsida; order Pinales; family Pinaceae; genus Larix; species Larix kaempferi. The sequence goes on along the minus strand of BSBM01001052.1, from coordinate 2,870,187 downwards.
ATTAGGCTTGTTCATAAGATATCTGATTGCTGAGTGGTTAGTGTGGATAAAACTTTGGTATCCTATGATGTAATGCCTAAATTTATTGATTGCATGTATAACTGCCAGAAATTCCTTCTCTGTGACTGTGTAGTTGAGTTCTGCCCCAACCAAGTTTTTTCTTATATAGTATATGGCATAGGGTTTCTTGTCTTGTTCTTTTCCAAGCACATATATGATGGCTTTATTTGATGCATCTGTATGGATTTGAAATGGAATTTCCCAGTTTGGTACTTGGAGTACTGGTGCTGTGATTGTTTTTTGCTTAAGACTTTCAAATGTTTTCATGCAATTGCTTGTCCATATGAACTCATTGTCTTTTGTGAGAAGTGCAAACATTGGGGCAGCAATTCTGCTATAATTTTCAATAAACATTTTGTAGTACCCTGTCTATCCAAGGAAACTTCTCACATCCCTTTGTTTGACAGGTGGTGGCAACATTTTGATTACTGAGACTTTGGCTTGATCAACCTCTATCCATGTTTATGATATATGATGTCCTAGAATGATTCCTTCTTCCATTAACATCTTGCATTTTTCATTGCTTAGGCACAAGCTCATTTCAATACATTTTTTTAATACTAATTCAAGATTGTTCAATGCCTAGTCAAAGTTCTGTCCATAGGGTGTGAAATCATCCATGAAGACTTCCATTTTGTCATTTATAAAATCAGAGAAAATACTCAATATGGCTCTTTGAAATGTTGTTGGGGCGTTACATAAACCAAAGGGTAGGACCCTATAGGCATAAGTTCCCCATGGGCATATAAAGGTCGTCTTATCTTGATCAGCTGGGTGTATTAAAATTTGGTTGTACCCACTGAAACCGTCTAAGAATGAAAAATACTTGTTTCCAGATAATGTATCTAGCACCTGATCTATAAATGGAAGTGGAAAGTGATCTTTCTTGGTTGCTTTATTCAGCTCCATGTAGTTCACACAAATTCTCCATTTGCCTCCTTTTTCGGGTACTATAACTAGTGGTGAGACCCACTCACTATCAGATATTGGATAGATGAACCCTGCATATAATAACTTTTGTAATTCCACTTTGACTATGTCTTTTAATGCAGGGTTCATCCTTCTTTGTGGTGGTTTCCTGATAGGAGTAGAACCTTCTTTGATGTAAATGTAGTGTTTGCAGATATCAGGATGTATTCCTTTCATGTTTGCATATGTCCATGCAAATGCTTTACTTTGTTCTTCTAGTATCTTCATTAATTTCCTTTCTTGCTCTGGTTCCAAATTGGAGTTTATGTTGACTGTTTTGTCAGGGTGAATTTCGACGACTTTTACCTTTTCAATCTATTCTTCCAGTACTTCTGTCCATAAGTCATCCATGTTCTATTTTCAACTGTCACCTGTTTCTGTGGAAAAAAATTCTTGAATAACATGATTTTTAGAAGATATATTGTGTATAAATCTATCTATATGGCCATCTTCGTCTATTGCTTTTAGTGATATTGCAACATCAATTGTTAGGATAGGTCGGAGGTTGTGATTTGGTGTGTTCTGGTAATCATCAGTGCAATTTTGATATTCTAACTCTGAATATTTCATTGCTGGTGGGTAGATTGTGATTTTCTTCCTGGTATGTCCACTGGTGATTGTCATATTTCCTGATCGATAACCTATGTAAGAGTCCGCAGTTGCTAACCAAGGTCTACCTAGTATAATTGGATAGCCACTAAGTTTGCTTTTGATTTCAATTATTATAAAATCAGCTGGGTATTCCCAGGGTTCAATATTGATCATAATGTCTTCTAGCATTCCTTCGGGTTTCACAGTGTATGTGACTGCTAGTTGGAGTACTATTGTGGTTGGTATAACCATTGATTGGAGTCCAAGGTATAACATGGTTTCCTTAGTCATGACATTGATCGCAACTCCCAAATCTATTAATATTTTATTCATTTGCTTGTTATTTATGGTGATGTTCACTATAGGACTACCAGGATCAAGATATTTAGGGTTTATTATGACACCCATCATTAAATCAACCAATTGTCCCACTACATTTATAGTTGGTGGTTCACGCTTCCTCCTTCCTGGTTTCTTTTGGCAATTCTCTCTAATAAATTTCTTGTAGATGGGAACATCCCCTATGGCTTGTAAAATTGGGATTTGGATCTTTAAGTGCGTGAATTTGTTTAATACTCTTCCTCTTCTTTTGTACTTCGGACTAGTTTTTCTAGAAATGGAGGGTTTCTGTTGCATGGGAGTGGTTGGGTTTCATCATTAGGAGGGTCTGATTCATCTGGATGCTGAACATAGGGTTCTACTATTTTTTCTTGAGCTTCAGGTTGTTGGATGTTGTGCGGAGATGTATTCTGCAACGTTTTTCCAAATCGCAGGTTTATTTCGTTTATTTCTATGGTGTCTACAACATAGGTAGGGAATTGTATGATATCCGAATTATATGTCTGTTGCTGTTGTGGAGGTTTGTTATTATTAGGATTTGGGATTGGTTGGGATGGAATGGGTGGAGGTCTTGGGGGTGGCTGAGGTTGTGGGGGTGGCATAATAAGTGGTTGTTGTAATGGCACCCTCCAATTTGATGGATGGGGGTGTTGATTTGCATAATTTGTGGTGGTTGGAAAAGGTGGGGGGTTTTGAGGATAATATGGTTGTTGATAGGATGGTTGATATGTTTGTTGATTATGTTTCCATTGGTTTGGATTTGGCTGTGCTTGCCATGGAGTTGGTGCAGAGTTCCAATTTGGTTGTCCTTGATTATAGTAGGCTTGATTGCTCTATTGATATGGTCTAACAAAATTATTCCTCCTTTGATTTATAAAACAGAGTTGTTCTATTGCTCCTTCAACTGCTGGGTCTTGAATAGCCGCCTTACATGAGGGTAAGAGGGGACATTTATCAGTGGAATGGTCATCAGTACAGAGACCACATATTTCTATTGTGTTCAAGGTGCATTGCCCCTTCTCATGTTTTTTTCTACAACGAGAACAGAATATTGCCAAGGCTTGGTTAATTTCATCCTGCTTCTTTTTTATTTGAAGAGCATCAAGTTGCATGGCCAGAGATTACAGGATGTCAATCTTCATGTCGTCTAGCAGGTTTCCTAAATCAGATTTTGTAAGTGTTGGTCCTGAAGATGTTGATCCACCAGTAGATGTGTGTGTATCCATTGTACCATTCTTAGTTTTCCTAGATCTAGAGTAGTTTTTGAAGATTTGCAGGATCTAGTCAAAAGATTTCTGGAATATATCTCCATCTCCTAGAAGATTTAAGACTTCAAAATTCTCCTCTTTTACACCTCTAAGAAGGACAAGTTTTAGTGATTCAGGATCCAAGGTGCAATGGCTGGCTCGTTTGTAGCTGAGTTGAAATCTTTGGGCATAATCTTCTAATGACTCTCTTTCTCCTTGTTGCATCCTAAAGATTTCATCCCTTGTATCTTTGGCCTTGCAGTAGTCCCTATATTTTTCTAAGAATGCCTATTTCATTTGATCCCAACTAAATATACTATTCCCTTCAAGGCTCATAAACCACTAAAGTGATAGGTCTTTCAGTGTGGAAGGAAAAAGCCTTAGATTTTGTGCATCAGTAGTGTAATCAAATGATCTGCAAAGTACCTCAAATTCAAACAGGAATGTGTCGGGATCTTCTGAAGTCAAACCATGGAAGTTTGGTAGATTATTAGGATTGATGTTCTTCATTCTGGCATCTCCAAGAGGTATGCTAATGGGAAAGGGTTTTTTCAGCCGAGAAAAACCCTTTCCCTTTCTGTTTCGGGTACACAGGGTACTACCAAAGGATCGAACACCAAGAGCAACCAATTCACACAAATAGATCACAGATCAACACACCAATGTTTTGACGTGGTTTAAACCCTCTTGAGGGAAACACTCCACGGCCCCGGCCAAATAGCTTCTACGGGACAATTTATTATGCAAAGAAAGAAAGTTACAAATGAGCTTCTCATAATCGATCAAATAAACAATGACCCTCCATGCTCTTTAAATAGAGATCATGGACCAATCGGCTGTTAAGCCACGGATCAAGGTTAGGTTTGATCTAAGAGAAGTTGAGTCGTCGGATCACTCTATGTCGGAAACATATCGTGGTCGTCGGATTAAGTATTTACAAATGCATACTAATGCATACTAAAGAAACACACTATCCCTAACAGATATATTACACAAGTTGATCTTAACTAACTCCTAAGTGTCTAAATATCCTAACATGAACTCCCTTCTCCCAATCCGTTTTTGGGGTGCCCACGATTTTGGGGAAAACCCATGGCCATATTATTGTAAATCCCATTGTTTCAAATGTGTATCCATGCCCCATGTCTATGCTTGCTGTGTGAGAGAAGAGTATGTTGGGTATGGGTTATGGGTATCCATGGTTTTGGCTTGAGCTTGAGTGTAAGCCTCCAGGGTTCAAGTGTAGCCTGATAAACCCAGTTGGACTGGCTTGGCTGAGAGGAAATCGTTGATGGGCTGTGTGTGAGCTGGAATGTTCCCTTTCCTTGTGAGAATCATGCCCATCTCGGGGGTTGCCTTCGGACGGACTCAGTATAAGATATCGAAGATCCTATGGTTGGGTGGAACGTTGCAGCAACATAGCTAGTTGCTTGGGAATATTGTTATAAGATAAGTATTCTCCTGTGTTAACTTGCAAATTATTTATTTGATGAAATCTTGCATGTATGATGAATGTGTAAATGAATTTACTTCCACTGTGATTTCTTATAGTTATACATTCCATATGTCTTTTATATTATGAGAATGCTTGGCCAAAAGTTTATGGAGCTAGATGCCCGGTTTAGTATCATGATCCTCTCTATCATGCTGGTATGGTAGGAGGGGACATCACAAACGCTGCTACAGGACTATAGACATAGCATTATCATACTACGGAATGCATTGTAATGAACTACGGAATCAAAAGTGATCAACCACTACAAAATTTAAATCGTATTACCTAACGCTAATTAAAATACTCTCATCTGCAATATAATTTCAATCGATGCACAACACATGATGAGAAATACATGTATTGCAAGATCTCCTAACTCATGTGTTGGAGGGGCCCTCTCCAACCCATACTTAGGAGTGAAAAGAACTTATAACCGTTGAATTGTAGATAACATCAAATATTTATTTAAAATCGAAACTTCATCAATTAAAAACCAGGTCTGGAATACACTGTCGTAATAGTCTGAAACTAAAACCAATAAGTCTTTGAAATAGTAGCAGGGGCCTCTCACTACCCGAGATGTCCATATTTATAAAATCGTAATGCTTTAACCTAAAAAAAATGTCTAACTGTCGATTCAATTTTGAACAGGAGTTCGTTCTCTATAAATCAAGAAAAAGGCACTGAGTTTGGTGATGTGTTTCTAGTCCTCTACTTGATTCATGCGTCATCCTTGAGTACACCTACACCTTCTTATCCAACCTCATTTTACATGCAATTAGCTCATAGCAACGCTTTTCAAAACATAACAGAAATAATATTTTAAACACTTCTTTAAATTATTAAAGTAAATCATTTTCCCACTAACGAGTGTATCCTTTCAACCTCTCTTATGTTTTCTGGTGGAAAAATAAACTATCAGATACCTGAAATGGGGACTCATTAGGTTCTGTTTCTTTTCTTGAGGTAATTCTGAAAAGTTCCCTACTTTGTAGAACATCCTCCATACAATATTTCCATGAGAAATAGTTGAAACTGGTAAGTAGATTATCACAAGGGGCAGCCATACTACAAATTAATGGCTATAAAAATAGAAACCAATATTTTGGATGCGAAGAGCTCGAAAAAATAGGCGATTTAAAAAAAACAACACTAAAAAATGACTTCGAATGATGAAGTTATGCTTGAACAAAGAAAATGTTGAAGATGTCCCCAATAGTGACGTGGCACGTAGAGAATGTCCAACTAAAAAAAAAAGACCCCCCTCTTCCCAAGATGAACCTTTTACAATCACTTTACAAGAATTTTGCTTTAAGTGAATCACTTTTATAAAATAAGTGAGTTCACTTTTAAAATGATGTTACTTTAAATAGTGCAATAATAAAAAGGAACTTAAGTGACTCACTTTTTATTTTTATTTTTATTATTTAAGTGAGATGCACTTTTACAATAAAGTAAATTGAAAATAGAAATTGTATGCATTTTTTATTTTAAAAGTAACTTCCTAAGACTTGAAATCAAGACCTATTAAGGAGTAAAGCAACTTTGAACCAAGTGAGCTAGATTAAAAGGTATGTAAAATATGGGAAAGAGGAAGGGGGCTTTTTTTTTGTACTCTTCTTTCTCGGTTTCCGTGCTTGCCTTTTTTTCCTGCAAATCACACCATAAACAAAAAAAAAAACTTTTCCACACTTGTGGGGTTAGATCTCGTTAGCTTGCGAGGAAAGTCTATGTTTTCTCTATGTTTCTATTTTTCTAAGATCACACAAGGTGCATGGCAAAGAGTATACGCAACCTAGAAAAACTCTTTCCCTTTCTATTTCTAATTTGTTGAGATCGCTCAAGGTGCACGGCAAAGAGTATACATAGACAGGGAAAGCAACAATCCGAAACTAAAAAAATATAATAATAAAAACTGATAAAATATGAGATATATATATATATATTTTAAAATAGAAAATAAAAAAATGTGTCATTGTAACATTATACCTTCAGATCTGCTGAAATACGCATTTCTGAAGCAACCGAGAATCGTTTTTGATCAAATCAAAACTATTTCCCAATGGAAACGACACTATGGACGCAATGGAACACCTCCCATAGCCCAAAAATGCACAGAAATACCAGAACCAAAAACCCTTTCGAGTTTTGACAACAACAGTTCAATATCTAGATCATAACCGGAAGCGGCTCTTCATAAAATCTCTGATACCATGTTCGAGTACACAGGGTACTCCCAAAAGACCGAACACCTAGAGAAACCACTTCACACAAACAGATCACAAATCGATACACCGATGTTTTGATGTGGTTTAAACCCTCGTGAGGAAAACACTCCACGGCCCCGACCAAATAGCTTCTATGGGACAATTTATTATGCAAAGAAAGAAAGTTACAAATGAGCTTCTCATAATTGATCAACTAAACAATGACCCTCCATGCTCTTTAAATAGAGATCATGGACCAATCGAGTGTTAAGCCACGGATCAAGGTTAGGTATGATCTAAGAGAAGTTGAGATGTCGGATCACAACATATTGTGACCGTCGGATTAAATATTTACAAATGCATACTAATGCATACTAAAGAAACAAACTTTCTCTAACGGATATATTACACAAGTTGATCTTAACTAACTCATAAGTGTCTAAATATCCTTACAGAACAAGGAGACTAGGGAGGTTATCTATGCCAAACTTCTAAAGGCTTCCCTAGAACTGTCAAATTTGCAAGTCAGTAAGGGTAAGGCTCAAAATTAGCTTAGACTAGAGAGAGTGGAGAACAAAGCCCACAAGACACAAATAAAAAAGCTGCAAAATGCGTTGTTGGCTATTGAAAGCCAAGAAGACAAGAAGGCTAGTATACAAAAGATGTTGGATGACAAATTCAACACCATTCAGTCATTAAAAAAGAAGCTAAAGATCCCCTCCATCCAGCTGGTAGAAGCTTTTGAATTGGCAAAGCCAAAGGAGAAGAGAGAAAATCTACAAGAGGAACTAATAGACTGCAAAGCTAGGCTCTTGAAGTTTGAAGAGAAGGAGAAGTTGTGGCTGAGTGATATGGCTCTCATGGTGGAAAGTGAAAATAAGTGGAAATCTAAGTCTGAAGACCTTGAAAGGCAACTGTAGGAGAAGATCAAAGAGTTGGATAAAATGGCCACACCCTCCTCCATAGAATTGGGTGATTTCTCCATTATGCAGGCTATGCCATAGGAAAGCCTAAAAGACTTAGAAGTGGAAAGGTTGCAAAAGCAGAACACAGAGTTGAGGAGTAGAGTCTCAAAAGAAGAGCAGGAGGGAAAGGCTTGGGAGGATAAGTACCTATGGCTACAGGTGAAATATGATGAATTAATAAAGAAGGTTTTAGGTGAGACCTCCCTACACGAAGCAAAGCAAGTCATTTGGGATGACATTATTGCAGAGGCAGAGAAATTGAGGCCATATCTTGATTTCATTATGGAAAAAGAGGCTGTAATAAAGTTAGCCAAGTAAAGCATAACACCATTCAAGGAAAAGTTGAACAAGAAGGCCATGGAGTGTGCAGAAAAGGCCATAGAATTTTTGGATGGGGTGACAGAGGATGAGGTGAAAACAACCAGCATAAAGGATAGAGTGTCTACTATTATTTGGGCAAAGAAGGTGGTGAATAAGTATCACGAGATGAACACAATTTAGGCAAGGATAGACATTTTAGCACATCAAGTAAAACTCTTCAAAGAAATGTTTGACCCATTATTCAAGAAGGGACTTCCTCTCTTTTGGGAGGAGGATGGCACCATGAGGACACAGGAATTATATCAAGGCAAGTTATCTACTTCATCATGTTCTCTTTCATGTTTGGATAAGTGTATATTGAGGCAGGATTCATATGATTATGCTCTGTTTCTTTGATTCCAAGCATCCACGAACCATTTTCTACTAAAGTTAACGCATAATTCATTTAATAATGCTTTGTGTTGATGGACTGTTCTTATTTTCTTCCTTATCATTAGACAAACGACTCTTTGGCTGTAAATGAGTAGCTACCCTGCCTTTGTTCTGAATTATTTGAAAATCATTGCCACTCCTCTGTTATGAGTAGATATCTCTTTTGTTTGATTTATCAAATTTCTTTGATAAATTTATGATTTCCTTCACTTCGTGTATTGAAACAATTATGTGTTGTCTTTGCAACTTATGAATGCATTTGATTTGTTGGTTCAAATTTTTCTTAACCCACTGTTTGGATGTTATTATGTATTAGGTAAATTTATTCTGATGTTTATGTATTGAGTCATTGTAAATTTTTGCATAATTAATGAAATTCAGTCGGTTTCTCTTGGTCATCTTTATTGGATAATTTGTCAAATTTCTATGAACTATGTTTTATGTTGCCAATGTAATGAATGCATCGATCTGTAGGTTGGATTTATATTAATATACGATTCATGTGTTATTATGTGTTAAAAATGAATTTCGTCGTTTAACTCATTTTATCTATTTTTGCAACTGATAAACAACCACACATTTATATTAATGCTAAATGGAAAAGCGCTCTTACACAACCAGTTGCTTGGATCTGCATTGGATAAAGATAAGTAATCTTATGTCTTTGATTCTCATGCATTTTTATTTCATTCTTGTATGTTGTGATTGTGTAATTGAAAGGTTTTTAATTATGTTGTGATTTGTAATTGAAAGGTGTTTTCCACTATGCATGTGCAGGTTGACGTGGAGAAGCCACGTGGGCAAGAAGTCTGGCACAGAGGAGACACGTGGGAAGGAGCCCCGACGTGGAGGAGTTGTGTGGGAAGAATGTGTGATGTGGACCGGCCACATCATATCCACATGTTCCAGCGACCGTGAAGGATGGGCGAAGGTGGTTTCGCAAATGGAGGAAGGTGGTTTTCCTTACCTCCCTTCCAACTTGCAAAATCATGTGGTGCTGCCACGCGGAGAGTGGTTTCAGATTCCACAACCACCCATCCCTCTATCCTAGCGTTCATGTTGGAGATGTGGAATAGACGAGGGACCATTGATCTTTTCCGCCATTTAAAATGGTTTGAACGTTGACATGGTGGTGATCCTGACCCTGACGGTGCCAATGGTAAATGATGGATTGTATCACTTGTGTGAATAATATCATCACGTTTATGATGGATTGTGTTTATGTGTCACGACGTATAGATGATATCCCACCACAGTGTGATATGAATGTCACAAAATTTTTTGCATTGATACTGTGATGATATCTCGCCCACTGCCTACATTGAAACTTAAAGTTCAAACTCTCTGTGTTTGCTAGTTTGGAGCTTTGCTTTCTTTGAGGACCGAGGTTTGCTTTTACTCAGGTGGAACCGAGAAGAGTGTTGGGCGGGTAGAGCAGTAAGATTGGTTTGAAGAATCGACTGCTAGTTTTTCAATTGGCAGGTATTTATATTATTCAAACCATAAATCTAAATCTGTAATAGAGCATGCTTATTTAGCCTTCGGGCTAAAAATCCATATCTTCCATGGTTGTCAAAAATCAATGCAATGACAGTTTCAAGTTCACAGTAATTTAAAGTCGCTGAACGTTTTATATTCTTCAAATTTGCTTCCACCCTTGTCTGTCTTCTTCATATTTCCAGAATTTATTTCCTTCAATTCCGGGTAGTTATCTTCTTACAGTCCATTAATATGAATTCACATCGTTATATTTGCAAAATCGTGCGTGACTCATTACTGGGCTAAATTAACGGAATTAACAGGTTTAATGTCGATTGTTGCCAACTTGCATACGTTTTTTGTCTGGTAATGTAGCATATTATTTTCATATATTCCATATTGTTTTCTGCAAATCCTCTAGCATTTGGCTAGGTTTGTTGGAAAAAGATAACGACAAATGAACTCGAAAAATTGAAACATGTTTTTTTCTTTTTAATATCATTTTGTAGTTAATATTTAATATTTACTATAGTATACTGATCTATGTAAACGTTATACTTTATTTGAAATATTTGAAATTGATAATTTATGTCTTAATTTATATAATATTGATTACATTTCTTTTATAAATATATATAATTTAAGTATTTAATTTAATTGAATAAAATTAAGCAATCAAATAGCTTTAAACAATATTAATGTATAATTTTTTTCCAATACAGTATCTTCGATAGAAAAGTCCCATGTATTGGGTAGTTGGATGTGGTGTATGACTCAAATTGTTGGATGCAATGAGAACACATGTGAGTCTTGCATACAATACCAAGGCACTTAGTTGAAGAGATAAAGCTGATAAAAATGTTCTTAAAATTAAGTGAAAGTTAGAAGAAAATTGGTGAAAATTGGTGAATACCCTTGTCTGTCTTAATTTGCAGGTTGATAATGAAGAAAAGAAAACAATCAATTAATATTGGGCATTGGTCATAAATGAATCCAATATCAATTTTAGTAGAAAATTGTTGAATACTTAGATGCGGTAAACCACAACATAAACATATGAATTCTAATTTAATATTACTTTCATCCAAGCATGAAGAATAACACAATGGAAAAAAATTTACTGGAAATAACAATTAACAGAGAAAGGAAGGAAATTTATAGACTGTCATTACTGGAAATAACAATTAACAGAGAAAGGAAGGAAATTTACAGACTGTCATTAATGAATAGTTTTGTCATTAGTGGTACAATTTTATTCAACACATTCCAAGCAACACATGCATGCCTTCCCAGGCACACCATAATGCTTATTAAAATTTAAGTAGGATACCGTGTTGGAAAATGAATTTAATAGTGATGACAATGCAGATAGTGATGCCATTAGTTGGAATGATTCTGACTGCAATTAAACAGACATAAACATTCTTTCTTTTTTTCTTTTAAAAAAAAATAGAAACGATATACTTTTGGGTTTGCTCTTCCCGAGAATGAGGTGAATGATATAGCAGATTCTACTTTTCTAAGTGTAGCACAGATCAATTCTAGAATAATCAAAGCCTTGTGGCACAATCTGAGTGTTCCATGTGTCACCCCGGAGACTAGATTTCGAAATTGGAATGACAAAATTTATAGATGTTTTGCTACAAAGAGTTTGTTGTCAAGTCAAAATTTTGTTAGAGAAAGCGAGGTCGCTCTTTTGTCAAGTTGTTCCATTTCGGGGTGTTGGAAGTAGATGCTGAGGAGAAAGAGCGTCCGCTCCTTCCCTTAGGGATTCATTTTTTGGAGTGGCTAAAGTAGATATCAACACTTTAAACACATACTTCATAGGAACATTGCTTCGCACATTTTGCTGGAAAGTGGAAATATGCATAGAGAAAGATCGGTCGCTCTTTCTCCAAGTTCTATTTTTACAATTCCCTCATAAAAGAAGGTGCAGACGATCCTTCTTCTTCCCAATATTCTTTTCATTATAGCTTGATACTACAAGAAGGGTCGATCGATCCTTCTTCATCTTCACCATTCTGGATATCGTTCAATTTCTAGATAAAGGTTTTCACAATTATCTACTAAACGAAGGGACGGCCGACCCTTATTCCGGTGTTCACCATTTTAGATATAGATGAATTGACGTACTAGCCTTCGTAGGTTGAATAATTTTACAATTCCCTCATAAATGAAGGGGCGCCCGACCCTTCTTCTGCCTAGTATTGTATTCATAATAGTACTAGAATGCAAGAAGGATCGGTTGATCCTTCTTTCTTTTGCCATTCTATATATAGGTGAATTGTTGGATATAGTTGTTCACAATTATCTCCTAAATTAAGGGGTGGCTGATCCTTCTCTTCAGAAAATGGAATTTAGGACAAACATTTTTATATGTTAGAACTTAGATGATGTCCAGTTCCCTACTATTTACAGCGGAAGTCGGAAGTCAGGAATTGTTGACATAGGCTTCATAGATTAAATATATTTAAATTTATATCGGAAATGAAGGGTCGCCCAACCCTTGTTGTGCTTAGTATTATTCCGTTGTTCACAATTTTGGAAATACATGTATTAACAGCCTAGCATTCGTAGGTTGAACATTTTTAATATTTCGTCATAAATGAACGAGTGAGAGATGCTTCTTCTACCCAGTATTCTTTTCGTAATATTTCTAGACTACAAGAAGGGTCATTCGATCCTTCTTATGTTTGCTTCTTCTGTAAGAAGGGGCGGTTGATCCTTCTTGTGTTTGCTTCTTCTACAAGAAGGGGTGGTCGATCCTTCCATTCGAAAAATTGGAAGTCTAGACAGACATTTTTTTATATATTATAACTTATGTTATATCTTTTTTTAAAATAAATATGATTTTTAATGTGCTCCTCTTATTTTATATTTCATAAAACGTTTTTGAACTTTATTTTGGTTATGAACAATGTGTCCTATTATTTTATATTTCAGATATCGTTTATGAAATAGATTTTGGTACTCAACAATATGTGGACCTGCTTTTGAATGGATTGAAAGTTGCTAAGGGAATCTCTTTTCCAGAAAGAATTTTTTTGCATAATATCAACATTAATGCCGGATGTATCATTGTAAATGTTACCAAGACTTTAAATGCAAGTCTTCCATTTTCCTATCGATCAGAAGGTGCAGATACATTGTCTGTGGCTATTGGTGGTTATATTCAATGGCCTGTAGCTGAGATCGTTAACCAGATTGGGTCTGCTCTTCGTGAGAATGAGGTGAATGATATACCAGCTTCTACTTCGACGAGTGTAGCACATATCATAATAACTATGAATGAGGTGAATGATATACCATCTTCTACTTCAACGAGTGTATCACATATCATAATAATTGAGAATAGATCTTCTTTTATTATGAGAAAAGTTAAGTTGTTACATAAGTGTTTAGACATCTAGGATTGCATTTCCATAGGTTTAGTAACAAATGTGAGTGGGACTGATTTTGTTGGGGAAACATTTTTGGGTGACTTCTCCTTTGGTATTCTGGTGGATGAAGTGGTGTTTTCTTGTATGGAATTTTGTCCAGGGTTGAGCAGTGGAAGTTTTGTTTGTTGATGTATATGTAACTTCGGAATGTATTTCACCCTTGTATTTCATATATGTATTTTGTATTCCTATAGAGATGTTATTATTCCTCTATACGGAAGTGTCGTCATTTATATTGTAAGTGTCGTAACTTATACTTGATGGGTTATTAGACCACCTTGTTGGGGTTGGCCCTGTATAATTCATGTGGGTTGAAGGGTTATTAGACCACCCTATTGGGGGTCGGCCATGTGGGTCAAAGGGTTATTAGACCACCCTAGTGGGGGTCGGCCCAGTCAACATTATGTTAAGTGGTTAAGTTGAGGCCGACCTAGTTGAGTAAAGGTCAAGTCAAGTTAGTGTATAAATAGATAGTGTGTCTCTCTCATTTTACACATTCTATTCTCTCACTCACACTTGGGAGAGTGGCGCACGTGTGGAGGAGGAGGCTCTGCTGCTAGGAGAAGACTATCTCTTGTATTCTTGTTGTATCATTGCTCTATCTATCTCTGAGGAAGTTATTGGGGTTTTTCACCTTTATGGTTTTCCCCAAGTAAACTCTGTGTCTCTTGTGTGCTTTCATTATTGTGTCTATGATTGATATGCTGTAGATTTGTTGTACATGTTGTTCTCTCAGTTAAGATCCTAGATCAGATTGAAGTAAATTGTAAAAATTTAACATGGTATCAGAGCTAGCCTGAAAGAAGGCATGATATGGCATGTATGACACTTGTTGCACTTACGATGCTAGGGCTTGATATAGAAAAAACTAGTCATCGTAACACTTTCGCTATATATCCGTTTTGGAGACATTTTCGAATCTGAAACTTTTACAGGTCGAAGATCAGATCCCCATGCACCTTGTGTCCAAAGGAAAACCTCTAATTCATTGTACTTTGTGATTTATGATCTGTACAATATAGGGTTTCTGCCTCTTCCAGATCTGAGTCAAAATCCGGTGACCTTGGGAAAAAGGTCATAACTTGGGCTAGAAAGCTCCAAATGAAATTTAGTAAAAAGTGACAGCTAATACACAGACTGTACTATCTCATGAAAAAAATTCAGAGGATGAATTTGAACCAGTGACACGTGGCATGCCATACAAGGTCACTCTCCTGTATTATCCCATAAACAGGTCATGTTGCGACACTTGGAATAACTCTCTCTCAGAGAATCCAATTGAGGTCAGACCTATCGGGATGGAAAGATAACAGGTCGTGATATCTCAGAAAAATTGTTCAGAGGCCGAAGTTGAAACAGTAACACATGGCACGCCGTACAAGTTTGCTCTCCTTTATTATCCCATAAACAGGTCACGTTGCGACACTTGGCATAACTCTCTCTTAGAGAATCCAATTGAGTTTAGACTTGTCGGGATGGAAAGATAACAGGTTAGGTTATCTCAAGAAAAAATTTCAACACTGTTGATCAAAACGTTTGGAGTTATACCAGAAATAATCAGGTAAATATTTCTTCCAAAACATAATTATTTTTTAGTACCTTCATTCATGGCTTCCAGAATTTAGGGCTTCGGAGAAAGTTGGAATTTTTGTAATTGGAGACCACGGCTGGATGCGACTCATCAAAATAGAAATTTAGAGACCAAGATCAGATTTTTTGGTTGGGAAGAAGGCCGGGCTTGATCAAACTCCAGTTTGGGACTTTGATCGGAAAGATGGAAAATTAGGGCTTCTGCAAAAATTGGAATTTTTGAAATTTGTGACCACGGCTGGAAGCTCCTCAGAAAAATTGAAGCTTAGAGTTTTGAATCAAATTGTTTGGTTGGGTTAATCTCTGGGAAAATCAAACCCTAATTCAAGGTCCTCCCTAGTGAATCCGAAAATCTAAAAGGCAATTTTGAGGGGTGAAACTTTGCAGTTTCAAATTCTGAATATACCAACTTGATCAGCTCATCAAGGCGCATATTTCTATCATTTCAGAAGTTTGAATTTTTGGGGTTTCTTTGACAAACTCTAATCCATCTCCAATTCCAATTCTTGCAAATCAAGTTGATTGGGTTAATCCTAGAAGAAGATGGATTGGTCACCTGCATAAGTAAAGAAGTTCCTGTCTCAGAGGGAGATGAGGCTAAGGCCTTCCATAAGAAGATTACAAGCAATCTTGACAGGTATGGCTTACAGGTATGTTTCATGGTTAAGTTTATCATATGTTTGTCTTCATATCATTACAGTACAATCTTGATTAATTACTGGACTTGTCGTATCACCTTAATAGAAGATATTCATTGATTAAGGTTTTGACACTTATGATTGTACTAATGCATTGTGATGTTGTATGAGGTTTATGTTGTTTGCTAACAAAAAGGGTACACCAAGAAAGTCAAATCATGTTCTACTTCAATAACATATGCTCATGGTGACATGAAGACAAAGATTCATCCATTGTCATGGATCACATAGAAGATCTACTTTCGAGGTATGTATAACTTGGTTCTACAATGGTTAACTTATGAGACATGCAGGTTACTAGCACAAGTCACTGAAGAGAACCAGAAGACATTATGTGGGTATGTTAGACATAACTAGCTAGCATGCTAATCCAGGTATGTTTTTCCTATATCAAGCTAGAATCCTACCTTGTGTTGGGATGTTATACTATTGTGTTGTTGATAATGATTATTCATGAAGTCATAGGTTTGAATAATCATGGTTGTATGCATATTATGTTTCTTACCATAATTGATGATATGACTAACCAGAAGAATCATGAAGGTATAGGTTTGAATAATCATGGGTTTTATGAATATTATATCTCTTATCTTGATTGATGATTCAACTAACCAGAAGAGTCCTACGATCAAATAAGAATTTGTATGAGTAAAAGAAGACTTCCCTGAAACCTTGAATACTAATGTTTATTATCTGTGAATGATCATGAATATACATGTTTAAGATTATTGTGTTTTGATAGTATTAAGATTATACTAATAAATGTGTGATTATGTATGAGACCTCAAGGATAACACAATGATGATACTAATAAGCATGCATAGTGATTAAGGATGGATGTAATTTCAAGGACAGGTAATCCAGGAAGCAAAGATCAAGAGGGAGCACACTCCAGTTGTTCTTGCAAGAAAGCAAAGGAGCACACTTCAGTAGTTTCTGCAAGGATGCAGATATTCAGAGGGAGTTGACCACTTCTCACAATCCACATAAGAATGGAGTTGCAGAAAAGAAGCAAAGACTAAGAGGGATTCAACCCAACAATCAAACAAAGATAAGTATTTGAATTGTCATTTCTTACATAGTTGTTTGTTTAAATAATGTTGTATATATTGATGTTCCTACAATTAGGTTGTGTATTATTCACATTAGAATAGTTGCATTGATTAACAGTATACTACTAATATGCATGGGTAAGTAGCCTATGGCACTGTACAACATTCCATTGCTACTTATCTAGAATGAAACCTCTTTGCTGACATGTTAGGAGTTGTGCACACTCTTAACACTATTCTGGTAGATATTGGAAGGCATCTAGAAAGTTATGGATTATGGATAAATGTTGTATTGGCTAAGATAATTGCATGACTGTATGACATATTTCTTTATGTCTAAGAATTTGTTCTTAAAACTATGAGATGTTTTCTAATCATGAAATTTAACTTGTTGTGTAGGAAAGATCGTATACCATCACTTGCAAAAGAAGAACTACAACATTTGTTTAGCAACAAAATTATCTATTGAAGATATTGAAGTTCCCAGGATATGGGAAGAATGCCATGATCCGTCGATCATGAAGAAAGATGCTTGGGATGTGGTCCCAAGACCTGAAGGGAAGTTTGTTATGACTTCCATATGGATCTATCAAGATCAATCATGCTGCAGATGGTAGCATAGAGAAATATAAAAGTGATGAAGTGGAAGATACACCAAATGGATTTCAAGACAACCTTCTTGAATGGTGTAGTTGAAGAAGAAGTGTATGTGGAGAAGCCACTTGGTTCTGAGACACATGATAGGGAGTCATATATGTGCAAAAATTGGTATGGTAGGATAGACAGCTTTCTATCCAGTTTGGGCTTTACCAAGAGTAAAGCGGATTCCAACCTTTACTACAAGGTTGAGGAAGGAAATCCAGTGATACTACTATTGTATGTGGATGACTTTTTTGTAACAGGTGATGATAGATTGATTGCCGACACGAAACGGAAGCTTGCTTCCAAGTTTGAGATGAAGAAATTGGGGATGATGCACTATTTGTTTTTGGCATGGAGGTGTGGAAGAGTGCAGATGGAATATTCCTTGGACAAGGGAAGTATGCAGTAGAGATCCTAAAGAGGTTCGGGATGATGAACTGCAAGGCTATGGCCACATCTATGGCATCGAACCTAAATCTTTTGTGTGATGCTTCATCTGATCCGGTCGATGTCATGATGTATCATCAGATGATTGGGTTCTCTATGTACCTGATGAACACGAGACCAGATATTTGCTTTGCGGTGAATACATTGATCCAATTCCTGACGGATCGAGATGTTCACCTGGTTGTTGTAAAGAATATTCTGAGGTACCTGAAGGGTACAATTAATTATGGGCTCAAGTATGATGTGAATCAAAAGTTTAAACCTACAGGGTTATGTTGATTCAGATTGGGCAGGCAGTGCTGCAGAAAGGAAGAGCACTTCTGGGTGTTGCTTCAGTATGGGATCAGGTGTGATCTCTTGGTTTAGCAGGAAGCAGTCCTGCATAGCACTGAGTACAGCCGAAGCAGAGCATGTTGCGACAGATGAGAAGGTTGCAGATGTATTGACCAAGCCATTCGCCAGAGTGGAGTTTGAGTACTTCAAAGAGAGGCTTGGTGCACTTCAGATCGAGGTTCCTTCCAAAAGGAAGTGATGAGTCTGGAAGATGCAGATGCACATTAGCTTTTCTGACATGGTTGATGTGTTCTCCCATGGTCATGATGTAATTGCTGAGCCATTCTCACATGGTGGTAGATGTGTTCTCCCATGGTGTAGATGTAAGGGCTGAAGCCATTTTTCACATGGTGGTAGATGTGTTCTCCCATGGTGAAAAAGTAAGGGCTGGAGCCTTCCCCGAATGGTGGTATATGTGTTCTCCCATGTCGGTGGTGTAAGTGCTGGATGATGTGCATCTGGGATGTGCTTCGTGGACGATGACATGATCTGAAGAAGACGATGCTATGATGATCAGGAGGATCATGGATGATGAGCATCAAGACAATGCTCCAGTTACTGCTCTATATGTATATGTATGCATCATGTTGGATGATGGATATGATCAGTTGGATCATTTATATGTATATGTATATGTACACATCATGTTTGATGTTCGATATGATCAGTTGGATCATTTGTATGTATTTTGTATATGCATCATGTTGGATGCTTGGACCATGTATCTGTATATGTATCAAGTGGATACATTGTATGATCAGGAAGATCATTATATGATTAGGTGGATCATGTATTTGTATTTTTATTAGGTGGATACACTGTATGATCAGGTGGATCATGTATTTATATTTGTATTAGGTAGATACACTATATGATCAGGTGGATCATGTATTTATATTTGTATCAGGTAGATACACTATATGATCAGGTGTATCATGTATGATGATATGTATCAAGTAGATACTTGGTATGCATCATATGGATGCATTGTATGATCAGGATGATCATGATGACGAGCTTCAGGGTGTTGCTCCAGATGATATGTATCAGGATGGTACAATGATGATGATCAGTGTGATCATGAGCATCAGGATGATGCTTTGTGCGATGATGATCTGTTGGATCATGAGTATCAGGGTGATACTTGGAGGTCAGAGATGATATGTGGTAGGTTGTGCAAATAACATGTAATTAGTCCTGGGAGATCTTGTCGGTCATGCTGCGGCACATAAATGTTCCTGGGGTACTCTTTTTGGTATTGCTATGTAGTATGTAATCAGTCCTCAAATATCCAATAGGTTGAGCTATGTGCTCAAAATCAGTCCTGGGATGAGGTATTACTACGAAGACATGTAATCAGTCCTGGAGATCCGAGAGGTTGAGCTGTGTGCTCATAATTAGTCCTGGGATGCTCTTTAGAGATCTTTTCGGTCGTGTTGTGGCACATAAATGTTCCTGGGATGCTCTTTAAAGGTTTTGTCTATCCACATGTAATCAGTCCTGGAGATCCGAGAGGTTGAGCTGTGTGCTCGTAATAAGTCCTGGAATGCTCTTTAGAGATCTTGCCGATCATGCTGCAGTACATAAATGTTCCTGGGATGCTCTTTAAAGGTATTGTGGAGGAGATGCATGTAATCAGTCCTGGGAGATCTTGTCGGTCGTGCTTAGGCACATAAATGTTCCTAGGATACTCTTTCCGATATTGCATCCGCACATAAAATTAGTCCTGAGAGGCCACCTCTATTAGACTGTTCGTACAAATGATGAAGACCTACAGGTGGTGGGCCACCTCCTGGGATACTCTTTCCAGTATTGCATCCGCACATAAAATTAGTCCTGAGAGGCCACCTCTATTAGAATGTTCGCACAAATGATGAAGACCTGCAGGTGGTGGGCCTACATCTAGTATGAAAAAGGACTAGCTCTATAGAACTTCCTATGACGAGTAGATTCAGAGATTGATTGAGATAGCAACAGCAGTGACGATGACGATGATTCGAGGATGATGATTCGCTGATGATGATCTAGAGAAGAATACTTGTGCTAGAAGCCCTGTGTTGAGAAATACCTTCCTAGTTAAGAGGGAGTGTTGATGTATATGTAACTTTAGAATGTATTTCACCCTTGTATTTCATATATGTATTTTGTATTCCTATAGAGATGTTATTATTCCTCTATACGGAAGTGTCGTCATTTATATTGTAAGTGTTATAACTTATACTTGATGGGTTATTAGACCACCTTGTTGGGGTCGGCCCTGTATAAGTCATGTGGGTTGAATGGTTATTAGACCACCCTATTGGGGGTCAGCCATGTGGGTTAAAGGGTTATTAGACCACCCTAGTGGGGGTCGGCCCAGTCAGCATTATGTTAAGTGGTTAAGTTGAGGCCGACCTAGTTGAGTAAAGATCAAGTCAAGTTAGTGTATAAATAGAGAGTGTGTCTCTCTCATTTTACACATTCTATTCTCTCACTCACACTTGGGAGAGTGGCGCACTTGTGGAGGAGGAGGTTCTGCTGCTAGGAGAAGACTATCTCTTGTATTCTGGTTGTATCATTTCTCTATCTATCTCTGAGGAAGTTATTGGGGTTTTTCACCTTTATGCTTTTCCCCAAGTAAACTCTATGTCTCTTGTGTTCTTGCATTATTGTGTCCATGATTGATATGCTATATATTTGTTGTACATGTTGTTCTCTGAGTTAAGATCCTAGATCAGATTGAAGTAAATTCTGAAAATTTAACATTGTTGTATGGCCAATTAAAAGAATCATCGATTTTAATACAGAAACATTACTTTCTGTTCCAAGCAATTTCAACAATAATCAATCTGAATCTACTTTGAAAGTATTAAGAGAAAATCACAATGTCAGGTTTGTGGGACATAAAGTTAATTTGATACATCAATGTTCTTTAAAGCCACAATATGTTGCTCGGGGAATAGTGTCAACTATTTTTTAGGGAGACATTGTACAATTCAAAGCACTGGATGCTGGTGAGTTTGGTATTTTAGTTCATAAAGTCTTCTGCAATTGTAAGGATTGTGGTGTATTTGAAGGCTCCATTATAAGATGGCCTACAAACAATTTTCTTGACCTCCATGATATTCCTTTGGATGTTATACTAAAAACTAAAGCAGACGAAGATATGGTCAAATTTTGGAATGTGTTTGAAGAATGTGCTTTATAGATGGTCCTTCCAGGTACTCCCCATTGTGAATATACATATGTTAAAGGTAATGGCCGAACAAGGCCATACAATTCCGTAAAGCGGCAAGCTGGAACTAAAATTTCCGATAGAAATTCAAGATCGGTACCTTACAATCCTGCAATAAATATGGGTGCATTCCTTTCAAAAATTGGCACCGAACATTGTTGCTCAAATTTTTGTATATCAAAAATTCCACTTCAATCGATAGTTGAATGTGTGAAGAAATTTGATAGTATGAATGGAAATTCAGAAAGACAATATGTTATAAGTTCTATGGGATTAATTTCTCCTATGGCCAAAGAAGGAGATGACAGAAAAATAAGCTTTTTTACAATGAGATTAGACACAAGAGACGTCTGTCAAAACGCATGGGATAAAAAAGAGCACTTTCTTCAATTATAAAAGAATGTTCTTAAATGGTGATGTGAGAGCTGTGCATGGTAATAGTTCCTTGGAAAAATCTAGGGCGAACACTGTTAGGATATTTATACACTTAGGAGTTAGTTAAGATCAACTTGTGTAATATATCCGTTAGGGATAGTGTGTTTCTTTAGTATGCATTAGTATGCATTTGTAAATACTTAATCCGACGGTCACGATATGTTTCCGACATAGAGTGATCCGACGACTCAACTTCTCTTAGATCAAACCTAACCTTGATCTGTGGCTTAACACCCGATTGGTCCATGATCTCTATTTAAAGAGCATGGAGGGTCATTGTTTAGTTGATCGATTATGAGAAGCTCATTTGTAACTTTCTTTCTTTGCATAATAAATTGTCCCGTAGAAGCTATTTGGCCGGGGGCCGTGGAGTGTTTCCCTCAAGAGGGTTTAAACCACGTCAAAACATCGGTGTGTTGATCTGTGATCTATTTGTGTGAAGTGGTTGCTCTTGGTGTTCGGTCCTTTGGTAGTACCCTGTGTACCCGAACATGGTATTAGAGCTTTTATGAAGTGTCGCTTCCGGTTATGATCTAGATCTTGAACTGTTGTTGCCGAAACTCGAAAGGGTTTCTAGTTCTGGTATTTTTGTGCATTTCTGGGCTGTGGGAGGTGTTCCATTGCGTCCGGAGCATCGTTTCCATTGGGAAATGGTTTTCGTTTGATAGAAAACGGTTCCCGGTTGCTCCAGAAATGCATATTTCATCAGATCTAAAGGTATAATGTTACAGTGACGCATTTTTTTTTTTCGTTTTTTAATAAGAAAAAAATCTCATATTTCATTTTTTTTTACTGTTAGATTTTTTTTTGGGTTCGGATTGTTGCTTTCCCGTCTGCGTATGCTCTTTGCCGTGCACCTTGAGCGATCTCGGCAAATCAGAAATAGAAAGGGAAAGGGTTTTTCTCGGCTGCGTATGCTCTTTGCCGTGCACCTTTGCGCGATCTCGGCAAATCAGAAACAGAGAGAAAACGTAGACTTTCCGGGAAAGCTAACAAGATCTAAATCCACAAGTGTGGAAAAGTTTTTTTTGTTTCGTTTTTTGGTCTGTTTTGCAGGAAAAAGGGCAAGCAAGCAAACCGAGAAAGAAGAGTAAAAAAAAAAAAAAAAAAACCCTTCCTCATTCCCATATTTTACGTACATTTTAATCTAACTCACTTGGTTCAAAGTTGCTTTATTCCTTAATAAGTCTTGAGTTCAAGTCTTAAGAAGTTACTTTTAAAAGGAAAAGTGCATGCAATTTCTATTTTCAAGTTACTTTATTGTAAAAGTGCATCTCACTTAAATAATAAAAAATAAAAATACAAGTGAGTCACTTAAGTTTTTTATTTATTGTTGCACTATTTAAAAAGTAATATCATTGTAAAAGTGAAATCACTTATTTTACAAAAGTGATTCACTTAAAGCAACTTTTTTAAAGTGATTGTCAAAAGGTTCATCTTGGGAAGAGGGGGGTTCTTTTTTTGCTGAACATTCTCTAGCTGCCACGTCACTATTGGGGACGTCTTCAACAGGTTCTTTGTTCAAGCATAACTTCATCATACAGAGTCAGTTTTCAGTGCCGTTTTTTTTGAAATCGCCTATTTTTTCGAGCTCTTCATATCCAGACTATTGGTTTCTTCTTTTACAGCCATTAATTTACAAATATGGCCGCCCATTGTGATAATCTACTTAACAGTTCCAACTATTTCTCATGAAAATCTCGTATGGAGGATGTTCTACGAAGTAGGGGACTTTTCATAATTACCACAGGGAAAGAAAAGGAACCCACTGATGATGATAAGAAAATAAAATGGGCAAATAGATGTGATGAAGCTCGTGGATTGATTGGGATGTCAATCTCTATTGATTTGCGATTCCACATATCTGGAATTGATTAACCTAATACTGCTTGGGACAAGTTGGAAACTGTGTTTGGTAAACACAATGAAATTCGAGGTCACCAACTCGAAAATGAGTTGATTTCTTTAAATCCAAGTGACTTTTCATGCATTCAAGATTATTTATCTAAGTACAAAACTCTTAAACTCTTATGTGCAGAATGTAAGATTGAAAGGGAAGACAAACAATGCATTTATCATATTATTTCCAAACTTGGACCTGCATATTCTGTTTTTGTATCTACATTTTACTCCATGAAAGCATCCTTGAATGCAGCTAGCTATCAAGAGCCTAGTCTTGAATCCTTTTGTGATTCCTTGATTAGAGAACAAGATAAACTCATTCACCTTGGAATAATCAACAATGCAGATACATCTGGGAAAGCCTTATTGTCCCAACAGAAAAAAAAGTCCAAGCCTCCCAAGAAACAAAATTTTCGCAATAATAAGTCAAACAAGGGTCCCAAACCCTCTCAGTCAGCTCCTTCTTTAAAAAATGACAAAGGATCCAAGCCAAAAAGGAAAGAAGACTGAGCGTCATTGCAACTATTGCAGGAAAGATAATCATGATGAATCAAAGTGTTTCAAGAAGATGGCAGCCTTGGAAGCAGCAATGAAGAAGAACCACATCAGCCTAGATTCTCCATCAGAATCTACCTCTCATGGACATGCACTTTGTGCTTCTGGTTATTCTTATAATGCATTTTCTTCTTCTACTTCAAATGAATGGCTCATTGATTCTGGAGCATCTTATCATATGGCTAAGGATCAAGCCATCTTTTCTACTATGCATGAATGTAACACCAAACAAATATTTGTTGGTGATGATAGATCTCTAAGTGTTGTAGGAGCTGGAACAGTTCCAGTAGATAATGGTCATTTTAGTGATGTACTATGTGTTCCAAGAATTTCCTGCAATTTGTTATCAGTCTATCAGATCACTCATTCTGGTGAAGGTAAAACTGTGACCTTTACACCTCACCAAGTTATAATCAAGGATTTTAAAGATCCTCAACAGGTTCTAGCTACCGGAATTGTTGATGATATTACCAGGTTGTACAAGTTTAACAACTTTGGGTCATCACCTTTCCCTTCAGTTTTTGTTGCTCATAGTGATAACTTGAGCAAACTTTGGCATGAGCGATTTGGTCACTTAAATTATCGCTCATTGCAACAACTATGTAAAGAAAATATGGTGACAGGTCTTTCGATGGTATCTTGCAGAGATGGTGTTTGTTCCAGTTGTGTACTTGGAAAACATCATCGGGATAGTTTTGACAAACGTGCCTCTTGGCACGCCTCGGTTCCCTTGGAGCTTGTGCATAGTGACTTGTGTGGCCCTCTTCCATCTGCTTACTTTTCTGGTTTCAAGTATTTCTTAACTTTCATTGATGATTACACCAGACGCACTTGGGTTTATTTCCTAAAACTTAAGAGCGAAGTATTTAACATGTTCTTGGCCTACAAGGCCCTTGTTGAAAAACAATCTGGTCATCAAATTATTAAGTTAAGATCTGACAATGGAGGAGAATATGTTAAGAAACAGTTCACTACTTTCTGCACTGAACAAGGCATCCAACAACAGCACACTGTTCCATATACACCACAACAAAATGGTGTAGCTGAGCGGAAGAACCGCACTTTAAAATAAATGGCTAATTGTATGATCCAATCTAAGGGACTAAGTCTTCAATTTTGGGCTGAAGCCATAGATTGTGCAAATTACATAGTTAATCGCACCCCCACAAAAGCATTACAAGGTATAACACCGGAAGAAGCATGGAGTAAAATTAAACCTGATGTAAGTCACTTTCGTGTGTTTGGTAGTGAAGCATGGGCTCACATTCCGGATGAAAAACGGAAAGCATTGCAACCTAAAAGTGAAAAGTGCATATTTGTTGGATATTCTGAAGATGTAAAAGGATATAGACTTCTTCAACCACATTCTCATGCTATAATCATTAGAAGAGATGTTAAATTTGATGAAATTATCTTGGCCTGCGAGCCTAACTCGGCGAGTGTGCCATCTTTGGCTTGCGAGCCTGATTCGGCGTTTGTGCCTTCTTCTTCTTCTTCCAACTTCCTTGACAGGTTTCCAACTTCAGTTTCTGATGATGACAGTGAGGGTGAAAATCCACCTCCGCCTGCTCATGTTCCTCCAGTTGCACCAGCACAAGTGCTTCCTCGATGGGTCCGTTCAACATGTGAAGCAGCTGATGATCTTGCCGATGATCCTAGAGATCAACGTCGAACACGTTCTCAGTTTCAGCGAGCCTCTTCTCTTTTGGCTCAAGTTTCTAAGAATCATGATCCATAAACTTTTGCAGAAGCTTCAGGGAATCCATATTGGGATGCAGCCATGGATGAAGAATATCGTTCCTTAATGGCGAACGATACTTGGGATCTTGTACCTCTTCCAAAAGGAAGAAAACTTGTCAGATGTAAATGGGTCTACAGAACTAAGTATGCATCAGATGGAAGTGTTGAAAGACTTAAGGCAAGGTTAGATTCCAAAGGTTTTTCCCAAGTTGAAGGGATTGACTACAATGAAACCTTTGCTCCCGTCGCCAAAATGAACTCCATCCGCCTTGTTCTTTCCCTTGCAGCCTTACACAATTGGTAAGTCCATCAAATGGATGTCAAGTCTGCCTTCTTACATGGTGATTTACAGGAGTAAATTTACATGGAACAACCTCCTGGCTATGTTTAGAATAACTCTAGCCTTGTCTGCCGCCTTAAGAAATCCTTATATGGCCTTAAGCAAGCTCCTAGATCTTGGTATGCCAAAATGGATAACTTTCTCCTTGACACTGGTTTTTCTAGATGCCATTTTGACCCCAATGTCTATACCAAGAAAGTAGGAAACCATCTCATCATACTTGTTCTATATGTTGATGACCTTATTCTTACTGGTAGTGACCCTAATCTTATAACCCATGTGAAATCCAGTCTTAAACAAACTTTTGAAATGTCAAACTTAGGACATTTGCTTTATTTTCTTGGCCTCCAAGTTCTGCAAACCAAAGAAGGAATCTTTCTTTCTCAGTCTAAGTATGCTTGTGACCTTCTTCGTCGCTTTCACATGGAAGATTGTACACCAGCCCCTTCTCCCTTCCAGTCTGGAGTCAAACTTTCTGCCACTTGTACTTCACCTAAAGTAGATGCCACCTTGTATCGTCAGCTTGTTGGTAGTCTTTTATACTTGACTCATTCCCGTCCTGACCTTTCCTTTGCCGTTGGTTGAGTTGCCCGTTATATGCAGACACCTCATGAAAGTCACTGGAAAGTAACTAAAAGAATACTTCGATATATTCGAGGTACAGTTCAGTTTGGGATTCATTATAGTACAGGGGGGAAACCTTTGTTGGTTGGTTTCACTGATTCAGATTGGGCCGGCGATCCTGATGATCGAAAGTCTACTGCAGGTTATGTTTTCAGTCTGGGATCTGGACCTATTACTTAGGCTTGTAAGAAACAACAAGCTCTTGCTCTTTCTTCAGCAGAGGCAGAATATCGAGTAGCAGTTAATGCCAGTCAGGAAGCTTTATGGCTTCGACAGATCCTTTCAGAGTTTGGATTCGAGCAGCAGCAGCCTACTCCACTTTGGTGCGACAATCAAAGTGCCATCAATCTTGCCAAAGATCCAGTTCTACATCAACGCAGCAAACACATTGAGCTACGTATGCACTTCATCAGAAATCTTGTTCATGATCGTGTTCTTGAAGTGCTCTTTTGCCCTACAGATGATCAAGTTGCAGACATCTTCACCAAGTCTCTTACAGAAGCGAAGTTTTCTAAACTTCGATCTATGTTAGGAGTTCAGGAACTTGTCATTAAGGGGGGATAGGCTCTAATGCCTCCTTCCTTCTCCTAATAGTGTCACTTTTGTAAATCCTCCAATCCTATCCCAAGTTGTTCTTAAGGGGGGATGTTAGGATATTTAGACACTTAGGAGTTAGTTAAGATCAACTTGTGTAATATATCCGTTAGGGATAGTGTGTTTCTTTAGTATGCATTAGTATGCATTTGTAAATACTTAATATGACGGTCACGATATGTTTCCGACATAGAGTGATCCAACGGCTCAACTTCTCTTAGATCAAACCTAACTTTGATCCGTGGATTAACACCCGATTGGTCCATGATCTCCATTTAAAGAGCATGGAGGGTCATTTTTTAGTTGATCGATTATGAGAAGCTCATTTGTAACTTTCTTTCTTTGCATAATAAATTGTCCCGTAGAAGCTATTTGGCCGGGGCCGTGGAGTGTTTCCCTCAAGAGGGTTTAAACCACGTCAAAACATCGGTGTGTTGATCTGTGATCTATTTGTGTGAAGTGGTTGCTCTTGGTGTTCGGTCCTTTGGTAGTACCCTGTGTACCCGAACAAACACTACTACACTGGTAGCTACTATTAATAAAATTGTAGTAGAGAATTCAAACAAATCTCCACATCTTACAGGATTAATCAGTGGAGATGGAACAAGGACAACCTTGAAATTATTGCCTGCTAATATGTCCCATGGTTTGCTACGAAAAATGGCTAATGATGAAATCAAAAGAATCGGTTTTCCTCTAGTATCACAATCCTCCTATAGCAAGGTGATGAGAGAATATTTTCCAGATGTTAAAATTTCTAAATCAATCTCCTTTGCAAGGTGTAATGAGTGCATTACAATACAGGATAGGCTTAAGGGGACCACTGATCCAACTGAGGTGGAAAAGTTGCAAGCAAACCAAGTAGCTCATAAAACATACATTGCAAGTTGTCATCAGCTCTATTATTCGCACAGGTCAGCTTCACAGAAAAATCCGAAGACTTATCTCAATATTGTTCATGTCAAAATGGATAAGTTAAAGACTTCCATTCCAAGGATGGGTAAGAAGGAAAAATCTTTTATTAATGTTATGAATCTTCCCATATCATTGACTGGAATGTTGACTCATGGGCACAAGACTGGGGTTTTTGGTCATTTCAGCCTCTCATTTTTAGAGATGGGATCGAATTTCACTGTGACATCCATGGCTAAATGCTTGAAGTGTCTTGAAGATAGAGTGGGTGATAAACATGGTGATTTTCTCTACAAGGAGAAACATCTAAGGACCAATTGCATGATGCTCTATTGCAATCAGACTCATATGAAAAGTGTTCTATATACATAAAAGATGTAATGCAAGATGATGTAATGTGTGTTGATGGTACTAATCAATGCATGCCAAATAGAAAACTACCACCCATATTGTTGTTGCAAATGCATAATTGTTCAGGAGATAACAAAAACCACTTTGTATTTGCATTTTTATCTCTTTTAATAGCAAGGAGAGTGTTTGAGATAATTGAAGTTGGATTCCTCCCGGTCAGACACACCCATGAAGGCATAGATGGAACTTATGGAAGCTTATCAGCAAAGCTAATGCGAAAGGATATATTTTCACTCCTGGAAATTATGGATACGTATAGGACATGTGAAGATCAAAATTCCTTTATTCCTTATCCAATTGATGAACTTTACGATTTTAAGAGTTTTGTGAAACCCCACCTTTTGGATGGAAATACCAAAATCATCGATATAAAAAAATGCCAGTTTTTTAAATTTCATCTTATAGATGACATTCCAGTCATGCAATGGAAGGCATCACTTTGGGATGAAGCTTGGTTGTCTCCTATTCGTCTCTGGCATTCATTGCCAGATGGTAGCACAGACTTGCCGGTGGGACAACCTAGGTAAATCTGCAATCAAAAAGTCCTTCAGACATTGACGAAATAAAAAATGGAATAGAAACATATATTTCATTCTTGAATCAAGGGAATGCAAAGGGAGGTGAACAATTTTGGCATCCCAAGTTAAATTATTGGGAGGCTATATATAAATCTTTGGACAATCTCTTCGAGAGTGTTGATCAGTCATCAACTAACTTTTGGCCATTGAAAAGCCATGATATTCGTAGTAGTGAACCTACAAGATCTGAACATGAAATTATGGATGCCTATTTGAAGGAAAATGTTCCTCCTTTGCAGGATTGCTACGTTGGACCACTATGCAACAAGCCTAGAGATGAATTCATTCCAAGAGTGGATGTTGTAAAGGACCAAATGGTCATTGTGCAATCACCAGAGCCAAATTGTGCAATATGGTTGGGTAAGGCGATTGGTGATATTTATCAGGAATCATATGCTAGTACTTTTGGGTCTTACAAAGTAGAGGTGCAATGGTGGAAGCCAAGAGGAGAATCGAAGGATCTAAAGGTCTTGTACAAAAAATGCTTAGATAGAAAGCAATAATGGGTTGTTGGTGCAGAAGAAAATATGATGATCGATGTAAATAGCGTCATATGGGCATGGTCACCAAGGAAAGGATGGACAGGAGAAAAAATTAGCATAAACGAGAATGGCCTTACAGCATTCAAGGCATAATGAGAAAATATGGTTTCTAAATAGTAGACAAAATTGGTTTCTAAATTTCTCTATGTGGCAAATTTAGGCAACAAAATTGTTGTGTTTCTAAATTTCCACTTGGTCAACAAAAAGTTGTATTTTTTCATTTTCATTAAAGTTTTATAAAAGGAAAGGCTATTGGGATTGATAATGGATGGTTATTTGTTAAAAAATTGGATTTGTGATAACTGTCGTCATTTGCGCACTAACTGTCGTTAAGTGTTGTAATTAACACCTTAATTACTAGTTATTGTGCTTAAGAATAATTGGCCTTTGAAAGTGGTTTATCCGCCGCACTTGAAATCAAGTAATTATCCTCATAGTAACTACCTAAATACTAAAATATGATCCGCTATACTCAAAGTGCCAAATTCAGCGGTGATCATAGGAGAAAATATTCTATACGAGCCAATATTATAATTAAACTATAATTCGAATAGTCAATGTGCCAAATCAAATATGCCACATGTCACAATATGATCGTTCCATGTGTCACTCTGGGATACTAGATATCGACATTTAAACAACAAAATTTATAGACGTTTTACTTCAAAGACTTTGCTGGCAAGTGGAAATATTCTCAGAAAAAGAGCGACTGCTCTTTCCCAAAGGTGTTCTATTTTTACGAATCCCTCATAAATGAAGGGTCGAACAACCCTTCTTCTCCCAATATTCTTTTCATAATAGTTTCACACTACAAGAAGGGTCGATCGATCCTTCATGTGTTCTCTATTATGGATATAGCGGAATTATTGGATAAGGGTTTTGACAATTAACTACGAAAAGAAGGGGCGTCCGATCCGTCTTTTCGGAAAACAGAAGTCAGGAGAAACCATTTTTATATGTTAAAACTTCCAAGGTGTTCTATTTTTAAAATTTCCTCGTAATTGAAAGGTCGTCCGACCCTTCGTATTACCAATATTATTTTCATAATAGTTCGACACTGCAAGAAGGGTCAGTCGACCCTTCTTATTCCAAATATTTTTTTCATAATAGTTCGACATTGCAAGAAGCGTCAGTTGATCCTTCTTGTGTTATCCATTATGGATATAGCTGAATTGTTGGATAAATATTTTCACAATTAACTACGAAAAGAAGGGGCGACCGATCCTTCTTGTCGGAAAACAGAAATCCGGACAAACGATTTTTATATGTTATAACTTAGCCAATTGATTGGCTATTCACACAATGAGTGAATATTTTTTATTTGAAATTCACACTTTTCAAATCAAAATTTGCATTTTTTGATTTGAAATTCTCACTTTTCAAATCAAAATTTGCATTTTTTTATTTGAAATTCACACTTTTCAAATCACAATTTGCATTTTTTGAGTTTTTCCAAAAGTCAGATTCTTTCCACAACCCGCAATATGGAATCTTGATTTACGATTTTGAAATATTTTCTTTCCACAACCCGCAATCCGCATTATGCAGAAATACTCTTCAATAATTGTGGTTTTCTGCATCCGCAACCCACAACTCAAAATTGCGGATTGCGGGAAGAGTCTTAAAATATTTTTTCACTTTGCGTTTCCGCAATCCGCAACCTGCAATTGCGGATTGCGGATTGCGGAAAGAATGTATATATTTATGAAATAAAACCCCGCAACCCTTCTTTTCCTTCCTGCATGTTTACATTTTAACCGTCGATTTGTCTTGATCCTGCGGATGAGATTACACTGGGTGATTTAAATGAAGTTTAGCTTGCTCATTTATCTTGTCGGTGTTAGCACTAGCTTTGTCCTAGATGGAAGTGGGAGGTTCAATTTCTAAAAAGAATGGAGTAAGCCTTGGTGGTCTGAGCAAAATAGAATCATTAAGGGTAGGTATTCACAGCCTCAAGGGTGAAATGACCAAATCCCTAGCCCAAAACTCTGCAAGGAGAAATAAATTGCATAGGTCTGCCTCCAGTTACATATCTGCGCAAATAAACAGTCTAGATCGGTGGTGGTGAAGATCTACATTCATGAGTATGCTTCACAAAAAAGGGTGAGGTGTTTTAGACGGAGGCAGGAGGTTTATCCCACAAGCATCTTAAGGATCATATCAATGGCCAATGGAGCAGATCGATGGTCGGGAATTACTTCTCTGATACGACATGCGTGGAGAAAACAAATTTCGGATCCGTGAAATTTTGTTAGAGGACCGCAGGTTTGGATGGTGCAGATCTGACGAGGCCGAGATCTATGGCCAAGGTTTTGTTCATGGATCTAACTTGCATGAAACATCAACGCAAGCTAAATCCACAAAATTGGTAAAAGTCGCACCGTTTGACGGCCAATATTCATGCAAGATCTAGATAAACAGCAGGTGACTTCCCATGGTTTTAACTAGAAGAAAAGGCGACATGTGGCAGGATTCGAGTCCACCAGGGATCATAGAGTAGAAAGCTGCGGCGATCCATGGCCCAGAACGGATCATGAAAATAGACGGCCAGGGAAGCTTCCATGCCGCAGGAGATGCAAGGGTGATAGCAAAGGATAAATAATATAAAAAACTCGCCTGCACGTAGAACTAGATTCCATATGTCCTATGTTGCATCGGAAAGAGACAGGGAAAGCTGTGCAGAAACAGACAGGTCAACCAAGGGCCGAAGCTAACCTTCAACCAACTAGGTGAGTTCTCTACTCTACACTAAACTATTTAATGGTTGAATTGAGTGATAGAGAACCCCCTAGTTTTGAGCTTCAAAGCATAGAAATAGTGTCGATAGACAAAGATGCAGAGGTCTACGACACTATGATGACCGATGACCCCATGGAAACTGTAAAAAACAAGTTGAAACTAGTTAGGGAGCGAGGTATGGACGTGCACCAGCTACACCAGTCCTATTTCCATCTGTTTACAGTCGGCCAAACCCCTGGTTTTCTTGAATTTGTTGAATGGTGCACCTCTAACTACTCTTCTACCGAGAGAGAAATCATGGATGCTTCCAAGTCCAAAATCCTTTGCAAAATCGATCCCCAAACCCTTACAAAATCCTTATCAATCCCAAAAGAGTTTTTCCAGAAAGCTATAGGGTATACTGAGGAATCCCTAATCTGGTTTTTAGACAATCCCCTGTTGAAGTAAAACATAATTTCTACAGGTCTTGTCTAAATCCTACTGTCCAAATACAAGAGCAGGCTTTCCCAACTGAATCCAGACTATTCACGGAAGAATCTAGAGGTGTTATCACCAAGATGAGCCAATTCCTAGGTCTAGAATCTTATATGTATGTCACAGAACCTCTAATAAGTTTGCTTTTTGTCCTAGGGACCTACCCCCTGGAATTAGATGACCCAAGCCAATATACCCAATGTGTATGCCTCAGGTTTGATGAAGTTTTGGCTGAAAGTATACACTCCCATATAAAGGATTTCCAGGAAACAAGGATTTTTAGATTTCAGTCTTACTTACTAAAAATGTTCCCAGCATTCAATGAGGAAAACATGCAAATTCCTGAGGTACTACTTACTCAGGAGATGTACACTTATTACACCAAGTTCCATGATGAGCTCATGTATGAGGTTTATCAGGTCATTTTTCAAAAGAAGCTTCCTAGAGTATTACCAGAAATGCAGGAGTTACTACAGCTTTCTCCTAAGAAGAGGGTCAGATATTGGTTCCTTTCAGAGCATGGCACAATCATCAGGGTTTATGGGTTTTCTTATACACCCTACATGCTACTAGTTTTCCTGACCCCCAGAATGTTTGCATTAGAATTCATCAAACAAAAATTGAAGGAAGAAGCTAAGCACTTTCTAGATCATAGAAAGGGCTCTAATATTGTGTTTCCATGGACTGTAGGTCCATTCTTAATCAAATACAAAGGATCTCTTACAGCCATCGAATGCAATATAAAGGAGATGGGTTTCAAAATAGAAGCACCCTTAAACTATGATCCCCACCACATCATTTCCAACAGGAGGAAGGAAAGCAACAGGAAGGCTATTGTGCATTTTGAAATTCCAGGCATGGCAAAAGCTGCAAATTTTATCGGAATGTCCTGGCAGGAGGCAGATGTAAATAGACACACCTGAGAGCTCCTCCCTGTTGACACAAGGGAACACACCCCCAGTTCCTGGCTCTTCTATCCTAGTCCTATCAGTTCCAGCAGCCATGCTTATGGCCATCAACTTAATAAAGTCCAGCAAGGAAGATGACAATGTCCCTATGGACACGGAAGGGGAAGTTGAGATAGCCCCAAAGAGGTAGAAAACTAAGGAATCTAAGCAACAACTAGTACCTATGGGGACTGGGCAAGGAAAAAAGAAACAAGTGGTAGCCCACCTAGTACCTATGGGGACTGGTAAAGGAAAAAGAAACAAGTGGATAAGCTACCAGCATTTGAGATCAAAGAGTATGTGTTTAACCCAACAGCCACTAAGCATGCTGCCTTAAGAAAGACTAGAGATGAGTTGATATATGAATACAAGGTGGACTCAAGGGCAGCCTTAGACAAGTCCAAGTTATATACCGAAGTAAGGAAAATTTCAATCAAAGAAGTTTCTCTAGTGACTAGCAAGAGCCTCGCTCAGAACACCCTGAGTTTGGCCTTGGCCACCAAGAACAAGGCCACTGAGCTACAGATGAATTTAGAGGACATCCCTGTCCTAGATGTAATAAACTTGCACAAAGAAATCGAGGATGTTATTTATACTAAATTGTTGAGGACATCTTTGGATCTATCAAAGGTACAGGTCAGTAAGAGTAAGGTTGCCATCCAACTCAAGTAGGAAAAGATGGAAAACAAATCTCATAAGGAAAAGATCAAGAAATTGCAGGGTGAGATAGTGACCACTGAGGGCTAGGCTGATAAAAGAGCCAACATTCAAAACCTACTCAACGAAAAAGACAAAATCATCCAATCTCTAAAAAAGGGGTTGAAAATCCCCTCTACCCAGTTAGTAGCAGTCTTTGAGCTAATAGAACTGGAGGAAAAGAAGGAGAACTTGCAGACTGACTTGACAGACTGTAGGGCCAAGCTATTGAAGCTTGAAGAGAAGGAAAAAAATGGCAGATAGATATAGCCATTGTGGTGTCAAGTGAGAAAATCTCAAAGGCCAAAGTGGAAGAGCTTGAGAAGAAACTGCAGGAGAAAGAGCAAGAAGTAGAAAGCATGGCCACACCATCCATAGAGGCTGGTGATTTCTCCTTGGTAGAGTCTATAGCCGAAGCTAGTCTGGAAGACGTGGAAATAACAAGATTAAAAAATCAGAATGTGAATCTGAAAACCCTGAAGGATAATGCAGAAAGAGAAAACGAGGTTTGGGAAGCCAAGCACCAGGAGTTATAGGGTAAATATGATGAGTTGGCAAGACAAGCTACATGGAAGACTTCCTTGCTAGAGGCCAGGTAGGTCATCTGGGACGGCATCATTGAAGAAGCAGGAAAATTGAGGTCCTTCCTCGATTTTGTCTTGGGCAAGGAAGTAGTGATAAAATTAGCCAAGAATAGTGTGACAGCAGCAAATGAGAAATTGAACAAAAAACCTGTAGAGTATACTGAGAATTCCATTGAATTCCTGAATGGCTTATATGAGGAGCATGTTAAGACAAATGGTGTAACATATAGGGTTTCCATCATTATTGGAGCCAAAAAAGTGATGCACAGTCACCAGAAGGTAAAGGCTATTCAAGCTAAAATAGATGTTATGGCACAGCAGATCAAGTATTTCAAAGACATGTTTGACCCTTTGTTCAAGAAAGGGTTACCTCCCTTTTGGGAGGAGGTTGGAACAATGCTCACAGAAGAAGAATATCAGAAGAAATTGAGAGGATTTAAAGTGGATTTCATAGATTTTGTAGGTATGGATCAGTTGTTATCAGGGAAGACAGTGGTGGAGAAAATGGAAAAGGATTTGGAGTTAAGCATGATGTTCAAGGAGTCTAGAGCACATCTGCGAAGCTACTCTTATAGGGACCACACTGATATCTGAGTCTTAATGAAGGAGTTGGCCACCTCAGAGCTGCCAGCTACCAAGCTATGGAAGCTTGTTGAGAAATATGGGAAGAGAAAGATGATATTGAACCATTGAAGCATTTTGTTTATTTTGTTAGAGTCTGTTGTCTTTCAGTAAAAATGCTCAGTAATTTAGTAAAAGGAAATTGAGACAGTTTTGCCAGCATTGTCATTTTTTTGTAACTAATTCCTGAGGGTGGCGAACCTATTTGAATAGGTGTCACCTACATTGTAACAACTTCATGTTGAGGCAGCTCGAGCCTGAAGACTCTGAGCATCTATATAAGCATTGTAATAGAAGGAGAAAGGACTGGAAACTTTTGTTGGACTCGTGAATTCCCTCTGTTAAGCACTCTGAGATATATTTTAATAAAATATGGCTAGGTCGAGCAAGGTTTTCTATCAGAGATTCCTGTGTTATTTGTCTTACAGTCTATTTTCTTCTTCTCTTATGTGAATGTTTCTCTCACTGTTTAATTCATATTGTTATGCTTTTTCATGCTTGGATAACTGTTGTATTGGGACAGAATTCATAAATATTATGCTCTGTTTCTTTCATATCAAGTATCCACTACCATTTTCTGCTAATTCGGTATAGAATTCATTATCATATGCTCTATATTGATGGCTTGTTCCTATCTTCTTCTTTAATCACCAAAAAAAATCTCTTTGACTGTGAGTGGGTGGCTATCTTGCCTTTGATTAGTTTTCTTTGCAAAGCATTGTCATGTTTAATCATATTTGTATGTTTTGAATCCATTGCCCAATGAGTTTGTCCACTTTGCTTTCAACCAAAGAACATTTCAATTACAATATTCTTTCATATGTATATGGCCTTGTTTAAAATTATGTGAGAGATCCCTCTTTGTAGAGGAAGAAGCCAACTTACCTTTCCTGAAGTGTTTTTGTGGTTACCCCAACTTGGCCTTTCTGCAACCTTAAGGTACAATTTGGGTGCTAACAATCAGTATCTTCCACAGTTTGTTACGGGATACTCAATGTGCCAAATTTGAAGTCATAGTCATTGATCCGACTAATCCATAATGATAAGTTGTTTATATTTGACATCAAATCATACGTGATATAATTAAAATTGTACTTCATCTTAATCCAATTTTTTTTGGTGCATGCTATATGTTATTTCATTACAGATGTGATAATTTCATTTCTCGGACCGAAAGGTTTTAATCATGGCAATTCATTATAGTTAACCATTATGGGATCTTTATTGCTCTTCTTAAACACAAAACCAATATGGGCAATTTGTTAGTCGTCATATTCCATAGAAAAAGTCTTCTTATTCAATTTCCAGAGATTTCTTGTGAACAAGATGCAGAAACGTCACAAATCTTCAGCCAGATTTTGTGGCGAGAAAGAGCTTCAGACTCTTCAATATGATGAACCTCTGTTGCCACCTTTTAAATCCGATGTTTTAGATGATAGGACTTGTAGTGAAAAAGAAGACTCTAAGATTCAATCCATGTATATACGACTCCCTCAAAGGAAGAGAAGGAAGATCACTGAGAAACATGTTGATCGAGATGATACAATCATCCAAGATTTTATAATTAATCAAGTGCCTGTGACTCCACCAATTTCCCTAAAGTAAGGACAAGTGGCCGATTTTTCAGCTTTTGAGGACATTGTCGATCATCATGAATCTTCTAAGAAGCATCTTTCAACTTCTATCACAGATAGCTAGTGGATTGTCAGTATCTTCCACAGTTTGTTATGGGATACTTCTTGGAAACCATGTGATGAAAATCTTTTGGGAATTTTGTGAAAAGGGTTGGTATTAGTCGCTCCCGAGGATGCCTTTTAGTTTTGATTTGGAATCCCTGTTTTATGGGAACTCTATCTTGTGTAACTATTTTTGTAATTATTATTTAAAGGGTAGAGGTCTCATGGGGTAGGGGGGAGAAAACCAGCAAAATAAAACTAGAGACACTCTGATTGATGCAGAGATTGTAATTTTTTGCAACTTTGAAGTAATATAGTTAGTCCTTCTCTTCATTCATCTTTTGTTAATTGATCAAATTTCTTTGATGAATGTTGATTTTCACTTCAGATTATTTATGAACACTGTTTCATTTTTGCAATCAATAATCCATACATTGATCTACAGTTTGGATTTGTCTTTACTCATGATCTGTGTGTCTTTTATGTTTTAAGTGAATTTATTTAATTAAAACATTTATCTATTTTTGCAAATGAATAACATAAATTAATAAATTCATATTAATTTTTCAATTAACATTCCAACTACACGGTAATCTTGCATGTGCCTAATCCTTAAAACTACTATGAGTGAATTTTCATTTCCTGCTTGTGTTGTGGTTAAACCCACATTAGTAACCTCGCTATACTCAATGTTCCAAATCAAATATAAAATAGTAACCTCCCTATACTCAATGTGCCAAATCAAATATGCCACATGCCACAATATGATCGCTCCACGTGTCACCCTAGGATACTAGATATCAACATTTTAACAACAAAATTTATAGACGTTTTGCTTTAAAAACTTTGCTTCCAAGTGGAAATATTCTCAGAGAAAGAGCGGACGCTCTTTCTCCAAGGTGTTATATTGTTACAATTCCCTCCTAAATGAAGGGTCGGCAAACCCTTCTTATTCCCAATATTCTTTTCATAATGGTTCGACAGTGCAAGAAGGGTTGGTCGGTCCTTCTTGTATTATCCATTATGGCTATATCTGAATTGATGGATAAAGGTTTTGACAATTAACTAGGAAAAGAAGGGGCGACAGATCCTTCTTGCCGTAAAACGGAAGTAGGGACAAACAATTTTTATATGATATAAATTCCAAGTTGTTCTATTTTTACAATTCCCTCGTAATTGAAGGGTCGGAAGACCCTTCTTATTCCCCATATTATTTTTATAATAGTTCGACACTCCAAGAATGGTGGGTCGACTCTTCTTATTATCAATATTCTTTGAATAATATTTCGACACTGCAAGAAGGGTCAGTCGATCCTTCTTGTGTTCTCCATCATGGATATATCTAAATTGTTGGATAAAGGTTGTTAACTACAAAAATAATGGGCGACCGATCCTTTTTGTCGGAAAACAGAAGTTGGGACAAACTATTTTTATATGTTATAACTTCCAAGGTGTTCTATTTTTATAATTTCCTCAAAATTGAATGGTCGACTGACCCTTCTTATTCCCAATATTATTTTCATAATAGTTTAACACTGCAAGAAGGGTCGGTCGATCCTTCTTGTGTTCTCCATTATGGATATAGCTAAATTGCTAGATAAATGTTTTCACAATTAACTATGAAAAGAAGGGGCGACTAATCCTTCATGTCGGGAAACGGAAATCAGAACAGACAATTTTTTTATGTTATAACTTATTTGATTGAATTGTTATTCAAACAACGACTGAATATTTTAGACATTGATTTTTTCACCTTAAAATTTTGAACATTTACAAATTAAAATTGCAATTTTCAAATAAACAATTGCATTTTTTATTTGAAATTCACACTTTTCAAATCAGAAATTGCATTTTTTATTTTAAATTCAAGTTCACAATAATTTAAAGTCACTGAACATTTTAGATTCTCCTTATCCTTAATCAGATCATCTCCTTTGAAGGAGTAATAAAAGACTAAACTTTTATTGGAGCTTCGACTTGTAGACATAGAAGCACTAGACTCGTCCCCTGCAACCGCAAAAATAATCAGTCATTATTCCTCAAACATGTAAGCGTTGAATCGGATTGTTCCATCATTCTATTGGAATATCAAGCAATACTGAGAGAAAGGGTGAATCAATATTTTTACTATTCTTAAATTTTATCACAATTAAAACTGAAGGATGCACCAACACCCTATTTTGTCAACTACAGCTGACTGGATGCACTAACACCATTAGTAGGCTGCAACCTTCCCTGGAACCACCCTACCACCCTTTTCTGTCTTCTTCAGATTTCCAGAATTTATTTCCTTTAAATATTGGTAGTTATCTTCTTATAGTCAAGGTCTTAATTTGCAGGTTGATAATGAAGAAAAGAAAACAGTCCATTAATGTTGGGCATTGGTCATAAATGAATCCAATATCAATTTTAGCAGAAAATTGGTGAATACTTAGATGTGGTAAACCACAACATAAACATATGAATTCTTATTTAATATTACTTTCATCCAAGCATGAAGAATAACACACTGGAAAATATTTACTATAAATAACAATTAATAGAGAAAGGAAGGAAAATTACAGACTGACATAATTTACTGCAATAACAATTAAAATAGAAAGAAAGGAAATTTAGACTGAGATTACTGGAAATAACAATTAACAAATAAAGGAAGGAAATTTGCAAACTTCCATTAATGAATAGTTTTGTCATCAGTGGTACAATTATATTCAACAAATTCCATGTATAATTTTAAAAACAAGCAACACATGCATGCCTTCCTAGACACACCATAATGCTAATTAAAATTTAACAGTGATCGACACGACGATTCGACATGATCTCTGAAGTGGTCGAACGGAGGACCTAGTCGGGTGACTGACCTAAGCTCCTCCAACATCTCCCCCATGAATAATAACTTTCTTTGTCCCGAAAGATGGTATCGGATACTCCCTTGGATGGAAATGGGTCGTCGTGTCTATAAAGCACAGTCTTGCCTTCTACTTGCCGCTTATTCTTCTTACTACGGCAAGTCGAAGGCAGAAGGACTATGCTTTCCAAGCATGAAGGACTATACTAAAACAACATTCGACGACTGCTGCAAGTGTCTTTGAAAAAATGAAACCAAATCATTCACTGAATACATCATACCTCCTACACAAGGTGGTATTATAAGGTAACCTTCAAAAAGTGTTGAAAATCCCATAGTAATCCAAGGATTCCAATTTCCATCCCATTAACTTGGCCTAGTTACTCGTGGATGCAGGCTGGAGAAACTTTAGAAAGCCTCCTACCCTGATGATTTTCCCACCTTCAACTACAAAGGGAATATTCTTGCAAATACCGGTAAGCTCTCTGGGCCAGATGTAGTTATTTGTTGATGAATAGTGCAAAAAATGTGCAATGGTGATAACAAGTTTACTGTCTGTTAGGTCTGATACTACATCATCCGAGAGTCGCTCAACAAACTTTGAGATAGAATGCTCTATAATTTAAGATGTTAATTCAACCACTCGCACAGTTTATCACCTTCCCGAGGACCGAAGCCTTCTACTTGGCACAGTTAGAAGAAGTTGACAGCATGATTTGGAGGCACTGACAGCATGATCTGGAGGCACATACATTCAAATATTAGCAAGAGGATAGCCTAGACACGGTGGTATTGCATCTCTCTCGAATACCTACATAGAAAACAAATAACTGTTTATCACGCTGCAGTAAAAATAAACCATTTCCAACAAATGCAAAAATAATCATTTTATTGTAGCCAAGGTAGCGTGTGAGCACACATATCATCATGCACAATAAAAAGAGAGAAACTATTCCTAAATTTCCAAGTGCACCATAAACAGGGGATGG
This sequence comes from Larix kaempferi, assembly GCA_027924585.1. Classification (NCBI taxonomy): domain Eukaryota; kingdom Viridiplantae; phylum Streptophyta; class Pinopsida; order Pinales; family Pinaceae; genus Larix; species Larix kaempferi. The sequence goes on along the minus strand of BSBM01001052.1, from coordinate 2,828,456 downwards.
ACAGACAATTAGTATGGGCAGCCCGCTTGGACAGGTTATCTCCTAACACCGTAGTTAGTGTAAGCAAAGGCATTCAACCAATGAAATATACTTTGCAAATGATAATCAAATACTTAAATTAGACATGTGTATAATAATGACTACAAAAATTCTTTCTCACCGAGAAAATCCTTTTGCGGATATGTAGTCTTTCAAGGTTAGGAAGTTGCTCTAATAAGTTGAGAAGAGGAATAGGCTTCGAAATATGGATATCAAGATTCTTCAATGATTTCAAGCTACATATTATCTCCAAAAATATCTCTACCGGAAAATGGTGCATTATGGTCGAATTCCAACTCGAACGAAGTGCCAGTCCAATTAAATTACTTCCACATTCCATTTTGAGGTCCGCAATTGCATGAGAAAGCTCGTAAAACAGCACCCCATTGACTCTTAGATCCATTATATGATAATGTTTCTTCATAGCTATAAATTTCAGCAGCCCAGTCCATTACACATAAGTGTGCAATGTTCGGAGAGGAGATAATAGGCTTCCTCAGTCCATAACAATAGATTAGCTCAAGTTTTTGCAGAAGCGAGCAAAGAGAAATAAAGCGAGCTAAAGAGCCATCTGTCAAAGTTATCATGTGGAAGACACAAGTAATGAGATGGTTGAAGCCTTTAAAATGGGTGGAAAGAAGGGAGAGAGTGTAGTTGGCCAGTTCCAGCGTTCTAAAACTAGTGCAACAGAAAATGGCGGGAAATGGGTTGTCATGTCTGGAAGAAGAAGCTAGCAGCATGGTCTGGTACTAAAACAACATTCGACGATTGCTAATGGGATTTCCCTCCCATCATATCCCTTCATGTCTAATTTTAACACTCGAATATTAGAAAGCGAATAGCCTAGACACGCTGGTATTGTATCTCTCTCTAATCCCTGCATACCAAATAAATAACTAGTCATTCCAGTTGCCGTACAAAACCATGCATGCTCTTGCATATCATCATATACAATACAAAATAGAGAAGGTATTCCTAAACTTCCAAGTGGACCATAAACAGGTGATGGAAAGACACTTGGGTTGGGCAGTACACGTAGTTAGTAGAAGAAAAGGCATTTAACCAATGAAATATACTTTGCAAATATTCAACAAAAAATTTTGGCAGACATGATTATAATAATGATGATAAATTATTAAAAAATTATTCTTACCGGGCAAAACATTCAATGTATATGTAATCTTTCAAGGTTAGGAAGTCCCTCCAATAAGTTGAGAAGCAGAAGAGAGTTCCGAATATGGATATCAAGATTGTTCAATGATTTGAAGCTACCTATTATCTCCACAAATCTCTCTACAGAGAAAAAAAAAAAAAAAAAAAAACGTGTATGCCCCCATTCCAACGAAATTCCAGTCCAATCAAATTACTTACACATTCCATTTTGAATTCAACAATTGCATGGGAAAGCTCGTAAAACAGCACCCCATTGACTCTTAGACCATTTTCATGAATTGAAACAAGAGTAAGAAGAAGCTGATAGCATGGTCACGTACTAAAACAACATTCGATGACTACTTCAAGTGTTAACGACTGCAACAGCACATGTTGTCTTAGAGAAGAAAGCTTCCAAGACTACTAATCTCCCTATGTACCCTCCTTGTTGCATACCCAGGAACATAATGAAAAATCCATGTATTGGGACTTCGACAGTGCTAATCTCCCTATGTCCCCATATAAGTTAACTATGATATGGGGCATGGTTAGACTATATATAGTGAGTGGCCACTGTGTTGATGGATTGAATGGGATGGGAGTATGGGATGGATGGGGAATGGTAATTATCACAGTATGGCGGAATCATGGTGGTCATAAATATCATTTGTAGCGACTACAAATTTTGTTGGAGTAACCATACATGTATCACTCCAATCCGACTATAGATTTTGCTAGAGTAATCGTACACGATTCACTCCAATTCGAATATAGATTTTGCTGTAGTAATCATACACATATCACTCCAATCGATTCCTTGAAAATCCAATGGCCAACATGCCTTCTGCCAATGCATTAAATGGCCTACCGCAGGCTGAATAATATTCGCCATAAATGATGGATTGTATCACTCGTGTGAATAATCTCATCATGCTTCAGTCCACATTATGTTTATGTCTTGTCACCAACAAAGTCTCTAGATGGGGAATGGTAATTATCACAGTATGGCAGGATCATGGTGGTCATAGATATCATCTGTAGCGACTACATATTTTGCTGGAGTAATCGTACACTTATCACTCCAATCGATTCCTTGAAAATCCAACAACCAACATGCCTACTACCAACACATTAAATGGCCTACAACAAGCTGAATAATATTCGTCGTAAGTTTCAGCCTATGTGAATCAAGTATACCATATATTAAATTGTGCAATTACGTCTTCCCATGATTGTTTTCAAAAAACAAATTTTTTTATGTGAATCAAGTATACCATATATTAACCCCGGATGTGGGCGTTTTTTGTATGATCTCGGTTAGTATGTTTTTTGGTCTTGGCCACGCTAGTGGAGGTAGGTTTTTTGTATGACCCACAAGTTGTTCTGTAATACTCTTGCTAGTTCTACTTTTTTCTCTTACTATAAGACATTCATGTATTGATTATGAAATCTAACATGGAAACTTTAATTTGAGCTCTCCTCTCAGCTCGGTAGAAATGAGAAGTATAGCTTGCAGTTTGTGGAGAAATGAGAAGTAGTTGGAGATGAAGATGGTGTAAGGAATTTATGGTTGAGTTGCTGAGTAGAATTTCCTTAACGAATTTTAAAACTGACACACTCCAAATCAGGTAAATATAAATATCTAGCTGGTAAATATAACGAATTTTATATTTACCTGATTCAGAGTGTATCAGTTTTAAACTTCGTTAAGGAACTTCTACTCAGCAACTCAACCATAAATTCCTTAAACCATCTTCATCTCCAACTACATCTCATTTCTCCACAAACTAAAAGCTATACTTCTCATTTGAACCCTGCTAATTTAACATCCAGTCAGATTTTGTGGCGAGAAAGAACTTCAGCCTCTTCAATATCATGAACCTCTGTCTCCGCATTTTAAAGCCGATGTTTTGGATGACAGTAGTGGTAGTGAAAAAGAAAACTCTAAGATTCAATCCATGTATATATGACTCCCTCAAAGGAAGAGAAGGAATATCACTGAGAAACATGTTGATCAAGATGATACAGTCATCCGGTATTTAATAATTAATCAAGTGCCTGTGACTCCACCAATTCCCCTGAAGGAAGAACAAGTAGCCGATTTTTTTGTTTTTTAGGACATTGTCGATCATCATGAATCTTCTAAGAAGCATCTTTCAACTTATGTCACAGATAGCTACTGGATGGTCGGTATCTTCCACAGTTTGTTACGGGATACTTCCTGAAAACCATGTGATGAAAATATTTTGGGAATTTTGTGAAAAGGGTCGGTATTAGTCGCTCCTGAGGATGCCTTTTAGTTTCGATTTGTAATCCCTGTTTTATGGGAAGTATATATTTTGTAACTATTTTTGTAATTATTATTTAAAGGGTAGAGGTCTCCTGGGGTAGGGGGGGGGGAATCAACAAAAGAAGACTGGAGACACTCTGATTCATGCAGAGATTGTAATTTTTTTCAACTTTGATGAATGTTGATTTTCACTTCCGATTATTTATGAACACTATTTAATTTTTTCAATCAATAATCCATACATTGATCTACAGTTTGGATTTGTCTTTACTCATGATCTATGTGTCTTTTATGTTTTAAGTGAATTTATTTAATTAAAACATTTTTCCATTTCTGCAAATGATTAACATAAATTAATAAATTCATGTTAATTTTTCAATTAGAATTCCAGCTACAGAGTAATATTGCATGTGCCTAATCCTTAAAACTACTATCAGTAAATTTTCATTTCCTGATTGTGTTGTGGTTAAACCCGCATTAGTAACCTCACTATACTAAATGTGCCAAATCAAATATGCCACGTGTCACAATATGATCGTTCCATGTGTCACCCTAGGATACTAGATAGCAACATTTTAACAACAAAATTTATAGACGTTTTGCTTTAAAGACTTTGCTGGCAAGTGGAATATTCTCAGAGAAAGAGCGACCGCTCTTTCTCCGCTCTTTCTCCACTCTTTCTCCAAGTTGTTCTATTGTTACAATTCCCTCCTAAATGAAAGGTCGGAAGACCCTTCTTATTCCCAATATTAGTTTCATAATAGTTCGACACTGCAAGAAGGGTCGGTCGATCCTTCTTGTAATATCCATTATGGATATAACTGAATCGATGGATAAAGGTTTTGACAATTAACTACGAAAAGAAGGGGTGGCATATCCTTCTCGTCGTAAAACGAAAGTCGGGACAAACCATTTTTATATGATATAACTTCCAAGGTGTTCTATTCTTACAATTCCCTCGTTATTGAAGGGTCGGTCGACCCTTCTTATTCCCCATATTATTTTTATAATAGTTCGACACTGGAAGAAGGGTCGGTCAACCCTTCTTATTACCAATATTCTTTTCAGAATATTTCGACACTGCAAGAAGGGTCGGTCAATCTTTCTTGTTCTCTTCATTATGGACATAGCTGAATTGTTGGATAAAGGTTTTCACAATTAACTACGAAAAGAAGGGGCGGCTGATCCTTCTTGTTGGAAAACGAAAGTCGGGACAAACTATTTTTATATGTTATAACTTCCAAAGTGTTCTATTTTTATAATTCACTCAAAATTGAAGGATTGGCCGACCCTTCTTATTCCCAATATTATTTTCATAATAGTTCAACATTGCAAGAAGGGTCAGTTAATCCTTCTTGTGTTCTCCATTATGGATATAGCTGAATTGTTGGATAAATTTTTTCACAATTAACTATGAAAAGAAGGGGCGGCTGATCCTTCATGTCGAAAAATGGAATTCGGGACAAACCATTTTTTATGTTATAACTTAGCCGATTGACTTGTTATTTAAACAATGTCTGAATATTTTAGACATTATTCCTCTAACATGTACGCTTTGCATCGACTATTCCATCATTCTGTTGGAATATCAAGCAATATTGAGAGGGGGGGTGAATCAGTATTCTTCACTATTCTTAAATTTTATCACAATTAAAACTGAAGGATGCACCAACACCCTGTTTTGTTAGCTACAGCTGACTGGATGCACCAACACCATTACCAAGTTGCAACCTTCCCTGGAACCACCCTTCCACCCTTGTCTATCTTCTTTAGATTTCCAAAATTTATTTCATTCAATTCTGGCTAGTTATCTTCTTATAGTCAAGGTCTTAATTTGCAGGTTGACAATGAAAAAAAGAAAACAGTCCATTACTGTTGGGTATTGGTCATAAATGAATCCAATATCAATTTTAGCAGAAAATTGGTGAATACTTAGATGTGGTAAACCATAGCTTAAACATAGGAATTTTTATTTAATATTACTTTCATCCAAGCATGAAGAATAACAAATTGGAAAAGATTTACTAGAAATAAAAATTAATAGAGAAAGGAAGGAAATTTATAGATTGTCGTTACTAGAAATAACAATTAACAGAGAAAGGAAGGAAATTTACAGACTCTCATTGCTCAAAATAACAATTAACAGAGAAAGGAAGGAAATTTACAGACTGTCATTAATGAAAAGTTTTGTCATCATTGGTACAATTATATTCAACAAATTCCATGTATAATTTCAAAAAAAAGCAACTCATGCATGCCTTCCCTGACACACTATATTAATGCTAATTAAAATTTAACAATGATCGACACGATGGTTCAACATGTTCTCTGAAGTTGTCAAATGGAGGACCGACCTAAGCTCATCCAACATCTCCCTCACAAACAATACCTTTCTTCATTCTGAAGAAATAAAAAAATCACTGGAGTTGAATGAACGCAACGTTGATGACTATGAGCTGGTACCCGGATACTCCCTTGGCTAGAAATGGGTGTATCCGGAAGAAGAAGCTGACAACATGGTCTAGTACAATACAATACAATGTCTCAGTGCCACCTGTATCCGTCTCTCCATCCTATATATATATTTTATAGACGTTTACATAACGAATTGTAGGTTCACTAACATTCGAGACTAACTGACTCAACATGTGGTGATCGACACAACGATTTGACCTGTTCTCTGAAGTGGTCAAATAGAGGACGTAGTCGGGAAGCTGACCTAAGCTCCTCCAACATCTCCCCCATGAACAATACCTTCCTTTGTCCATAAATATGGTACTGGATACTCCCTTGGTTGGAAATGGGTCATCATGTCGTCATGTCTGGAAAGCACAATCCTTTTGCCTTCTACTTGTTGTTGTCTAGAAAGAATAGTACTTATGCCTTCCACTTGCTGGTATTGGGAAAGCATAGTCCTTCTGCCTTCTACTTGCCGCAATAACAAGAAGCTGACAGCATGGTCTGGTACTAAAACAACATTCGACGACTGCTACAAGCCTAATGTTGATGACCGCAACAGCCCATGTTGTCTTAAAGAAAAAAAGCTTCCAAGACTGCTAATCTCCCTATGTCCCCTCCTCGTTGCATACCAATCCATTATTGAAAGAAGAGTGATGGAAAGAAGATGGATGAAAACGTGATTGGTGCCAAGGAACATAATGACAAATCCATGTATTGGGACTTCGAGAGTGCTTGAAATGCCCATATATCATGGTGTACTGAGGATTTTCAAGGGAGCCAATTTAGAAATGCTCATATATCATGAGGAGAACTGGGGAGAGATCATAAGACTCAAGCATTTCTCATAAAACAACAAAGTACAGAGAACATAGGAAGTAAAGAAAAGTTCCATGGCTTCCCCAATGATTTCAGTTTGTTGTGATATGGGGCATGGTTAGCCTATATATAGTGATTGGCTAGTGTGTTGATGGATTGAATTCGATGGGTGTCTGGGATGGATGGGAAATGGTAATTATCATAGTATGGCAGGATCATGGTGGTCATATATATCATCTGTAGCGACTACATATTTTGCTGGAGTAATCATACACGTATCACTCCAATCGATTGCTTTAAAATCCAACGGCCAACATGTCCGCTGCCAACGCATTAAATGGCCTACAGCAAGATGAATAATATTTTCCATAAATGATGGATTGTATCACTCGTGTGAATAATCTCATCATGCTTCAATCCACATTATGTTTATGTCTTGTCACCAACAAAGTCTCTAAACATTTTAGATTCTCCTTATCCTTGAATCATATCATCTCCTTTGCAGGAGTAATAAAAGACTAAACTTTTATTGGAGCTTTGACTTGTAGACATAGAAGCAGTAGACTCATCCCCTGCAACCGCAAAAATAATCAGTCATTATTCTTCAAACATGTAATCTTTGCATCAGACTGTTCCATCATTCTGTTGGAATATCAAGCAATACTGAGAGGGGGGGTGAATCGGTATTTTCACTATTCTTAAATTTTATCACAGTTAAAAACTAAATAAACAAATAAAATGGAAGACATAATTTTATCGTGGAAGACCAATTGGGAAAACCACCAACTCTTTCTTGTTAGAGTTAACCTTGACTCGGGATTGAGTCAAAGTTGGTTAGGTCTAGCACATGTTTTTGGGCACATGGTTTGTTGTAGCCCATGGTATTGCCCCATGGTATTGCATGTAAGAAAGCCTTTATAAGGCTTGAGGAGGATCCATTGTAAAGTGGCCTGGAGGTGAGCGGTGGCTAGCTCACTTGGCCCGGATTGGCCGGTTTAGGTCAAGGGTAATGAAGATCTTCATTGGGTGTTGGTTTTCCCGCATGGGGTTTCCAGGGTAAATTATGTGTCTCTATTATTTGATTGCTTGTTTGTGTTTATTTCTCTTGAAGGGTAAAATATGTATGCTCATGTAATTCCTAACAACTGGTATCAGAGCCATGGTTTGGCATATATTGTGCTTGTGTAATGCTGTAAGATGCTATAGAGGTAAATCATAGTAGATCTGGATGAGAGCGCAAGTTACTGGGGCCACAAAGGAAATCCATGCCAGTGTAGAGTGTCGATCTATAAGATAGAGATCCAGTCAATGATGATGTAGCCGCAGGCATAGCAGAAGTAGACCAGCGTACCTTCCAACATGGAGGAACACCAACCGTGATGGAGTGTCGCTATATGTGATGATGCCGCCTATATTATTGTAAAAGATTAGACAAAAATTTGGTAGAGGTTGCGTGTTGTTGTTGGAGGGCATGAGAACATGAAAAAAAAGAACAAATTTGTGAGGAAAGATCGCTCCAGCATTGTGCTCACACTATTGAAGAAGAAAACGCCCAAGCTATCCCTCCAAGCAGAAATTTACAATGGGCGTTAGCTTGAAATGCCAACTGAGCAGGCGGCTTCATGGATGTTGGAAAGAATCCATGCATGGAAAGTCCGCAACATTCGTGGTGAAGGATGAAAGGGGCTACATGAGAATTTGAGAGCCCACGGATAAAAATGAAAGGAGCAGCCGCCACTGCTGTAGCTATGAGTATTTGGTGTCGCCTATCATGATCCAGCTAGATTCCAGACCAAATGGAAAATGAGCACCACAAATCGATGAACAAGAGTCTCCAAGAAGGCGATTGTTGTGATCTATGGTGCCTAAGCCCGAAACCCTAGCTTTCCTGCATTTTTGTGAAGATCAATCAAATCCAGAAAGAAGAAAATGCCCATCGGTTTGCTGCAAGAGAAAAAATTTGTTTTGAGATTTGCTGAGGGCCACGAATATCATGGAAAGGGTGGAAGTTTGGGTGTCTGCATGTGTTTTGGTGGAGGTCACCAGACATTAAGAGAAAGAAGAGTCTTCACACTTAGAAGGAATCTATGTACGTAAATCGCGGCACGCAGGTGGATTCGTGGAAAATCTAGTGTAGATTAAGCAGGATTTGTAGATCCATTGGTTCCACAAATGTCTTGCTGCAGTATTCAACGATTTGCATCTAGCTAAGGGCGTGAAGTAGCCGCAAGTCTATGGCGGGGTGTGTAGATCCGTGGAAAGAGGACGCATGGAGATCGCTAGGAGAGTGGTTCTGAATCTATTGTGAAAGAAGAGCTCACACCCATCTCAAAGATCAACGGAATGAAGGAAGAATGCTACCTTGGAGATCGGATCTGGGTGTAGATGCCACAGTGCAGAGCTAGCATGCCCAGATCTGTATTCTGCGGATGTGAGGCCACGAGATCGAGGTGTGGAGTAAGCGAAGGAAACATTGCACTTGAGCAATGGTGAGAGAACTATTGGCAGCAGGAAATTTTTTGAAGCATGTGCATGTGAAGCCATGATGAATGGTAGCTGCCAGAGTAAGCACTCACAAGCACAAGTGGACGAGCAAGGAAGTGAGCATGGAAAGAAAGAGGATGAAGCAATGGATGGTGATGGTGTAGTCACCATGAAGACACATGAAAAAAAATTAATGGAGCAATTTGCATGTAAAAGGGCATATGGATGTAAGACCTGGTAAGGCATGCATACCCCTTGTAACTCACGGGTAAAGTCAAGATAAAGACCTAGGTGATAGGGTGGTGTATGTGATATTCCTCGATTAAAAATTTGAGGGGGGTTGGTGATTACTCCAAGTCAAGTTTAAAGGGGGGATTGTTAGAGTTAACCTTGACTCGGGATTGAGTCAAAGTTGGTTAGGTCTAGCACATGTTTTTGGGCACATGGTTTGTTGTAGCCCATGGTATTGCCCCATGGTATTGCATGTAAGAAAGCCTTTATAAGGCTTGAGGAGGATCCATTGTAAAGTGGCCTGGAGGTGAGCGGTGGCTAGCTCACTTGGCCCGGATTTGCCGGTTTAGGTCAAGGGTAATGAAGATCTTCATTGGGTGTTGGTTTTCCCGCATGGGGTTTCCAGGGTAAATTATGTGTCTCTATTATTTGATTGCTTGTTTGTGTTTATTTCTCTTGAAGGGTAAAATATGTATACTCGTGTAATTCCTAACATTTCTAATATTGCAAAAGTATATTTACAATTAATTTGCAAGCTCCAACTTGTTGGATGCACCAACACCCAATTTTTCAGCTACAACTGAAACATTTTTATTTTTTATTTATTTTTTAAATAGAAACATTCTTTATTTTTGTTTTTTTTAAATAGAATCATTTTACTTTTTCTTGTTGTTTTTTTTAAATAGAAACATTTTACTTTTTCTTCTTGTTTTTTTTAAATAGAAACATTTTACTTTTTGTTTTTGTTTTTTTTAAATAGAAACATTTTACGTTTTAAAGAGAAACATTCTTTCTTTCTTTCTTTTTTTTAATAGAAACATTTTACTTTTTATTGCAATGGCGTGGATTAAAAATCTTATAAAAAGAATGGAATCTCATAAAAAGAATGAACAGTATTATATAATATAGTAAATTTCCTTATCCTTCAAATAAAAAAATAGAAAATAACCATCCCGTCATACTGTGCTAATTATTGTTCCACATCCCTCCCATCCCAGTCAATTAACCAATTCACTAGCCACTCACTATATATAGGCTAAACCATACCCCATATCGCTGCAAAATGAAATCTTCCATAAGTCATGGCACTCTTATTTACGGCCCCTGATCCGTTTCCTTTGTTGTTTTATCAGAAATATTTGATTCTTGTGGTCGCTCCCCAGTTCTCTTCGTGATATTTGATCATTTCAGCATTAGTTACCTGACAAATCCTCACCACACCATGATATATGGGAATTTCGAGCACTCTCGAAGCCCCAAGACCACGATTTGGAATTCTTTTCCTTGACACCAATATTGATTGGTGGTCATGGTAATTGTTTCATAGGACACTTCTCTGAAACAACATGAACAACCATTGTCATCAACGTTAGGTTTCCAGCAGTCCTCTCAGAATAGCCTAATTGACAACGAAAATACTGATGTTGACAGCAAGAAGAGCCATATTGAGAGAAAGAAGAAGAGCCATGTTGAAAGCAATAATGGGCTTGTTGATAGCTAGGATGGACGCGCTGACAACATGAATAGCCATGTTGATAGCAAAAATACCCATGTTGACAGCAAGAACACCCATGTTGATCCAGCTCCAGGAGACACTGAGACATTGTATTGTATTGTACTTGGTCCTGAGTGATAGAATACTTCTTGATTTCTTGACTATAATTCTATATATCATGTATCATGTATCATTGGTATCTATATATTATGTATAGCTTTTTTATTATATATCAGGTATCGCTGGTATCTAGATTCTCCTTATCCTTGAATCAGATTATCTCCTTTGCAGGAGTAATAAAAGACTAAAATGTTATTGGAGCTTTGACTTGTAGACATAGAAGCAGTAGAGTCATCCCCTACAACCGCAAAAATAATGAGTCATTATTCCTCAAACTTGGATGATTTTTTACATCAATTTTGGAATTTTTTTTGCATCAACTTGTTAAATTTAAAGAGCCATACTAGGAAATCTATTTATGCTCCCAGGCTCTCCTTTTTGTATTGAATGGCTATGCACAGCCTTTTGAATAAATCCATCTATATGCTTCAATATAATTATAAAGAAGTATTTTATAGAGAAATATGGTCAAATGATGAATATATCTTTTTGAATATAACTCATTGTATTTTACATATTAAGAACAAAATTATTTTACATATTAAGAACAAAAGTATTTTATATATAAAGAACAAAAATCTAGCTAAGTGATGAACTGGTTATCTATTTATAGGATTAGAGTTGCCTCTGGAGTTCACACGTGTGAAATACAAGCTTGCCAAAATGAGAAAAAGGTTGTTCTGTTTTGCATATTAAGAACAAAAATTTGGCCAAGTGTTGAACTCACATGGCTAAGAGGACATTTGGAGTGTAAATATAATGAAGTTTATATTTACCTAATTTGGAGGGTATCATTTTAAAACTTCGTTAAGGAACTTCTAGTCAGAAACTCAACCATAAATTCCTTACACCATCTTCATCTCCAACTACTTCTCATTTCTCCACAAACTGCAAGCTATACTTCTCATTTGGACCCCGCTGATATAACATCCATGTTGCTGGTTCAGAAAACCCAGGAACTTAAAACAGTCCCCAAACTTTAAATCCTACCATTAATATCCTTAATATTCGTTTAAACAATCTTTAAAAACTAATTTTAAAAATCAAATATGCCACGTGTCACAATATAAGTGTTCCATGTGTCACAAAATTTATAGAAGTTTTGCTTCAAAGACATTGCTGGCAAGTAGAAATATTCTCAGAGAAAGAGCAGTCGCTCTTTCTCTAAGGTGTTCTAATTTTACCATTCTCTCGTAGATGAAAGGTTGTCCGACTCTTCTTATTCCCAATATTCTTTTCATAATAATTCGACACTCCAAGAAGGTTCAGTGGATCCTTCTTGTGTTCTCCATTATGAATATAGCTGAATTTCTGGATAAAGGTTTTCACAGTTAACTACAAAAAGAAGGGGCAGCCGATCCTTCTTGTCGAAAAACAAGAATCAAAAACAAAAGTCAACAGAAACCATTTTTATATGTTATAACTTACAAGTTGTTCTATTTTTACAATTCCCTTGTAATTGAAGGGTTGGGCAACCCATATTATTCCCAATATTATTTTCATAATAGTTCGACACTAGAAAAGGGTCGACCGACCCTTCTTATTTCCAATATTATTTTCATAATAGTTCGACATTCCAAGTATTTCTATCAACATGGCTGGGTCTTTTCTGTGCCAGCCATTTTGATGTCAAACAGTAAGGCTTTATGTTCAGTCTCCAAGGTTGATAGTAGACATGGGAATTTCTCTATGTGACAGTTTTTGTCTCAGAAGTGCAATGTGAAAAGAAGGCGGATGTAATCTTTTTTACCAGTATATAATACAAAGTTTCTATTTTTTTGCTTAAAAAACAATCCTTTCAATAAACATGAAAACTAGTGGCACTATCAGGGATCAAATTTGAGGGAAGGACTTAATTTCAGGTTGAAGGTTATATATTCATATCGCCCTTCTAGCATGAAGGGCTTTAATTAAAAAATATAATAACTAAAAACACTTTTCATTTTTTTATGATATTTCATTCTATTTATAAAAAAAGGAAAAAAGAAATAATGCTTCAATTAAAAAAAAAACAAAAGGAAAGAATGTTTCTATTTAAAAAAACAAAAAGAAAGAATGTTTCTATTTTAAAAATAAATAAAATAAGAATGATTCTATTTTAAAAAAATAGAATAGTTTTCGTATAATGATACAATAATGATACTAATGTAAATATGTAAAGTTACTTATTTACAATTACTACCAAAAGTAAACTTCAGTTCGACGAGTATTATGGACCACCAAGGAGAAAGAGGAGAATATAACCTATGGTCGTCGCAAAGTCGCAAATGATTGGTGGATTAAACAATTCAAACTGTTGGTGGATCGAAGTTTTATTTCAAACTTTAAGCAGATCCCTCGATTCGGTCCCTTGTCTGACCTCTTCTCTCAGTTCAATGGCGGGCCTTACTGACAGAATGATGTTCCTAAGGTCCAGTGTGGAAGACTTCAAAAAACACCTACTAAAGGTTTATGAGGTAGTCTACTTGGGCATCAAAGCGCACAGAGAGTCAGTTGACCACATTAGGTATATCTCTCAACAATTAACCTGTCACGACTCCAAAATTAATGATTTGGAATGAAATTTGATTGAACTTATGGGGACATTGGATTTTATAAAAGATGAAATTTTGAAGATGTCCATGATGTCATAGTGCAACCACTGCCAGGAATCCCCCTCTGTGGACATGAGAATTGCTGAGGAAACCTCTGTTCAGCGGCAGAATTTTTTGTAAAAGAGATCCCTACTTGGATGAGTTTTTACTTCAATTTTGGATTTTTTTTTGCATCAGCTTGTTAAATTTATAGAGCCATACTGGGAAAGTCATTTATGCGCCTAGGCTCTCCTTTTTGTAATGAATGGTTGTGCACAGCATTTTGAATAAATCCATCTATATGATTCAATATAATTATAGAGAAGTATTTTATAGAGAAATATGGTCAAATGATGAATATATCTTTTTGAATATAACTCATTGTATTTTACATATTAAGAACAAAAGTATTTTACATATTAAGAAAAAAAGTATTTTATATATAAAGAACAAAAATCTGGCTAAGTGTTGAACTCACATGGCTAAGTGATGAATTGGCTATCTATTTATAGGATCAGAGTTGCCTCTGGAGTTCACACATGTGAAATACAAGCCTGCCAAAATGAGAAAAAGGTTGTTCTGTTTTGCATATTAAGAACAAAAATTTGGCTACGTATGGAAATTCACACTTTTTGAATTGAAATTCATAGTTTTATAACAAAAAAATGCAATTTTAAAGTTCATAAGTAGTAAAAAAATAAGTAGTAAAAAAACACACTTTTCAAAGCCAATATTGCCACTTTCAGAACCCATTTTTGCACTTTAGAAAGGTTGATATTCACACATTCAAAGTCTAAATTTACACTTTCAAAGTCTAAATCCTTTTGAGGGGCATTAAAATATTCAAATATTATGTGTTCTTTCTTTTCAAACAGTTCTCAGAATTTTATGTGTTCTCTTTTCAAACATACATATTATAGAATTAAATAACAGAGAAATCACAACATTACAATTAACAGAATATAAAATAATATTGCACTACATTTAAGAAACCAAATCACAAGCTTATTTAGAACATATAAAAAATGTTTGACCCGATGGCGCTAATGGTGAATGATGGCGGTGATCTTGGTATTTGTGACAAGACATAATTTCGACTAAAGCATGATGTGATTATTTTCTTCACACACGTGATACAAGCCATCATTCACCATTAGCACCGTCAGGATAACTGCCATTTTGGAATTTCATCGTATAAACCATGTCCATGTCAGCATACATTCCTTTCTCAAGGCATCGATTGGGGTGATACATGTACAATTACTCCAGCAAAATCTACAGTCGGTACAAATGATATCTATGACCACCATCCCACCATACTGTGATAATTATCCTTCCCCATCTGTAACATCCAAGTCAATTCACCAATTCACTACATAAAGACTAAAGCATACTTGGTATCACAACAAAATGAAATCTTTGGGAATTCATGGCACTCTTCTTTACCACCTTTTTTTCATTTCCTTTGTTGTTTTATCATAAATACTTGAGCCTTATGGTCGCTCCATTATCTTCGTGATATATGAGCATTTTGACAGAAATTCTCTGACAAATCATCACCACACCATGATATATGGGCATTTCGAGCACTGTCGAAGCCCCAAGACCAGGATTTGTCTCTAATGTGACTCATAGCTACTTCTAGTTGAAGCTTCTAGTGGAAGCAAAGATAATGTATAGCTTCTGGTTAAAGCTTCTAGTTGAAGCAAAGATAATGTATAGCTTATAATTGAAGAAAAAATAAAGTATGTGTAAATTCTCTGTAGTAGAAGAGTCTATGTTTATGAGCTCAATCTCGTAGTACTGAAATCTATTAAGAGCCCAAGCTCTATAAAAGGTGAAAGATCAAAGTAAATTTCATCTATGTGTAATGCGGCGAAGTTGCACTGTTTTAACTCGGAATAACTTCTACTAATTTTTATGTCTTAGTAAGAAATTTTTTAATATAAATCCTGTATTAGAAGAGTCTGTGTTTGTGAGATCAAGCTCGTAGTCGTGAAATGTATTAAGAGTCCAAGCTCTGTAAAAGTTGAAATATCGAAGTAAATTCAATTGCCAAGAATAACTTCTACTGATGTTTATGTCTTAATAATAAATCTATAACAGAACATTTCAATTTCCAGGTATTTATATTTTTATCTAAATCTATAACAAAAAATTTCAATTGCCAAGTATTTATATTATTCAATCTATAACCATAAATCTAGTTTTTCAATTGCCAGGTGTTTATATTTTTCAATATCTCATAAGCTGGGCGCATGAAACCATTTGGGTTTGATGGCCGATTAGAACATGTAACATAGGAAGAGAACATCAAAACGCGGTCTTTGCCTTTGATACGTTTGTTTTTGGAGGACTTAGGTGTCAATATTTCCAATCCATAGGTCTCAATGATTGCAAGTATCTAGATCAACGTGAATGACCAATATAAGGCAGTGATAGTGCGAGAACACAAATGCTACTATAATTATTCAATTCCTCTTGCAGTTCGCCCATGCATATTTAAAACATAGTGTTTAATAGAGAATAAAACGTACCATGGATTCAGTGGTGCTCATAGTAGAAAATATTCTATACGAGTCAATATTATAATTAAACTATATTTCTAATAGTCAATGTGCCAAATCAAATATGCCACGTGTCACAATATGATTGTTCCACGTGTCACCCTAGGATACTAGATATCAACATTTAAACAACAAAATTTATAGATGTTTTTCTTCAAAGACTTTGTTGGCAAGTGGAAATATTATCAGAGAAAGAGCGGCCGCTCTTTCTCCAATGTGTTCTATTGTTACAATTTTCTCGTAAATCAAGGGTCAGCCGACCCTTCTTAGTCCCAATATTATTTTTATAATAGTTTGACACTGCAAGAAGGGTCGGTCGATCCTTCTTGTGTTCTTTATTATGGATATAGCTGAATTGTTGGATAAAGGTTTTCACAATTAACTATGAAAAGAAGGGGCGGCCGATCCTTCTTGTCAGAAAATGGAAGTCACGAGAAACCATTTTTATACGTTAAAACTTCCAAGGTGTTCTATTTTTAAAATTGCCTTGTAATTGAAAGCTCAACCGACCCTTCATATTCCCAATATTATTTTCATAATAGTTCAACACTGTAAGAAGGGTCGGTTGACCCATCTTTTGTTCTCCATTATGGATATATATGATTTACTGGATAAATGTTTTCACAATTAACTACGAAAAGAAGGGGCGGCTGATCCTTCTTGTCGGAAAACAGAAGTCGGGACAAACCATTTTTATATGTTATAACTTAGTCGATTGACTAGCTATTCAAACAATGAGTGAATATTTTAGACATTGGACTTTTCACCTTAAAATTTTGAACATTTAAAAACGAAAATTGCACTTTTCAAATAAAAAATTGCATTTTTTTATTTGAATTCAAAATTTGCATTTTTTGTTTTGAAATTCACACTTTTAAGGTTCATAAGTAATCAAGAAACACACTATTCGAATAGAAAAACACACTTTTCAAAGCCAATATTGCCACTTTCAGAACTTGATTTTGCACTTTAGAAAGGTTGATATTGACACTTTCAAAGTCATGTTGATGTTGATACTTTCCTTTGAAATTTTCTTGCATTTTTGAGTGTTTTTGTGAGTTGTGGAAAACATTGAGTTTTTCCAAAAGTCAAGTTCTTTCTGCAACCCGCAATCTGCAATCCGCAATGCAGATTGCGGAAGCTTGGTTTTTGGTTTTGAAACATTTTCTTTCCACAGCCCGCAATCCCCAATGCGGATTGTGGATGCAGAAATATTCTTCAATAATTGTGGTCTTTTACATCCGCAACCTGTAACCCGCAATTGTGGATTGCAGGAAGAGTCTTAAAATAGTTTTGCACTTTTCGTTTTCGCAACCCGCAACCCATGATTGCGGATTGCGGAAAGAATTTATATATTAAGGAAATAAAACCCAACAAACCTTATTTTCCTTCCCACATGTTTAAGTTTTAACTGTCGATTTGTCTTGATCCTACGGATGAGATTACACTAGGTGATTCAAATGAATTTTAACTTGTCTGTTTTCCCCTCTACCATTTTTAAAAATTGCAATTAGGCTCCTAACTGCGATTTTCACCTTCGGCCAAATTTGAAGTCATAATCATTGATCCGACTAATCCATAATGATAAGTTGTTTAGATTTGACATCAAATCATACGTGATATAATTAAAATTGTACTTCATCTTAATCCAAATTTTGTTGGCGCATGCTATATGTTATTTTGTTATAGATGTGATAATTGCATTTCTCAGACCGAAAGGTTTTAATCATGGCAATTCATTACAGTTAATCATTATGGGATCTTTATTGCTCTTCTTAAACACAAAGACCAACATGGGAAATTTGTTAGTCATCTATGTGTAATGCGGCGAAGTTGCACTGTTTTAACTCGGAATAACTTCTACTAATTTTTATGTCTTAGTAAGAAATTTTTTAATATAAATCCTGTATTAGAAGAGTCTGTGTTTGTGAGATCAAGCTCGTAGTCGTGAAATGTATTAAGAGTCCAAGCTCTGTAAAAGTTGAAATATCGAAGTAAATTCAATTGCCAAGAATAACTTCTACTGATGTTTATGTCTTAATAATAAATCTGTAACAGAACATTTCAATTTCCAGGTATTTATATTTTTATCTAAATCTATAACAAAAAATTTCAATTGCCAAGTATTTATATTATTCAATCTATAACCATAAATCTAGTTTTTCAATTGCCAGGTGTTTATATTTTTCAATATCTCATAAGCTGGGCGCATGAAACCATTTGGGTTTGATGGCCGATTAGAACATGTAACATAGGAAGAGAACATCAAAACGCGGTCTTTGCCTTTGATACGTTTGTTTTTGGAGGACTTAGGTGTCAATATTTCCAATCCATAGGTCTCAACGATTGCAAGTATCTAGATCAACGTGAATGACCAATATAAGGCAGTGATAGTGCGAGAACACAAATGCTACTATAATTATTCAATTCCTCTTGCAGTTCGCCCATGCATATTTAAAACATAGTGTTTAATAGATAATAAAACGTACCATGGATTCAGTGGTGCTCATAGTAGAAAATATTCTATACGAGTCAATATTATAATTAAACTATATTTCTAATAGTCAATGTGCCAAATCAAATATGCCACGTGTCACAATATGATTGTTCCACGTGTCACCCTAGGATACTAGATATCAACATTTAAACAACAAAATTTATAGATGTTTTTCTTCAAAGACTTTGTTGGCAAGTGGAAATATTATCAAAGAAAGAGCGGCCGCTCTTTCTCCAATGTGTTCTATTGTTACAATTTCCTCGTAAATCAAGGGTCAGCCGACCCTTCTTAGTCCCAATATTATTTTTATAATAGTTTGACACTGCAAGAAGGGTCGGTCGATCCTTCTTGTGTTCTTTATTATGGATATAGCTGAATTGTTGGATAAAGGTTTTCACAATTAACTATGAAAAGAAGGGGCGGCCGATCCTTCTTGTCAGAAAATGGAAGTCACGAGAAACCATTTTTATATGTTAAAACTTCCAAGGTGTTCTATTTTTAAAATTGCCTTGTAATTGAAAGCTCAACCGACCCTTCATATTCCCAATATTATTTTCATAATAGTTCAACACTGTAAGAAGGGTCGGTCGACCCATCTTTTGTTCTCCATTATGGATATATATGAATTACTGGATAAATGTTTTCACAATTAACTACGAAAAGAAGGGGTGGCTGATCCTTCTTGTCGGAAAACAGAAGTCGGGACAAACCATTTTTATATGTTATAACTTAGTCGATTGACTAGCTATTCAAACAATGAGTGAATATTTTAGACATTGGACTTTTCACCTTAAAATTTTGAACATTTAAAAACGAAAATTGCACTTTTCAAATAAAAAATTGCATTTTTTTATTTGAATTCAAAATTTGCATTTTTTGTTTTGAAATTCACACTTTTAAGGTTCATAAGTAATCAAGAAACACACTATTCGAATAGAAAAACACACTTTTCAAAGCCAATATTGCCACTTTCAGAACTTGATTTTGCACTTTAGAAAGGTTGATATTGACACTTTCAAAGTCAGGTTGATGTTGATACTTTCCTTTGAAATTTTCTTGCATTTTTGAGTGTTTTTGTGAGTTGTGGAAAACATTGAGTTTTTCCAAAAGTCAGGTTCTTTCTGCAACCCGCAATCTACAATCCGCAATGCAGATTGCGGAAGCTTGGTTTTTGGTTTTGAAACATTTTCTTTCCACAACCCGCAATCCCCAATGCGGATTGTGGATGCAGAAATATTCTTCAATAATTGTGGTCTTTTACATCCGCAACCTGTAACCCGCAATTGTGGATTGCAGGAAGAGTCTTAAAATAGTTTTGCACTTTGCGTTTTCGCAACCCGCAACCCATGATTGCGGATTGCAGAAAGAATTTATATATTAAGGAAATAAAACCCAACAAACCTTATTTTCCTTCCCACATGTTTAAGTTTTAACCGTCGATTTGTCTTGATCCTACGGATGAGATTACACTAGGTGATTCAAATGAATTTTAACTTGTCCGTTTTCCCCTCTACCATTTTTAAAAATTGCAATTAGGCTCCTAACTGCGATTTTCACCTTCGGCCAAATTTGAAGTCATAATCATTGATCCGACTAATCCATAATGATAAGTTGTTTAGATTTGACATCAAATCATACGTGATATAATTAAAATTGTACTTCATCTTAATCCAAATTTTGTTGGGGCATGCTATATGTTATTTTGTTATAGATGTGATAATTGCATTTCTCAGACCGAAAGGTTTTAATCATGGCAATTCATTACAGTTAATCATTATGGGATCTTTATTGCTCTTCTTAAACACAAAGACCAATATGAGAAATTTGTTAGTCATCATATTCCATAGAAAAAGTCTTCTTATTCAATTTCCAGAGATTTCTTGTGAACAAGATGCATAAAAGTCACAAATCTTCAGTCAAATTTTGTGGCGAGAAAGAACTTCAGCCTTTTCAATATCATGAACCTCTATCGACACCTTTTAAAGCTGATGTTTTGGATGATAGCACCGATAGTGAAAAAGAAGACTCTGAGATTCAATCCATGTATATACGACTCCCTCAGATGAAGAGAAGGAAGATCACTGAGAAACATGTTGATCGAGATGATACAATCATCCGGGATTTTATAATTAATCAAGTGCTTGTGACTCCACCAATTCCCCTGAAGGAAGGACAAGCGACCCATTTTTCAGTTTTTGAGGACATTGTCGATCATCATGAATCTTCTAAGAAGCATCTTTCAACTTCTGTCACAGATAGCTAGTGGATTGTCGGTATCTTCCACAGTTTGTTACGAGATACTTCTCAGAAACCATGTGATGAAAATATTTTGGGAATTTTGTGAAAATATTGTCGGTATTAGTCGCTCCTGAGGATTCCTTTTAGTTTCGATTTGTAATCCCTGTTTTAGAGGAAGTCTATATTTTCTAACTATTTTTGTAATTATTATTTAAAGGGTATAGGTCTCATGTGGTAGGGGGGAGAAAATCAGCAAAGGAAGACTGGAGACACTCTGATTCATGTAGAGATTGTAATTTTTTAATTTTTTTCAACTTTGATGAATGTTGATTTTCACTTCAGATTATTTATGAACACTGTTTAATTTTTGCAATCAATAATCCATACATTGATCTACAGTTTGGATTTGTCTTTACTCATGATTTGTGTTTCTTTTATGTTTTAAGTGATTTTATTTAATTAAAACATTTATCTATTTCTAGAAATGATTAACATAAATTAATAAATTCATGTTAATTTTTTCAATTAGCATTCCAGCTACAGGGTAATCTTGCATGTGCCTAATCCTTAAAACTACTATGAGTGAATTTTCATTTCCTAATTGTGTTGTGGTTAAACCTGCATTAGTAACCTCGCTATACTCAATGTGGCAAATCAAATAAAAAATAGTAACCTCGTTGTACTCAATGTGCCAAATCAAATATGCCACGTGTCACAATATGATCATTCCACGTGTCACCCTAGGATACTAGATATCAACATTTTAATAACAAAAGTTATAGATGTTTTGCTTTAAAGACTTTGATGGCAAGTAGAAAAATTCTCAGAGAAAGAGCAGCTACTCTTTCTCCAAGGTGTTCTATTGTTACAATTCCCTCCTAAATGAAGGGTCGGTCGACCCTTCTTATTCCTAATATTCTTTTCATAATAGTTCGACACCTCAAGAAGGGTCAGTCCATCCTTCTTGTATTATCCATTATGGCTATATCTGAATTGATGGATAAAAGTTTTGACAATTAACTACGAAAAGAATGGGTGGCAGATCCTTCTTGTCATAAAACGGAACTCAGGACAAACCATTTTTATATGATATAACTTCCAAGGTTTTCTATTTTTACAATTCCCTCGTAATTGAAGGGTCGGTAGACCCTTCTTATTCCCCATATTATTTTCATAATAGTTTGACACTGCAAGAAGGGTGGGTCGACCCTTCTTATTACCAATATTCTTTTCATAATATTTCGACACTACAAGAAGGGTCGGTCGATCCTTCTTGTGTTCTGCATTATGGATATAGATAAATTGTTGGATAAAGGTTTTCACAATTAACTACGAAAAGAAGGGGCGACCGATCCTTCTTATCGAAAAATGGAAGTCGGGACAAACTATTTTTATATGTTATAAGTTCCAAGGTGTTCTATTTTAACAATTCCCTCGAAATTGAAGCATCGACCGACCCTTCTTATTCCCAATATTATTTTCATAATAGTTTGACACTGCAAGAAGGGTCAGTTGATCCTTCTTGTGATCTCCATTATGGATATAGTTGAATTGCTGGATAAATGTTTTCACAATTAGCTACGAAAAGAAGGGGTAGATGATCCTTCTTATCGGAAAGTAGAAGTCGGGACAAACCATTTATATATGTTATAACTTAACGGATTGACCTGTTATTCATACAATGACTGAATATTTTAGACATTGAACTTTTCACCTTAAAATTTTGAACATTTACAAATGAAAATTGCAGTTTTTTTATTTGAAATTCACACTTTTCAAATCCAAAATTGTATTTTTTTATTTGAAATTCACACTTTTCAAATCAAAATTTGCATTTTTTTATTTGAAATTCACACTTTTCAAATAAAAAATTGCATTTTTTTATTTGGAATTCACATTTTTCAAATCAAAATTTGCATTTTCTGATTTGAAATTCACACATTTTGAATTGAAATTCATAGTTTTATAACAAAAAACTGCAATTTTAAGGTTCATAAGTAGTAAAAAAACACACTATTCGAATAGAAAACACACTTTTCAAATCCAATATTGCCACTTTTAGAACCCGTTTTTGCACTTTCGAAAGGTTGATATTGACACTTTCAAAGTCTGAATTCACACTTTCTTAGTCCAAAATTTGCCGAATTCGTCCAAATTTAATGAAATTGGAATTATAGCCTGATAGTCAGTATAGGGTTAATTTTAGGTTTTGTACATGCTTCAATTCCTACTTAGGGTTAGGGTTTTGGACCTTCTAGAATGTTCTTGAAACTCTACATGTGACTATATCCACATGTACGAGAAATGAGAATTGGCGTGGAATCCACTCGGAACTATGGTGATCAACTAAATGGGTCAACATGCAAGAGGCATAAATTCCTCATACAAACTCTAATTGAGGAGATTCTTGTACCATTGGAAAGATATCAATGTGTAGAATACAAAATTTTGGTCTTATGCACATTTCACACCAAAAAATACCATTGAACAATTTTGGATAAAAATACCTTCTTTGTAGCATAATTGTCCTACCTAGTGACATAGAACATGACTTCATGACTCTAGTGGGCCAAACCTCACTCATATTGACCACCTAAGTCACCCTATATCCTAATTATAAACTATTATGGTTCCAAACCACCTTATCTTCGACTTACAAAAAACCCTAATGTTTGTTTTTGGCTGACTTAGGCACATTCCTAGATTAGGGGGCAGTGAGTTCCTTGATTAGGGAAACTTTTCCCTGATTTCAGGATGACTTGAGTCCCATTTCATTTCATAACTGAAACGGATCCACTAATTTAGGTCCTAATTGACATTACATGTCTATCTTTAGCCATTATCACCTTTGTTGATTCTCTTTATGGTTTTGCATTCTTATTCAATAGTTGACTGAGCATCCTTCAGTCAAAACTAGTGGTTGTGAAGTCATGAGTTTGTATAACTTAGTTAAGGAGAGTAAGCATGGATAACTAAGAGCCCTTGGATCTATTTAAACTTTAATAGACTCTTTTAAATTGTATTATGAATTTGAGTTTCCTCTTAACCTAATTTTAATAGCCTTCTTTTAAATATTGTTCACTCCCAATCATTCAAGTTAATGAAATACATCATTATTTTCTTCTTATTTGCTTCTAGATTTTTGTGTAATGATCTATGTTAAGACATTTATTACATGATTAGTTGATTGCTGATTTTATTTTCACAATATTTATAGATTTATTTTATGTTCCTAGATCTATAGTCTCAAATATTATATGGTATCAGAGTTATAGGGGTACTAAACTAGTCAGTGTTCTAGTGATTTTGTTTTGTTAGGGATCAAGCATTTGTAGGTTGCAGCTAGGATTTAGGATCCATCAAAGAGATAATTTGTAGCCATTATATAGATCATTTTAAGCCATCAAAGATCTCATTTTCAACCATTATAAATCTCATTTGTATCCATGGATCTCTTATCTCCCCAACTCAGTTGCTACAGAATTGTTATGCTCAGTCCAGTCTTGTCGAAGGAGGCCCACGAAGCTTCAAAATATATTTCCTATGAGGACATATGCACATACACTAAGAGGATGAAATAGGCATCAAAATATTTGCAACATATGCACTACGAAGTTATATACACAACCATGATCCTGGAATTGCCCCTTTTTACCACACCTACTACCTCTTTTTGTCCTATCTTGCCTTATTTCCACAAACCAAATATATGTATTTCCTCAAGTTGAGCATGAATCCTGACAGGTATGATTTATTATTGCCTATTTTATTAAATTCCTAAGATTGTTATGGTTATGAATTCTATCCTTTGATTTATGCTAACTTGTATTGATTTTATTAAGATAGGCTCAATGCATTAGGTGTAGCAGTCACTCAGCATATGGAAGGAAGGTACGATTCGTGTCAGATGTTACTCCTCAATCTAGATTCCACACATTAATAGAAATAGCATGATCATGTTTACGTAGTGTCTATTGACAGGGGTTCACTTCGTACTATCGCCAAAAAACCATCAACCCAAACTCCCTTATACACCGGCCCAGAAAGGTGTAACCCTTCCCAGCAACACTTGTCGAGAAAGTGCAGTCTCACCCGAGATGGATAAGGGGGCTACTCGAACCAAGTTTCTGCAGTTGTGTAGAGGATATGCACACTTTACCTTCGCACTTACCAGATATTATAACATTCACAGTATACTATTAACTTATCATTCGTAGATTTCCATAAACATTCGGAACAACACATTCGACATACTTATTCCTATTAGCATCACTTATACAAAATATTCGCATCAATCAATATAAACATTCACATAACATGGTTCTCATTCATCATTTCATAAGATTAAAGACAGAGATTACACCATAACTGAACATCTCCATTCATTCACCAAACCTGTGGAGTAAACCTCGCAAAAACTATCAAGACATCATATCGCAGATACAAATGAACCCAAAAGATAGGATGATCATCCAAAACTTCGATGCCCTTAGGATTATAATCCTACTCTATTTACATGCTTTTATCTTATTACATAATAGTCCACATGACCGACTCAACTAATCTAACAATTCTTATGCTTCCGCGAATGCCGCAAAGGGTCCTTTTTTCGCGGAATGACCCTTTCGCACCTGTCAGCTTCCGTCGTTTCAAACTCATGTGAACCGTTACCCGTGGTGCCACCGACCCTTCCACTATGTGTTTCCATGTGCCAGATGTGTTTGACCCCATGATCATACCTACCACAAAGAACGATCATCTGAAAAAGTCCCATCTACCAACGGTCGGGAATGATTGCTGATTTGACAAGGTCTCAACCCTGCAGCTGTCACAGCCTAAACTGCAATACAAACACTCTCTCTTGCACACTCTCTTCCTGCTGGTGTGTCGTCCTGCCACCTATCATCCTACGATTTTATTTATTTATTTTTTTTAGTCCTCATCTGCTTCGTGTCGGATCATGGTGATGGGGATTCATCCTATTCCCATTGACTAATTTAGGTAACAGTACTCCATCCAGACTTTGTAGTTGTATTGCGCCTCCATTGGTGACAAAAGTGATAACATATGGTCCCAACCAGTGCATTTTCAACTTACCACGGTGTTTCGCAAATTTACTATCATACAACAAAACTCTATACCCATTCTGAAAGTGCTTCATCTTGACATGGCGGTCGTGCCACGCCTTCTGGCGGTCCTTTTCTACCTTCTGATGGAACCCTGCGATGAATTGATCTTCGTCAAGTTGTATTAGTTGTGTCAATTGTTCCTCCATCATGCCATCATCGCTCATCCTTGTTGCTGCCACAATGCACAAACTCGATACTATGTATTCCATTGGCATAACTACTTCCTAGCCGTAAACGAGCTTAAATGGGGTCTGGCCAGTCAATTTCTTGCATGTGGTGCGATATGCCCATAGGACCACTAGGATTTTTAGGTCCGAGTCATCGCATTTCACATTGCACACCTTGGTGAGAGAATGCTCCAATATCTTGAACTCCTCAACTGTTTCATTTTCCTGAGGGTGATAAGGTGTACTCTTCTTGTGTTGGATTTGAAATTATTCTATCGTCACGACAATTGTTTGGTTAACAAAGTGCATCCCTTAGTCGCTTGATAATACTTTTGGGCACCCAAACCTAGTGACCACATTGTCAAATAGGAATCGTGTTGCAGTCACAGCAGAACAATCTCTCACTAGTGCAGCTTCCACCCAACGTGTCAAGTAGTCTGTCATAGTGATGATGTACTGTGACCCTATTTGCTTCCCAGGTGGGTTGATGGGTCCCACAAATTCAACGACCCATTTTTCGAAGGCTTGTAGTGTTACTTGTGGTACTAGTGGCATTTCGTCTAGACGTGAGGGCTTCTTGGTTCATTGGCATACGTCACAGCTCCTGATATAGTATGCGGCATCCCCATGCAAGGTTGGCCACCATAGCCCTGCTCGAAGGATCTTCCTCATAGTTTCTCATCCACCATAACGTCCCCCAGTAATTCCATCATGATCTTCCGACAAAATCTGTTCCTATTCATGCAGAAGGACGTATCGTCGCAGAATCTCATCTGGGCCCATTTTATATAACTCTCCTGCAATTAGCTAGAAATCTGCAGCTCGAACAAATAGCTGCTTCTTTTGGCTGGTAGTGAACTCAGACGACGCCTCCCTTGTCGCCAAAAATTGAATTATTTGTTCATAGTGGTTAGACCATGCCAATCCTAAAAAACTGAGCATTCGAAAATCCTTCATCGATGCTCCTTGGTTCCTCTCCTAATTCTATCTGTGAGAGATGATTAGGTCCCGCTTTCAATCGTCCCGGATTTACAAAAATCTCAAAATCGAACTCCTGAAACAGCAATAGCTAGCGGCAGATCTTCCCCCCCAACACAGGATTGTTCACCAAGTTTTTCAATGTGGAATGATCTGTGAACATCTTGAAGTGGCCCCCCAAGAGGTAATGCCGGAATTTCTGCAAAGCATAGACCATCGCCAGCCCTTCCCGCTCAGTGGTCGTATAGTTCCTCCTCACAGTAGACAGTTTTCTACTGGCGAATGCTATCAGGTGGTCAATGTTGCTGGTTCCTAGTTGGGCCAAAATAAAACCAAGTGCGACTGATGACACATCAACGTGTACATGAAATTCCTTCGTCCAGTCCGAAAATGCGAGGATTGGTGCTGCAACCATCTTCTCTTTCAATATGTCCAAGATTTTCTGACATTCCTTGGTCCATTCAAACTTAGCATCTTTCTTTGGTAACTTCTACATGGGTGCTATTATAGCTACATATCCTCAAATCAATTTCCTATAGTAACCGGTATGTCCCAATGTCGCTCGTAATTTTTTGGTTGTCGTTGGTGGTGGGAGGTCGACAATGATGGAAATATTCGCCGGATCTACCAATGTTCCTTCTCTGCAGACAATGTGTCCTAACAATATGTCGAAAGGAGTACAAAAGATACACTTCTTGAGGTTCAAGGAAATTTGGTGTTGTCGACAGCGTTCTAGTATGAGTCTTAAGTTTGTGACATAATCCTTGACTAATCCATATACCGTCCAATCATCCATGTAGACAACGAGGAACTTATGAATATAATATTTGAAGGCTGCTACTACTATTCTGGAAAAGATTGCATGAGCATTCTTTAATCCAAATGGCATCACTATGTACTGAAAGCATCCCCACTCTGTGACAAATGCAGTCTTGTGTCAATCTTCTTTCACAATCTTGATTTGGTGGTAGCCCGAAAATCCATCCATAAAGGAATATATTTCCTAACCTTCTACTCCCTCGAGCACCTCATTTGTGAATGGGGTCGGGAACGGATCGTGTAGGTAGGAATCATTTAGTTTCCTTAGGTCGACACATATTCGTACTTCGTCGTTTTTCTTGTCCTGGTCAACCATTGAACTGATCCATTCTTATTCATCCACTGGTTCT
This sequence comes from Larix kaempferi, assembly GCA_027924585.1. Classification (NCBI taxonomy): domain Eukaryota; kingdom Viridiplantae; phylum Streptophyta; class Pinopsida; order Pinales; family Pinaceae; genus Larix; species Larix kaempferi. Next base: position 2,800,051 of record BSBM01001052.1, on the reverse strand, counting down.
ATAAGTCCTGCCTCCATCATTCTTTCGAGTTCGGTTTGCACCCTCCTTGTATCTCGGGTTCAATCGATATGGCCGTTGCTTAACCGGATTTGCATCAGGTTTCAGGGGGATCCTCATTTCCCCTATGTCTCCAAAAATTCCCTTCATCTATGAGAACTTCGTTGGAAACAAATCCTGAAACTCATGGAGTAACTTAGTCATTTTTGCAATGGTCAACTCATCCCAGTAGTCACCAATGCTTGCGAACTTTGGGTTTTCCTCTAAACCAATGTTCACTTTCTTTATCTTCAATGGTTGCTGAAATTTGTCCAATGGTATATTTGGTGCCACAACACTACAATTTCCCTCTGATTCTGGTACATATGTATCCCTGGGATCATCGTCATCTTCGAGTTCTCCGGTGACGTTGTAGCACTCCATCAGCATTTCTGGTGTCGCAGTCCATTGGAGTTCCATAGATTGTCCGGTCGGTGCCGCTTCAAATATCTTCCCGCAGATCGCCTATAGTGTGTTGTGGATTAATGGATTTTCATCTGAGAATGAGAATGATTGGCTAAATCCAATGGTAAGTTGTTCCCAAGATGTCATCCCACGTAGAAATTCTACTGCAACATACCAGCTCCGTGGTACCTCGTCCAATGTGTGTACGAATGCATGTACCCACTCATGTCATGCTCTCGATCCCCATTGATGTTGATAGGAATCTAGATGTGCCTTTGGGTCTCCTTGTCCATCATATCGCATTTGGTCATTCTCCGCATCTTCGTCGAACCGAACCTCCATGAGGCGTCGACATATTGGAAAAGATGTGATGTTTGATTTCTGCCTTGACCGCCATCACGCAGGAGTAGCCTTCAAGGATTCCTCCAGGGCCAGGATACGTTGTGGTTCTACCACGTTTTCCTCAAATTCTGTGGGAAATGTGCCCAAATTGGGAAATCTGTCATAGGTAGGTAACACATACCCCTCCATGGCTACCCTTCGCAGGGAGTGTGCTATCTATGCACATCTTCGAAAGGACACTTCATGCAACTGGTTCTTCCAATTCTCAATGGCCTCGTCTGAATCGGAGGATGCTGAGCTATCACTGCACCATCCTAATTATCTATTCATGGTGGGATTAACATAATACTCAGAGACGTTGTACAAATTGTCCCACCCTTCTGCAAACTCGTCTTTGGCTGGCTTTGTATAGCAAGCCCTTCCGAAGGGTCTAGGGGTGCGATGACCCTCATTTCCTGATTCTTGAATGACATTATCCTTTTCTTAAAGTTGATAATTGCTTTATTCTCCATAGCCCAGTCTATCCCTAGCAGTACCGGATAGGGACTAGTGTTATCCACAATCTCAATAACACCGAAATCCGCATACATTCTGAGCCCTTCAATTTCAACCGGAAGTTGACATACCCAACCGAGCGGGGTGACCTTGCTCTAGTTCGCTAGTCGTAGCTATATTGGTGACCAGTTCATCAACGGATTTCCCATTGTCTCCCATGTCTGTTTCGTTAGTATATTCATGTCCAAACCCAAATCTAGAATGATGGAGTCAACATCAGATTCTCCAATCTGTGCCGACATCCGCATCTCCCAGCCTGTCATTCTTTTATGTATGCGATTGACACTCTGTTCTAGTCATGCACCTTCCCGTCATTGCAATAGACTAGCTATCTCTTCCAGTGCATCTGTGTCCTTTTCCAAATCAAAGCAACTCCCCAAGAAGGATTTTAGAGTGTTTTCCTTCCTTCGCGACTTCATTGAGTCGAACGTCGGTGGCATGTCATAGATTTCATCTTCAAGAGATGTTGATATATTTGTAACCTCGGAATGTATTTCACCTATGTATTTCATCTATGTATATTGTATTCCTATAGAGATGTTATTATTCCTCTATACGGAAGTGTTTGTATTCCTATAGAGATGTTATTATTCCTCTATACGGAAGTGTCGTCATTTATATTGTAAGTGTCGTAACTTGTACTTGATGGGTTATTAGACCACCTTGATGGGGTCAGGACTGTCAGCATTATGTTATGTGGTTAAGTTGAGGCCTACCTAGTAAAGGTTATTAGGCAAGTCAATTCATGTATAAATAGAGTGCGGGAGGCACTCTATTTGATCATTCGCTTTCTCTCTCACACAGTCATTGGAGAGTGGCGCACTTGTGGAGGAGGAGAAGCTACTTCTAGGAGGACTATCTCTTATTCTTGTGTTGTATCATTGCTCTATCTATCTCTAAGGAAGTTGAGGGGTTTTTCACCTTCTTGGTTTTCCCCAGTGAAACTCTGTGTCTCTTGTGTGCTTGCATTATTGTGTCCACGATTGATATGCTGTAGATATGTTGTAGATATGATGTACATGTTATTCTCTCAGTTAAGATCCTAGATCATACTGAAATTTATGAAAAACTAACATGGTATCAGAGCTAGCTTGAAAGAAGGCATGGTATGGCATTTATGACACTTGTTGCACTTGCGAAGCTAGGGATTGATATAGCAAAAACCAGTCATCATATCACTTTCACTATAAATACATTTCAACAAGGTTTCAGAATTTGAAACTCTTACAGGTAGAAGATAAGATCCCCATGTACCTTGTGTCCGAAGCAAAACTTCTAATTCATTGTACTTTGTGTTTTATGATCTGTACAATCTAGGGTTTCTTCCTCTTCCAGATCTGAGTCATAAACAGGGGACCTAGGAAAAATGGTCATAACTTGGGCTAGGAAGCTCCAAATGAAATTTCATAAAATTGACAAGTAGGGAATGTATTATACTTTCACAGGCCGAAGGTTCAAAGGCCAAAAGTGTACCAGTGACACGTGGAACTCCGTACAAGTTCGCTCTCCTATTTTATCCCATAAACAGGTCATGTTGCGACACTTGGCATAACTCTCTCTTAGAGAATCCAATTAGGTTATACCTATGGGGTTGGAAATATGACAGGTTGGGATACCACAAGTAGAATTTTCAGACTATGTGGATTTGTCATTTCGGAGTTACACTAGAAACAATCAGGTGCATATTTCTGTCAAAACATAATTGGATTTTGAGCACCTTTATTCATGGCTCCAGGAATTAGGGTTTCGGAGAAAGTTGGAATTTTTGTAATCGGAGACCATGGCTGAATGATACTCATCAAAATAGAAATTTAGAGACCAAGTTCAAATTTTTTGGTTGGGCATAAGGCTGGGCTTGATCAAACCCTAGTTCGAGACTTTGATCGGAAAACTGGAAAATTAGGGCTTCTGCAAAAGTTGGAATTTTTTAAGTCTGTGACCACGGCTGGAAGCTACTCAGAAAAATCGAAGTTTAGAGATTTGGATTGAACCGTTTGGTTGGGCAGAAGGGTGGGATTTATCAAACCCTAGTTCAGGAGCCTCTCCAGAAGATCTGGAAGTTTCAAAGGCAATTTTGAGGGGTGAAACTTTGCAGTTTTCAAATTCTGAGTATACGAGCTTGATCAGCTCATCAAGGTGCATCTTTCTATCCTTTCAAAAGTTTGAAATTCAAAGTTTGAATTTTTAGGGTTTCTCTGACAAACCCTAATCCATCTCTAGATCCAGTTTCTGCAAATCAAATGGATTGGGTTAATCCTAGAAGAGAATGGATTGGTCACATGCAGAAGTGAAGAAGTTCCAGTTTCAGAGGGAGATAAGGCTAAGGCCTTACATAAGAAGATTACAAGGAATCTCGATAGGTATGTCTCGATATCTGCTCATGATTAAGTGTATGCTATGTTTGTCTTCATTAAGGTTAGTACAATCTTGATTAACTTTAGACTTGTCGTATCACCTTAATAAAATTATGAATGCACGATAGAAGATATTCATTGATTAGGGTTTTGACACTTATGATTGTACTAATGCATTGTGGTGTTGTATGAGGTTGATGTTGTCCGCTAACATGAAAGGTACGTCAAGAAAGAAAAATCATGTTCCAGTTCAAGAACATATGACCATGGTGACATGAAGACAAAGGTTCATCCATTGCCATGGATCACATAGAAGATCTACTTACGAGGTATGTATAACTTGGATCTATAATGGTTAACCTATGAGATATACAGGTTACTAGCACAATTCATTGAAGAGAACAAGAAGACATTAGGCGGGTATGTTAGACATAACTAGCTAGCATGCTAATCCAGGTATGTTTTTCCTATATCAAGTTAGAATCCTACCTTGTGTTAGGATCTCTTATATAAGTATACATGGCATGATTGATAATGATTATTCATTGAAGTTAGTAATCATGGGTTTAGGCATATTATGCTTCTTACTTTTATTGATGATATGACTAACCAGAAAAGTCCTTTGGTCAAATAAGAATATGCATGAGTAAAAGAATTATTCCCTGAAACCTTGAATACTAATGTTTATAATCTGTGTTTGAAATGATCATGACTATACATGTTTAAGATTATTGTGTTTTGATTATACAAATGAATGTATGATTATGTATGAGATCTCGAAGGTAACACAATGATGATACTAGTAAACATGCATAGTGATCAAGGATGGATATAAGTTCAAGGACAGGTAATCCAACAAGCAAAGATCAAGAGGGAGCACACTCCAGTAGTTTCTGCAAGGATGCAGACATTAAGAGGGATTTGACCACTTCTCACAATCCACATCAGAATGGAGTTTCAAAAAGGAAGCAAAGACTGAGAGGGAGTCCACCCTACAACCAAACAAAGATAAGTATTTGAAATGTCATTTCTTGCACATTTGTTTGTTTAAATAATATTGTTCAATGATGTATATGCTTATGTTCCTAGACTTAGGGTGTGTATTATGCATATTAGAATAATTGCATTAATGAACAGTAGACTACTAATATGCATCTAATGGGTAAGTGGCCTATGGCACTGTACAACATTCCATTGCTACCTATCTAGAATGAAACCTCTTTGTTGACATGTTCGGAGTTGTGCACACTCTTAACAATGTTCTGGTAGAGATTGGAAGGCATCTAGAAAGTTACGGGATATGGATAAATGTTGTATTAAAGCATTGGCTAAGATAATTGCGTGACTGTATGACATATTTATTTATGTGTAAGAATTTTTTCTGAAAACTATGAGATGTTTTCTAATCATGCAATTTCACTTGTTTTGTAGGAAAGATCGTATACCATCACCTACAAAAGAAGGACTACAACATTTGTTCAACAACAAAGTTATCTATTGAAGTTACCAGGATTCAGGAAGAATGCGATGATCGAGGAGTACCAATCAAGCATGAAGAATGATGTTTGGGATGCATGTTGAATATTGTAACTTCTAAGAATATTATATTTGTATATTATTTATTCCGGAGATGTTCCATACCTCCGATGTGATTATACTATGAATCCGGAGATGTTTATTCCTCCGAATTGGTTGTGGTAACTAGGGTTATTAGACCCACCATGTGGGGGTCGGCCCAGTCAGTTATAATGGGGTATTTAAACTAATGGTTAAATACGAGCCTACATGTACTTGTGTAAAATACATATCAGAGTAGTGTATAAATAGAGGAGGTGTGTTCCTCATTATACACACTCACTCACTTGAGGATAGCGCACTTGTGGAGGAGAGGTCTGCTATTGTGGAGGAGGAGATCATGTCTCAGGGTTTCATCTTTGTATATTGCTGGTCATCTATATTGAGGAAGCTTTGCTGGGTTTTCTACCCCATGAGGGTTTCCCAGGATAAATCTCTGTCTCTTGTGTTTATGTTGTGCTTGTTGTTTCTTCAGTGATCCTGTATATGCTATTATTGTGAAATGGAATGTAATGCTGCTATTTTCTGTCTTAGCATATTGAATTCTAACATGGTATCAGAGCTAACCTGAAGGAAGACAAGGTATGGCACTAACGACACTTGCTTTACTTACGACAATTTGAAGGTCAGGGTTTTACATAGCAAAAACCAGTCATCGTAGAACTTTCTCTATAAATCCGTTTTGGCGAATTTTTCGGATCTGAAATTGTTACAGGATGAATATTAAATCTACAGGTACCTTGTGTCCAAAGGAAAACCTCTAATTCGTTGTACTTTGTGATTTATGATCTGTACAATATAGGGTTTCTACCTCTTCCAGATCTGAGTCAAAATCAGGTGACCTTGGGAAAAAGGTCATATCTTGGGCTAGGAAGCTCCAAATAAAATTTAGTAAAAGGTGACAGGTAGTACACAGTATGTACTATCTCAGAAAACTTTTTTAGAGGCCGAGGTTGAACCAGTGACACGTGGCACTCCATACAAGTTCGCTCTCCTGTATTATCCCATAAACAGGTCATGTTGCGACACTTGGAATAACTCTCTCTCAGAGAGTCCAATTGAGGTCAGACCTATCAGGATGGAAAGATAACAGGCCTAGATACCACAGGAAATTTTTTCAGAGGCCAAGGTTCAAACAGTGACACGTGGCACGCCGTACAAGTTCGCTCTTCTGTTTTATCTCAAAACAGGTCACGTTGCGACATTTGACATAACTCTCTATCAGAGAATCCAATTGAGGTCAGACCTATCAGGATGGAAATATAACAGGTCAGGCTATCTCAGAAAACTTTTTCAGACCCTGTGTATTGAAAAGTTTGGAGTTACACCAGAAACAATCAGGTACATATTTCTGTCAAAACATAATTATTTTTTAGTACCTTTATTCATGGCTTCCGGAATTTAGGGCTTTGAAGAAAGTTGGAATTTTTGTAAACGGAGACCACGGCTGAATGCTACTCATCAAAATAGAAATTTAGAGACCAAGATCAGATTTTTTGGTTGGGTAGAAGGCCGGGCTTGATCAAACCCTAGTTCGGGACTTTGATCAGAAAAGTGGAAAATTAGGGCTTCTGTAAAAATGGGAATTTTTGAAATCTGTGACCATGGCTTGAAGCTCCTCAGAAAAATAGAAGCTTAGAGCTTTGAATCAAACATTTTGATTGGGCAGAAGAGTGGGATTCATCAAACCCCAGTTCAGGGTCACGTCCAGTGAATCCGGAAGTTTCAAAGGCAAAATTGAGGAGTGAAACTTTGCAGTTTTCAAATTCTGAATATATCAGTTTGATCAGCTCATCAAGGCGCATATTTCTATCCTTTCGGAAGTTTGAAATTCAAAGTTTGAATTTTTGGGGTTTCTCTGACAAACCCATATCCAGCTCCAGGTCCAGTTCTTGCAAATCAAGTGGATAGGGTTAATCCTAGAAGAAGATGGATTGGTCACCTGCATAAGTGAAGGAGTTCCTGTTTCAGAGGGAGATGAGGCTAAGGCTTTACATAAGGAGATTACAAGCGATCTCGACAGGTATGACTCATCGAGGTATGTTTTGAGATTTGTTCATGATTAAGTTTATGGTATGTTTGTCTTCATGTTATTACGGTTAGTACAATCTTGATTTTAGATTTGTTGTATCACCTTAACAAAATTATGAATGCATGATAGAAGATATTCATTGGTTAGGGCGTTGACACTTATGATTGTACTAATGCATTATGATGTTGTGTGAGGTTGATGTTGTCTGCTAACAAGATACAGGTACATCACAAAAGACAAATCAGGTTCCATGACCATGAAAACATGAAGACAAAGACTCATCCATAATCTTTGTTCTACTTACGAGGTATGTATGACTTTGTTATATTATGCTTAACCTATGAGACATGCAGGTTCTAGCTCAGGATCTCTAAATCATTGAAGAGATTGTTTAGGTATGTTGTACATAACCAAGTAGGTATACTAATCCAGGTATGTTTCCCATGAATCTTACCTTGTGTTAGGATCCCTTATATAAGTATGCTTGGAATGATTGGTTATGCTTATTCATAAAGTTAGTAATCAAGGGATTATGCATATTATATCTTTTATCTTGATTGATGATATGCACGAGTAAAAGAAGACTTCCCTGAAATCTTGAATACTAATGTTTATTAACTATAATCATGACTATACATTTTCAAGATTATTTAGTACTATAATGTTTTGATAGCATTTAGAATATACTAATGAGTATATGTTTGTGTATGAGATCATGAGGATGACTCTTGAGCATGCACAGTGGTACAGAATGAATAGAAGTTCAAAAGACATACAGAAGATCAAGCGGGAGGCAACCACACAAACATAAAAGGATGAATGATGAGCTCTGAACAAGCGATGGATGTTCAACAAAAGATTTACAAATAAAACACACTATAGAAAGCTTGTGGTTAAGAGATTCTCTTAGAAAGAGGAATAGAATCATGATGAGATGTTTTGACCATTCTCTTAATAATGTAATCAGGTTCTGTATGGGTTCCCAGGATCGGTAGTCAATTGATGAGCTTAATGATCATCATGGGTGATGTGGATCTCAACCTTAGCTACAAGGTTGAATATGGTTTCTATACACATATGACATGGATGCAAGAAGGAACTCACCACAGAGTTCGAATGATTTTGAGACTCATATTAGTAGACCCATCTGACGAGAGATGGCACAGATAGATATGCAGAAGATCACTCAATGCTGAGTGAGAATAATGGACAATTGATAGCTTCATGACAAAGCTTGGGCTTTACCAGAAGTAAAGTTGTTCCTAACCTTTACCTTAAGGTTGTGGATGATGAACCTATCATACCATTATTGTATGACGATGATCTCTTTCTGACAAGGAATGAGAAACAGGTCATGAAAATGGCTGCAGAAATGAAAATGAAAGATCTCGGATTAATGCACTACTTCTTAGGTCTAGAAGTATGGCAAGATCCAAAAAGAATTTTTTAAATCAAGGTAAGTATGCTGTGAAGTTTCTAAAAAGATTTGATATGTTGGAGTATAAAGCCATGGCCACTCCCATGGACTCCAACTTGAAGTTGTTAGTTAATGACTCATCGTATTTAGTGGACCTAACCCTATTTAGACAAATCATTGGGTCATTGATGTATTTAACAAATACTAGGCCAAATATATGCTTTACTGTAAATACCCTAAGTCAGTATCTAGTAGAACCTAGAAAGGTTCACTTAATAGCTACAAAGCATGTAGTGAGGTACCTAAAAGGTACATTAGATTTTTGGTCTATGTTATCTTGGAGGTCATGAACTCCGTTTACATGGTTACTCAGATTCTGATTGGGCAGGAAGTGTCTCAGACAGAAAGAGTACATCAGGTAGATGTTATAGTCTTGAATCTGCCATGATCTCATGGTTCAGCAAGAAACATTCTAGTGTGGCTCTCAGTACTGCTGAAGTAGAATATATGGCTGTCTGCTCTGCCAGCTGTGAAGCAGTATGGCTTCAGAAGCTTTTATATGGAGTGTTTGACTTAGAAATGGATCCCACTGTGATTATGTGTGATAATCAAAGCTGCATTAAGATGTCTGAATATCATGTGTTCCACAATAAGTCAAAACACATTGAGATCCGATACTTCTATATTCGAGACATGGTGCAGAGAGGAGCTATCAAGCTCGAGTATATAAGCACTGAGGATCAGATTGCAGATATCCTGACTAAACCTTTGTCTCGAGTAAAGTTTGAATACTTCCGAGACAAGCTTGGTATAGTCTAGAAGGACCCTCCTCGAAAGGGGGAGTAGTATAGTACTTGATAACAAGTCTGTCCCTTAAATTTTGTTTTGTTGCACTTAGTTACTTAGAATTATTTAGATTTAGAACTTCTATATATCTTTTTTTTTTTATGTATACATGTTTTTGATGTGATGTATACATGTTTTGATACATGCTAGATGTATACAAGTTTTGATGTGATGTATACATGTTTTGATGTATTAGTGAAAATACATGCTTTGATGTGATGTATACATGCTTTGATGTATTAGTGAGAATACATGCTAGATGTATACATGTTTTGATGTGATGTATACATGTTTTGATTATACATGCTAGATGTATACATGTTTTGGTGTGATGTATACATGTTTTGATTAGTGATGTATACATGTTTTGATGTGATACATGCTCTTGGATATTTGTACCTGTATAGATGAGAATACAGTTGAGGGGATTGGATCATCCCTGGACTTTTAGTCCTAAAGAGAGCCGTAGACGTGAGGTCTCCGAGAATGAAGTCCTTGGTGGACTTGAGGGGATTGGATCATCCCTGGACTTTCAGTCCTAAAGAGAGCCGTAGACGTGAGGTCTCCGAGAATGAAGTCCTTGGTGGACTTGAGGGGATTGGATCATCCCTAGACTTTCAGTCCTAAAGAGAGCCGTAGACGTGAGGTCTCCGAGAATGAAGTCCTTGGTGGACTTGAGGGGATTGGATTATCCCTGGACTTTCAGTCCTAAAGATAGCCGTAGACGTGAGGTCTCCGAGAATGAAGTCCTTGGTGGACTTGAGGGGATTGGATCATCCCTGGACTTTCAGTCCTAAAGAGAGCCGTAGACGTGAGGTCTCCGAGAATGAAGTCCTTGGTGGACTTGAGGGGCTTGGATCATCCCTGGAATTTCAGTCCTAAAGAGAGCCGTAGACGTGAGGTCTTCGAGAATGAAGTCCTTGGTGGACTTGAGGGGATTGGATCATCCCTGGACTTTCAGTCCTAAAGAGAGCCGTAGACGTGAGGTCTCCGAGAATGAATTCCTTGGTGGACTTGAGAGGATTGGATCATCCTTGAACTCAAGTTCTAAAGTGAGCCGTAGACAGGTGTCTCCGAGAATAGAGGGAAGGACTGCATCGTCCTTGGACCTTGGTTCAAAATGCACATGATTGGATTAATCATCCTTAGACAGTAAATCCAGGAAGGATAGTCTTAAATGTGATTGTGATTGGATTAATCATCCTTAGACAGTAAATCCATGAAGGATAGTCTTAAATGCGATTTTGGTTGGATTAATCATCCTTAGACAGTAAATCCAGGAAGGATAGTCTTAAATGCGATTGTGATTGGATTAATCATCCTTAGACAGTAAATCCAGGAAGGATAGTCTTAAATGCGATTGTGGTTGGATTAATCATCCTTAGACAGTAAATCCACGAAGGATAGTCTTAAATGCAATTGTGATTGGATTAATCATCCTTAGACAGTAAATCCAGGAAGGATAGTCTTAAATGCGATTGTGGTTGGATTAATCATCCTTAGACAGTAAATCCAGGAAGGATAGTCTTAAATGTGATTGTGATTGGATTAATCATCCTTAGACAGTAAATCCAGGAAGGATAGTCTTAAATGTGATTGTGGTTGGATTAATCATCCTTAGACAGTAAATCCAGGAAGGATAGTCTTAAATGCGATTGTGATTGGATTAATCATCCTTAGACAGTAAATCCAGGAAGGATAGTCTTAAATGCGATTGTGGTTGGATTAATCATCCTTAGACAGTAAATCCAGTAATTCCGAAAGGAAGGATAGTCTTAAATATGATTGTGGTTGGACTAATCATCCTTAGACAGTAAATCCAGTAATTCCGAAAGGAAGGATAGTCTTAAATATGATTGTGGTTGGACTAATCATCCTTAGACAGTAAATCCAGTAATTCCGAAAGGAAGGATAGTCTTAAATATGATTGTGATGAGATTGATCCAGTAATTCCGAAAGGAAGGATCATGTATATAGATGATGATGCTGATGATCGTGTGATGACGATGCTGATGATCGTGTGATGACGATGCTGATGATCGTGTGATGATGATGCTGCTGATCGTGTGATGACGATGTTGATGATCGTGAGATGACGATGCTGCTGATCGTGTGATAACGATGCTGATGATCGTGTGATGACGATGCTGATGATCGTGTGATGACGATGCTGCTGATCGTGTGATGATGATGTTGATGATCGTGAGATGACGATGCTGATGATCGTGAGATGACGATGCTGATGATCGTGTAATGACGATGCTAATGATCGTATGATGACGATGATGCTGATCGTGATGGTCTAGATGATGATGTTGATGATCGTGAGGATCCAGACGTTGATGTTGCTATAGTTGTTCGAGTGCTGCAGAAGATAAAGACTCAGTACTGAAGATGTTGATGTTCCAGTAACTGGTTGAGTTACTGATGATGTTAAGAAAGCTTCCAATGATTTATAGATGTATCATGTATGATGTATGACTCGTTGCTCCTGCAGATGTTGTTATAATATCCTTCTCGTTAAGGGGGAGTGTTGAATATTGTAACTTCTAAGAATATTATATTTGTATATTATTTATTCCGTAGATGTTCCATACCTCCGATGTGATTATACTATGAATCCGGAGATGTTTATTCCTCCGAATTGGTTGTGGTAACTAGGTTTATTAGACCCACCATGTGGGGGTCGGCCCAGTCAGTTATAATGGGGTGTTTAACCTAATGGTTAAATACGAGCCTACATGTACTTGTGTAAAATACATATTAGAGTAGTGTATAAATAGAGGAGGTGTGTTCCTCATTATACACACTCACTCACTTGAGGATAGCGCACTTGTGGAGGAGAGGTCTGCTATTGTGAAGGAGGAGATCATGTCTCAGGGTTTCATCTTTGTATATTGCTGGTCATCTATATTGAGGAAGCTTTGCTGGGTTTTCTACCCCATGAGGGTTTCCCAGGATAAATCTCTGTCTCTTGTGTTTATGCTGTGCTTGTTGTTTCTTCAGTGATCCTGTATATGCTATTATTGTGAAATGGAATGTAATGCTGCTATTTTCTGTCTTAGCACATTGAATTCTAACAATGCAGTCCCAAGACTTGAAGGGAAGTCTGTTGTGACTTCCAAATGGATCTACAAGATCAAGCATGCTGCAGATGGTAGCATAGAGAAATAAAAAGTGATATTTGTAGTTCGTGGCTTTTCCCAGAAAGAGGGGATAGACTATGAAGAGACTTTTGCTCCTGTATCCAGATACAATTCCATCAGATCAATACTTGCTCTGTCTGCAGTGATGAAGTTGAAGATACACCAGATGGATGTCAAGACAACTTTCTTGAATGGTGTAATCGAGGAGGAAGTGTATGTGGTGCAGCCACTTGGTTTTAAGACACATGACAGGGAGTCATATGTGTGCATACTGAAGAAATCCTTGTATGGCTTGAAGCAAGCTCCTAGGACTTGGTATGGTAGGATAGACAACTTTCTATTTAGTTTGGGCTTTATTAAGAGTAAATCAGATTCCAACCTTTACTACAAGGTTGAGGAAGGCAATCCTGTGATACTACTCTTGTATGTGGATGACCTGTTTGTAACAGGAGAGAATGGATTGATTGAAGATACCAAGATGAAGCTTGCTGCCGATTTCAAGATGAAGTACTTGGGTATGATGCCCTACTTTCTAGGCATGGAGGTGTGGCAGAGTGCAGATGGAATCTTCCTTGGACAGGGGAACTATGCAGTAGAGATCCTGAAGAGGTTTAGGATGATGGATTGTAAGGCCATGGCCACACCTATGGTATCAAACCTGAAGCTTCTGTATGATGCTTCATCTGATCCGGTTGATGTCACGATGTATCGTCAGATGATTGGGTCCTTGATGTACCTGATGAATACGAGACCAAATATTTGCTTTGTGGTGAACACATTGAGCCAGTTCCTGACGGATCCCAGAGGTGTTCACCTGGTTGCTGTAAAGCATATTATGAGGTTCCTGAAGGGTACAATTGATTATGGGCTCAAGTATGATGTGAATCAAAAGTTAAACCTGCGGGGTTATGTTGATTCAGATTGGGCAAGCAGTGCTGCAGATAGGAAGAGCACATCTGGGTGCTGCTTCAGTATGGGATCAAGTGTGATATCTTGGTTCAGCAGGAAGCAGTCCTACGTAGCACTGAGCATAGCCGAGGCTGAGTATGTTGCATCTTGTTCAGCTAGTTGTGAGGAGTATGGCTGCGGAAGCTACTATCTGAGCTATTTGATCTCCCGCTGGAGGCTATTGGTATGTTTTGTGACAACCAAAGTTGTGTGAAGCTGTCTGAGAACCCGGTGTTCCACGAAAAGTAGAAGCACATTGAGATCAAATATCACTATATCATGGATATGGTGCAAAGAGGAGCACTAAAGCTCCTGTATGTTGCAACGGATGAGCAGACTGCAAATGTGCTGACAAAACCACTAGCTAGAGTGAAGTTCAAGTACTTCAGAGAGAGGCTTGGTGTTCTTCATATTGACAACACTTAGAGGAAGAAGTGATGGACACATTTGCTGGAACCATTCCAAGCATGGTGAGAGGAGGATCCTTCCCATGGTTATGGATGTAAGCGCTGGATGATGAGCATCAGGATGATGATCCAGTTACTGCTCTATATATGCATCATGTTGGATGCTTGTTATGATCAGTTAGATCATGTATATATATATGCATCATGTTGGATGCTTGGACCATGTATCTGTATATGTATCAGGTGGATACGTTGTATGATCAGATAGATCATGTATGTTGATGTATATTAGGTGGATACATTGTATGATCAGGTGGATCATATATAATGATATGTATTAGGTAGATACTTGGTATTCATCAGGTAGATGCACTATATGATCAGGATGATCATGAATGACGAGCTTCAGTATGTTTCTCTAGATGACATGCATCAGGACGATGCAATGATGATGATCAGGATGATCATGTGTACATCAGGATAATGTATGGTGAGTATCAGGTTGATACTATGTGGCCATGGATAGGTTGTGCAGGTGAGCATGTAAGTTGACCTGGGAGATCCAACAGGTAGAGCTGTGTGCTCGTAATAGCCTGGGATGCTCTTTCGAGGCATTTCTCTGGGAGGACATATAATAACACCCTGGGAGATCCGATAGGTAGATTTGTGTGCTCGTAACAGCCTGGCATGCTCTTTCGAGGTTTTGTCATATGGCATGTAATGTGTCCTTGGGAGATCCGACAGGTAGAGCTTTGTGCTCGTAACAGCCTGGGATGCTCTTGCAATTTTTTGCCATGACCACATGTAATGTGCCCTTGGGAGATCCGACAGGTAGAGCTGTGTGCTCGTAACAGCCTGGGATGCTCTTGCAAGGTTTTGTGTTGATACCACATGTAATATGATCCTAGGAGATCCGAAAGGTAGAGATGTGTGCTCGTAACAGCCTGGAATGCTACAACCAGGTTTTGTGGTGGGGTCACATGTAATATGCTCCTGGGAGATCTGACAGGTAGAGTTGTGTGCTCGTAACAACCTGGGATGCTATAGCCAGGTTTTGTGACGCACGTAATAAGTCCTGAGGATTCCACAGTATGGCCAATGATGATGAAGACCTACAGGTGGTGGGCCTACATCCAGTATGAAAAAGGACTAGCTCTGTAGAACTTCCTATGATGAGTAGATCGGAGATTGATTGAGATAGCAGTAGTAACGATGATGATAATTCGAGGATGATGATTCGCTGATGATGATCCAAAGAAGAAGACTTGTGCTAGCAAATCTGTGTCGAGAAATACCTTCCTAGTTAAGAGGGAGTGTTGATGTATATGTAGCTTAGGAATGTATTTCACCTATGTATTTCATCTATGTATATTGTATTCCTATAGAGATGTTATTATTCCTCTATACAGAAGTGTTTGTATTCCTATAGAAATGTTACTATTCCTCTATACGAAAGTGTCGTCATTTATATTGTAAGTGTCATAACTTATACTTGATGGTTTATTAGACCACCTTGATGGGGTCGGTCATGTATGAGTCATGTGGGTAAAAGGGTTATTAGACCACCCTAGTGGGGGTCAACCCTATCAGCATTATGTTATGTGGCTAAGTTGAGGCCGACCTAGTAAAGGTTATTAGGAAATTCAAGTCATGTATAAATAGAGTGCAGGAGGCACTCTATTTGATCATTCACTTTCTCTCTCACACACTCATTGGAGAGTGGCGCAATTGTGGAGGAGGAGAAGCTGCTGCTAGGAGGACTATCTCTTATGCTTGGGTTGTATCATTGCATATTCAGCATCCTGTGTGTTAGTTGTAATTGATTAGCATATAGGGCGACCAACATTTTGGCGTTGTTGTTGGGGATGGTAATTGATAGACATAGATAGTAGTTGATTTCTTGATTTCATTTTAGTTTTGATTATTTGAAGCATGCATGAATACAAGAAGAACAAATTGGGAACCCCCTCAAAATGCTAACATTGAAGGTGGAAGAGGTTGTGGCCATAACCAAGGTCTGGGAAAACAGACATTCATTGACGATATAATTGCTAAAGTTGATTCTTCTACCAGATTACCGTGGACATATTTAGGAAGAGGAAACTTCGTTCCTCCTAATATTGAAACATCTACATCAACTATGGAGAACGCAATGAGACCTTCAACTCCTGTTCCAAAGAAGAAACCTCTTGAAGACAAGGGAAGTCTTGTGGGTGCACTGGATAGAGAGGATATTTATCATATTAACAGGAATAGAGTCACTAAAGAACAGTGGTTGGAACATCACCGAGAAGTAGAAGAATAAAGAAGGTGATAAGAAGAATGGAGGAGAGAAGAAGAAGCAAAAACAGAGCAAGAAAGAGCGAAAGAACCATTAAAATTTTGGAACGACATGGAAAACGGAGAACGTGAAGTAAATAATGAATTCCATGAGGAGGAGGTGGAAGATAATCAGCAAGGTGACACTATTGTCACACTAAATTCCCTATCCTCCAGACACTAGGGGTGACCCCTATGAAGAATAGTTCACCCTCAGTTCTCCCAAACTTCCATGGTAAGTCCTTTGAAGATCCAAATGAATTTCTTTTTGAGTTTGGCATCCTCTGTCACAGTTACGACTACACCTCCAGTGAGCAGAAACTGAAACTATTCCTAGCCACCCTGAAAGGAAATCATGATCTGTGTTGGTTCATGAGTCTGGGTCGTGAGACCATTACTACTTGGGATCAAATGAAACAAACTTTCCTTTCTAAATATCAAGAGTATTGCAGAACCAGAGATAGGAAGGAAGAGTTGTTTAAAATGCTTCTGAAAGAAGAGGAGAGCCTGGAATATTTTGTTGAGAGGTTGTTGTATAATTTACAAAGGTCTGGTCATACCAAGATAGGAAAAGATGTACTCAAGATCATCCTACTGAGAGGTATCAGAGAAGATTTCATAGACATGTTGAATTTGCTGGGGAAGGGGGATATTTCAAAAGAACCCTTTGACAAGATCATTAATTTATGTCAGATATATTCAAGAGGGTCCTCCAGAACCAACAATCGGGACAAGGAATGAGATAGAGATGTCTTCACTAGAACACAAAACTCATCTAGTGGAGGCACCACTCAGGCAGAAATAGGCAACCTTCTGGAGAATTTCAAAATAGATATGATGAGCTTCATTTCCTCAGAATTAGATGTCTTGAGAGAAAAACAGAGGCAAGCAATAGAAGATCTGGCACTTGGTGTATTCTATGCCAAATGCAGAAAGAAGCACCCACTGAAATAATGTCCGCTTGACAAAGTGAAGGTATGTCGGATATGTGAATTGGATCATGATACCAAGGAATTTCCTTCATTACCCAAAGTCAAATCAGTCCTGTAGGCATCTACTTCAGACTTGGAACAAGCTTATCTAATAATTGCTCAGAAGAAGCCTTGGCAGCCTCGAAAACCAAGGTATGAACCCAGATCCACCATTTTTCTTGAATAATATGAATGGTATGAATAATATGAATACACAATTCCCTTCACATTATTCTCACAACCAATGGCATCGATCTCAAAATTCAATGCAAAATATTAATCCTTGGACTCCATGGGCACAACAATCGAACCAGAAAGCTCCCTAGTCTCCCCACTAGAGAAATTCTTACCCAGGAAATAATTTTCCTCATCACCAGACTCATTATCAATAGTATCCTCCTCAACAGTATCCTCACCAACAACATCAGCAGCCACAACTGCAACTCCAAAACAATGTCGCACCTATGAATACACCATTGTGACCACAACTTCCTGCACAACCTAACCCCAACCCGAATAATAAAGCAGTTCATCAAATTGAGACTAACAACATGCTTGCTTATTCCATTTCCCCAATTCCCTGCAACGACATACATTTACGATCAGGGAGGGTAGTGGAACCCATCATCATTGAGGATGTTCCATCCTCTGTGATAGAAGCAAGAATGGATCAACATTTTGAGAATTCAGTCAACTCAACCATCCCCATCATTGAGGATGCTGACACTCCTACTGAAACATTAGCTGAAATATAGGGAGCAATACACGATGAAACACAACCTACATAGCTAACAAGATAACCACCATATCCTGAACGATTGGCCCTACAAAATACTCTGGAACAACCTCGATTCAACCTCTTAGGACAATTTAAAAATCTATATGTTAAAATTCCACTGTTACAATCCCTCCATGGTGTGCCCATTTATGCCAAGATCGTTAGAGATTTGTGTGTAAAGAAACTAGGAAGAAAGCCTAGGGATCCTCCCACTTTCCATGTAATGGGAAAACTCTCCGAATTAATAATGGGGAAGACTCCTTTGGCTAAATATGATGACCCTAGAAACTCTACGGTTACAGTTCACATAGGACACACTCAGATACCTAATGTTTTGGTAGATTTAGGCGCAATTATTAATGTTATGACCATCAAAACTGTGGAGAAACTTGGACTCATTAATCTTCGTCCAACCCCTACCATATTAGAACTTGCTAACAGATCAACAATCAAGCCCGAGGGAATCCTGGACGACCTCGTAGTCTCTGTCGATTCGTGGGAATACCTTGTGGACTTCTTGGTTTTGCAATCGAAGTCACAACTGGGGGACACCCGTTGATCCTGTGAAGACCTTGGTTAGAAATAGAAGATGCTTGCATCAGCTGCCGGTCAGGGTCGATGAATATCTCAGACAGGACTGACATTAAAATCCTGACTTTATACCCTCCATCCTGACCAAGCTTAGAAGCTGAAACTCCACTTTGGGTGGATCTGGAGGAAGAAGAAGGCGTTCATCCATTGTTAACAATAGGGAGAGACTTAACATTTAAGGATGAAACATAGGATGACACTATTAATAGTTTCATCAGTGAGCCCACATCTGTCAATAAACATGTTTACGAGATTCTAAATAACACTTTAGATGAAAATGAACAAGGAAATCTAACAGAAGAGACTCTAGTCAGTGATGCCAACATAATTCCAGTACTTAAAAATTTGAAAAGCATCCCAGTAGAAATTGATCCAGGAAAAACATTGAACATTAACCCGAATCTTGCGCCCAATGAGTTGGAATGCCTGATCACTCTGTTGAAAAAACACAGGGGAGCTTTTGCACAGGAATACACAAATATGAAGGGTATCCCCTCTAATGTGTGTACCCACCACATTTACATCAAAAGCGACTCCAAACCAGTGTGCCAACCACAACGAAGGATGAACCCGAACTTAAGAGACATAGTGAAGGAAGAAATCCAAAAAAAATTGGAAGCAATATTTATACAGCCAATTTTAGACAGCGAGTGGGTTTCTCCACTCGTGATCGTACCAAAAAAGAATGGGAAATCGAGAGTCTGTGTAGATTGCAGAGAATTGAATAAAGTAGCATAGAAACACCACTTCCCCCTACCTTTTATTGATCAGGTTCTTTAACACCTTTTATGGAAAGAAGTATTTTCCCTTCCTGGATGGATTTTGTGGTTATAATCAAATCCAAATAGCTCCAGAAGACCAAGACAAAACCACCTTCACCTGTCCCTGGGGCACTTTTTCATACAGGGTACTTCCTTTTTGTTTGTGTAATGCACCGACCACATTTGAGAGAGTGGTGATTAGGATCTTTTCCAAGATGGTAAACGATGGCATGGAAATTTTTATGGATGACTTCACGCCATACGGTAGTAGTTTCGATGAAGCATTGAAAAATTTAGCGAAATTTTTAGAACACTGTGAATAAACCCATGTATCTTTAAGCATTGAAAAGTGCCATATGATGATGAGCGAGGGTGTAGTTCTGGGGCACTTCATCTCTACTAATGGTATCCAGGTAGACCCATCCAAAATTAGGGTAACTGAAAACATACCCACTCCTGGAACACAAAAAGAGGTACGTAGATTCCTAGGGCATGCTGGTTGCTACAGAATATTTATAGAATTTTTTTCCAAACTGGATTCTCCTTTATTCACCCTGTTGATGAAGGATGTACAGTTTGATTGGATTGATGCATGCCAAATAGCGTTTACTGAACTTAAGAAAATGTTGTCCACAACACCCATCTTATGAGGACCCAAATGGGGTCTGCCTTTTCATATCTCCTCAGATACTTCAGATACTTCCATTGGAGCAGTATTAGGACATCAAGAAGGTCATGCTCCATATGCAATTTATTACATCAGTAAGAACCTGGCCCCTGCTAAACTGAACTACACTGTTACAGAGAAAGAGTTCCTTGCCATTGTTTATGCCATCAATAAATTTATACACTACATCACTAGATATTCCACTTTTTTGCACATTGATCACTCAGCCATCAAGTATTTAATGAATAAACCTATTACGAATGCTAGAGTAACTAGATGGCTGTTACTATTACAAGAATTTGACAGACCGGGAAAGGAAAACACTGTTTCTAACTTTTTATCTCGACTTACTAACAATGATGACAGTTTACCAGTCGAAGATTCCTTCCTTGATGAACATTTGTTTGCAGTCTCATCTCATTCCCCATGGTATGCAGATGTTGCTAATTGTTTGGCTGCAAGAAAGCTTCCAGCACATCTATCAAAGAGAGAAAAAAGAAATATCATACAACAAAGTGCTAGTTACTGTTGGTTAGATGGACATCTTTTCTACACAGGCGCTGATTTGGAAATCAGAACATGTGTAAGAGAGGATGAAATTTTTAGTATATTGAAAGCTTTCCATGATGAGCCCTGTGGGGGACATTTTTCTAACAAAAGGACTGGTCATAAGGCACTAAGGATGGTATATTTTTGGCTAACATTATTCAAGGATGCAAAAAAGTACGTTCAGGATTGTGATAGCTGCCAGAGGATGGGCTAGCCAAATAGATTAGATGAAATGCCTCTTCATCCATAGCTTGTGGTTGAACCTTTTGATAGATTTGATATGGATTTTGTAGGGCCTATTATGATCTAGGTGGATATCAGTGGCCGCCCACCTCTTCCAACTGGCTCAAAACAATCTTCTAGCAATTTTGGTAAATTACTATTTTTAGCAATTTTTCGGGTCCTGAACTTTCAGAGCTATTTTGAGGCCCTAAACAACCTTTTTAGGTGATTTGGGGGACCAAATGGTTTCCAATGGCATACATTTGGCCCCAGTCGAAAGTTGTACATCTCGGATAGACCTTTCCAAAGGGCTACCGAGTGCCCCAAACGGAGATCGTATGCAAAAGTTATGACCCCGGGAAGTTCACTGTTCAACTAACCACCTTGGGGCCGCAAACTTTATGACGGTTCATCTTCTAGGGTTAGGTTTTTGGATGTTTGGGATTCTTTCCCTCATTCTTATGATAAATAGGCCTTTTGACCTCTCTTTGTATTCATCTTGGCACAAATGAGCATAGCGGCCACATCTCTTCTCAAAGATAGCTACCACCATTCTAGCTATTATATTTTACAGTCTGTTCTATTTCCTCTATTTAATAGAATATGTGTTTACTATATCACTGTGTTATTTGCAATATATATATGTATATGATTTTGTATATGCTATCTTTTGTTTCGTCCCCACATAAATCCAGATCAGTGGTATCAGAGCAGTCTGCTCTTTGATTGTTTCTCAGTGCATGTCCCCGATGAGGTCAGGATACAGAGAGTTGGGTTTCGAACTAGTTTCACTTGGGGAAGACCACTCTCGCCGCCCCAAATGGCCTCCCATGGCGGAATAAAAGAGAGATGATGGAGCAGTAGATCCTATCAAGTTGTTGCTCAAGGAAGCCCTCGCACAACAGAGGAATGAGATGATGGATAATTTTGCTTAGATCCTTCGACACATGCCAACAGTGGCAAATGCACCCTCAACGAGTAGCCATTTCGGAGATACAACTCCCTTCAAGGTACAAGTTAATTTTGATATCCCTTTATTTGAAGGCCAAATCGATGTTGATGCCCTAGATAAATGGTTGAATCTACTAGAAGGGTATTTCTCTGTCCACAATTTTTTCGATAGGGAAAAGATCATTTTTGCACTCCTCAAGGCCGTCCCCCATGTCAAAAATTGGTGGGAAACTTATTCTGAGCAAAACTCATCAGATGAGTCTGTATTGTTTGAATATTCCAATCCCACTTGGGCGTCTTTTATAGATGCCATCAAGGAACAATATTACCCTGTTGGAAACTATGATGACCAGTACACAAAATGGACCATTCTGCACCAAGAGAGGGACCAAACGGTGTTGGAGTACACCAACAAATTTCATACCTTGCGCACAAAGCTAGGTATCAAGGACTCCGAGCGGCACCTAGTACTGAAATATCGCAGTGGCCTACACTAGTACATAAGAATAGAGATGGATTTCCTGGAAATCTCTTCACTCAGATCTGCCTATCGATATGCTGTCAAAATTGAGCAGAAATTTCAGCAAAAGAACAAGCGTGACTTCGGACCTGCGCAGAAACAGGGAAAGGGAAACTCTAGCTCGCAGAACACGGGGCAGGGAAAGGACAACCAGTCCCAACCACAAGCGAAGAAGGGTAATGAAAAGAAAAAGAAGGACACAGAAAGTGGTGCGAGTTCCACAAAAGCCCCTAGCACAACACTGATGAGTGTCGCTCAAAACAGTCATTGGTGGCTAAGATCAAAGCTTCAGAATCAAACCCCAGTTTCGATTCTGACTCAGAACCTAATTTCATAGCCACACAAAAAGGGAAGGAGATCATTGATGCAGAACCCAGTTCCATTATTTCCACCACGCAGATTCAACCAGAGGAACCTGAAGAGTCGGAGGCAGAGGAGCGCCTTTTCCACTCACAGATGTGGGTGAAGGGAATTCCCCTACACTTTGTTGTGGACAGCGGCAGCAAAAAGAACCTCATCTCAGCAGAATTCATCAAGAAAATGGAGCTACCAATAACACCACACCCAAAGCCATACACCATTGGATGGCTAATCAAAGGACGAGGGATCCATGTCAGTCGCCTACCATATAGCATCAAGCCCTTCAAAGATGAGGTATTGTGTGATGTGGCCCCACTTGAAGTATGTGATGTTCTTTTAGGACAACCATATATGTGGAAGCATCATGCTGTATATGAATCATGACCTCACAATGTAATTGTCACTTTGAGAGGACATCTCTATCGGATACCAGAGATAGTTGCACCTACCCCAACCAAGCAGGGAAGGAAGATAATCTCCCACACTGGGAAATTTTCCCTATTCGCAATTGCCACCAAAGGTGAATATCAGATCGCAGAGACATCCAAAACCTCTGCACATTATCCTTCTACTTAGCAGAAACAAGAAGAACACAAAGTTAGTGCAGCATCGCCTATTCGGGTACCTCTACAGTGCAAGGCCACGCATTCAAGGTGCTCCTCCAAAAAGCAACCATCCACACCGATGCAGACCAAGGATACCACAACAACCAAAACTGTTGAACAGCTCCAATGCATCCATCAACAACAATTACAACCCTCTAAAGATTTCAAAGAAAGGAAACCTTTTCGCTTCAGCAAACGTCACACCAGGAACTCAACTCAACACATAGTTCGACATATGATAAGGGATTTGACGCAATGGAGACCATTGCTGCCTAAGGAGGGAGGATTGATCCAGGTGGATATCAGTGGCCGCCCACCTCTTCCAACTGGCTCAAAATAGTCTTCTGGCAATTTTGGTAAATTACTATTTTTAGCAGTTTTTCGGGTCCTGAACTTCTGGAGCCGTTTTGAAGCCCTAAACGACATTTTTTAGCGATTTGGGGGTCCAAATGGTTTTAAACGGCATGCTTTTGGTGATTTGGGAAGCCAAATGGTTTCCAACAGCATACATTTGGCCACAGTTGAAAGTTGTAAATCTCGGATAGACCTTTCCAACGGGCTACCAAGCGCCCCAAACGGAGATCATATGCAAAAATTATGACCCCAGGAAGTTGACTGTTCAACTAACCACCTTGGGGCCGCAAACTTTATGATGGTTCATCTTCTAGGGTTAGGTTTTTGGATGTTTGGGATTCTTTCCCTCATGCTTATGATAAATAGTCCTTTCGACCTCTCTTTGTATTCATCTTGGCACAAATGAGCATAGCGGCCACATCTCTTCTCAGAGATAGCTACCACCATTCTAGCTATTGTATTTTATAGCCTATTCTATTTCCGCTATTTAATAGAATATGTGTTTACTGTATCACTGTGTTATTTGCAATATATCTCTGTATATTCTATCTTTTGTTTCGTTCCCACATAAATCCGAATCATATCAACCCTCCCTCGAAGCAAAAAGTTCATATCCTGGTTTGCATAGATTACATGACCAAATGGGTGGAGGTTGTAGCTTTGTTCAAAGATAACGATCAGGTTGCAATTGATCTCTTATATGAAGATATCTTCACCCATTTTGGAGTACCCAAAGAGATCGTTATAGATGGAGGACCGCAATTTGTGTCTCATAAATTGGAAGACCTACTGCAGAAATATCACATTCAACACAAGATAACCTCACCATATCATACATAGGCCAATGGTCAAGTGGAAAGTACTAATAAGGTAATTGAGGCTATTTTGAAAAAAACAGTGAAGAGTCACCGTAAGGATTGGAATGAAAGGCTTCCAGAGGCATTATGGGCATACCATACTACATGGCGCAACATTACAAGTTTCTCCCCATATGAATTGGTGTATGGTAAGAATGTTGTCTTTCCTATTGAATTTGAAATTAAAACCTTAAATACAACCATAGAAGCAAATGTGGATTTGATAGAAGCACAGAGGAATCGATTGAATCAATTAAATGAACTTGACGAGAAGTGCACAGCTGTTGTGCATCAGACAACGTTAATTCAACAACATTGTTCTAAATGGCACGAGAGGTTCATAAAGAAGAAAGTCTTATGTGAAGGAGACCGGGCTTTACTGTATGATTCACATTTTAAGAGGGATTTCAAGGGAAAACTGCGTACAAGATGGCTAGGAACCTACCAAATCGACAAAGTGTTTGACAATGACACAGTCCGCTTGACCACAATTGATGAGAACCAGACACCATTATTCGCCAACGATCATCGGCTGCAACTGTATCATAAACTAATTTCTAGGAATGCATTCATTTCACATTTTGCATTTGATCCAGATTATCAGTTAACGCAAGGGCAGGAATCTTTTTCGGCCCCTGTGAATTTTTAAACTGCAATTTTCACACATAAATTTGTACATAAACAAATTGTTTTTTATTTATTTTCTTTTATGCTTTGATCGATTTGTTTTTTTTTAAGAAGAAGAACTGTGTATAGGAATCAACTTGAGGAGCAGCAGTCGTGACTAAGAAAGACGAGTGTAGGCACCCTAGCTTATTTTCCTATTATGAATAACTCCTTAAATAAAATGAACAATTCATAAGCATTAACCAGTCAGTTGAAGATTTACCAACTACCATTTTTCACAGCTGCAAATCTGCCATATTTTTCCTATTTCTATTTTTTGCAGCTACGAGTCCGCCAATTTTTTCCCATTTTATCTATATGCGCAACTGTGACTCCGCCAAATTCTGCCCATTTTCCTTATTTGCGCGACTGCGACTCTGCCAAATTTTGCCCATTCTCCCTATTTGCGTAGCTGCGACTCCGCCAAATTTTTCCCATTTTCCCTATTTACGCAGCTACAACTCCACCAAATTTTTCCCATTTACCCTATCTACGCAGCTGCGACTCCGCCAAATTCTGCCTATTTTTCCTACTAGCACAGTTGCAACTCCGCCAAATTTTTCCCATTTTCCCTATTTGCGCAATTGCGACTCCGTCAAATTTTGGCCATTTTCCCTATTTGGCGCAACTGCGACTCCACCAGATTTGTCTTCTATCACCTGCGACTCCGCTAGACTTGGCCTATTTTTCCTATTCTTGCCACCATACCTCTGCCATATTTCTTATCTACCAGCTACAACTCCACTAGATTGTTCATTTTTTGAATAATCTCGCCGTCAATGACTCAACCGAGATCCAATTGAGCTAACTCATTTCACAACTCCAACTACAGTTCCGCTAATTTAGCCAACCAATGGGACTGCCACAGATGTCTGTCAACATGGAAGTACTTTCCTACTCCGTTGGCGGGGGCCAACTCATATCAGCACATGCGCAATTATTTTTTTGGATGTGCTGGCAAAGTCGGATCAATGTGGAAAGTTAAGGCTTAACTTATATTGCAAAGGTATGAGTTATGACCGTGTACATGATTAGGGATAAATTAATGTGTCAATAATAATTATGATTTTTCTTTAGTCCTCGTCAGCAACCGTACCCTTTTAACTGCCAAGGAACGTGTTAGAATTAACACTCGTATCCATTACACGACCATCACCCTTACCCAATCCATACCAAAACATGCCAATTATTCCATTTTTCATAACTGTATCACCGTCCGTGGGTCGATAACTGTGCCATCTTTCCTAAAATACCCAATTCCAACTTTGGTTGTTCGATGAATGTCCATATGCTGCAACTTCCATGTCCGAATTGGTAATCTCTATATTCTCCATCAAAATTATGAAGGAAAGGTGATATGGGTAATCCAGTCCGGCATGAACCTGAGAATACAGAGGTTCTGCGTGAAAACGCAGAGGTTTTCACCATCTTTGAAGCAACTGGGTGGACTGTGTATTTTCAATTATTAAATGGGTTTCACATAGAGACAACATTACAGTTTTCCCTTAACCTAACTGATACTCATTCTGAGGTCAGGGGATTGCGCATAGATGTTACGGAATAAATTGTGGCAGAGGTTACTGGTTTGCCTCAAGTTGGGAGGACATTGTTTGGACGAAAGGCGCAGAATGCTACTGTATTGAGGGATTTTCTTGCAGTTGGTGAGAATGTTCATCCAAGAGGCCCTGGAATAGCATTGGAATCATTACCTCGTCCTTGGGATCAAGTTGTAATCTTCCTAAAGAAATACATCTCTTGTGAAGGCAAGTACCAAATTGTCTATCTCTCTGAATTTCCTCTATTATCCCATTTGTGCCATGGTAATCTATTGAACATGTCATTTTATCTTTTAAAATCTGTCATGTCCCAAATTTGGAATTGGGTCACAATGGCCTAATCACATTGGCCATATTCATTAGAGTTTGTAAAATTGATGTTAAAGGTCAAATAATTTCCAAGGAGAAAAATTACTAGTTTCCTAGGTTTGGGGTGGAAGCTTTGGGATTTGGAATAATGGGGATAATAAATTATGTTTGAACATAAGAATGGAATAAATATTTAATAAAGGATCTAAATAAATATATACAAGTGAAAATAAAAGTGGCATTTGATCATGAAGACACATGGAGGAAGTGGGACCCACATATGGCTAGATTTCCCCACTACACTTGGAATCATTCTCTCACCAATTCGAATTCAAGGTGAATGGTAACATACTTGGGGGAGTCCAAAAGTTATTATTCATGGCATGACTCATCCAATTTATAAATATAGAGGAAGAGTAACTCCCATGGAAGAGGAAGAGGCAATTTGGAGCTAGTGAGACACTTGGGCTAGATTCCCTAGCTCTATGACAACAATGATGAAGATGCTATGACACCTATGACACAAATCAGACCTGAAGGCTGACATATGACATATATGACATGTCAGGGCTAAAAATAGACTCCAAGAGGGCGCTCAAGGGTGTTAGGGCAGCTAAGATTCTTCCACATGTGATTTGGTGGAAGTGGGAGACTAGGAATTGTTGTACAAGTGGCGTTCTTTGGAATCTCTTCCCAACTTGATTTGGCATGAGTCTCTTGGAAGGAATTCGATCCATGGAGGAAATTATAACTTTACAAATTTCAATAACAAAGAATGAAACCAGCTTTTGATCATTTGTAGAATTTGCAAGTGCATTTTTGAAGAAGGAGAGCTAGTGGATGACTAGTTTCTTGCCTTAGCCAATTTCGAGGGTGAAAGATTCCCATCCAAGTTGGTAATTGGAAAGGCCATTATAACATTTCATTTGGATATTTAATGGATTATTTATTTGTAGTTGTAAGCTACAAGGCATCTCATGGTTTCTTCTATTGCAGCTCACTCCTTCAACCATTTTCAGTTTTGATGGCATATTCTTGATCCTTGAGGGAGGGCGTTTTTGGTGAGCTATTGTACTCTTTGGGGAAGATTTTAATGCCCCATTTATTTTTTAATATGAATTAAATGCTCTGTTATTCATATCCAAAAAATTTCAGGTCGAAATTCCAAGTAGAAATGTATAAATCTCATTTTTAATGGAAGAACAATGCCATTTCCCCACTACCTTGTTGTGAGCCAATGTATTGATGATGATTTAGAATGAATGGATGATTCTATGATATATTTGTGATAAATATACTTCCATGGATGTCTTCTACAAGTTTCATGTATTGTACTTGATCATTTGAAGCATTTTTACTCAGTTTAGTTGTATCGGGAGGTGAAATAGTGCCATTTCCCCAAGGGTCGAATTGGGGATTTTTGCAGTTGAATGGGAGAGGGTGAGAACAGTTGTAATAATTCATTAATGGTGTATATGATACTTTAATAAAATACTTAACATATTACATACCTCTGTTCATAAATTTGAGTGGGTTTGGAGGCATTTGGGAAGCCATTTTCAGTACTTACCCCATGGGGATTTGAACCCCAAATTACTAGTAAAATTGCATAATTGGTCCAGAATCTTAAGAGAGTTTTCAGAGGTATTTTGGTGGACATATGTAATCCATAAACATAATATTCAATTTATAATATCATTCATACACCTTCCTTGAAGATTTGAAGGAATTTGGAGTCAATTTGAGACCTAGAGACCAATACTAGTCAAAGGAAAATCACTAGTAAAGTTATCTACATTGATCAGAATTGAAAGAGGATTTGAAGAAGTATTGTAAAGGTCCAAAGGCATCCTTTAAACACATATTTATGTTCTAATATCATTCATATACCTTCTTAGAATATTTGGGATCATTTGGGGAAAATTTGGGACCTAGAGATCAAAACTAGTCAAAGGTCGAACTAGGGAAAAAAAGTGGAAAATTGCAATTTTAATAAAATTCCTAATAAGGGACATTACAAAATCCCTACATCATATGGTTGGTTATGTAAGAACAGCCCAGCATCCATTTTCTTTTGTTACCAATCATGGCTTGATTAAACTATTCATCTTAAGGTCCCTAGCACAGCAAAACCAAAGTTGGGCACAATTTCTTGTTAGGGTTGGGATAATTAGGGAACCTACATTAGAGGTCGAAGGTATAGAAGTAGAGGAAGAGGACCAGAGTCCCTAAAAATCAATTGGGGGGGAGGATGAAATTCCATAAGATCGTGATCATAGTGTTCAAGAGGAACCTGTTACAGCAGAAAATTTAGAAGAAATCACTTTAAATACAGAAGCTGCAGTAGCAATAGCAGCTGATATTGGAGCAGTCGTTAAGGCTACGACAGAGGAAGCTATTGCTGCAGAAGCTGCATTAATAGAAGAAATGCAGGAACCAAACCCTCAGTATTAGATTGGGATTCCAGAACACCAACCCGTGTTAACAGAGGATAAAAATGCGAAGATTTTTAACATTGAATCTTCCCCAGAATTGAGAGGAACCATAATTGAGGAAGAAGAATTGGGGAGTGGTCCCTCTGTGCTAGTTTCAGAAAATTTAGAGATCCCTGTGTCATGATGAAGGAAGAGAAGATCGAAAGGGTATGGCCGGAAATCTGTAATAGAAGAGAAAGAAAAGTTCAAAAGGAGAAGGCGATCTATCTAGGCAGGTGAAAAGAAGGAGAAGTACTAGATCTGTTACAGCAGCAGAGGCGGTATGTGCAACAGGGGAAAGTATTGGAATTCCTAGAATTAGATATGTTACTGCAGCATAAGCGGTACATTCGATTGGGGAAGATATTGAAATTCCCATTTTAAAAACCCGATCACCCGTTGTTACACAAGAACCTGTTGTAGAAAAACCCCAATTCGAAAATCTGTTGTTAGAGAATGAGCTCTTAAAAGAGGAAGTCCAAATGCTTCGGGGTGAATTAGAGAAATGGAAAGAAGCATGTAGGAAGCAGGTAGAAAAGAGTTTGAACATGTTAGTGGAGGCTGAATATCAGTTGGAAAATTCACCTCCTGTTTTGGGGAATGAAGGATAGGAATAAATGGTATGCCCAGAATGTGGAGATATATTCAAATCAGCAGGGCATAAAGTCATAGTGCTAGACTTATTAGCACAAAAATCTATAAGAGAAAGGAAAGAAATGGAGGAATCCCCTACAGTGGACCCAATGGAAGGAAATGATTTTGAAATAGACATAGTCCCTGACCTTGAGTTAGGAGAAGATGAAGAGATGCAATCTCAGTTGTCGGGAACACTGAACCACTCCTGGGTCAATCTCATTTTTTAGAAGATTTTAAAGTAACCCAAGGAGAATCTGAGCAACCTAAAAGCACTAAAGTAATCTTAGAACAGGAGGCTGCTACACAAGAACCAACACTCCAAGATCTTGTTACAGAGGCAGCAACTCAAACAATAGGCACCCCAAACAATTCTCAGGATTTGGATGTTGTTACGCAAGAACCAACATCTTCAAAATTATTTATCGAGGTTGCAACTCAAACAGAGGATAATGAGATTGGAACACAAGAAGAAGGTGTTGTTACACAAGAACCAATACCTCTTGACTTGTTTATGGAAGCTGCAACACAAACTAAGGTAATTGAAACAAGGGATGTTGTCACACAAGAACCATCATTTCCAATTTGGTTTGTTGATGCAACCACACAAGTGGAAGTTGTTGTGACTGATGAAGAAGAAGTTGCCAATCTATTGACTCAAGACAAGCCGGCTGAGATATAGGATCATATGTCCCAAGTCAAGTTTTGACAATGATTCCTGAGACAGAAGAGGTGGAAGCTCAAGAGATCATTGAGATTGAATCTGATGATGAGAAAGAGGCAGAGGATAGAAGGATTCAACGTTTGGAAAAAAAATATTTCTTTGTTAAATCTTGAGTTAGCTAAGTGGAAAAAATACATTGATCAATGAAAAGAAGGAATGGTCCCTCTCTATGAATATAGAAATACTATCAGGGAATTGAGAGAGAAATGGGATGAGGAATTGGTTTTCCAGAAATCCCCATGGGATAGTGTTCAAAAAGAATTGGAAGAATTGAAGAAATTCAATTCCATGCAATAAGACAATGACCAGATGTATATTCTTTCTCAGGAATTGTTGAGTTGCAGGGATCCATCCCCTTCTTACCCTATATTTCTTTATGAGCAGACAACTTTATTTAATTTGAAATCATTGAAAGAAGGAAGACCACACCAGCTGGCAACTACCCCCCAGTTCTTGGAGACTTTTTTGGAAAGTGATTTTGGGGATCAAAATTTGTTGTGTAAATTGTATTTGCACGATAAAGAATGCTATAATGATTCTCATTCTAATCCTATGCCCTATTTGGGGGATGTTCAACTGAGAGAATTCGCTTCTTTTGTCACCAATCACGTGCAATAGTGACCCCTCTCAGACTATCAATAGGAACGAGGATAATTATACTCTTTGGATCATAAATGAACCTCGAGTTCCAAGAGGTCTCATTGCAAAGCATGCAAGGTCTCTCAAATATCCTATGAAGACTCAGTACTTGGTGGATCTGCAAAGGACAGTCATCACTACCTGTGTCCAGACAATCTCCAACCAGCAACAGTATGCCCTAGAAGGTAGTGAGTGCAGGTGGCAGGCTTCTTCCCCAGCTTTAAACGAAAAGGATCCATATTGTTTTGATAATTTTAAATAGGCTCTTCTTAGAGTGCCTGAGTATGTTAAATACATGAAAACATGTAGACCATTGTGGTTGGGACTGAGATTCAGGTTTCCTATCATATGGCTTCCTGTGAGCCCATACAGAAACATTTATGTTTTGACTAAAGAGGTGGAGGAACAGTGTTGGGAGAAGTGGGTTACCTGTAATGGATTTCTCCAACCATGGGAAGCACCTGAACTTGCCTTCAACCTCACCAACCTCCACAAATACATTATGGATTCAGATTCAGACTAGTGGAAGTTGTTGCATGAGGACATGAAATCAGACAGTTGGGGGGAGATGTTGGGTCTTGGAATTGCCCCTTTTTTACCACACCTATTACCTCTTTTTGTCCTATCTTTCCTTATTTCCACAAACCAGATATATGTATTTCCTCAAGTTGAGAATGAATCTTGACAAGTATGATTTATTATTGCCTATTTTATTAAATGCCTAAGATTGTTATGGTTATGAATTCTATCCTTTGATTTATGATAACTTGTATTGATTTTATTAAGATAAGCTCAAAGTATTGAGAGACACAGGTGTAGAAACCTCTAAGCATATGGAAGGAAGGTATGATTCGTGCCATATGTTACTCCTCAATCCAGATTCCACACATTAATAGAAACAGTGTGATCATATCTCCACATGGTAGCTGTAACAAGACTTCGTTGCAACAAAGCATCGCTGCAACAGAAAGAGCACTTCTCGGCTAGTAAGTTCGTTGATCCATTGACAACCAGAGTAACAACGCCCTTCACATCCAACATCTTCATTAAAGTCCATTCATGAATGTAACAGTTCTGTTGTGACTCAACGGTCTGGAGATCAGAGATCTTTATGGCTGCACTAATTTAGTGGATCGGGATTTGTATTATGCATGTATAAATATGGGGAGGATTTCAAAGTCTAGGGTTGGTTGATTATTATTTTGTATGGGTTGTAACAGAGTGTTGTGACTATGAACTATCATTTTTAATACAAGGAGCAGAGTTCTTCATATCTTTGTGTTTTAAGTTGTGTTAATTCACAACATATTTGTTAGAAGGCCAGGGCCCGCCTTCTCACAGAGATTGCCGAGTTAATTAGGTACTTTAATTTATTTCCATTGTGTGGTGTGGATTTATAGTAGATGTGTTTTCCAGAGAAGTTGCAACAGTAATAATTGATAATTGCATTTTCCTTTGGTAGTTAATGATTGCATTCTGAATTGATGTAGCTACATGGTGTGACAGTCGACTGTGTAGGTTATTTCCTTTTATGCAAGTGTGCTAGTTAGTTGTTACAATCAAGCTCAACTCTAGTTTATTTCTGTTATTCCTCTTTCTTGAAGTTTATTGCATTATTCAGATTATGATTGCAATTGGTTTGATTTCTTACTGTCATTTATAATTCCCAGATTAGATAATCTAAGACAGGTTATGGTTAATGCATTGTAGTCTGATATATTTAGGATTTAACTTCTTACAAAAGTAAGTCTAGCTTAATTCTTCTTAGATCAGTAATTATTGGACTGATGATTGTAGGAAGGTAAATGTACTTTGAATTCTTAGATGGATAAATTATATTAGTTTTAGCCATGAGATGAGTTTGACTGAGTAGATAGGTAGGATAATTTATCTCCATTTATTCAATCATCTACTTGAGTGTTTATGCATAGATTGTGCTAATTGCCGTTGAAATAAAAGACCTACATGGGTTGACAATTCATATTGAGCATCATGTGTGTTAGTTTTAATTGATTAGCATATAGGGTGACCAACACATTCAACTAAGGAAGAGCCTTTTACAATCCCAAAAGAAGAGGTGTTTGTTATACCTCAATATTACACATTACATATTAGTGTCGCATCCTTGCATTACCGACCTAAACGACAGTTTCCCTTAAAGATCATCTGAACATCCAGAGTGAAAACCATTGACTGAATACTGAAAGCAAAACCTTTTTCTGCCATATTCCACCCCAACTTAGCCCTGTTTGTGAGCACTGCCACTCCTTGCACATCTACAAGGGCGCGGTAGTTAGCACTACCGCGCGTTGCTCCTTCTCTGGGGCGCGGTACTACCGCGTTATGCTCAGTTATAGGGGCGCGGTAGTCTGAAATTAGCCTTTTTGCCTTGGATTTTGGGATTTCAACCTTCGAGGAGATTTTGTTGGGATTACTACCTTTGGTTCGATCCTAACTCCTTCTTTGTTTAGCTGGCCTGATCCACTAAACCCTCCATAGATCCACACTTCTCTCTTGTTGGTTAGCCTTCCCATGTGCTATAAGAGAGAAGCTTTCCATGAGCCAAGAGGAGGACTTTTGGGGCATCAAACCTATGATCTTCATACTTCTGCAGAGATAGTTAGAGGAAGCACTTGGAGCTGGAAGTTGGCTTGGACATCAAACAACTATTGTACATGACTTCAAGTTGGTAATGGAATAACTTGTCTTGTTTTCCCAAATCATTTGTGTTAATTTTGTTTTGATGATATGATTTGTATCTTTCATAGATTTAGATTCTAACTTATGTTTCAGGTTGCTAGAGAATAGTGCATTCTTGTGTCTTGGTTCCATTTTGACAGGTTCATTCGTGAGGGCTTGGAGATTGGAGCAACTACAAGGACAAGCGTTTGGATAGAAGGTTAGTTAAACTTCTTCTACTCTTTCTAGCATTTTAATCTTGAGACGTTTGTTAGATCTAGGGATTCAAGGTAGCATTTGTTTCTTTTTTGTCTTAGTATAGAGTCAGTACATCCTGCTTTATCCTAAGAGAGTTTCTACCTATCCGTAGGGAGAAATTTCTACAACAAAAACTGGCGACTCCGCTGGGGATTTGAATCCATTTTCTTTGCTTGTGAAGTTTGCTTTCAATTTCACTCATTGATTGTAAGAATTGGGTTCTTTCACCTTCATTCACTTCCCTGCTCTCTGCATTAGACTCCTGTTATAGATCAGTAAGTCCTCTGGGTTGGAAAACCCTTGAAAAGTCAAAATAGTTTCTCAAACTTCCGCCTCTTTCCCTTTGTTAACACAGTACCGCGCCCCCGTAACTGCCTACAGAGCGGTAGTACCGCGTCTTTACTGCTGTCCAGAGCGCGGTAGTCTTGCAGTACCGCCCCTTAAGCGCTGTCTACAGCGCGGTAGTCTTGCAGTACCGCCCCTTAAGCGCTGTCTACAGAGCGGTAGTCTGTCAGTACCGCTCCCAGGTGGCCTGCAGGTCCGCGGTAGTTCCTGGAAAGTGTGTTTATTTGGTTTGTTTGGTTATTTTTGGGTCTTTTCGAGATTTGGATCCATGTTGGCGCTTTGAGTCAATACTAGTGTTTTGCTTGCAGTTTTTAAGCGAAATGGGTTCTATTTTTGAAAAAAAATTCCTACAGTCATTTTGACCCATATTAAGATTTTGGGATCATTGTTGGTTTGGTGTGTTTGGCGTGTCTGGATTGCTTGGCATCTTATTTCCTTTACATCCTATCTAATGATTGTTTGAAAAGATTGATTCCTTGCCTCCACTTTGGTTCAAAGAGAAGCTTGATTTTGTCGTTATTTTACCATATTCATGAAATTGAAACACATAGGTATTCTTCTTGCTTTAATTTAATCATTTGACATTTTTGGTATTACATTCATAAGAAGAAGAAATGCTTGTTTCATATTTATGTGCATTTGAGTTAGACAATATCATTAGGTTCTTCTCTTTGTCTTGCATTTGATTGGAAGCATTTGTAGAATCTTTCTTTCCGTAGCTTGGATGTGTCTTTTTCAAGTGTGAAAAGATAGGAAATGGATTAGAATCATTACGTTTGGTGTTCATATGAAGAAATTTTTCATTACTTTGGGTTAGTTTTGGGTACATATTTTACTTCTTTCTATCATTTTGAAAAGAAATAAAATTGCATGTGCATTGGGTTGTGCATATTGGGAACGGAAAGAATTCTTCCTTACTTTAGCTAGTATTCATCGAAGAGAAAGGCTCATTTCGATTCATCTTCATTTGCATGGTTTGGGTCGTCATAACACCATCAAGTTGCACTTCCATAACCCGATTGAGTAAGATAGCCACTAAAATTAATCTCCCTAATTAAACCAACTTTAACCTCACTTGAGGAAATCGAAAGAATTTGGTAGTTAGGTAGGACACCGGGGATAGGCATCAAAATAATTCCCCCTTGTCATTTTCATCTGAGACATAGTCGTTGTCTTTAGGGAACTAAAATCCTCTAGTACTTATTGACACGGTCACATCTAGTTTGTGGAGGGGCCTCCTGACTGTTTCCAACTTTCAGGGGTTAAACGGTCGCGAGATTGAGAACCGGACGGACTCTGTGGAATACCGCACTCCACTTAGCCCTAAGGCAACATCGATCGCTGTCTTCTTCGGAAGGCTGAAGTGCCCAAAACATTTTCCGACGTGTCATGAACGAGGTAGCTTAGTATCTATTCTACTAGGGCTCTTTTACCCAGGATCCCTTTCGGTAGAGGGATATCCTTCTTATATCGGTCTCTCATGTTGTATTGTTCGACTTGGATTTCATCACCTTGCGAAGGATACAATTTGTTGAGGTCTCCAGCTCTTAGTTAGGAGGTTTTGCTTGCTATCTTGTAGAGGGTCTTTTTCTTTGTAGGGCTTCTTGTTGGCATTCTGGTCGTTTTGTTGTACAGCTCGCTTACTTTGGCAGCGGCCTCAGTATAGTTTTTTGAGCTTGCTCTTTTGGCCTGTGAGCCTTGTCTTTTCCTAGCTCCCCTTTCGCACGCTCGGTTGCCTGAGGGTTTTTGAGTTCTTTTTAACAAAACTTTGTCTACATCACTTAGTTTTGTTCCATGGAGAATCCACCTCCATGCGCCCATGCTCCTTCTGGGACTACCAATCCGGAGACACCTTTTCAAGGGGTACCTTTTACTTTTCCTCCAGTTGGAGATATTGGTCCTCCCTTTATTGCCACGTTAAATCTTCCTGGATTAACCATAGGATTACCGGTATGGTTATTCAATCCGGTAATTCCGATTGCGCCCAATGTTTCGAATGTTAACTCTCCACCACGAGAGAGTCAATCCCAAACTAATCCTTCCCCTTCTTCGTCGGATGAATCTTCTTCCGTTCCTTCTTCCTCGCCTGACCAAAGCAATAGTGTTAGTAATCAGGTGGATAAGAAGAAGAAGAAAAGGAAAGTTAAGAAGAAGAAGGATAAAGAAGAGACCAAGCGTAAACCAGTTGCCCCTAATGGCACTCATTCTACGAAAACACCCCGTAAGCCCAAGTTCCCTTGCAAGCTTTGTAAGGGTGATCACCTTCTCAAGGATTGTCCTGTTCTTTCCCGTGTGTCAGAAGTGTGGTCTAAAAACCCCAAACCAATCGTATCGTCGACCTCTGACCATCATGTCGATAGCACTCCCTCAACCAGTGACCCCTTGGTGAAGGGTCGTAAGGGTAAAGTCCTATATCCCTGTTTGATATGCAAGGGTATGCACCGTACTTTCCTTTGTCCGAGCATGGATGAAGCCTCGCGGTGGTTGGAAGATATTACTAGTTCTCAACTGGTACCTCCAACATACCATGGTAAACTGTCCCTCGACCCCCCGCTGGTTGACCAAGTGATCAATTCAGTTTCATCTGCAATTGATCCCTCTCTCCCTTCCGAGAGTGAAGTGATTGAGTCGCTGTCATCCCCACTCGATCCCTCTCTTCCATTGGAGAAAGTCCAGACTGAAGCAGTCACCTTGACACAACCTTCGTCTCATTCTTATCTTCCAAGAGAGAGTGAATTGGAAACCACTGATGTTTTCCTTATCGGTTCAGAATGTCCTCGGCAAGGGGAAACCCTGTCCACTTCCGCGAGTCCCCCTCCAAGTACTGAGGTTATTTCCTTTGATTGGAATGGTCTAACAGAATCTTGTCTTCCTTCGAGTGTTCCTTTTCAAATATATGTAGGAGTTTCCGATAAAGAAATTTTTCGTACGATAGTTGATGAAGGAGCTTCTGTTAGTATTCTATCCTCAACTGCTTGGCAAGCCTTAGGTTCTCCTCGGCTTGTGCCTGTCACTGACCAGATACTGGCTTTCAATAGAAGGCCTACTGGACCTTTAGGATCCCTTCCTCAGTTACCTATCACTTTGGGAGGGAAAACTGTCTGTATTGATGTCATGGTCATCCAAGGTCCCTTAGATTTTAATCTACTCCTTGGACGCGATTACGTCCATGCCATGAAGGCTGTAGTGTCCTCACTCTTTCGAGTGATGTATTTTCCCCATCATGGGAATGTTTTGACCATCGATCAGCTTTCCTTTGTGACACCCACTCATCGCATGACTCCTAATCACCAGACTTCCCTAAATGTTCCACATGTTTTAGTGGTTTCTTCCCCCTAGGAGGGGGGACGTTGGAGCAAAGTTCTATTCTGGTGTCAAGCTCGTTAAAAAATGAAACCATCATCCCAAGCATAGTTTACTTTTGGTTTTAAGCTTGTGTAAAAATGAAACCAACCATCACTTGGAGCAAAGTTCTATTCTGGTGTCAAGCTCGTTAAAAAAATGAAACCATTTTCTCAAGCGTAGTTTTCCTTTGGTTTTAAGCTTGTGTAAAAATGAAACCAACCATCATCCCAAGCATAGTTTACTTTTGGTTTTAAGCTTGTGTAAAAATGAAACCAACCATCATTATGAGCATAGTTCCCTTTCTATGTCAAGCTCGTTAAAAAATGAAATAGATTCCCACGAGCATAGTTTATTCTTTGTTTCAAGCTCGTTAAAAAATGAAACCGACCCTCAAGCACAGTTTACCGTTGGTTTTGAGCTTGTGTAAAAACAAAACCAATCCCAAGCATAGTTTACGTTCGGTTTCAAGCTTGCATAAAAATGAAACTACCCTCAAGCACAGTTTACTTTTGGTTTTAAGCTTGTGTAAAAACGAAACCAAATCCCAAGCATAGTTTACGTTCGGTTTCAAGCTTGCGTAAAAATGAAACTACCTTCGAGCATAATTTCTTTCTGTTTTAAGCTCATTAAAAAATAAAAAGGACCCTTTCAAGCATTGTTATTATCTATTTCAAGCTTGTGTAAAAATGAAATAGATCTCCCTTCCATTTGTTCGAGTCTCTCGCTAGAGTTAGGATTTGAACCTTCATTTCATCTGCCTGGGTCACTTGATCCCGGTTCTCCCTACCCCCCCTGGTGAACACATTCGGATTAGTAGCCAGGATTTTTGGGTAAGGAAGAAGAGTAGTCAGACGAAACGAAGCTTGGGGGGCATGTTTAGCCGTTAGCAATCATGCTGGGGGCATTTACCAACCTCTGATCATCATGTTGGGAGGGAACCCATCAATGGGCCTTAATCATGAGCAGAGTTTACCATTGGCTTCAAGCTCATTAAAAAATAAAACCAATAGTCTGAGCAAAGTTCTACTCCTGTGTCAAGCTCGTTAAAAAATGAAACATATCCTTTCCCTTTGAGTCGAGTCTCCTCGTAGACTTAGTACCTGAACCTTCTTTTCACTCGCCTATACCTTAGGTGAATGAAATGAAGCTTGGGGGCATGTCTTCAACCTCTGGAAGTTACGTTGAAGTCAACTCGATCGCCTCTCCACACCACGTTGGAGCTAAGTCACTTACTTCTAGAAATCATGCTGGGGGGCATGTACCAACCTTTGGATTTCATGACGGGAAGAAGTTCACCATTGGGAACATTTTCGAGCATACTTTCCTTTTTAGGCTTCGAGCTCATTAAACCATGAAAATTATTTTGAGCATAGTTCATTTTCTGTTACAAGCTCGTTAAAAAATGAAGCAGACATCATGAGCATTCTTCCAACCTATCTTCGAGCTCGTTAAAAACAGTAAGATGGTGTTTGAGCTTACTTTTTCTTTTTTCGTGCTCTGGATCCAAACATGAAAAAGATTCCGAGTGCTTTTGATACCATTATCGTGCTCGTTAAACAAATTGGAGTAAAAAGGTGTGTCTAACGAGTATAGGTTTATCACTTTATCCGGCCTCGCTAGACTATTTACGGAAAAGGAACTGTGCCGAGTTTACTTTTCCTTTGTCGTACTCGGTCATCAACCATGACAAAGTTGTACATGGAGTCCATAGTTAAGCTCTTTTCAGACTCCCTAAAATTGAAAAGATTGCCAAGCGAAATTGATTCGTTCACGCTTGTAAAAGGATTTGAATGATCGTCTCCCTAGTGATAGTTTACCCCTTTTTCGGACTAGGGGGCACTACTTACGAAAAAGGAATACTCCAGCCAATCATGACTGGAAGAGTCCTCTTCCGCGTTGTTTTACCCTTTTTCGGGCGATGAGGCTAACCTTACGAAAAAGGACCGTTGGAGTCTTCTTTAGTTCTTTTCAGACTCTCTAAACATGAAAAACTGCTGAGTTTTCCTTCCTTGGACTCGTAAAATCAAACATCGAAGGACCCACTTTGGGACGAACCCCTCCTTTCTCAGGTTCGAAAAACATGTGAGATTGGACTCATCTATGAGATGAGCTATATCGAGCATCTGTTATCCTCCTCAAGCTCGTTAAAAAACAAAAAGGTACTCGTCCATCATGTCGGGGGAAAATGGGAAAATGAGTCAAGTTTACCTTGTTGGCAGCTTGTGAGTCATCACCTTTGAACATGGCATGCATCCTCACCTTGTCTATTTTGGGTAGTCAGTCTTGCTGATAGTGTCATCATTATGATCATGCGTCCTCATTATTGCTATGAGTTCACACTTTCTGTGGTTCTGTCTGTTCAAGTAATCCCTGCTGCCAAGCTTTGTTTCATGCCGTTATATGTTCAAAGGGTTATTACCTTGAGTCCACCTCCGCTTCATGTCAAACCTTCCCTTTGTGTCAGTACATATTCCATTGTTTCATCGGTCCATACTATCTCTCGTTCTGATTTCGTGTCGATGATGTGGGAAACATCATGGCCCACCTTCGACGAGTCTATTCCTGTCGACACCAAATCACTATCCAGGAATTAGGCTTAGGAGTCAACCACTAGTACCTTGGTACCTGCATGCCTCAATGGAAGGTTTCCTCGTATTCAATAGTAGGTTTTCATCAATGACCTCTGATTGAATGATCTCTCGGATGCTCGACATCAACTCCTTTATTCGCATTTCGTTGAGATGTACTATAGATACCTTGGGGATCATCGTCATTATTGGTGATTTCCCTCGCATTTGTTAACGGTTCACATCATTGACCGGTAATCAAATGGTTTCTACCATGTTCGACTTCAACACCTTGTAATCACATGGCTAGATTCGTATCATTTATGATCGGGTAGAAGACCCTGGACACCCTTTTGTATTTTGATCACGTCCAGGTTGCAATGGATATTTCCTCTGTATTGTCACACAGATCCACTTTTGTATTGGTCGTGGCTGTGTCATTGCTATCTCATGGATCTACGCTTGTTCATAGTAGCCATGATTTGTCTACAGTCTATATCATCTCAGTACTCATGGATCTGCAATGTATTGGTCGGCAGCCATGCTTTGAGTCATTTGTTTCCGAGCATGGGAATGCCCGCCTCGGTGGTATATTTGACATTTTGTTTCTATTTCAGCTCCTTGTTGCTCTCCTCGACGCTATCTCCGAACCATATTTGTAAAGTCTTTCGGCCATCAGTCTCTTCTGACCTCACACTTTAGGGGGCATCTGTTATACCTCAATATTACACATTACATATTAGTGTCGCATCCTTGCATTACCGACCTAAACGACAGTTTCCCTTAAAGATCATCTGAACATCCAGAGTGAAAACCATTGACTGAATACTGAAAGCAAAACCTTTTTCTGCCATCTTCCAGCCCAACTTAGCCCTGTTTGTGAGCACTGCCGCTCCTTGCACATCTACAAGGGCGCGGTAGTTAGCACTACCGCGCGTTGCTCCTTCTCTGGGGCGCGGTACTACCGCGTTATGCTCAGTTATAGGGGCGCGGTAGTCTGAAATTAGCCTTTTTGCCTTGGATTTTGGGATTTCAACCTTCGAGGAGATTTTGTTGGGATTACTACCTTTGGTTCGATCCTAACTCCTTCTTTGTTTAGCTGGCCTGATCCACTAAACCCTCCATAGATCCACACTTCTCTCTTGTTGGTTAGCCTTCCCATGTGCTATAAGAGAGAAGCTTTCCATGAGCCAAGAGGAGGACTTTTGGGGCATCAAACCTATGATCTTCATACTTCTGCAGAGATAGTTAGAGGAAGCACTTGGAGCTGGAAGTTGGCTTGGACATCAAACAACTATTGTACATGACTTCAAGTTGGTAATGGAATAACTTGTCTTGTTTTCCCAAATCATTTGTGTTAATTTTGTTTTGATGATATGATTTGTATCTTTCATAGATTTAGATTCTAACTTATGTTTCAGGTTGCTAGAGAATAGTGCATTCTTGTGTCTTGGTTCCATTTTGACAGGTTCATTCGTGAGGGCTTGGAGATTGGAGCAACTACAAGGACAAGCGTTTGGATAGAAGGTTAGTTAAACTTCTTCTACTCTTTCTAGCATTTTAATCTTGAGACGTTTGTTAGATCTAGGGATTCAAGGTAGCATTTGTTTCTTTTTTGTCTTAGTATAGAGTCAGTACATCCTGCTTTATCCTAAGAGAGTTTCTACCTATCCGTAGGGAGAAATTTCTACAACAAAAACTGGCGACTCCGCTGGGGATTTGAATCCATTTTCTTTGCTTGTGAAGTTTGCTTTCAATTTCACTCATTGATTGTAAGAATTGGGTTCTTTCACCTTCATTCACTTCCCTGCTCTCTGCATTAGACTCCTGTTATAGATCAGTAATTCCTCTGGGTTGGAAAACCCTTGAAAAGTCAAAATAGTTTCTCAAACTTCCGCCTCTTTCCCTTTGTTAACACAGTACCGCGCCCCCGTAACTGCCTACAGAGCGGTAGTACCGCGTCTTTACTGCTGTCCAGAGCGCGGTAGTCTTGCAGTACCGCCCCTTAAGCGCTGTCTACAGCGCGGTAGTCTTGCAGTACCGCCCCTTAAGCGCTGTCTACAGAGCGGTAGTCTGTCAGTACCGCTCCCAGGTGGCCTGCAGGTCCGCGGTAGTTCCTGGAAAGTGTGTTTATTTGGTTTGTTTGGTTATTTTTGGGTCTTTTCGAGATTTGGATCCATGTTGGCGCTTTGAGTCAATACTAGTGTTTTGCTTGCAGTTTTTAAGCGAAATGGGTTCTATTTTTGAAAAAAAATTCCTACAGTCGTTTTGACCCATATTAAGATTTTGGGATCATTGTTGGTTTGGTGTGTTTGGCGTGTCTGGATTGCTTGGCATCTTATTTCCTTTACATCCTATCTAATGATTGTTTGAAAAGATTGATTCCTTGCCTCCACTTTGGTTCAAAGAGAAGCTTGATTTTGTCGTTATTTTACCATATTCATGAAATTGAAACACATAGGTATTCTTCTTGCTTTAATTTAATCATTTGACATTTTTGGTATTACATTCATAAGAAGAAGAAATGCTTGTTTCATATTTATGTGCATTTGAGTTAGACAATATCATTAGGTTCTTCTCTTTGTCTTGCATTTGATTGGAAGCATTTGTAGAATCTTTCTTTCCGTAGCTTGGATGTGTCTTTTTCAAGTGTGAAAAGATAGGAAATGGATTAGAATCATTACGTTTGGTGTTCATATGAAGAAATTTTTCATTACTTTGGGTTAGTTTTGGGTACATATTTTACTTCTTTCTATCATTTTGAAAAGAAATAAAATTGCATGTGCATTGGGTTGTGCATATTGGGAACGGAAAGAATTCTTCCTTACTTTAGCTAGTATTCATCGAAGAGAAAGGCTCATTTCGATTCATCTTCATTTGCATGGTTTGGGTCGTCATAACACCATCAAGTTGCACTTCCATAACCCGATTGAGTAAGACAGCCACTAAAATTAATCTCCCTAATTAAACCAACTTTAACCTCACTTGAGGAAATCGAAAGAATTTGGTAGTTAGGTAGGACACCGGGGATAGGCATCAAAATAATTCCCCCTTGTCATTTTCATCTGAGACATAGTCGTTGTCTTTAGGGAACTAAAATCCTCTAGTACTTATTGACACGGTCACATCTAGTTTGTGGAGGGGCCTCCTGACTGTTTCCAACTTTCAGGGGTTAAACGGTCGCGAGATTGAGAACCGGACGGACTCTGTGGAATACCGCACTCCACTTAGCCCTAAGGCAACATCGATCGCTGTCTTCTTCGGAAGGCTGAAGTGCCCAAAACATTTTCCGACGTGTCATGAACGAGGTAGCTTAGTATCTAT
Organism: Larix kaempferi; assembly: GCA_027924585.1. NCBI lineage: Eukaryota > Viridiplantae > Streptophyta > Pinopsida > Pinales > Pinaceae > Larix > Larix kaempferi. The sequence goes on along the minus strand of BSBM01001052.1, from coordinate 2,755,964 downwards.
TCTACTAGGGCTCTTTTACCCAGGATCCCTTTCGGTAGAGGGATATCCTTCTTATATCGGTCTCTCATGTTGTATTGTTCGACTTGGATTTCATCACCTTGCGAAGGATACAATTTGTTGAGGTCTCCAGCTCTTAGTTAGGAGGTTTTGCTTGCTATCTTGTAGAGGGTCTTTTTCTTTGTAGGGCTTCTTGTTGGCATTCTGGTCGTTTTGTTGTACAGCTCGCTTACTTTGGCAGCGGCCTCAGTATAGTTTTTTGAGCTTGCTCTTTTGGCCTGTGAGCCTTGTCTTTTCCTAGCTCCCCTTTCGCACGCTCGGTTGCCTGAGGGTTTTTGAGTTCTTTTTAACAAAACTTTGTCTACATCACTTAGTTTTGTTCCATGGAGAATCCACCTCCATGCGCCCATGCTCCTTCTGGGACTACCAATCCGGAGACCCCTTTTCAAGGGGTACCTTTTACTTTTCCTCCAGTTGGAGATATTGGTCCTCCCTTTATTGCCACGTTAAATCTTCCTGGATTAACCATAGGATTACCGGTATGGTTATTCAATCCGGTAATTCCGATTGCGCCCAATGTTTCGAATGTTAACTCTCCACCACGAGAGAGTCAATCCCAAACTAATCCTTCCCCTTCTTCGTCGGATGAATCTTCTTCCGTTCCTTCTTCCTCGCCTGACCAAAGCAATAGTGTTAGTAATCAGGTGGATAAGAAGAAGAAGAAAAGGAAAGTTAAGAAGAAGAAGGATAAAGAAGAGACCAAGCGTAAACCAGTTGCCCCTAATGGCACTCATTCTACGAAAACACCCCGTAAGCCCAAGTTCCCTTGCAAGCTTTGTAAGGGTGATCACCTTCTCAAGGATTGTCCTGTTCTTTCCCGTGTGTCAGAAGTGTGGTCTAAAAACCCCAAACCAATCGTATCGTCGACCTCTGACCATCATGTCGATAGCACCCCCTCAACCAGTGACCCCTTGGTGAAGGGTCGTAAGGGTAAAGTCCTATATCCCTGTTTGATATGCAAGGGTATGCACCGTACTTTCCTTTGTCCGAGCATGGATGAAGCCTCGCGGTGGTTGGAAGATATTACTAGTTCTCAACTGGTACCTCCAACATACCATGGTAAACTGTCCCTCGACCCCCCGCTGGTTGACCAAGTGATCAATTCAGTTTCATCTGCAATTGATCCCTCTCTCCCTTCCGAGAGTGAAGTGATTGAGTCGCTGTCATCCCCGCTCGATCCCTCTCTTCCATTGGAGAAAGTCCAGACTGAAGCAGTCACCTTGACACAACCTTCGTCTCATTCTTATCTTCCAAGAGAGAGTGAATTGGAAACCACTGATGTTTTCCTTATCGGTTCAGAATGTCCTCGGCAAGGGGAAACCCTGTCCACTTCCGCGAGTCCCCCTCCAAGTACTGAGGTTATTTCCTTTGATTGGAATGGTCTAACAGAATCTTGTCTTCCTTCGAGTGTTCCTTTTCAAATATCTGTAGGAGTTTCCGATAAAGAAATTTTTCGTACGATAGTTGATGAAGGAGCTTCTGTTAGTATTCTATCCTCAACTGCTTGGCAAGCCTTAGGTTCTCCTCGGCTTGTGCCTGTCACTGACCAGATACTGGCTTTCAATAGAAGGCCTACTGGACCTTTAGGATCCCTTCCTCAGTTACCTATCACTTTGGGAGGGAAAACTGTCTGTATTGATGTCATGGTCATCCAAGGTCCCTTAGATTTTAATCTACTCCTTGGACGCGATTACGTCCATGCCATGAAGGCTGTAGTGTCCTCACTCTTTCGAGTGATGTATTTTCCCCATCATGGGAATGTTTTGACCATCGATCAGCTTTCCTTTGTGACACCCACTCATCGCATGACTCCTAATCACCAGACTTCCCTAAATGTTCCACATGTTTTAGTGGTTTCTTCCCCCTAGGAGGGGGGACGTTGGAGCAAAGTTCTATTCTGGTGTCAAGCTCGTTAAAAAATGAAACCATCATCCCAAGCATAGTTTACTTTTGGTTTTAAGCTTGTGTAAAAATGAAACCAACCATCACTTGGAGCAAAGTTCTATTCTGGTGTCAAGCTCGTTAAAAAAATGAAACCATTTTCTCAAGCATAGTTTTCCTTTGGTTTTAAGCTTGTGTAAAAATGAAACCAACCATCATCCCAAGCATAGTTTACTTTTGGTTTTAAGCTTGTGTAAAAATGAAACCAACCATCATTATGAGCATAGTTCCCTTTCTATGTCAAGCTCGTTAAAAAATGAAATAGATTCCCACGAGCATAGTTTATTCTTTGTTTCAAGCTCGTTAAAAAATGAAACCGACCCTCAAGCACAGTTTACCGTTGGTTTTGAGCTTGTGTAAAAACAAAACCAATCCCAAGCATAGTTTACGTTCGGTTTCAAGCTTGCATAAAAATGAAACTACCCTCAAGCACAGTTTACTTTTGGTTTTAAGCTTGTGTAAAAACGAAACCAAATCCCAAGCATAGTTTACGTTCGGTTTCAAGCTTGCGTAAAAATGAAACTACCTTCGAGCATAATTTCTTTCTGTTTTAAGCTCATTAAAAAATAAAAAGGACCCTTTCAAGCATTGTTATTATCTATTTCAAGCTTGTGTAAAAATGAAATAGATCTCCCTTCCATTTGTTCGAGTCTCTCGCTAGAGTTAGGATTTGAACCTTCATTTCATCTGCCTGGGTCACTTGATCCCGGTTCTCCCTACCCCCCCTGGTGAACACATTCGGATTAGTAGCCAGGATTTTTGGGTAAGGAAGAAGAGTAGTCAGACGAAACGAAGCTTGGGGGGCATGTTTAGCCATTAGCAATCATGCTGGGGGCATTTACCAACCTCTGATCATCATGTTGGGAGGGAACCCATCAATGGGCCTTAATCATGAGCAGAGTTTACCATTGGCTTCAAGCTCATTAAAAAATAAAACCAATAGTCTGAGCAAAGTTCTACTCCTGTGTCAAGCTCGTTAAAAAATGAAACATATCCTTTCCCTTTGAGTCGAGTCTCCTCGTAGACTTAGTACCTGAACCTTCTTTTCACTCGCCTATACCTTAGGTGAATGAAATGAAGCTTGGGGGAATGTCTTCAACCTCTGGAAGTTACGTTGAAGTCAACTCGATCGCCTCTCCACACCACGTTGGAGCTAAGTCACTTACTTCTAGAAATCATGCTGGGGGGCATGTACCAACCTTTGGATTTCATGACGGGAAGAAGTTCACCATTGGGAACATTTTCGAGCATACTTTCCTTTTTAGGCTTCGAGCTCATTAAACCATGAAAATTATTTTGAGCATAGTTCATTTTCTGTTACAAGCTCGTTAAAAAATGAAGCAGACATCATGAGCATTCTTCCAACCTATCTTCGAGCTCGTTAAAAACAGTAAGATGGTGTTTGAGCTTACTTTTTCTTTTTTCATGCTCTGGATCCAAACATGAAAAAGATTCCGAGTGCTTTTGATACCATTATCGTGCTCGTTAAACAAATTGGAGTAAAAAGGTGTGTCTAACGAGTATAGGTTTATCACTTTATCCGGCCTCGCTAGACTATTTACGGAAAAGGAACTGTGCCGAGTTTACTTTTCCTTTGTCGTACTCGGTCATCAACCATGACAAAGTTGTACATGGAGTCCATAGTTAAGCTCTTTTCAGACTCCCTAAAATTGAAAAGATTGCCAAGCGAAATTGATTCGTTCACGCTTGTAAAAGGATTTGAATGATCGTCTCCCTAGTGATAGTTTACCCCTTTTTCGGACTAGGGGGCACTACTTACGAAAAAGGAATACTCCAGCCAATCATGACTGGAAGAGTCCTCTTCCGCGTTGTTTTACCCTTTTTCGGGCGATGAGGCTAACCTTACGAAAAAGGACCGTTGGAGTCTTCTTTAGTTCTTTTCAGACTCTCTAAACATGAAAAACTGCTGAGTTTTCCTTCCTTGGACTCGTAAAATCAAACATCGAAGGACCCACTTTGGGACGAACCCCTCCTTTCTCAGGTTCGAAAAACATGTGAGATTGGACTCATCTATGAGATGAGCTATATCGAGCATCTGTTATCCTCCTCAAGCTCGTTAAAAAACAAAAAGGTACTCGTCCATCATGTCGGGGGAAAATGGGAAAATGAGTCAAGTTTACCTTGTTGGCAGCTTGTGAGTCATCACCTTTGAACATGGCATGCATCCTCACCTTGTCTATTTTGGGTAGTCAGTCTTGCTGATAGTGTCATCATTATGATCATGCGTCCTCATTATTGCTATGAGTTCACACTTTCTGTGGTTCTGTCTGTTCAAGTAATCCCTGCTGCCAAGCTTTGTTTCATGCCGTTATATGTTCAAAGGGTTATTACCTTGAGTCCACCTCCGCTTCATGTCAAACCTTCCCTTTGTGTCAGTACATATTCCATTGTTTCATCGGTCCATACTATCTCTCGTTCTGATTTCGTGTCGATGATGTGGGAAACATCATGGCCCACCTTCGACGAGTCTATTCCTGTCGACACCAAATCACTATCCAGGAATTAGGCTTAGGAGTCAACCACTAGTACCTTGGTACCTGCATGCCTCAATGGAAGGTTTCCTCGTATTCAATAGTAGGTTTTCATCAATGACCTCTGATTGAATGATCTCTCGGATGCTCGACATCAACTCCTTTATTCGCATTTCGTTGAGATGTACTATAGATACCTTGGGGATCATCGTCATTATTGGTGATTTCCCTCGCATTTGTTAACGGTTCACATCATTGACCGGTAATCAAATGGTTTCTACCATGTTCGACTTCAACACCTTGTAATCACATGGCTAGATTCGTATCATTTATGATCGGGTAGAAGACCCTGGACACCCTTTTGTATTTTGATCACGTCCAGGTTGCAATGGATATTTCCTCTGTATTGTCACACAGATCCACTTTTGTATTGGTCGTGGCTGTGTCATTGCTATCTCATGGATCTACGCTTGTTCATAGTAGCCATGATTTGTCTACAGTCTATATCATCTCAGTACTCATGGATCTGCAATGTATTGGTCGGCAGCCATGCTTTGAGTCATTTGTTTCCGAGCATGGGAATGCCCGCCTCGGTGGTATATTTGACATTTTGTTTCTATTTCAGCTCCTTGTTGCTCTCCTCGACGCTATCTCCGAACCATATTTGTAAAGTCTTTCGGCCATCAGTCTCTTCTGACCTCACACTTTAGGGGGCATCTGTTATACCTCAATATTACACATTACATATTAGTGTCGCATCCTTGCATTACCGACCTAAACGACAGTTTCCCTTAAAGATCATCTGAACATCCAGAGTGAAAACCATTGACTGAATACTGAAAGCAAAACCTTTTTCTGCCATCTTCCAGCCCAACTTAGCCCTGTTTGTGAGCACTGCCGCTCCTTGCACATCTACAAGGGCGCGGTAGTTAGCACTACCGCGCGTTGCTCCTTCTCTGGGGCGCGGTACTACCGCGTTATGCTCAGTTATAGGGGCGCGGTAGTCTGAAATTAGCCTTTTTGCCTTGGATTTTGGGATTTCAACCTTCGAGGAGATTTTGTTGGGATTACTACCTTTGGTTCGATCCTAACTCCTTCTTTGTTTAGCTGGCCTGATCCACTAAACCCTCCATAGATCCACACTTCTCTCTTGTTGGTTAGCCTTCCCATGTGCTATAAGAGAGAAGCTTTCCATGAGCCAAGAGGAGGACTTTTGGGGCATCAAACCTATGATCTTCATACTTCTGCAGAGATAGTTAGAGGAAGCACTTGGAGCTGGAAGTTGGCTTGGACATCAAACAACTATTGTACATGACTTCAAGTTGGTAATGGAATAACTTGTCTTGTTTTCCCAAATCATTTGTGTTAATTTTGTTTTGATGATATGATTTGTATCTTTCATAGATTTAGATTCTAACTTATGTTTCAGGTTGCTAGAGAATAGTGCATTCTTGTGTCTTGGTTCCATTTTGACAGGTTCATTCGTGAGGGCTTGGAGATTGGAGCAACTACAAGGACAAGCGTTTGGATAGAAGGTTAGTTAAACTTCTTCTACTCTTTCTAGCATTTTAATCTTGAGACGTTTGTTAGATCTAGGGATTCAAGGTAGCATTTGTTTCTTTTTTGTCTTAGTATAGAGTCAGTACATCCTGCTTTATCCTAAGAGAGTTTCTACCTATCCGTAGGGAGAAATTTCTACAACAGTGTTCTCAAAATTTATTATCTCCAAATTGAGTTGTGATTATAGTATCTTTGTTTCTACTTTCCATTCTACTAAATTGGCTCTGGGATCCTCCTACAAAATTCCTTCTTTGGAAGAATTTGTTACCTCCCTCCTTCAAGAGAAAAATAAGCTCTCACAAATAGGATAAAAGGAGCAAAAACTAAGTATTTCTCATTAAGATTTCGATTTGATGATGGAAATACCAAAGAGGAGCATTCATGGTGTCCTTACATGAATAAAGGACCACATAAAGAAGAATATTGGAGGTACAAAAAAATTGAAGAAAAGGAAGAGGAGTGCAATAATAAATTTGTCACATCTAGCTGCATGTATGCACTTGTAGCAGTGTCCACTCCATGCATACTTGATTCAGAGGAATTTGGAGATCTTGTCCCAATTCAAGTTCAAATTGAAGAAAAAATTGGAGATCCTTGTCCCAAATCAAGTTCTCATTGAAGAAAACCTACAACATGTCTCTTCAGACACCAAAGCTATAGCTTTTTCTCCTACTACTCACCAATTTTGACACAAAAATTTCTAAAGTATATTAACTTCTTTTCAATTCTCTTTTATGGGGGGGTTTCCCATGCAGTTTTTCCCTCTTAGCTAGTTTACAAAGAATATTGTGTGCAGCTACATGGGTACCTAAAATGGCTACAAATTTCCAAGACCCATTTTTCATTTTGTTTAGTTCACCTACTTAGGCTTATGGGGGTTTCTTGGAGAAAAATACCTTCTACATAGCATAATTCTCCTACATAGTGACCTAGACCTTGAATTCATGACTCTAGTGGGAAAAACCTCACTCATGTTGACCAATTGAGTCACCCTAGAGCCTAATTATAAATTCTAAGGGTCCCAAATCACCTTATATTCCAATTACAACAAACCCTAATAACCATTTTTTGCTAACATGCGTGCATTCATAGATTTGGGGGAACCTTCCTTGATTAGGGGAACTTTTCCCTAATTTTAGGATGACTTGAGTCCTAGTTTAGTGCATAATTGAAAATGATTCCCTAATTTAGGCCCTAACTAAACTAACATGTCTATCCTTAGCCATTAGCGTCTTTGTTAAGTTTCATTTGGGTTTTGCATGCTCATTCAGTTAGTTAACTGAGCATCTTTCTGTTAGAACTAGTGGTTGTGAAGTCACGACTCAGTGTAACTTAGTTAAGGAGAGTAATCATGGATAACTACGAGTCCTTGGCTCTATTTAATCTTAACTAGACTCTCTTAAACTAAATGAGCAATTTGAGTTGGCTCTTGACCTAATTCGAATTTCCTTCCTTTAAATATTATTCACCTCCATTCATTCAAGTTAATCAAATACATAATTTGTTTCTTCTTATTTGCTTCTAATTTTTTATGTAATGATCTATGTTAAATAATTTGTTACATGATTAGTCGGTTTATGATTTGATTTTCACAATATATCTCTTTACTTTATGTGCCTAGATCTATATGCTCAAATATTATAAACCATGTTGTGGGAAAAATATCCATAAGGGTGAATAGCCTTCCTACTTTTAAGAAATCTTTGAGGTTGCAAAAGGGACCAAGTGTTGTGAATTGTGATTTAGTATCACAAACTACAAATGGAAAATAAAACTCTTTTTGGAGTATTAAAAACCCATCCATATCCATTTCATACTTAGGATAAAATAATTAGTCATTTCTTTATTAATTCCTAGGTGTTGACTAGGTAGTTGGACATTATTTGTATTTTGTGTGGACCACAAGCCATACTGAGTCACTAGGGAACACTTCTTGAGATAATGGATAATATTTTTTAATATTATATGATATTTTATTCCATTCTTGGATTCGAAGGGCGTTATCATGCTTTTTACTTCTTTTTACTGTTTTGGGTGAAAAGGTAAAAGCTAGTTGATTGGCTTTAGCATTTTTTTGGTCAACTCTCCCTCCATGAAGTTTCCTCTTTATAAAATATGTAAGTAGCATGATTTTATACCCTTCATCACCATCATACTCATAATTTACCTATTCGTGAGCCTTAGAGGTGATTTGGAAAGCACTTTTTGCACCTAGGGGGTTTTTTCATATTTTTAGTAAGCCTGATTTTGTGAGGATTTCGAATGCCTTATTTGGATTTCAAATAAATGATCTAATTAAATATTTTTACAACCATTACATAGCCCAATTTTGGACTATGTAGATTTATTCAATAGATTTTTACTGTTTGCATCATATTCATGACTGTTTTATGTGTTATATGACTAGTTTTTGCAAGGCAATTTGTGAGAGTTTGTAATTGCTTGAGCATATATTGGTGTGAAAAATATTTTCACATGGTACCAGAGCTATCAATATGTTATACTATACTTCTTTTTTCCTACATGATTGAACCATTCTGAGAGAGGGCGCAATTCATTCACCCATAGGGTGCAACTCAACATCTCAGGGGCGCAACCAAACAAATCAAAAGCATATTTTAGAGCTGCCATGGATCGGTTACAACAAATAATGCTCAATAAATTCAATTATTTTTAATAGAAGTTGCAGATGGAGATAATTTTGAGGAGAAAGGGCCTCTACGGGGTGACTATGGTAACTAAAACTAAGCTTACTACTCTCATTGAGAAGTAAAAGTGGCATAATAGAAGAGATGAGGATTATTGTATCTTTTTTCTCAGCACATCCAGGGATATTATTTTCCATATATATGTTCTTACCACTCCTAATGAGGTTTGAGTAAATATCCAAATTTTATTTGGAAATATTGATGAATTGAGAGGCCACCAACTAGAGAATGAACTAGTTTCACTGAGTCCAAGCAATTTCAAGACCCTACAAGACTTGTTATAAAAGTTTAAAGACATTTTTCTTCAATTGAAGTAGTTTGGAATTGATAATAAATATGAGCAATTGATATTGGCCATCCTCTCAAATCTTGGCCCTAATTACTTATTCTTTGTTTTGACCTTCCATGCTACAAAACTCATTGTTCAAAATTGGAAGATGCCTTCACTGGAAGAATTCATGGAATCACTCATTCAGGAGCAAGACAGGTTGGTCTTGATGGGAAAAATAAAAAATCCATCGAAGGACCATGGTTTGGTTGCTGGAGATTCAAAGAATTCAAAAATCAAGAAGAAGGCCAATCCCAAGAAACCACCTCATTAGAAGAAAGACAACCAAAAAGCTCAAGAAGACTTCACCAATTCCAAGAATAATTCTCAAAGGAAGAAAGAGAATTCTAAGTGCACCTCTGCAATAGGGGATTTCATCCTAAGATATCTTGCATGAATAAGACCATTGATCAAATGGATCAACTCCTTGATAAACCCAACATCCCTCTTCCAGAGAGCACAAGAAAGAAGGAAGGAGGTTCCAATTATGAATACAAGGAGAAAGTACATGATTTGATGGAAGGCACATCCAATTCTACCTCTTTCATAATTGATTATGGAGCTTCAATGCATATGGTGTCTACAAGAGAGTCATTATGCTCTCTTGATTCTTCTAGTGGTCCAACTATTGTGTTGGGTGATGATTCTGAAACTAATTGCAAAGGTAAAGGCAGTATTGATCTTGAGTATCGTTCTCTCACTAATGTGTTGCATGTCCTAGGTCTTGTTGCAAAACTCTTGTCAGTCTACCAGTTGAGCCACACCAGGTCTCCCAAAAAGCTTGTCTTCACACCTAATGATGTTGAAATATATGATATTTCCACAAGTCAAATTGTTGCCTTAGGTACTGCTGACCATAGCTCAAAATTTTATAGGTTTTCACACTTTGTGTCTTTCTCATCACCTTTTGCTCTTCTTACTCATGCCAATGATTCAAGAAAAATATGGCATGAGATATTTGTTCATATCAATTACAAATATATTTCTCAACTTCATGAGAAGAATATGGTCATAGGGATTCCCAACATCAAGTTTTCTAAAGGATTCCTTCAAAGTTGTATCTTAGGAAAACACCCTAAGCATAAGTTTGAGAGAGCCAAAACTGAGCGAACCTCTGCACCCCTTAAGCTCATTCATAGTGACATATCAGGTCCATTATCCCATGTGTCTTTAAACAATGCAAAATACATCCTAACCTTCATAGATGAATTTTCCAGATACTGTTGGGTATTTTTCCTCCAATTAAAGTCTGAAGTTTTCAGTTGTTCAAGCTTTTCAAAGCCTTAGTTGAGAACCAGTCTAGAAGATATATTGTTGACACAGTTTTGTCGATAGGGATTCACTTCGCACGAATTTAAACAAATATCAACTAGAAACCCTTAAGCATCGGCCCAGAAAGGTTTTACCCTTTCCAACAACACCCACATATCAGGTGAGGTCTCACCCGAGATGTCTAAGGGGGCCTGCAGGAACCAAGTTTCTGCATTTGGGAGAAGACATGCATTATTCTAATCTCAGTTGACACAAGCCAGATATTTTCATTTGCATTAAAACATCATATTATCATCCTAGTAATCCTTTTCTGCATTATCGTCTCATACTTAGCGAATTAAACAAATAACCAAAGCATGTTTGAGGAATCTGTGGTACATGACATATCTGCGAAAGTATCTAATGCGATCTCAAGAAAACATCATATTGCGATAAACAGAAGATAGATATGCACATTACTCATGGTACAGATACAAAACCATATAATTACTCCATAGATCAATCCAAAACACTGAAAACCAACATATGCGAAGGTATCATCTCATATTTCATAATGCAGAAAAATGCCCTCGGGCTTACAATCGCACAAAAGGTTCTTCTCGCCTGATTCTCCTATCCTCTATATGTAAAGCTTACAATCTTATATCTATTTATAGGTTCTCTTAGCTGTTACAAATGGTCTTACTGACCCATTGCTAACTAACTTAACTAATTACTTATGCATATCTCGGCTTTGCGACCGGTCGTTTACTCTTGTCTTTGACCCTTTCACCACTTGGGGTTCTGTACTTGTGCACTCCAACCCTGTGCCAATAGGCCCCCAACACAAAATTGCGGCTCTCCCTCGAGCCCCTTCAGCTGGAAATTGTTGGTGCACCCACTTGCTTCTTGAACTTGTCGTATGTTGTTGTGATTTGATCGATAGCTTCCTTTGTTGATGCCTTCAGAGTCACAAAATATGCTACTTCCTAGTCTATTGGATGCTCACCATTCATTTGATGGACCTTCTGCAAGTCTTCTTTGATCTTGTGCATTCCATCCATTGCTTTAACTACCAACTACTCAGATTTCGTCTGTAATTCATCTAATTGCATGGTTCTCCCTTGTTGTCTTGTGTGGGATTTGTTTACCCAATGTTGTAGCTCATTCAACTTAGTTGATTTTCACAGCCTCGCAAGTAGGGTCATCGCTTGAAGTGATCCCCTTAATGCCTCCAGTTGTACTTATGCTTCTATGGGCTGCACGTTAAACTGTTGCAGCTGCTCATCCTGTATCAAAATTCCCCAAAATTGTGTGACATCTTCCACTATTGTTTACACCAATTTCTCCACTGTTGTGATATTTGTTGCAGCTTCGTCAATTGCATTCTTCCTTTCTTCAATTTGTTCTGGCGGTGTGTTGGCAACTATTCTAGCTTGTAAAGCTTCAATTTCCTTCCACAAGTCTACAATGACCGCACCTAACCTAATTTATTTTGCCTCTGCCTTTATGTCCTTGTCAACCTCTTGTGCCTCTTTGCATGCGATGGAGATGGCATGCTCCAATATTGTTCTGTCTTCAATGGCCTGCACTGCGTCCTTCATGCTTATTTATTTTTCCTCTTAGAGGCATTGAATATCTACCTCGATTCTTCACACCTCTCGTTTATACTCAACCACTCTATCGTGATATTTTTCTTCTCGTTCAAGAATTTCTTTACTTGTCGGGTGATGAGTTCTATGCAACATTACCATTGGTAGGATGTTGAAATTGACAATGATTAGGTCATGATGTCATAGTGTGGCATCAAGTTCCTCATCACCGGTAGTGATAGCATTGGATACTATCTGGACTGTTTTCGGCCTCGCACCGATTTCCACCTAAACTCTATGTATAGAAGCACTTGGTCATAATTTTCCTTGTGGAAGCCTTATCTCTATCACTGCATTCATTAACGCCTGTAATAGTTGCGATACCTGATGGAAAAACTCAGTCGCATGTTGAGTTACTTTCCCCCAATTGTCTTCCATCACTTTTTTTTTCTCCGTGAGTTTGTTAATTTTATTCATCGGGGAGGCCAGTGCTTGTTCTCCCTTCACCCCGCTCCATTCTGTGCTCCATTCTTGTCTCTTCTCATTGTGCTTCTAATTCTGAATCCGTGGGGGTTTTTGATGAGGCCCCATCATGACTTAATGTATGCGACTGCTCTTCTCTAGGGTCGCCTTCTCCTGCATCCTTGTGTCCATTTTATGAGTCCTTCTCTTCATATGGTGGCTTTGGTCAAATTTTCGACTGCCCATTCTCTGAATCTGACAGTTGATCCTCTGTTGCCTGAATTTTCCACTCCTATGGCCACCCTTCAATAATGGCATCTAGCTTTGTTTCACTAAGTTTGTATTGTGTCACCAGCCACTTCCTCTACGGATCTGCCCATTCCTTAATGTATATTGTTTGAGACTCTACCAATAGCCTTGCAATTCGTCGATACTTCTTTGTTGTCGGCTCGTTTATCCCTGGTACTGCTTGTTTATCTATTCGCATCATATCTAGGAAAATATAGAATTTAATATTGTTATTTTCTTGGCATTCCTTGTTAGAACAGTAACCACACTTAGTACCATAATCCATAAATTTTTAATTGCCCATGTGCTTAATTAAACCATGTTTTGGATTAAGTGACTATAGTTGGTCAAAAACCCACTTTTGAGAGTGTTCACACCCACTTCCAAGCAAACCAGTTCACCCAGCCTCCAGTTTTGTCCACAAGTGCGCCCTCATTTATTACTGGTGCGCCCTCTCTCCTTGTTTTGGGGAATTTTAGTTGACCAAGGGCGCTAGGGTGGATTTTTGCCCTTTTTTGGCTAGATTTGGAGCATTTAATGCTCCCTTGGGCCCCCAAACCTCCTCTACTTGCTCACCCACGCCTGCCTTGAGCTAATTAATGACCCAGCATGCTTCAGCCACCTCCACACCAGAATTCGTGGCTGTTTGGGGTGATTGGGATTGAGTTGGACCCACCTAGGGGGGATTGAGGCCAATTTGGCATTGATGACTTGTACACTCAGCTTGAGCCACCTAATGCTCTCGATTTTCTCATGGATGTAATAAAAACCTGTTACTAACATTTTCACATGTTAGACAGTCAGTTAATCAAAGGTTTCAGCATACATTGTGTGTAAAATTATCATCTTTTTCAAGTTTTTCCACTGTATTTGCAAATTAATTCGATTTTGTGAGGTTCTCCATAGCTCCTAGATCTTCTGTGATCAAAATACTCACATGGTATCAGATCCATCGTGGAGTTAGTGAGTTGCAGGTCAATATTGAGCGTTGAACTGCATTCTAGAGAGGATTTCCAGATAAAAATTGAGTGTTTTTTGCAGGTGTTTCAGTAGTTTTCTCACCATTAACGCAGCAGTCATGGAAGCAAACCAAATTTTGCTCACACCCTTCAATTTTTTCGATTGGAAGGCTGAGATGGTCATCAAGTTGAGATCTAAGGGTCTCTATAGAGTGACCATGGGCACAGAAGTGGAGCCAAATTCTGCTGTGGAGAAAGCAAAGTACTACAATCGACTTGATGAAGCTTATGGATTGCTATGCCTGAGCATTTCAAGGGAACTCTTGTTTCATACAGACAGTTTGACAACCCCCAATGAAGTATGGGTGAAGCTAGAATCACTCTTTGGGAAAACTGATGAACTGAGAGGCCACCAGCTTGAAAATGAGCTCATTAGCTTGAGCCCAGCACATTTTGAAACCATCCAGGAGTTCTTCACGAAATTCAAGTCACTGGTGCTTCAACTGCAACAATGTGGAATTGTTAAGAAGGAGGAACAACTGATTCTGTCCATCCTTTCGAAGCTAGGCCCAGATTTTTCAGTATTTGTTAGCACATTTCACTCAGCCAAAATGACCCTTTGAAATTGGCAAATGCCATCACTAGCCACCTTCATGGAGTGTCTCACTCAGGAGCAGGATAAACTAGTTCAGATGGGCACCATAAAATCAAAGGACCAAGCATTGGCAATGGGTGTTTCAAATGCAAGCAAAGGAAAGCAGAAAGACAAGAATTCGAAGCAGCAAGAGAAGAGGAAGTTTGACAAGACCAAGTCTGCAGATGGGGGTTCGAATCTGTCAAAGGAGAAGTACAAGAAGGGAAAGGAAAAGACCAAATGCACCTATTGTCATAGGGGATGGCATCCAGAGAGCTCATGTATGAAGAAAACCATTGACTCAATGGCGCAGCTGCTGGAGAAGAAAAACATCCCAGTCCTTGAGGGCGCAAGGAAGAAGGAGAGCACCTCAAACCCTGACAATAAGGAGAAGTGTCATGCTTTGGTAGCAGGTACTTCGAATCCCTCATCCTTTATCATTGATTCAGGAGCTTCCAGACATATGGTTTCATCCAGAGAGCTCTTCTCCTCTATGCATTCGAATGGTGGCCCAACAGTTCGAATGGGAGATGATTCAGAAATCCAGACCAAGGGGATTGGTAGGATTGACATGGAGCATGGCTATTTCAGTGATGTGCTCTATGTACCTTCATTGGCTGCAAATTTGCTATCAGTCTATCAAATGACCCATACAGGAGAAGCCAAGAGAGTGACTTTCACTCCAGATTTGGTAGAAATCTCAGAAATCTCTTCAAATCAAGTTGTGGCTGTAGGGTATGCAGATCATGATGAGAGAATGTACAAATTCTCAAATTTCATTCCAAATTCTAGTGACCATGCTCTTGTCTCTCATGACAACGAGACCTCCAAGTTGTGGCATGAAAGATTTGGCCACATGAACTACAAATATCTCCAGCAATTTCACAAGGACGAGATGGTGGAAGGGCTTCCAGAAATCAGATCATCAAATGGTGCATGCATTGGGTGTGTAGTTGGAAAGCATCCTGAGCGCAGCTATGAGAAGGGAATGGCAAGTAGAGCCACTCAACCACTTGGATTGGTACATTCAGACCTCATTGGTCCTCTTCCCACTCCATCATATGGTGGATCAAGGTATGTACTTACATTCATAGATGACTACTCTCGATTCTGCTGGGTTTACTTCCTTAAATTGAAGTCAGAAGTGTTTGAGAAATTGAAGATTTGGAAAGCCCTAGTGGAGAACCATAGTGGTCATAAGATAAAGATCCTTAGGACTGATAATGGAAAGGAATATGTGAATAACAACATTCAGCACCTTTGTGAGGAATGTGGCATCCAAATGCAACATTCAATCCCCTACACTCCTCAGCAAAATGGTGTGGCAGAGAGGAAAAATAGATCTCTCAAGGAGATGGCTACTTGCATGATTGAAGCTAGGGATATAAGCCCTAAGCTATGGGCTGAAGCCATCAATTGTGCTGCTCATATTCAGAACAGAGCCTTTCACAAATCAGTAAAAGGAAAAACCCCCTATGAGGCATGGTTTGGCCAAAAACCAAATGTGTCAAATTTCAGGATTTTTGGGTCTAGAGCATGGGCTCGAATTCCATCAGAAAAGAGGAAGGCTTTGGAGCCACAGAGCAGGGAATGTATCATGGTTGGATATGGTGAGGACACAAAGGGATATAATCTATTTGACACATCCACACTCAAAACTTTCATTGAGAGAAGTGTGCAATTCGAAGAAGAACCAATTCAAGATTTTGAGCTTGCACCGGGGGAAAGCTCCTCTCCTCCACACCTTAATGAGATTAGTGATGATTCTACCTCTGATTTTTCTGATATTGCTGAAGATGACATGGCTGAAGATGACATTGCTGTACATGAGTCACCATCAAGGCCCAAGTGGGCTGAAAAAATCATAGAAGCTGCAGGTGAATTGGCAGGCAATCCCCAAGAGCCTAGGAAGACTAGATCTCAAACAATCAATGCTTCCTTTGCTAATGAGAGTGAACTTGCTGATCACTGTTATATGATGATTGGATCTGATCCAACATCATATCAGGAAGCTCATAATGATCCAAGGTGGAGAGCAGCAATGCAAGAAGAATTCCAGTCTCTCCAAGAGAACAAAACATGGGATTTGGTGCCTCTTCCTCCCAAGAGGAAACTTGTGCAATGTAAGTGGATTTTTCGAACCAAACCTGTTGCTGATGGTTCTGATCTGAAGTATAAGGCTAGGTTAGTGGCTAAGGGCTACTCACAAATCCATGGTGTGGATTATACAGAGACCTTTGCACCGGTTGCAAAGATGGATTCAATTAGACTAGCTCTAGCCATGGCAGCTAGTAAAGGTTGGGAAGTTCACCACATGGATGTCAAAAGTGCATTCTTTCATGGTGAGCTACAGGAAGAGATATATATGCAGCAGCCTGAAGGATTCCAAGAGGATCCCACACTTGTATGCAGGTTGAAGAAATCACTCTATGGACTCAAGCAAGCCCCCAGGGCTTGGTATGCCAAAATGGATGCTTTTTTGCTCTCAATTGGTTTCTGTCGATGCAAGTCTGATCCAAATGTTTACTTGCAGCATTGTGATGGTAATTTGCAGGTCATTGTACTGTATGTTGATGATCTCTTAATTACAGGGAGCTGCACCAAACAAATTGGCTCAATTAAAGCTTCTTTGCACAGTGAATTTGCCATGAGCGAACTAGGATTGCTAAGGCAATTTTTGGGTTTGGAAATTGAGCAATCTGAGAGAGGTATATTGCCGAGTCAATCTAAGTATGCTTCAGACCTGTTATTCAAGTTTAAAATGGCTGAATGTAAGGCAGCCAAGTGCCCATTCCTTTCAGGCATAAAACTAGGTGAATTTGAAGACTCTCCATTGGTGGATTGTACTCTCTACAGGCAGCTAGTCGAAAGTTTGTTGTATCTTACACATACAAGACATGATTTGTCTTATGCTGTAAGTGCTGTAGCAAGGTATATGCAGCAGCCACATGAGATCCATTGGAAGGCAGCCAAAAGGATCCTTCATTATGTCCAAGGAACAAAGAACTTTGGGGTACACTATGCAGTTGGTTCTTCACTTCAACTAGCTGGATTTTCTGATTCCGATTGGGCGGGAGATCCCATCGATAGAAAGTCCACTTCAGGTTTTGTGTTTATGTTTGCTGAAGGTCCTATTTGCTGGTCAAGCAAGAAACAACATACAATTTCTCTTTCATCAGCAGAGGCCGAGTACAGGGCAGCAGTGAATGCAGCCACACAGTGTGTTTGGTTGCAAGGCATTCTTCGGGAGTTTGGTGTTGCTATTGATTCTCCAACCAATATTTGGGTGGATAATCAAAGTGCCATCAAGATATCTACTGATCCAGTACAGAGGCAAAGAACAAAGCACATTGAGATCCACATGCATTACATTCGGGGCTTGGTGCATGACAGGGTGATTTCATTGCAGTATTGCCCATCCACCGAGCAAACTGCAGACATTTTCACCAAGTGCTTTACTGAGAAGACCTTCACTCACTTGAGAGCTTTGCTTGGAGTGAGTGATGGATGGTGATTGCTGCAATTTAATTGCAGGTTCAGCCCCATGTCCATTTTTGAGGGAAGTTTTTATCCCATGAGGTTTTACTTCTTTTCCTCGGTTCATATGGACAAATAAAATTTATGTTTGTATTGAGGTGACTTGAGCCTTTGTTGCCAAGGCCTCCCACTTATCTTTCATGAGATGTACAAATTTATGGTTAAGGGGGGGTGTTAGAATAGTAACCACACTTAGTACCATAATCCATAAATTTTTAATTGCCCATGTGCTTAATTAAACCATGTTTTGGATTAAGTGACTATAGTTGGTCAAAAACCCACTTTTGAGAGTGTTCACACCCACTTCCAAGCAAACCAGTTCACCCAGCCTCCAGTTTTGTCCACAAGTGCGCCCTCATTTATTGCTGGTGCGCCCTCTCTCCTTGTTTTGGGGAATTTTAGTTGACCAAGGGCGCTAGGGTGGATTTTTGCCCTTTTTTGGCTAGATTTGGAGCATTTAATGCTCCCTTGGGCCCCCAAACCTCCTCTACTTGCTCACCCACGCCTGCCTTGAGCTAATTAATGACCCAGCATGCTTCAGCCACCTCCACACCAGAATTCGTGGCTGTTTGGGGTGATTGGGATTGAGTTGGACCCACCTAGGGGGGATTGAGGCCAATTTGGCATTGATGACTTGTACACTCAGCTTGAGCCACCTAATGCTCTCGATTTTCTCATGGATGTAATAAAAACCTGTTACTAACATTTTCACATGTTAGACAGTCAGTTAATCAAAGGTTTCAGCATACATTGTGTGTAAAATTATCATCTTTTTCAAGTTTTTCCACTGTATTTGCAAATTAATTCGATTTTGTGAGGTTCTCCATAGCTCCTAGATCTTCTGTGATCAAAATACTCACATTCCTTGTCATTTATCGCGGACAAGTTTTGGTATCGCTCTCCTGGGTGAATCTTGGTCTTTTTTGTTTCCATTCCTTGGTAGTGCAATGGTTCCCTCCATCCTGCTAGTGCAATCAGCATCAAGAGTCATGAATATGCAAACGGATTCCCTTTTTCCTATGTTGCGACGACATCCTCCATCAATTCATTTACCAAGAAGAGTGACCAGTTCATTTGCACTCCTGTTGCACATTGTTCCTAGATGCGATGACACCCGATGTGCATTGGTTCGGTCTATTCTTGCGCACTATCTTGATGGTCAATATTTTCAATGCAACCCTAATAGCTTTGAAGTTAATAGTGTCAATTAGGTACCCTCTTGTATTTTTGTCCACTCCATACTTCGTTTTCAGCTTCGCAACAAGCTTTTTGTCGTTATCCTTCCACTGGAAGAATTCGGAAGGATCTACCCTGGCCTTAGGTAGTCCAGTGATCCTTCAAATTAAGTCGATTGTGACCAGGATTTTTTCATGCAGCCATAAATACCCGCCATGGAAACAAGCTAGTAACTGCTTTATACACACATTTACCTACAGCGATCTACCAAAGTGTGGCATGTGGATGATGTCCAACAATCCTGATTGCTACAATCCCAACACCCAACCGGTTGGTTCTCTCGTGACCGATCCTCCTTCTTTGTGCACGACCTAGACATGGGTGTCTTTTGTGCATTTTGGGTATGCCATAATGTCATGGTCGATGTACTATAGCTTTTGCAGGTGCTCCACAATATTCCTGGGACTATGAACTCCTTTTGGTATCAACGACATATTGATTAGGTATCTTGCATTCTTGCTCAGCTGAATTGTTGGTGTCCCTTCCTTGTGTAATGGAACATACCCTGGTATGTCCCCTATTGTTGGGCCAAGGTTCCCTCACAATGTCCTCTCAGCCGAGCTCGATTTTCCTGCCTCTCCACTATAATTTGTGTTGAACTACGGGTCTCTCTCTTCATCTTTTCGCCAGTATATGCAGGTCGAATAGCACTTATCTTCTTTTTGAATGACCATCCTGATGCGATCTTTAGTTTCTCATGCATAATTGGCGTTGGCTGTATCTGTTCTCGGGTACTTGTGCTAGAAATTAAATGCGCCATCCACTCTTTATTCGGCTATGTTCTGCACCTTCTTGGATAACCCACTTAATGCACAGTGATTCGAACTACCCCCTTTCCCTATATTTATAGTTTTGATTTCCCGCGTCTTGTCCATCTTGCATATTTTGAATAATTATTACCAAATCCTCTGCATGCATTGGTCATTAAATGGACCGTTACCCACTTGCATCGTCATCCACTACAGCTTAACCACTGCATTTATGATTGGATTTGACCCATTCGTGTCATGCCAGCGGTCAACAAGAGCCAAACCTTGTCACTTATTATTTACTCTGCTATTGTTTCATCAAGAGACCTAATGCGATTGACAAATTTCCAACCTTTAATCATCATTGTTTTTTGTTTTCATCATTATGTCATCAACCATTCCAATTCAGAATAGTTGCACATCTGGTAAGCCCTCATCAATGCTTCATGGTTCTTCACCTGACTCAATCTGGGATAGGTGTTCAGGTCCTGCATTCAATCTCCCTAGTTTCACAATGATATTGAAGTTAAATTCTTGGAACAACAGCAACCAACGACAGATTCCCCCCCCCCAAAACAGGCTTATTGACAAAGTATTTCAATGCAGAGTGGTCAGTAAACATCTTGAAGTGTCCTCCAAGTAGGTGGTGCCGAAATTTTTGTAGCACATAGACCTTTGCTAGGCCTTCCCTTTATGTCATCATATAATTATTCTCCATAGTAGACAACTTCCTGCTTGCGAATGTGTTTGGATGATCAATCGATCCTCCCCTGGTTGGGCCAATATTACTCCTAGTGCAACTGATGACGCATCCTTATGAACATGGAATTCTTTTGTCCAATCAGAAAAGACTAATATTGGTGTTGCGACCATCTTTGCTTTCAGTATATAGACGCTCTTTTGGCACTCGTCATTCCACTCGAACTTAGAATCCTTTTTTAACAGTTTTTCCATTGGCGATGTGATCGTTGCATATCCCCTGATAAACTTTATATAATACCCAGTATGTCCCAACGTCACCCTTAATTACTTCACTATCGTCGGTGGTGGTAAGTCGACAATGATTGCAATCTTCATTGGGTCAACCAGCATCCCTTCCTGGCGTACAATATGTCCTAACAGAATCCCAAAGGGAGCATAGAAGATGCACTTCTTCAAGTTGAGAAAAATTTGATGTTGTCAACATCTCTCCAGCATCAGCCTTATATTCACAACATGGTCCTGAACTAGGCCATATATGGTCTAGTTGTCCATATATACTATGAGGAATCTATGAATGAAATCTTTGAATCTGGAAACAACTAATATTGAGAAGATCGGCGGGGCATGTTTTAGACCAAATTGAATTACTGTGTATTGAAAACAACCTCATTCCATTACGAACGTTGTCTTATGTTGATCCTCCTTTGCAATATTTATTTGGTGGTATCCTGAGAATCCGTCTATGAATGAATATATCTCCTGAACTCCAACTCCTTCTAGTACTTCATAAGTGAATGGTGTAGGGAATGGGTCATGGACATATGCATCATTCAGTTTCCTTAGGTCGATGCAAATCCTGATTTTTCTAGTCTTCTTATCTTGTACAACCATCGGACTGATCCATTCGAATTCTTCCATGGGATCTATGATTTCTGCATCCAACATTCGCTCTATATCAGCTTTCACTCGCTCCTTGTACCTGGGGTTCAATATATAGGGTCGTTTATTTACGGGTTTCGCATCAGGTTTCAATGGAATCTTCATTTCGCCCAGGTCCTCGGAAATGCCTTTCATTTCTAAAACTTTTGTTGGGAACAAATCTTGAAACTCATGTATCATATCAATCAATTTTGCAATTGTCGCATCGTCCCAATAATATCCAATGCTTGCGAACTTGGGGTCTGCCTCCGCCCAATATTAATCTTCTTGATTCGTAGTGGCTCTTGGAATTTTTCAAAGGGAATATATGGTGCTTCGAAATCCTGTCTTCCTTCTGAATCTAGTACATAAACAGATCATGGATCATCCTTTTCATCAGGTCCTCCTGTCATGTTGTAGCACTCCAACAACATTTCTTGTGTCGTAGTCCACTATAATCCCATTGGTTTTTCCATCGGGACTACTTCAAGTACCTTCTCCTGAATCTCCTGTAGTGTGCTATGAATGAAGGGGTTTTCATTCGAGAAGTTGAAAGTTTGGCTAAAGCTAATAGTTATCTCTTCCCACGTAGTTGTTCCGCATCATAGTTCTGTTGCAATCTACCAGCTTCGTGGTACTTCATCCAATGTATGGATGAATGCATGGACCCGTTCTTGTTTTGGTATCACTCCCGATGCGCTTTGAAACTCCTCCAAGTTATCCCTTGGGTCACTCCTTCAACTATGTTTTCTTCCACAGTACCCTTTAGTTTCGTCGAATCTGACTTCCATTAGTTGTCGACATAGTGTCCAGTTTGTTATCGTCAATTTGTGCGATGCCCACCACCATGCTAGTGTATCCTTCAGTGCTTCATCCAATTCCAGCAGTCTCCACAGTTCTGCTACTCTTTCTTCAAATTTGGCGATAAATGTTGTCATATTAGGAAATCCTTCATATGTTTACATTTAACATACTTATGTCGCCACCCATCTCAGCGACTGGGTGATTCGTGTGCACCTCTTAAATGATACTTCGTGTAATCGGTTTTTCCAATTCTCAAGTGCTTCATCGGAATCTGATGATGTTGAGCTAACACTTCACCACCCCATTCTCCATCAGCGGTGGGATTGATGTAGTCCTCTGAGATGTTGTATACATTGTTCCATCCTTCTATGAATTCATCCCACATTGGATCGACATACCTCTGCCTTTGTGATGGATCAAGTGGGGCAACGACCCTCATGTCACGGTTCTCAAATGACATTGTTCTTTTCTTAAAGTTGATCACAGATTGATTCTCCATTTCCCAGTATATCCCTAACAACACCGGATAGGGGCTTGTGTTATAAACTATCTCTATAACGTCAAATTCTGCGTAAGTATTTAATCCCTCTATCTGAACTAGGAGGTAACATAATCGACCAATGGGAGTGACCTTGATCTGATTTTCTAGTCGAAGTTGTACATGGGACCATTCCAGATGTGGTTTCCCCATAGTCTCCCATGTCTATATTTTCAAGATATTTACATATGATCCCAAGTCCAGAATGATAGAGTTGACGTTGAATGCACCAATCTACATAGTCATCCTAATTTCTCTCCCTGTCTTCTTCCTGTGCAATCAATTTACTGTTCGAACTTGTCGTCCATCGTCCTGCTGGTGTAACAGGATGGCTATATCTATTACCACATCCTGATCTTTTTCCAGTTCCAAACATCTTTCTAGGAAGTCCCTCAAGGTGTTGATTCTTCCTAGCAATCTCTGTGAGTTCATTGTATCGAATATCTACGGCATCTTGTAAACGGGTTCTTTATGGCCAATAGGTGGCATCTTAGTCCTTCTCATTGTCTCTTGTTCTTCTAAAAAGGTCTCCCTTTCCGCTTCCACATCAAATCAGAGTTGTTTCCTTGCTGTAGGTCAGATACTAGGCTGTGGCCTATCTTCCCCTATCGCAACCCCCCCTTTGGTCACTATTGAGACATTCACAGGTCGAATTTGTATCTCTACTGAGATCTTATGTACATTCGGAGGTGGATTTTGATTCTGATTCGGATTCGGTTGAGATTGGGGTATATTTTTGGTTTTCCATTTTGCAATCAACTGGGGACATTCCTCAACACTGTGATCTATTGCGCTACAATAAGTACACTACGGTGTCAGGTTCAGATAATCCCTTTGATAATGTCCAACCTGACAACAATTATAGCATATAATTGGCCCTTGACCACATCCAAAAGCTCCTCCATAACCAATGCCTCCACCTCCACCTCCGCAGAATCCTCCTCTGAAACCTCCTCGTGGCTTGTTGATGTATATGTAACTTCGGAATGTATTTCACATATATGTATATTGTATTCCTATAGAGATGGTATTATTCCTCTATAAGGAAGTGTCATCAATTATATTGTAAGTGTCGTAACTTATACTTGATGGGTTATTAGACCACCTTGTTTGGGGTCGGCCCTGTATAAGTCATGTGGGTCAAAGGGTTATTAGACCACCCTATTGGGGGTCGGCCCACTCAGCATTATGTTATGTGGTTAAGTTCGAGCCTACATGAGTTAGGAAAAAAGGCAAGTCAAGTCAAGTATAAATAGAGTGCGGGAGGCACTCTATTTGCACACTCACTTCTCACACATGCACTCAAGGAGGAGTGGCGCACTTATGGAGGAGGAGGATCTGCTGCTAGGTTATGGCTATCTCTCTTGGTTGGTTGTATCATTTCTCTATCTATCTCTGAGGAATTTATTGGGGTTTTTCACCTTTATGGTTTTCCCCAAGTAAATCTTTGTGTCTCTTGTGTGCTTGCATTATTGTCTCCATGATTGATATGCTGTAGATATGCTGTACATGTTGTTCTCTCAGTTAAGATCCTATATCATATTGAAGTAAATTCAGAAAATTTAACATGGTATCAGAGCTAGCCTGAAAGAAGGCATGATATGGCATGTATGACACTTGTTGCACTTACGATGCTAGGGCTTGATATAGCAAAAACCAGTCATTGTAGAACTTTCGCTATAAATCTGTTTTGACAAATTTTTTGGATCTGAAATTGTTACAGAACGAATAATAAATCTCCAAGTACCTTGTGTCCAAAGGACAACCTCTAATTCGTTGTACTTTGTGATTTATGATCTGTACAATATAGGGTTTCTGCCTCTTCCAGATCTGAGTCAAAATCAGGTGACCTTGGGAAAAAGGTCATATCTTGGGCTAGGAAGCTCCAAATGAAATTTCGTAAAAAGTGACAGGTAGTACACAGTCTGCAATATCTCAGGAAACTTTTTCAGAGGCCGAATTTGAAACAGTGACACGTGTCACGCCGTACAAGTGCGCTCTCCTGTATTATCCCATAAACAGGTCACGTTGCGACACTTGGAATAACTCTCTCTCAGAGAGTCCAATTGAGGTCAGACCTGTCAGGATGGAAATATAACAGGCTGAGCTATCTCAGGAAACGTTTTCAGAGGCCGAAGTTCAAACAGTGACATGTGGAACGCCGTACAAGTTCGCTCTCCTGAATTATCCCAAAACAGGTCACGTTGCGACATTTGGAATAACTCTCTCTCAGAGAATCCCATTGAGGTCAGACCTGTCAAGATGGAAAGATAACAAGTCAGGATATCTCAGGAAACTTTTTCAGACCCTGTGGATCAAAAAGTTCAGATTTACACCAGAAACAATCAGGTACATATTTCTGTCAAAACAGAATTATTTTTGAGTACCTTCATTCATGGCTTCCGGAATTTAGGGCTTTGGAGAAAGTTGGAATTTTTGTAATCGGAGACCACGGCTGGATGCTACTCATCAAAATAGAAATTTAGAGACCAAGATCAGAATTTTTGGTTGGGCAGAAGGCCGGGCTTGATTAGACCCTAGTTCGGGACATTGATCAGAAAAGTGGAAAATTAGGGCTTCTGTAAAAATGAGAATTTTTGAAATCTGTGACCACGGCTGGAAGCTCCTCAGAAAAATAGAAGATTAGAGATTTGGATCAAACATTTTGATTGGGCAGAAGAGTGGGCTTCATCAAACCCCAATTCAGGGTCACGTCCAGTGAATCCGGAAGTTTCAAAGGCAAAATTGAGGAGTGAAACTTTGCAGTTTTCAAATTTTGAATATACCAGTTTGATCAGCTCATCAAGGTCCAGTTCTTGCAAATCAAGTGGATTGGGTTAATCCTAGAAGAAGATGGATTGATCATCTGCATGAGTGAAGAAGTTCCTGTTTCAGAGGGAGATGAAGCTAAGGCCCTACATAAGAAGATTTCAAGCGATCTCGACAGGTATGACTCATCGAAATATGTTTCGATATTTGTTCATGATTAATTTTATGGTATGTTTGTCTTCATGTTATTACGGTTAAGTACAATTTTGTTTTTAGATTTGTCATATCACCTTAACAAAATTATAAATGCATGATAGAAGATATTCATTGGTTAGGGTGTTGACACTTATGATTGTACTAATGCATTATGATGTTGTATGAGGTTTATGTTGTCTACTAACATGAAAGGTACACCAAGAAAGACAAATCATGTTCTGGTCCAAGAACATATGATCATGATAACATGAGGACAAAGATTCATCCATTGTCATGGGTCTCATAGAAGATCCATTTACGAGGTATGTATAACTTGGTTTTGTAATAGTTAACCTATGAGATATATAGGTTACTAGCACAAGTCATTGAAGAAGAACAAGAAGACATCATGTGAGTATGTTAGACATAAATAGCTAGCATGCTAATCCAGGTATGTTTTTCCTATATCAAGATAGAATCCTACCTTGTGTTAGGATCTTATACTGTTGTTGATAATGATTATTCATGAATTCATAGGTTTGAATAATCATGATTGTATGCATATTATGTTTCTTACCATAATTGATGATATGACTAACCAGAAGAATCATGATGGTATAGGTTTGAATAATCATGGTTTTATGCATATTATATCTCTTATCTTGATTGATGATTCAACTAACCTGAAGAGTCATAGGTTTGAGTAATTACAGGTTTAGACATGTTATGTTTCTTATGATTTGACTAACCATAAGAATCCTACATAAACCTTGAATGCTAATGCTTATTATTTCTGTTTGAAATGATCATGACTATACATGCTTGAGATTATTGTGTTTTAATAGTATACTAATGAATGTATGATTTTATATGAGATCACAAGGATAACACATTCATGATACTAATAAGCATGCATAGGGACCAAGGATGAATATGAGTTCAAGAACAAGTAATCCGGGAAGCAAAGATCAAGAGGGAGTACACTCTAGTGGTTTATGCAAGGATGCAGATATTCAGAGGGAGTTGTCCATCTCTCTACATTCCACAACAGAAAGGTGTAGAAGAAGCTACTTCAGATTAGGACTCCAGCAGCTCCTGCAAGGAAGCGAAGACTCAGAGGGAGCCCACCCAACGAACAAACAAAGATAAGTATTTTAATTATCATTTCTTATATATTTGTTTGTTTAAATAAAATTGTTCAATGATGTATATGCTCATGGTCTTAGACTTAGGATATGTATTGTGCATATTAGAATAATTACATTAATGAATAGTATACTACTAATATGCATGGGTAAGTAGCCTATGGCACTGTACAACATTCCATTGCTACTTATCTAGAATGAAACCTCTTTGCTGACATGTTGGGAGTTGTGCACACTCTTAACAATGTTCTGGTAGAGCTTGGAAGGCATCTAGAAAGTTACGGGATATGGATAAATGTTGTATTGAAGCAATGGCTAAGATAATTGTATGATTGTATGACATATTTATTTATGTGTAAGAATTTGTTCTGAAAACTATGAGATGTTTTCTAATCATGCAATTTAACTTGTTGTGTAGGAAAGATCGTATGCCATCTCCTACAAAAGAAGAACTACAACATTTGTTCAGCAACAAATTTATTTATTGAAGATATTGAAGTTCCCAGGATCTGGGATGAAGAAATGAAATGCCATGATCCGTCGATCATGAAGAATGATGTTTGGGATGTAATCCCAAGACATGAAGGGAAGTTTGCTATGACTTCCAAATGGAACTATCAGATCAAGCATGTTGCAGATGGAAGCATTGAGAAATATAAAAGTGATGAAATAGAAGATACACCAGATGGATTCAAGACAGCTTCCTTGAATGGTGTAGTTGAAGAAGTGTACGTAGAGCAGCCACTTGGTTTTGAGACACATGATAGGAAATCATATATGTGCAGAACTTGGTATGGTAAAGATAGATTGATTGCCGACACGCAGCGGAAGCTTTCTGCCAAGTTCGAGATGAAGAACTTGGGGATGATGCACTATTTGTTTTTGGCATGGAGGTGTGGCAGAGTGCATATGGAATCTTCCTTGGATAAGGGAAGTATGTAGTAGAGATCCTGAAGAGGTTCGGGATGATGGACTGCAAGGATATGGCCACACCTATGGCATCGAATCTGAAGCTTCTATGTGATGCTTCATCTGAGCCGGTTGATGTCTCTTTGTATCGTCAGATGATTGGGTCCTTGATGTACCTGACGAACACGAGACCAGACATTTGATTTGCTGTGAACACATCGAGCCAGTTCCTGACGGATCTGAGGAGTGTTCACCTGGTTGTTGTAAAGCATGTTCTGAGGTACCTAAAGGGTACAGTGGATTATAGGCTCAAGTATGAAGCGAATCAAAAGTTTAACCTACAGGGTTATGTTGATTCAGATTGGGCTGGCAGTGCTACAGATAGGAAGAGCACATCTGGGTGCTGTTTCAATATGGGATCAGGTGTGATCTCTTGGTTTAGCAGGAAGCAGTCCTGTGTAGCACTGAGTACAACTGAGGCAGAGTATGTTGCAGCCTGTTCAGCTAGTTGTGAGGCAGTATGGCTACGGAAGCTACTGTCTGAGTTATTTGATCTCCCGTTGGAGGCTACTGGTATCTTCTGTGATAACCAGAGTTGTGTGAAGCTGTCCGAGAACCCAGTGTTTCATGACAGGTCGAAACACATAGAGATCAAATATCACTATATCAGGGATATGGTGCAGAGAGGAGCTGTGAAGCTTTTGTATGTTGTGACGGACGAGCAGATTGCAGATGTGCTGATGAAGCCACTAGCCAGAGTGAAGTTCGAGTACTTCAGAGAGAGGCTTGGCGTTCTTCAGATCGAGGACACTTCGAGGAATAAGTGATGGACACATTTGCTGAA
Source organism: Larix kaempferi (assembly GCA_027924585.1). Classification (NCBI taxonomy): domain Eukaryota; kingdom Viridiplantae; phylum Streptophyta; class Pinopsida; order Pinales; family Pinaceae; genus Larix; species Larix kaempferi. The sequence continues at coordinate 2,727,346 of BSBM01001052.1, read as the reverse complement.
GCCATTCCAAGCATGTTGGAAGGAGGATCCTTGACATGGCTGTGGATGTAAGCACTGGATGATGAGCATCTGGATGATGTTCTGGTTTCTGCTGGATATGATCGGTTGGATCATGTGTATGTATTTTGTATATGCATCATGTTGGATGTTGGATATGATCAGTTGGATCATTTATGTATGTATGCATCATGTTGGATGCTGGACATGATCAGTTGGATCATTTATGTATGTACGCATCATGTTGGATGCTAATGGATACATTGTGTGGATCATGTATCTTTGTATGATCAGGTAGATCATGTATGCTGATGGATACATTGTGTGGATCATGTATCTTTGTATGATCAGGTAGATCATGTATGCTGATGGATACATTGTGTGGATCATGTATCTTTGTATGATCAGGTAGATCATGTATGCTGATGGATACATTGTGTGGATCATGTATCTTTGTATGATCAGGTAGATCATGTATGATTGATGGATACATTGTGTGGATCATGTATCTATGTATGTATCAGGTGGATACTTGGTGTGCATCAGATGGATGCATTGTATGATCAGGATGATCGTGGATGACGAGATTCTCCAGATGACATGCAGCAGGATGTTGCAGTGATGATGATCAGGATGATCATGTGTACATCAGGATGATCTTTGATGAGTATCATATGATACTTTGTGGCCGTGGATCAGGTTGTGCAGGTAAGCATGTAATTTGTGCCCTGGGAGATTTGCAGATGGTCTTTCGAGGTTTTGCCTATGGCATGTAATTCGGTGCCCTGGGACATCTGGTAAATGCTCTTGCGAGGTTTTGCTTGGAAGGACATGTAATTTGTACCCTGGGAGATCTGCAGATAGTCTTTCGAGGTTTTTCCTATGGCATGTAATTCGGTGCCCTGGGATATCTAGCAGATGCTCTTGCGAGGTTTTGTCCTATGGCATGTAATTTGCTCCTGGGAGATCTGGACAGGATGAAAAAGGCCTCAGATGCTTCAACCAGGTTTTGCCATGACCACATGTAATTTGCTCCTGGGAGATCTGGACAGGATGAAAAAGGCCTCAGATGCTTCAGCCAGGTTTTGTGGTGGACCACATGTAATGTGCTCCTGGGAGATCCGACAGGTAGAGCTGTGTGCTCGTAACAGCCTAGGATGCTTCAGCCAGGTTTTGTGGTGAGATCACATGTAATGTGCTCCTGGGAGATCCGACAGGTAGAGCCGCGTGCTCGTAACAGCCTAGGATGCTTTAGCCAGGTTTTGTGATGGGTCACATGTAATGTGCTCCTGGGAGATCCTACAGGTAGAGTTGTGTGCTCGTAATAGCCTAGGATGTTGCAGCCAGGTTTTGTGACGCACGTAATAAGTCCTGAGAATTCCACAGTATGGCCAGTGATGATGAAGATCTGCAGGTGGTGGGCCTACATCCAGTATGAAAAAGGACTGGCTTTGTAGAACTTCCTATGACGAGTAGATTCAGAGAATGATTGAGATAGCAGCAGCAGTGACGATGATGATGACTCGATGACGATTATCCAGTGATGATGATCCAGAAAAGATGACTTGTGCTAGAAGAACTGTGCTGAGAAATACCTTCCTAGTTAAGAGGGAGTGTTGATGTATATGTAACTTCGGAATGTATTTCACATATATGTATATTGTATTCCTATAGAGATGGTATTATTCCTCTATAAGGAAGTGTCATCAATTATATTGTAAGTGTCGTAACTTATACTTGATGGGTTATTAGACCACCTTGTTTGGGGTCAGCCCTGTATAAGTCATGTGGGTCAAAGGGTTATTAGACCACCCTATTGGGGGTCAGCCATGTGGGTCAAAGGGTTATTAGACCACCCTATTGGGGGTCGGCCCACTCAGCATTATGTTATGTGGTTAAGTTCGAGCCTGCATGAGTTAGGTAAAAAGGCAAGTCAAGTCAAGTATAAATAGAGTGCGGGAGGCACTCTATTTGCACACTCACTTCTCACACATGCACTCAAGGAGGAGTGGCGCACTTATGGAGGAGGAGGATCTGCTGCTAGGTTATGGCTATCTCTCTTGGTTGGTTGTATCATTGCTCTATCTATCTCTGAGGAATTTATTGGGGTTTTTCACCTTTATGGTTTTCCCCAAGTAAATCTTTGTGTCTCTTGTGTGCTTGCATTATTGTCTCCATGATTGATATGTTGTGGATATGCTGTACATGTTGTTCTCTCAGTTAAGATCCTAGATCATATTGAAGTAAATTCAGAAAATTTAACATGGCTGACCATATGGATTTTGGTTATACTACTGCGGTTGGCCATACTGTGATGGTGGTTGGCTGTACAATTACAGTGGTTGACTGTAGTGGAGTTGCGGTTGGTTATAATGTGGTAGCGGTTTATTGTAGTGCGGTTGCTGCTGATTATACTTTTGTTGTTGTTGTATAAAGGGTTCCTCCTCCCCCTTCATAAAAAATGTATCCACGGTCCTTTCTTGGAGTAAGTCATATGCCCTACAATCATTCTCTTCATGCTCGACCGATCAACAAAAATTGCAGAAAAGGTTGGTTGGATTTGACGCCATTTTCTAGAAATATACGCATTCTTCTGATCAATGCCTCCTTGTTTGACAAATTCAAAACCACAGCATTCCTCCCTAACTAAGTGGATTTGGTGTGCCAAACTGTAAATATTCACATAATTATGGGCATTGGTCCTTATGATCTCCTTCTTATTTGCATCAACTACACCATATTTCCTTGCGAACTTCTTTCCCCTTCTTCATGTCTTGTAGCTGGATCATCAGGTTCGCTAGCTGCGCTTGGATGTGGTTCATACCTAACCCTGTTTCACCAACTGGTGAAGCCTCCAACTTCATCGCGATTTCCAGTGCTTTCGCCTTGGATGCAATCTTCTATTGAATTAGAAGCATACGAATGTGTGGTACTAATCCCACGATGAACCATTCCTTTTGTTGTACGTTGCTCATTCCAAAAATTACTTTCACCATCAGAGTTTTATATCTTTGGTCAAACTCCCATACTGATTCATTTGGAAATTGCTTGATCTCTTTCAGTTATGTGATATATTGTGACTCAAATTTCAGTTTCATAAACTCGTAAATCAATCCTACCCTGATTTGAGGAATTGTTTTCTCAGGACTCCTTGCAGGTACCTATAGGAATTTCATAAACCAATCCAGCACACGGCCCCTGAAGGTCATCTCTAGTTGTCCCTTCTTGATATCGTCATCTTGGACCTATTTTCCTATCCATACTGCTTCACATAAAAACCAGTATTGCTCAAGATTCTCATCCCCGTTACCCTTAAATATCGACATCTTCACATCGTCGCCCTCCATCCTTGGTTTCCTACTCATATTTACAGACTCGCTACTCCTACCATTGTTCTGACACGTCAGACAGCCCTACAAAGAGCTTATGTCTCTTCCTCTAAAATTTGGCGTACTGCACGGAGTTGTGGGTACATTGTCGCTTTGGGTGTATCCTTCTTCACTTCAGGAGTATCCTGGTTTCTTTCTTCATCACAGTAAGGTCGATTAGTCCCTTGTGGTCTTATTTCGTAGTTTTCTATTATGGTTTCCCTAGGAGACTCTCTCTCAATCTCAGTCCTCCTCTTCTTCTCCGGCCGGAACCTCACCCCACTTTGCAGGGTACCACACTCTTCCACAACCTCCCTTAAAATTTCATCATAGCTCATATCCATATACCCCAAATCAATCTATCAGACCAGCATCTGCGCGGGTACCCATAGCCTCCGCACACTGATCTTTACTCGTTGAAATTCATCTTCAGTATACCTTTTTCACAAATAAGCATTTTAACCCACAGTTTTAGCGACAGTAGAAACCTTCCTTTGGATCCTTTGAAAATTTTTATTTCTGCATCGTTGTATAACTTAATTGTGTCGACAGCGAATTCAATGATGTATCCCTCTAGAATACTATCTACCCAGACCTCGACAGCTCTAGAGGATCTGTTTTCCACTTGCTTGAATTGCTAGATTAGTATGCGCATCCATTGTTCAAGCTCACCGCCTTGAAAGTTCTTCTTTTGGAATGTTAATTGTGCCAACCACTCTTGTAGAAGTATTGAGAATTGATAGAATAATATCTCATGAATGTCATAGTAGATATACTTCTGTAGCCAGTCATTAATCGACCATCCAAGGTTCTGATTTTATTCCTCAACAAATTCTCGCACCTTCTTGTCGAACCATTCCTCAATCTCTGGCTTTGTTGGATGCCACATCATGTCCTCTCTTCTTTCGCACTACAGACCCAGCAATGGAACCATTTGTTGACACAGTTATGTCGACAGGGATTCATGTCGCACTGTTGTCAACAAAGATCGACCAGACGCCCTTACGCATCGGCCCAGAAAAGTTTTATCCTTTCCAGCAACACCCGTAGAGAAAATGAGGTCTCACCCGAGATGTCTATGGGGTTCTGCAGGAACCAAGTTTCCGCAGTTGGGAGAAGATATGCGCTATTCTACTCTTAGTCGACACAAGCCAGATATTTGCATTCACATTAAAACATCATATTATCATCCTAGTAATCCTTGTCTGCATTATCATCTCATACTTAGCGAATTAAACAAATCAACAAAGCATGTTTGAGGAATCTATGGTACATAACATATCTGTGAAAGTATCTAATGTGATATGAAGAAAACATCATATTGCGATAAACAGAAGATATATATGCACATTACTCATGGTACAGATCCAAAACTAGATAATTAATCCATAGATCGATCCAAAAGATAGAAAAACAACAGATGTGAAGGTATCATCTCATATTTAATAATGCAGAAAAATTCCCTCAGGCTTACAATCGCACAAAAGGTTCTTCTCATTTGATTCTCCTATACTCTATATCCAAAGATTACAATCTTATATCTATTTATAGGCACTCTTGGCCATTACAAATGGTCCTAACACTAGTACAAAATGAGAGATAAGTGACCAAAAAATGATCAAAATCCTGTAGTGTACCCTCCCATCTATCCAATTCCAGGAAGGGAACATGATGAAAATCTGGGGCTTTTACATAAACTCAACCCATTCATTAGATTCACAGCAATTAAAAATCAAATGTGTGCAAATGCGATTTAAAGCAAACATGCACAACGGATTAACATCCTCCACACACATTACATGATGCCATTTAATTTAACACAATCAACAAGTTAATACATTTGCAGAAGTAATTACACATAAGAAAATACTCATCTTGATGTGATGTTGTCCCAAACAACTAGCTATGTCACTGCAACGTTCCACCCAACCATAGGCCAATTGTATTCATCGATTCTCTGAACACAACTACCACCCCTGAGCTGGGCATGATTCTTACAAGGAAAGGGGGACATTCAAGCTCATGCACAGCCAAAGCAAGAGATAACCATCTCAATCCCAAAACTCAATTACACACAACAAAATCAAACTGGGCATGGATACACATTTCCATCAATTGGATTTACAAAGAGGATGGCCATGGGTTTTCCCCAAATCATGGGCACACCAAAATTGACAGTAAAAAGTGGGATTAAACCACAGGGAGCAAACCCGATTTCTCTCATAGGTTATGAGCATTCATATTTCCCAAAACATCCTCATTGAAACCCCAATCAAGCTCCCTCTTCTTCCAGTAGCTCTGCAACACAAAAAACGCCCTCTTCCCAACTGAAAAACAAGGAAAACACAAGAAAACATGGAGGAAAAACACCCAGGCAACTCCAAAAACGTGAGAGAGGCAAAACTGCCTTATGGGTAATTGATTGGGGAGCAAATTCATGGCTCTTTTCTTTCCAAGGAAGACAAACACGATTTTCCATGCATGGTGGTTTCCCATACTCGAATTTGGACAGCCATACCTATCATTCCCCAAGGCATTAACTACCTCAACCAACTCTTGGTAGAAATGAATGATTGGGTACAAAAGTCAGCATGGGTAGTTGAGGGTTTGATGGGTTCTCTCATTGACACTTGGCTTGACTTGAATGGCTCCGAGGGTTTGAATATTTCCCTCCCAATTCCTTGTAAAATCATGCCCCCATCTCTTGTTGCATTGGAGAAAACTCACTATGGCTTGGGGGACCACTACAGATAGCTGACTACCAGAAATTAACTCAATTATCAGAACTATGCTATTATAAATGACAATGCTAAGATAATGGAGAATGTAACCAACCTCGATCCAAACGTTTGATGTAGATCCCCGTTGGAGCTTTTTCAATCTGTGCACTTGAATCTGCAAATTAGTCTTGACAGCCAATATGCAACAAGTACATATAATATATAAACAACATTAACATCATCAATAGAAATGGCCCATGATATAACAAGTAAATTCAACCCAATGTAAGATAAACAACATTTACAACATTAATGGACGAGAATATGAGTATTTCTATTAACAAACAAGAGGAAGTACAATGTGATACGACTTCTTGCCGGCAACCATCTGAACCAAGATCTGGATCAATCCACTTGTGCCTCCACCACTTCAATCCTCCATGAATGGCAAACTCAAACTAGATAGGATTTTGGAAGGTGAACATAAAGGGTTCACAACTACAAGGATCAATGAGTGTAGACTCAAGATAGGGAAAAAATCCACTAGAGTTCTCTTGCTCTTCTTTCTCTTCCCATCCATAAGCCATATGTGCTCAATATATAGCCCTCCCAAAGGTAAGTGGAAGGACACATCGAGACGTTTCTTGTGTAGATGGAGAGTCAAAGGTCACCCAATAATTGCTTTTTGGGAGTAAAAAGTAATAAACTAGTGATTTTTACCATTTTACATGCTACCCACGGGCTATAGTGATGCAACTCGCGGGTACGCTGGCTATAGTGATGCAGCTAGTGTACAAGGGAAAAAATAGGGAAAATAGTGTCTGAAGGATATAAACTGGTTCTGAGTCAATGGAATGGATCCTCTAGGCCAAAGAGTGCTGATTCTCACAAGGTGGAATATTACGTTGTAATAGATTCCCCCTAATGTGTGAGGTCATAGACTGATGCTACGATGGCCGAAATACATTATAAATCTTAGAAGAGTGATGGAGACACAAGTGGAAAGAGCAACTCACTTGTCATAATACAATAATATCCCTGAGTACATGTCGGTAGTACAACAATCTAATACAATGGCCATGAATAGGCAGTACATAGTGAATATATGTCATAGGTGATCATAGCCATGATCCCTCTACAGTGAGATATGTTCTCCTACTGAAAAGGTTTCAACTCGTGCAAAATGGAGGCACAAACTGTTGATATCTGAGAGGTGATATCTCAGATGTAAAGTCAAAGTCATAAGTAGCTTACTGAATGCCACCATCGCCTGGGGTCTTCTCCACAAGTCTTCGATGGTGCAAGTCCCATCAATTGAATAAAGAAGTTGAGGTCAAACCTGATGTGACATCATCTGATCACCGGTTAATGATGTACACCGTTAACAGACACGATATGACCCACCAATAATGAAAATGGAAATCAAGGCACAGAGCACAATCATTGAAGTGTGAATAGATGAGTTGAAGTCAAACACTAGGATGAATCCATCGATTAGGGGACATTGATATATTCCCAAAACTTTCGATGGCGAGAGAACCTACCATTAATGACTGCAAGCCTCAAGGTACTCAACCGAACTCTAAGACTCAAGTCTTGGAATAAATGGGTTGAAGTCAACGGAACGAGACTCGCTAGAAGGAGGGCATTAAGGCATCCCCCATCAACTAGCACGAGGTACTAGCTACGCTGAAAGATTTGGAAGAACTCAGGTGAAACGGACTGACTCAATAGGGATGGCCGACATGCAATAGTCAAGCAATCTGAGGAGTGGCCAACTCTGGGTTCAGGACTTCCTTTGAACAAGAGCATGAGCAAATGGATAGACTCAAGAAGCATAGACTTGACATAAATTGTGCAATGAAGGAGGCATTACAAAGGGCTCCATAATGACTGGAAGCTTAACCAATCAGTGGGGAAAACTAAGAAACAAGTACAACTCCTAAGGTCCAACTATAGTCCCGACTCATAGTGTATGGAGTGGAATGAATGCTATGTTCAATGGTGACACAATAGCTTCCAACAAGAAGTAGTAACCATAATCCCGTCTAGATTTTTGGAATATTTGATTTTTTTGGTCTTTTTCATATTTGGGGTAAGCTTGAAAAATAATAAAATTGATTATAGTACAACAAGTGAGGGAACGAGTGTCAAATAGCGAGCAGACTAGTCCCAAGCAGTGGAACATTCCTATGATTAATGCAAGGAAGTGTATGCAGGATGTGGACACTCGGGGGGGTGTTCCCTCAGGGTCAAAAGGGTCATCAAATTGTGAAGGGAAAATATAAGCTCTGCAGGGCTCGACAGGGAAAAGTGCTTAGGCACCAGGCTAACAACTGAGTAAGCAGGAGCCAGAACGAGGCCCAAGCAGCAACCAGGATGATCCAATGCAATCACAACATGATATAACTGAGGGGAGTCCTTAAGGGAGATGGCTAGCATAAGACAAAGTAGAGTATGGGTCTGTATCGCAACGTCATGGCATAACTACAAAGGACTCCCAATCCTAAGGACAAACAACGGCATGGGCACCGGAATGCACAAAGGGGTTCTAACTAAGGTACCCATGTTTGGAAAAGCCCTACCACCACATAACGACACTTCTATAGCAATGTGAAGGTTTTGTGTCATTTAAGAAGCGGGGTTGCACCTAGGGTTTATGAAAGTGGTCAAAAGGTCAAATGCATAATGCATGTGAAAATGGCATCTAACCTATATGCCAGGTGTGAAACGTACCTTCCGTAGTTGTGAAATGGTCCAAAACAACTTTCACCGAAGAAATCTGATTAAAAATTCTACTCCATGATATTATATTAGTCCATAATGGCATCAAACGGTAAAAACTATAGACAAGTGGGTCCTGAAAGTTATAAATAGTAATAAAAATTTACAATTTACAATTCATTTGTACTATTCACCCATTTGGAGCTTTGGGGTTAGCTTTCACCTGAAAGTTCAATTGTCGATTCTGGTAGCTACAAGTGTCTATTCCTCAAACCGTCCGGAGCAGGTTGGTAGTTTCATCCATACCTTTAATTTCATTGCATTCATTTTAGTTTTCGGCGATGGGATTTTTAGTTTGGCCAAGCCCTAAATGACTTCGGCGCTACCTGCGGGCTATCACTATGCGGATCGTGGGTAGGCCACGATACCCGCATTCAATGCACAGGTTGACCACAGGTACCCGCACCTATATACAAATTAACCCGTGGGTACGGCCGTGAGGTTGATTTTGCAAAATAATTTGACCAAAATCCTTGTTTTTTCACACTCCAAGATGGTTTTAGAGTGGAGGGAGAGGGAGCATGACCAAGTAGATGAGGCCATGCGCAATGATGTGCAAGCACAATAGGCATTGCAAGCATGTGGGTTGTACAAATTCTAGAGTATAGGGGGTTTGAGGGCCCAAAACCTATTACTCCACCGCTTGATCGATTATTGGGATGTTGATGCATAGAAATTCAACCTCAATGGGAAAATTCTCACACTGGGAGGGGACAACATCTACTTCATTACCAGTTTGTCCCGTCGAGGTGAGGAGGCCAGTCTTTGGTCTCGTACTGTGGGTGGTGGGATCACCGTCCTTGACTACATAGCGCGATATTGTCCCACAAACACACGAGCAGTGGGAAGTCAGGTGCCCATCAATGCCATAGTAGACTTGAGCATGAAGATCATTTTGGCTACCTTAGTGCGGATAATGGGTTCCAAAGCTCTGCACCAGGAATCCAGGCCAGTGATTTTCTATGCATCACAATGCATGCAACCTATGGTATTCGATTGGTGTACCACACTATTGGGGTCTATAAAGAACTAAATGACAGAATGCAAAGAAAGGAAGGCCAGAAACTTCGGATATGGCAGTATCTTGTGCAGCTTCTTCTTTGAGAGGGTTCTGGGGCTTAGTCCGAGGGTGGATGTCCCTCCTCATAGTCTCTGTGATCCAGCCCTGACCCAGTGGGCTGAGATCTTGACACGATAGGGTGGTGGCCGTCTGGCATCACCACATATTGAGGAGTTCTTCCGCTGGTGGGACTGATAGGTCATTGCCATAGAGTACTACCCCTATGAAGGGATAGACTTCCGCCAGGATCAAGACATGCCACTCCCACCAGACGCAGCATTCGGAGACATTGGTGAGTACTCTTTTTTAATTTTTTGTTATTAAATTTTTATGGATTTTTTATTATAGATGTGAATGCAAAAATATTTTTGGTGGTAGTATCAAATGCTAATGGTTGACTATTTACTCGCAGACAAGGGTCCAGTGAGACCCGATGGCTTCCCGAGACATGGTTGTCGGGGCAGGGGTGATGAGGCAATTGATGCTACAGCAGGGAGCATTCTACAGACCTTGCGGTGCAACCTATCACAGATGGTTACTAGGGTTCCATAGATAGAGGTGGTCCGACTACCTGAGGCCATGCAACGCCAAGTAGTGGGGGTTTCAGGTGACTAGGTGCGGTTACTATAGCGGATAGCCAATGCAATTCAGTATTTCTATGAGACACATCCTACCGGGGCGGCAGCTAGGCCTCCTCGTAGGGAGTAGATATCTCAGGATCTCATTTTTGTATCGATATGTATATTTTTTAGGGCTATGGGCTCAGGTTTGTATGACACTACCATTTTGGACATATTTATAAAAAAAATTGGTTCTCCGGTTCTACTATATGTGTGTATGTACAAATGTATGAATGTCTTCTTTTATTTGTGTACTTCATAGTAAATGTGAAAAATTCCAATCTAATACATAGTTTGCGTATGCATCAGATATATGATTAACACTTCTTCGAATATGTATGTATGTAATTGAAACAAAATGTCGTTCCAAGAGTCTTACCCTTAGGAATTTCCGTAGTAGCATAGAATCTCGCACACGGTACTTCCCATTCAGTTGAGACACAACTAGTTGTGAATCCAGGCGGACTTATGAAGACTGGATACCATGGGAAATGGCATCCCGAAGTAGCTCAACGATAGCACTATACTCAGCCACATTGTTAGATGTAGGACCAAGACAAGCACCACCTAAGGACACAACTAGGTGGTCAGGTGAGAAAATAACCCACGCAGCAGAAGCAAGCTGTTGCGTATGACGGCTAGCACCATCGACGAATCCTAAGAACGTAGGAAACTCTGCTGACATCTGTCAATCAAATGGAAGCTAATCAGCAAACCCGAAAACCAAAAGAAATCTAAACTATGTACAGAAGCAACTATACAGTAGTATACAAAAGTACCATCCTGAACCAGAGGTTCAAGCGTAATACCGCTTGAGATAGAGCCCATTTCTAGGCTCCTTCAAGACAGTCCCCTCATAGTCTTCCAACTCATAGTCTCCTTTTTCCAGGACGTGCCTCACGATGTAAGGACCATGCCACATGGGATTGAAATTTCCTGCCCCCAGGGGTTCTTTAGCTTGGTCATATAAGAGGACCAAGTCACCTTCAGCATACTGTCGGGGACGGACAGATCTATCATAATGAACCATAACACAATGTTTGTTGGAATCTATAGCCACAGCGGCATCTCGACGATGCTCGTCAATTTGCTCAAGGTGGATTAAACATTGATCGAGACCCGTCGTATCAGGGAGGATCTCTATGGCCAATTTAAGCGAAGGGATTTCGCATTCAATCGGTAAAAGTGACTCCACATCATGTACTGACTGAAAAGGTGAGAACCCTGTGGCAATCTTGACTGCGGTTCAATATGCCCACAAAGCAGGATATAAAATGATGTGCCAGTTGGTCTTGCTTTGTTGGATGGTACGCTGGAGAATGTTCTTCAAAGACTTATTAATTGTTTCAACTTGACCATTCACTTGGGGATAGTAGGAAGACGAGTGTTCTTAACGAAACCCTAGCTTGAGAGACAAATCCTCCATCATATTGTTCTAAAAGTGACTTCCATGGTCAGTGACAATCTCTTTCGGAATACCGAACCGAGTGATAATTTGATTGAATACGAAGTGGGCTGCTGTAGCACCATCGGCCTTTACGGTAGGCATGGCCTCAGCCCATTTGGAAAAGTAGTCCATGGTCACTATGATATGGTGATTCCCCCCAGCCGAAGTTGGTTTTCAATCCATGAAATCCACCCCCCACTTGGTGAAGGGACCGACACTGACAACCGGATGAAGGGGTGCTAGATGCGAGCGTATGTTTCGAGAAAACACCTGGCAATGGTGACATCTCTTCACAGCATTAACACAGTCCTTAAAGATGGGAGGCCAAAAATAACCAACTCACATAATACGTTGGGTTGTAGTAAGCCCGGATAAATGACCGCCACACGCCCCAGCATGGCAATCATTAAGCACCTGCTCTGCTTCTTCATGAGTTAAGCAACAACCGAGAATATAATCCTTTCCTCGGCGATACCAAGTGTCACCGACGATAGTATAATCTTTAGCGTGATGTTTCACACACCATCGCTCATCTCGTGAATAATGTGGAGGAAAATTCAAAGTTTGGAGACATACAATAACATCCCCATACCAAGGGTTTTCGGACGAGATAAGAAATAAGTGCTCATCCACAAAGGAATCTTCATGAATGATATCCTTATCAAGTCTCGGAAGATCCGACATAATCTCAGCAAACACCAACGATTTCACCGAAGCAAAATCAAGATCGAACTCTTGAAGGATAACAATCCATTTATTGTACTTCCCCCTGATAAGGCATCATGATAGCACAAACTGAAACGGATTGATATGCGTGACAGTTGTGGTTTTTCTAAGCAAAATGTAATGTCATAACCGTTGGACTGAGAGAACAGTCACAAGTGCCAACTTTTCCACATGAGTATATCTTAGTTCAACATCTACTAGATTTCGACTAAGGTAATAGATAACATGCTCAATGAGTGCGTCATCAACCTGAACCAAGACCATGCCAATCGTCTCTTGAGATGTGGCCACATAAAGGATAAAATCTTGTGCGAAGTCTGGTGGACTAAGCACAGGGCCAATACCAAAGCTTTCTTAAGGGCATTGAAAGACTACTGGGCTCGCTCATCCCAGATAAAGAGTGTGTCTTTCTTCAATAAGCGTGCGAAACCTTTGGTAATATTAGCATAATTGACTATGAAATGGCATAGAAAAGTGGCTCTCCCTTAGAGGCTCTGAATTTGTAACAAATTGCGTGGAGGAGGCAACTGGAGTATTGCCTCAACTTTAAGAGGATCGACTCTATTACCCTCTTTCGAAACTATGAAGCTCAGAAGGCGACCCGTCCTTACAGCAAATATGCATTTATTAGGATTTAATCGAATCTTGTATCATATAAATCATTTGAGAATCATGTGGAGGTGCTTTGGGTGGTCCATCCTCTTGCAAGAATGGTTGGCAAGGTCATCCAAGAAAACCTCCATAATCGTTTTAAGATTGTGAAAGACGTAGGTCATGGCACGCTGAAATGTAGCTCCAACGTTCTTAATGCCGAAGGGCATTTTCTGATATGCAAACGTTCCCCAAGAACAAATGAAAGCTATATTATGTTGGTCTTTGGGTTTGATTTGAATCTGGTTATATCCAGAAAATTCATCCAAGAAGGAAAAAATCTCACTTCCGGCGCAAGCATCCAAGATTTGATCTATGAATGGTGTGGGGAAGTTGTCTTTCGGACATGCATGGTTCAAATCTGTAAAATTGGTGCATACACGGATCGTTCCCTACTTCTTATCCACGGGAACGGGATTTGACACCCATTCGTTAAGGGGAACGGGGTAGATGAAACCAGCTTTGAGTAGTTTCTCCACCTCTACCTTGATAGCGGCTGCTTTCCTAGGGTTCACAACATGTAAGCATTGTCAAACTGGTTTATCATTGGGATACATTCTAATCTCATGTTCAACAATGCGGGGGTCTATTCCTGGCATCTCCTCATATGACCAGGTGAAAGCTTCCCAAAGTTCTGTAAACAATTCAATGTAAATAGCAATCTCCTTAGGAGTGCAATCGTCACCGATGTAGACATTTTCCATTTTTCCGGGAGTATGAGAGATTTGGATCGACATGGTTGGGGAAATATTGGCCATATTCCCCTCCGCAAAAACATCATGCGACTCCAAAAGAGCCACAGGGTGACCAACCATATCTGCTAGAGTCATCCTAAACTCTTCTTGCTTGGTGAGCTCGAGGTTGGGAAGGAAATAAGAGCGATGGTGCATATCTTTCCAAGGTCTCTCACTACCACACATGGCCTCCATAATAGCTTCATTAGAAGGCAAAGTATCATCGAACAAGATGAGTTGGCTGCCCAAACCGACAGCATAACGGGATCTTCCTCAACTGTCTAAGAAGAAGAGAGATTCGGCTCTACAGTGTCTTGTTGAATATGCTGGTAAGCAAGCTCAGCTACAGACAGTGGCATAGACATCCCGATATGCATAATGTTTCCAGATGTGGAACTCGTGGATGGTAAAGTCCATGGATCATCAAAATAGGAAGTCTAGAATAACATATTACGCAAATGAGGAGATGCATCGTCGGTAATGGTTCCAATAAAATTCATAGGTGCAGAAAAATCATAAGTTCCCATCAATGAAGGGTACATGCCAAGACCCATGTTCCCAATTGCTGGATGAGAATGAGTAACCTGCGGGACTATGGATCCCGTGGATGCTGTGGAAGAGGAGTTAACAAAATCCAGCTGATCGATGGTCACAATATTTCCTTCATGAGGAAAGCAGATAACTCAGAATACAGTGGACACGACAGCTTTCATGGCATACATCCAATTCTGACCCAGTAAAAGGTTGTAGTCGATGGGCGCATCAACCACCTCGACTTCAATAGGCACAGACTTACCTCCAAAGCAGACAACAAGGGAAGGGATAATTCCATGTGGCTTAAATGACTGACCATCGAATGCAGTGAGCCTGGTTCTAGACGCGAGTAGAGGAGGAGAGCCAAGATCTTTCCAACAAGTTAACGACATTACTGACGCGGAAGCGCCTTCATTAACCATAGTACGTTTGACAAAACTCTGAAGGCACACCACTTGTATTTGAAAATCCACATGGTAAGGTAAGCGAGGTTGAACATCAATAGTATCGAACTTGATAACACTGGTATTTCCCCCATCCTGAACTCCTAATGCACTCAAAAGGGCATGCTTCTGAGAAGGATAGGCCTGCAAAACTTCAAGAGCCAACATGGAACACAAAGTTTGGCCCAAATATTCTACAATGGAGTAGTTATGGGCGGCTCGAGCATTAGGATTATGCATAGAGCGCTTGAGAACACCTTTCGGTATCCGCGGCATATTAGAGGGCTTCTCGATATGCAAGGAATTGTCAAAAGGAGGGGGAGGCTTACTCCCCATATTAGGTTGTGGTCCACCATAATCGCGTTGAAAAGTAGCAACACTAACCTACGATTGAACCATGTTCACACATCCATAACCACCAGTATTGGAAGAATACGTTGTCATCTCAATAGGTCCATAACCATTGGTGGAAGCATGCGAAGGCATGTCTTGGTGATGAGGTAGGGGATCCTTCAACACAGTTGGTCTCTATGCCAAATGCTTCGATGCTTCTTCAATTCAAGGACATAAGTGAGTAAGATGATATTCCCCACAAATCTTGCAAAGAAACTTCACCTTACTCCTAGGTTTACGGTCCTCACCAGCATTTCTTCCTTCCCTAGGAGGGTTGGAATTATCCTTACGGGGGGTATTGTGATTGCTATTGTTATTCCCATTGTTTCCACCCTTACAATTGTTTATCCCCTTTTTCTTACCACCAGGTTGTTGGTTACCTGATTGGTTCGTTGTTTGCACACTGTGTACATCGGACGACAGGGTGGAAGTGGACAAGGTGTGAACCTGTCCGAGAGTAGACTAGTTTAGCGATAAATTTTTCATTTGATTAGCTACCAGATCTACAGGGCGAGTGCTTGCGGATCCTACAATGCCATCGGCATGCAGTCCAGGAACTGACTGAGGCTCATGACATGTGCGCAGTACGTCAGGAATAATGTCATACAAAATGCCATACTGAGAGTATAGTAAGTCTAACTGTTGGACTTTCAAGATGGCTTGTTCCTCAGTCACAATGTCGGACATAGAAACATCCTTAGCAATGTATGGGAGTAGAGACTTGAGGAACCATTCCAACAGGAACTCTAGAGGAATGTTGGCTTTCACTAACCTCTTCCGTCGACACCACTCTTGAACGTGGTCAGAAATACACTACAACAAATCCTGGAATTAGCATCCCATTTAGCATCCATTTATAGTGTAAATTTTTTTTTCATTGAGTGGTCAAAGTAGACTCTAAATGGGATGCGTCATGGATGAAATTTAAAGAGTCTAAAATAACGTCTTTTTTTGCTTCCTAGATAGCATCCTTTCTGATGTCTAAAATAGCGCCCATTGTTTTGCTTCCAAAACAGCGTCCAATTTTGCTTCCTAAATGACGTCGAGGTTTGCTTCATAAATAACATCATATTTTTCTTCCTAGATATCACCATCTTTTACTTCCTAAATGGCATCCCCATTCGCGCCATATTTTCATCCAAATTAGCATCCAATTTTGCATCCATATGTGCTACCCCTTTAGCATCCCATTTTGCACCACGTTTTACTTCCAATATGCACCAATTTTTGCTTCTAATTTTGCACCAATTTTTGCTTCCTTTTTTGCATCGTGTTTTGATACCAAGATGGAGCCAAAATTTTCTTTTATTGTTGCACCATATTTTGCTTCCTATGTAGTGCCATGTTTTGCATCCAAAGTAACATCTTATTTTGCTACCATATCAACTCCATGTTTGGCTTCCTCATTAGGGTCAAGTGTTGGGCCTCTTTTTAACGCCTAGTTTTGCATCTCTATTGATGTCAACATTAGCACCATGTTTTGCTACCACTTTAGTGCCCAATTTATCGTCCATTTTTACTCCCACACTATCGCCACACTTTGCTTCTCATTTAGCAACTAATATAAATTATCACAACAAATATTTTTTTAGAAATACATTGCAATATCATTAGGGCACGAAGGAATCGAACCGCCAACCTTGTGCTTGTAAAGCAGGCACTCTTCCATTGAGCTAGCGCCCTTTAAGAATTGGGGAGATGAGCAATATTAAAGGGTATAGTGAAAATCAACGTGGCATTTGATCATGTGTGTTCATGATCAAATGCCACGTTGATTTTCACTTGTATATATTTATTAAGCTCCTTTATTAAATATTCATGTCATTCTAATGTGCAAACATCATTTATTATCCTCCTTATGTCAAATCCCAAAGCTTCCACCCTCAACCTAAAAAACTAGTAATTTTCCTCCTACGCAATATTTTGACCCTTAGCATCAATTTGACAAACTCTCATGAATATGACCAATGGGATTAGGCTATTGTGACCCAATGCAAAATTTGGGACATGACAAAGATGGCAATGGGACCATGGAAAAGCACATTGAAAAGGCCACATTAAAGCGCCCACCCACCACAACAGGTGGTGCTGCCATCTCAGCCCGCAAATGCCAACTGCCAAGGTGGCCACGTGGCATGGGGAGTGGAGCCAGGTGGGATGTCCAACTAATGGCATCCCTCCCCTAGAAAGGATCCTATTCTACAACATATTCATAAAAACACTTCTACAAAAAGCACCCAAAAATAGAGTCCATAAGCAACCCTGTTCAATTCTTGATATATGAAAGTGAATGAAATACTATGAACAAGATTTATCGCATTTAACATCTCACTAACTTGTTTCATCTAATTTATTAAAAGAGTCAAAATCACGTTTCAATCCAATTCTCATTTGCCAATTTTAAGAGATATCTTAAAATTAGTATTTGAATCTATACCTCCCTTAAATTTAAAATAATACAAATATACAAAAATAAAACTATTCCTACCAACAATGTTTATCCATGAAAGAAGCCCATACCTTCAACATTTGAGGTCGCTGGAAAACCAAAAATTCCATTATCTATCTAATTGAGCATTCTTCTTGACATCACTATTCATGGTTATGCTTTGACATTTCTTTAATGTATTATTTATCTTTGCATTGGTGTTGCAAAGAGCATCTATTCCACTAACCTCTATTAAACTTGCAATTAGTATCCCCTTTAAACCATAATCCCCCAATACCAACCTCTACATTAAAAAAAAATTGGTGTCATAATTCCTTATAAACCATGTTTGTATCACAAATCGTCGTGTATATAATAAAATTCACAATACGCATAGGACTAATGTCTTGTACGCCCATCTTTAGCTTTTTGGGTACACATATTGAGTTGAGTGTATTGCATGTTTGGATACACTTGGGATCAGTCATGATGAGGCACCTTAGAAGAAGAAAACAATTAAGGCACTCCCCACCTATATTAAAAAGGGTGCAAACAAAATGCAAAGGCATCATCATGGATTGATATATCAAGGTTTGATCATTCCAGAATGAGGAGTGAACGAGAATTTTTTAGGTGCCAAGTTTGGGTTTTGGCACAATGAATGACTTGGACATTAGCTAAATATTAAGTAGTTTGCAATGGGGTCTTATACTACCTATAAATTGTATAGGCCTTGAAAAAGATAGACCAAGATTGTTGTAGTAAAAGATTTGAATCATATTATGAGGGAACTTGATACAGAGGACCATTAGAGTGAGTGCTAAGTCTAAGGCTTGGCACAAGAACTTGGCAATTTGCATAATTCTTAGGGCAATATGCATGAAGGGCTTAGGAAATGTACTACCCAATAGTGGGACAATGAGTGTGGAGGTGCCATGATGTAGAACTTGGAGAATTTTGTTGAGTCATTGGTGGTGACTTGATAGTGCTGAAGACAAGGTGATGACATTGCCTTTGATCAACAAATTTGTACAACAAACTGAAGTGTATATGGAACTGAATGGTTTTGGCATGAACATGTGCACTCTCATGGTCTGGGACACGACGATTGGATTAGCTACCCAACTAGTTTAGAAAGTGGAGGTCAATGTGTGCAAGAGAATGTTTGATTGGTCAAGGCACTAAAGTGATAGTAAGTTTGGAGAAGTGAAACATTATACAATTGAGTGACCTTCTTAGTGAAGGTTAAGTTTTTCAATAATAGAGGCATTTAGGAAGATATGCGTGGTAGAATTTGTTTAGAGGAATTTAAGATCAATATGTGGTTTTAGCTAAGGGAATTTGTAGTGGTGAAATATCATCACCCCTAATCATGTATTCTAGTGAAATATCATCTTCTTGGGCCACTGAACACATGTGTATGAACTAATTTTCAACAACCCTCAAGTTCCATCTACTTGCCATTACTAAAAGTGTCACAATCCCAAAATAAATCATAGGAGGGGACTTGGTGAATGTCTCCAGGTTATTGGTTGGCATGTGAATTCAATGGTGATAATGGGTTCATACAAGAGAGAGCATAAACCAATTGTTTTGTGTTACCATGGGATTCTTGGTCCCCTCACACTATAACTTCTCCCACCTCCCTTCTATCCTATGTGACCGATGGTGAAATTGTTGCGACATAATTTAATTATCTACTATCCATACTCATTATTTGAGCTAGAGAGTGCACATAAGAAATAACTATGTCCCTCTCTACCAAGGGAAGGGGTGAAATAGTGTGAAGGACCCTTAAACCACCACTATATTGAGGTCGACTTGCGATTCCCACACTATAGTGGCTAGGCAATGCCCACTAGTCAACTTCCACGATGCCTGGGAACATTTTTGCACTAGTTTTTCTAATAGTGCTACTGCTAGTAAGAAATATGCAATATTTTTCCTTATGTGGGGATCATTCAAAAACAAATATACCCTATATAGGGGGAGTATATTGCTAGAGTGTAATAGGAGGTTTCCTAAAAGGGTAAGTTGTTGTAGTGATGTCAGTGTTGTCAGGGAGACTCATATGCCATTGGGGTCACTCAAATGTTTTTGGAGACACTTGAATGTCACTAGAGTCATTTAGGTGACATTAGGGTCGCTCAGATGTTGTTACAGTCATTTACGTGCCATTAGGATCAATCATGATCTAGAACTGCTATGACATGCATCATCATCATGGAAATCAACATTGTCGTATCATCATCATCATCATCATCATCAATGTCATATGGTACATCAACATCATCTTCATCATCAAGTACATCATCAACAACATCATCATCATCATCATCATCATCATCATTGTCATTATGGTCACTCATATGCCATTAGTGTTCATCATCACTCATCATCGTTAAGATTCATGCCATGTAATGTTTAGGGTTATTTAGATGTTGTTACAATCATTTCAGTTATAATAGGGTCATTTAGATGTCATTACATACATTTAGGTTCCATTAGAATCAATCAGGATCCAGAAGTGTTATCACATGTATCATCATCATTGACATCAACATCGTCATTATCATCATACAATCAGTCAACATCGACATCATAGTCATTAGAAACATCGTCAAGTACATCAACGTCATCATCAATATTGTGATAATAATGAGCAAGGCACCCTACTGCCTTACAAGAATGGACGATATAGTCTTGTAATTATCAAATCATATCCACCAGCTCCATCATAATTATCGCAATGCATCATAGTCATGTTGTTAGGATCAATCAGATGCCATTTGGGTCTATCAAATGTTTTTGGGAACACTCAAATGCCATTAGGGTCTATCATCATAATCATCATCAACATCAATGTCATCATGCATCATCATGCGTCATCCTCATGCTTTTACGGTGAGTCAAGTTCCATTCAGGTCACTCAAATGTTGTTAGGGACAATCATATGCCATTAGGATCATCCAGGGGCTATTATGGTCACTCCAATTCCATTAGGGTGAATTATGGTGCCATTAGGACTAATCAATATCAAATAGTACTATAATAACCTGCATCATCATTAATGACATTGACATCGTCATTGTCATCAGCATCCTATTGAAAATTATAGAAATCATCATTGCCATATTTATCATTGTCGATATGCATCATCAGCAGCTGCAACAACATGCCATTAGGCACACTCTAATTTTTTAGGGACCATAGGATTACATTAGGGTCATTTACAATGAATTAGGGTCTCTTAGTTTCCAAAATGGCCATTTAGGTGCTACTTCTGTCAACATGCCTGACACTCTCCCTAGTGCAACATTGAAGTTTTCCTGACACTATTCCTTTCAAAATTCCTAGAATTATTCCTAGTGCTATACATGGCGCTATGTCAGATGATTTTCCTAGTGCAATTCCTAGTGTAATCCATGGATCTAGACTTGGTGTTATGCCTGGCGCTATTCTAGAAGCTATGCCTGGCGCTATTCTAGAAGCTATGCCTGGTGCTATTCTAGAAGCTATGCCTGGCGTTATTCCAGAAGCTATGATGGGCGTTATTCTGGAAGCTATTCTGGATGCTATTATGGATGTTAATTGGGACGCTAATTAGCATCCAAAATAGCGTCTACTTTCAAAAAAAGACACAAAAAACGCCATTAAAAGCACCACCCCATGGAAAAGTGCCAACTTTGTCCAAATGATGAAAAACACACTAAGAGTGTTAGTGGATGCCAAAAAGGGATCTAAAATAGACGCTAATTCCATAATTTGTTGTAGTGATATGTGTGGCCTTGTTCTGACGGAAGGTAGATAAAAGTTCAGTACCAATATCATAGTGAACTGACAACTGGAAATGATCTAATAAAACTAAAGTGATATCATTAAAAACCCTATAAGTGTTTCTAGGCAACTCGACATACCACTTCACGGCTTCCCCCATGAGGGTGCGTTGAAATAGTCACAATCTAACAGAATCGTGATTCAACGAGTTGGAGGATCACCAAAGGTGAAATGTCGTGACATGATCTCCCGGGTCCTCACCACCTTTTCCCTCAAACTTAGGAATGTCTAAAGGGAGCTTGGTAGGGACCAGGGGCCAAGTAGGGTCGTGACACACTAGATCATTCATGAGATTCAAAAGATCCAAAAAATTCAAGCATGCAAGGAAGGGAGCTAAGGCTGGAAAGCTTGATTATAAGCTCCCATAAAAGGTTGGTTGAACGAAACCGAATTATAAGATGGACCAAAAGCTTGACCATGAGGATTAAACTGCTGATAATGAGGATCTGACGGACCATAAGCTTGCCCATGGCCATAGGATTGATAACCTCCTCCTGCCTGAACCATATGAGAGTAAGCATGTATGTGCGTGTTTTGGGAACCATATTGGGGTGGTGGGTTGTACTGGTGGCCAACACCGACTGTGTTGTAGTAAGGGTTGCCACCATGAGTATGGAGCATATACATACTATTCGTAGTGGGAATCGTGTTGTAATGACCATAATGGTATGGTATGTTCCCGCCCCTAACATTAGGATTAGCTTGAGTAGTCGTGTGGTGACCAGAAGCATGAGATGTATTCCCAACCCCAACATTGGTGTTACTAGTAGCAGGGATGGTGGCGTTATGTCCATGTGGATAGGATATATTCCCACCCCGTACATTGGCACTACTAGTGGCGGTAGTGGACGCAAAAGTATGTGGTATATGTCCACCCCCATGGTTAGGAGGAGCATTAACATTTGCGAAAGTAGTCCTGGGTTGACGAGTAGTGGCATGTGTATTAGGTGGTGGATGGCGAGTCATGTTTCGAACAACATTCCTATTAGGTTGGGAAATCCTAGGAGGTGTACTTCTTCCAACATTATCATTGCTGGGAGGAACATGACCAGTGCCCATACTATTTGTGTAAGTGGACAATGTAGTGCCCCCAGTGAGGGTAGTGTCCCCAGTGGGTATAGTATGGCTAACACCATGACTAGTGCCAGCGTGACTACCAAACGTAGTGGAAGGCTCAACTATGCTATAATTAGGCATACCAAAAGAGAGTGCAGTTGGGTTGACCGTAGGACCAGTGTCGTCATGTAACTATGGCATCCTGTGTCTATAATTACATGGAAACGAAGGAACAAACGTGTCGTCATGTTCTTCATCCTCGGGTAAGGTTAGAATCGCATAAAGATAATTATTTGGATTCGAAGGATCAAACAAATCATGTTCAAGTGGATTCGTCCAAATCGAACCAGGTTGAGTCTCAGGTGGATCACCCCCCCACGCCACATGAGGAGTAGGGGAGTCTACAGTGTGCTCAACTCTACCCGATGGATTCGTAGGTATATCTTTAGTATCGGAATGTGCAGCAGTCATGACGTCTCAAACGTATGTCTCGTAAGAATCTGAAGACTCATAGGGAGCCCGTCGGCGTCCCCTAGCAACACGTCGTTAAAGCTTGGTAGGCTCTAAACCATCCAACCGACGGGATCGGAAGAGAGTAGGGCTCTGCACCACAATATCTCCGGAGAGAATATAGAATCAAAATGTCCCCTAAAGGCCAACTATCGATCAAAAAAAGTAAATCAAAAGCACACACCTAGAGAAACTACAGCCAAGAGAAGACAAACTGAGTGGCTAAATGAGCTCCCGACACTAGAGCCGGTATGTCTCGCCTAGGAGAGGCTTGAGACTCCCAAACTATAGCCGGAGGTAATAGAATCAGTTATAGAGACACCCAGGCTTCACTGCGTGCATAGGGTCAAGTCCACTATGCAAACACAACTATGTTGTTCAATCCCTATCTGACTCAGGACACAAACAGCATAACCACTACAAGTACCCTATGCGATACCTAGGTAAGGAAACTATGGTCACCGCAATATAACCAATGCTCAAGGGGACAATCGTAGGTGGGATCCGTCATATGGGCAGGGTAGCTAAGCCTGAAGCACAAGAGGATGAACCTTCGGTACCCCCAGATATGAACAAATCCTGGAAATATCTCCCACGTTCAGCTGGTATCATAGGGATATCCCTTCAACCAACCTCCCGAGACCGTGTGCTTAACTCTGGTTTGAGTAGAGCTTCTTGAGAACACCGATATATACCATAGATTCCTCCACTCCCTAGTCATACACCTAATGTTTCGTATAGTAGTCTTGGATTGTTAACTCACAATGATCTATTCCAAGACTCTAAACCTATGCTAGTTGGTGTACCCTATAAAAAATCGGTCTAATCAATTTTAAGATTAAGCGTTAATTTTAATGGCTATGATTACTCAAGGGATATGATCGTGAAACTAGTGATGTGTAAGACTCAATAGTATGCAAAATCATCAAATCCTAGACTCATGTATGATCCAGGTGGATATTGGTGGCCACCCTCCTTTCCAACTAGCTCAAAAAAGTTTTATGGAAATTTTGGTATTGTACTATTTTTAGCAGTTTTTCGGGTCCTGAACTTCCGAGGCCATTTTGAGGCCCTAAACGACCTTTTTTGGCAATTTGGGGGGCCGAAGTGAAAGCATCTGAATCAGATGCGGGTTCTTACTATGATTCCAAACCAAAAAGGGGAAGACGGATCATTGACGTGGAACCCAGTGCCACCATTGCTACCACCAAGCTCCAGCCTGATGAAACAGACGAGCCAGAATAAGGAGAATGCCTCTTCCATTCACAGATGTGGGTAAAAGGCACCCGCTACACTTCATCGTTGATAGCGGTACCGAGAAGAATCTCATCTCAGCAGAGGTCGTCAAGCGCCTGGCCCTGCCGACAATGCCGCACCCACAACCCTACACCATTGGATGGCTCCACAAAGGAAGTGATCTCCGCGTCAGCCAACAGTGCCTACTGCCATATGGCATCAAGCCCTTCAAGGACGAGGTATTGTGTGATGTTGCTCCTCCCGAAGTTTCAGATGTTCTTTTCGGACAACCTTATTTATGGAAACGACATGCTGTATATGATTCTAGGCCTCGTAGTGTTATTATTTCTTTGAACAGGAAATTGTACAGGATACACAAGGCAGTCCCTCGTAGTGCTATTTCCTTGATCTCTGCCAAGCAATGCAGGAAGGTCATCTCTTAGACCGGGAAATTTGTCTTCTTCGTCATTCGCTCTTAGAGTGAAAGAAAGATCGCAGCCACATCCCGGGCCTCCACGACCAATCTATCCACACAACAAAAGCAAGTGGATAAGGTGGTGGAAGGATACTCAGATATATTCTCCTCTCCGACTGGGGTACCTCCGTACTGCCAGGTCAAGCATCCCATCGATCTGACCCCATGCGCACCGCTACCCAATGGGCTAGTATATCGCCGCTCTCTGTTGTAAAACGACGAGATCAAGAGGCAGATCCAAGAATTGTTCCACAAGGGCACATCCGTCCCAGTTCATCACCTTGTGGGAGCCCAATTGTGCTGGTGCAGAAGAAAGATGGGACCTGGCGACTCTGCATTGATTACCAGGACCTGAATAAAATCATAGTCCGTAACCGGTACCCGATTCCCTGAATCGATGACCTCCTTGATCAACTCACGGGGGCCAAATACTTCAGTAAGATTGATCTGAAGTTTGGCTACCACCAGGTCCCAATAGAACAGACAGATGTATGGAAGATTGCCTTCAAGTAAAAGAAGGTCTTTTTGAATGGTTGGTCATGCCTTTTGGTTTGACAAATGCTCCAACAACTTTTATGAGGATGATGGACGATATCGTACGACCTTTCACCAACAATTTTGTAGTGGTTTATCTGGATGACATCCTCATCTACAGCAAGACTTGGGAGGAACACTTGCAACATATTCAGCAAGTTCTGCACACCCTACGGAAGCAAAAACTACGTGCAAAGTTGGAAAAATGCTCCTTCGGCATGGATAGGGTCCATTACTTAGGTTACATCGTTGATCGACATGGTGTGCATGTGGATCCAGCCAAGATCTAGGTCATCCATGACTGGCCAGCCCCAACCATGCTCACTGAACTTCGGAGCTTCTTGGGTCTCGCCAATTTCTATCGCCCGTTCATGCTGGGATTCTCTCATATCGCATGGGCCCTCAACCAAGTAACGAGGGGTGGTGGTAAGGAAAAAATTGTGTGGGGCCTGTCCCAACAACAAGCCTTCGATGACTTGAAGAATTGTTTGTGCTCATCGTCGGTACTCTCATTACCGAACCTGCAACCAGGGTATTTTTTAAGGATTATAAAAGTATACCTAAGTATAGTATTCTAGGCGATTATTTTGGATTGAAAAAAACATATATATAGATTGGTAAGCGAATACTAAATATGAAACATATGATTTACTACTGAAACTTGTAAATTTTGGCGAATATTATGCTAAAAAAACATATTTTATGTAAATATAGGCGATAATAGAGGCTAAAAATGACCAAATAGCGAATTTATTTTTTGAAAAAAAGTCCAAAAAATAGCCAATTGGCGAAATTTCGCCCCTAAAAATTTCCCTGCCTGCAACATCCCTTTGAGATCAAGACAGATGCTTCAGATTATGCTATGGGCACCGTTCTCACTCAACACGGCCACCCCGTGGCATATCATAGTGAGACACTATTAGATGTTGTCCACAAGTACCCTACCTTTGACAAAGAAATGTACTCCATTGTACATGCCTTCCACCAGTGGAGACATTACATTCTTGGGAAGGAGACAGTCATACACACTGATCACAAGCCACTACAGTTCATGCAGACCCTAGGAAAGTTGCAGAATGACCGCCATCAGAAGTGGTCAACATATTTACCGCAGTTCCACCTCAACATCAAATATAAAACAGGGAGTACCAACCGAGTTGCTGACTTCCTCAGTCGACCTCCAGTCGCGGCACTTACCATGGTGCTAGACTCTTGCGGCCACGAGACCTCCGGATGGCCCCACCTCTATGAGACAGACCCTGACTTCTTTGCCACCTATCAAATGTTGGGAACCATTTCAGTGGTTGCTAATTTCCATCTTCAAAACAGGTTGTTGTGTCGTCTGGGCCATCTCTGCGTTTCATCAAGCGAGCGCGCGAAGCTGATTTGGGAAGCTCACTACAGTCGGGTGGCAGGACACTTTGGCATCGAAAAGACAGTGGCAGTGTTGCAGAAACATTTCTACTGGCTGAAACTTCGATAGGATGTCGGCAAGTATATCAGGTCCTACACCACTTGGGCTATTGCCAAACCGACCACTACGAAACAGGGCCTATACACCCCTCTGCCTACTCCTGACAGGCCATGGGAATCCATCTCAATGGACTACATGTCGAGCCTCCTATCCACCAAGAGTGGAAACGACTGTGTTTTCGTGGTTGTTGATCGCTTTTCCGAGATGGCGATTCTAGTCACTTGCAAGAAGAACATCACAGCAGAAGCCACTGCAAAGCTCTTATTTGAATGAGTATGGGTACATTTTGGGATCCCACAGACCATTATATCAGACCATGACAGTCAGTTCCTCAGCTCATTTTGGTCATTGCTAGATACCAAGCTCACCAAATCCACTGCCTTCCACCCCCAGACCGATGGACAAACGGAGGTCGTCAATCGGATGGTTGTACATATCCTGCGCATGTACAATTCAACACAACCCCACACATGGGATGAGAGTCTCCCCTATGTCAGACATAGCTACAACCGAGCCCTGCATAGCTCAACTAGACATAGCCCCTTTCAGGTGGGGTTGGGATTCCAACCCTTGGGCCCCATGGATGTTGCAGTTCCCCTTGCGACCACCTCAGCCGACTCGATCCCAGAAGCTGACAAAGCCGCTCGGTTCATTGAATGGATCCAGCATATCTGCCAACAGGTTCAGGATATTCTATAGAAGTCTGGTGCTAAGTATAAGCAGCGCCATGATCAACATCGGGTGCCACATAAGTTTCAGGTGGGCGACAAAGTTTGGTTGCATTTGCAGAAAGAACGCCTTACAAGGCCCCATCGAAAGCTTCACCCACTCCATTATGGGTCTTACACCGTCACCAAGGCGGTGGGTGACAATGCTTTTGAGCTCAATATTCCCCCCTTCCTTGGTCTGCATCCAGTATTCAACGTGGCTCTCCTTTGGCCATATTTCCCACCACTATTAGACACCTCAGAGATAGCAGAGAAGTTGACACCAACAGAGCTCGACCTTGACTGCCTACAACAAGCATCCAGTGATCATATTGCAGAAACACAGATCAAGGGCACTTGACATCAAAGGATCCAACTTTATCGAGTTGTCAAAGCAGGGAAGCTCCTACACCAAGGCAAGTGGCTCACCCGAGGCCAAATTAAGCAAAACTTTCCTCATCTAATGGGGGAACTCAACGCAATGGAGACCATTTCTTCCTAAGGAGGGAGGATTGATCCAAGTGGATATTGGTGGCCACCCACCTTTCCAACTAGTTCAAAACAATTTTATGGCAATTTTGGTATTGTACTATTTTTACCAGTTTTTCGAGTCCTTAACTTACGGGGCCATTTTGAGGCCCTAAATGCCCTTTTTTGGAAATATTGGGGACCAAATGGTTTCCTTCAGCAATCATTTGGTTCCATTCAAAATTTGTAAATCTCGGATAGACCTTTCCAACGAGCTATCGAGCGCCCCAAACGGAGATCATATGCAAAAATTACGACCAAGCGAAGTTGATGTACTAACTTACCCAAATGGGGCCCACATGACTTTTGGCGCTTCATCTCCTAGGGTTAGGTTTTTAGATTTCTAGGGTTTTTGACATTCCTGTTTATTATAAAAGGCCTTGAGAGCCTCATTGTAACCATCTTCTTGCGAAATGAGCACAGCCGTCACATCTCTTCTCAGAGATAAGCCGCCACCATTCCAACAAGCTTGTTTTCCGCTGCATTTTACAGTTCTAGCTTATTTCCTTATTGAATAGAAAACTAGTTTTATTGTATCTCTGTTATTTTGTGTTAAACATCTGATAATAATCTGTATTCATTTCGTTCTGCTCATAAAATCTAGATCAGTGGTATCAGAGCGGTCTGCTCCTTGTCGTCTTAATGCATGTCCTCAACGAGGTCAGGGTACAAAGAATTGGGTCTCGAGCTTGTTTCTCTTGAGGACAAAAGCTCTCGCACACCCAAACGACCTCTCATGGCAAGAGAAAAGAAAGATGACAGGACAAGAGATCCTATCAAAATGTTACTTGAGGAATCCCTCACGCAGCAGAGGAACGAGATGATGGATAATTTCACGCAAATCCTTCGGCGACACATCCTCCTCGAGCGGAGGCGCTGCCCCCTTCAAGGTACAAATCAAATTCGATATTCCTATATTTGAAGGACAGATAGACGCAGATG
Organism: Larix kaempferi; assembly: GCA_027924585.1. Classification (NCBI taxonomy): domain Eukaryota; kingdom Viridiplantae; phylum Streptophyta; class Pinopsida; order Pinales; family Pinaceae; genus Larix; species Larix kaempferi. The sequence goes on along the minus strand of BSBM01001052.1, from coordinate 2,698,142 downwards.
TTGTAGATAAGTGGTTGAATCTACTAGAAGGGTATTTTTCTATCCATAACTTTTCGAATAAAGAAAAGATTACTTTTGCGCTCCTCGAAGCCATTCCCCATGTCAAATATTGGTGGGAAACATTCTGCGAGCAAAAGGACACAGAAGAAGCCTCATTATTTTCAGTCACGGCCACCTGGGAATCCTTCACGGATGCTATTAAGGAACAATACTACCCTGTTGGAATTTATGACGACTTGTATACCAAATGGACCACACTACGACAAGAAAGAGACCAAGTAGTGCCAGAGTTCACAAATATCTTCCATACCTTGCGCACCAAGTTGGGTATCAAAGATTCAGAGCGACATCTGGAGCTCAAGTATCGCACTGGTTTGCATAGATACATCCAGACCGAAATGGAATTTCTGGACGTCTCTTCCTTGGGCGCGGCCTACCGATATGCCGTCAAAATTGAGCAAAATCTCAAACAAAAGACGCGGCAATTTGGGCCTGGGAACCCTTCACGGCAAAAGATAGGAAAGGGTGGCCCCAACCCATAGAATAAAGGACAGAGCAAAGATGGAAGGTATCAAGACAACCAATCCAAGCCGCAAGCAATGAAGGACATCAAAAAAACAAAGAAAGATACGGGGAAGTGGTGCGACTTCCATAAGAGCCCTTGGCATAACACTACTGATTGCCGCTCAAAGCAGTCGTTGGTAGCCGAAGTGAAAGCATCTGAATTAGATGCGGGTTCTGACTCTGAGTCCAAACCAGAAAGGGGAAGACGGATCATTGACGCGGAACCCAGTGCCACCATTGCTACCACCAAGCTCAAGCCTGATGAACCAAATGAGCCAGAAGAAGGAGAACGCCTCTTCCATTCACAGATGTGGGTAAAAGGCACCCCACTGCACTTCATCGTTGATAGCGATAGCCAGAAGAATCTCATCTCAGTAGAGGTCGTCAAGTGCCTGGCCCTGTCGACAACGCCACACCCACAACCCTACACCATTGGATGGCTCCGCAAAGGAAGCGATCTCTGCATCAGCCATATGGCATCAATCCCTTCAAGGATGAGTTATTGTGTGATTTTGCTCCTCTCGAAGTTTCAGATGTTCTTTTGGGAAAACCTTATTTATGGAAACGTCATCCTGTATATGAGTCTAGGCCTCGTAGTGTTATTATTTCTTTGAACATGAAATTGTACAGGATACTCGAGGCAGTCCCTCCTAGTGCTATTTCCTTGATCTGTGCCAAGCAATGCAGGAAGGTCATCTCTTAGACCAGGAAATTTGTCTTCTTCGTCATTTGCTCTCAGAGTGAAAGAAATATCGTAGCCACATCCCGAGCCTCCACGACCAATCTATCCACAGAACAGAAGCAAGTGGATAAGGTGGTGGAAGGATACTCAGATATCTTCTCCTCTCCGACCGGGGTACCTCTGCACTGCCAAGTCAAGCATCCCATCGAACTGACCCCAGGCGCACCACTACCAAATGGGCCAGTCTATCGCCGCTCTCTGTTGGAAAACGAGGAGATCAAGAGGCAGATCCAAGAATTGCTCCACAAGGGACACATCCGTCCTAGTTCATCACCTTGTGGGAGCCCAATCGTGCTGGTGTAGAAGAAATATGGGACCTGACGACTCTGCATTGATTACTGGGCCCTGAATAAAATCATAGTCCATAACCGGTACCCCGATTCCCCGAATCGACGACCTCCTTGATCAGCTCACGGGGGCCAAATACTTCAGTAATATTGATCTGAATTCTGGCTACCACCAGGTCCCAATAGAACAGACATATGTATGGAAGACTGCCTTCAAGTCAAAAGAAGGTCTTTTTGAATGGTTGGTCATGCCTTTTGGTTTGACAAATGCTCCAGCAACTTTTATGAGGATGATGGACGATATCCTACGACCTTTCACCAACAATTTTGTAGTGGTGTATCTGGATGACATCCTCATCTACAGCAAGACTTGGGAGGAACACTTGCAGCATATTCAGCAGGTTCTGTACACCCTGCGGAAAAACAAACTATATGCAAACTTGGAAAAATGTTCCTTCGGCATGGACAAGGTCCATTACTTAGGCTACATCGTTGATCGACATGGTGTGCATGTGGATCTAGCCAAGATCTAGGTCATCCGTGACTGGCCACCCCCAACCACACTCACTGAATTTCGGAGCTTCTTGGGCCTCGCAAATTTCTATCGCCGGTTCGTGCTGGGATTCTCTCATATCACATGGGCCCTCAGCCAAGTGACCAGGGGTGGTGGTAAGGAAAAATTTGTGTGGGGCCTGTCCCAACAACAAGCCTTCGATGACTTGAAGAAGCATTTGTGCTCATCGTCGGTACTCTCATTACCGAACCTGCAACATCCCTTTGAGATCGAGACAGATGCTTCAGATTATGCTGTGGGTGTTGTTCTCACTCAACATGGCCACCCCGTGGCATATCATAGTGAGACACTATCAGATGCTATCCGCAAGTACCCTACCTACAACAAATAAATGTACTCCATTGTACAATCCTACCGCTAATGGAGACATTACATTCTTGGGAAGGAGATAGTCATCCACACTGATCACAAGCCACTACAATTCATGCAGACCCCAGGAAAGTTGCAGAATGATTGCCATCAGAAGTTGTCAACATATTTACAGCAGTTCCACCTCAACATCAAATATAAAACAGGGAGTACCAACCGAGTTGCTGACTGCCTTAGTCGACCTCCAGTCGCGGCACTTACCATGGTGCTAGACTCTTGCGACCACGATACCTCCGGATGGCCCCACCTCTACGAGACAGACCCTGACTTCTCCGCCACCTATCAAATGTTCGACACCAACTCGGTGGTTGCTAATTTCCATCTTCAGGACGGGTTGTTGTGTCGTGTGGGCCATCTCTGCATTCCATCAAGTGAGCGCACGAAGCTGATTTGGTAAGCTCACTACAGTCGGGTGGCAGGACACTTTGGCATCGAAAAGGTAGTGGCAGTGTTGCAGAAACATTTCTACTGGCTAAAACTTCGACAGGATTTCGGCAAGTATATCAGGTCCTGCACCGCTTGCGCTATTGCCAAACCGACCACTAAGAAACAGGGCCTATACACCCCTTTGCATACTCCTGACAGGCCGTGGGAATCCATATCAATGGACTACATGTCGGACCTCCCGTCCACCAAGAGGGGAAACGACTATGTTTTCGTGGTTGTTGATCTCTTTTCCAAGATGGCGATTCTAGTCGCTTGCAAGAAGAACATCACAGCAGAAGCCACTGCCAAGCTCTTCTTTGAATGAGTATGGGTACATTTTGGGATCCCACAGACCATTATCTCAGACCATGACAGTCGGTTCCTCAGCTCATTCTGATCAAGCCTCTGGTCACTGCTACATACCAAGCTCACCAAATCCACTCCCTTCCACCCCCAGACTGATGGAAAAATGGAGGTTGTCAACCAGATGGTCGTACATATCTTGCGTATGTACAATTCAACACACCCCCGCACATGGGATGAGAGTCTACCCTATGTCCAACATAGCTACAACCGATCCCTGCATAGCTCAACTGGCCACAGCTCCTTTCAGGTGGGGTTGGGATTCCAACCATTGGGCCCTATGGATGTTGCGCTTCCCCTTGCGACCACCTTGGCCGACTCATCCCCAGAAGCTAACAAAGCCGCCCGGTTCATTGAATGGATCCAGCATATCCACCAACAGGTTCAGGATATTCTATAGAAGTCTAATGCCAAGTACAAGTAGTGCCATGATCAACATGAGGTGCCACATAAGTTTCAGGTGGGAAACAAAGTTTGGTTGCATTTGCAGAAAGAACGCCTTACAAGGCCCCATCGAAAGCTTCACCCACTCCGTTATGGGCCATACACCATCACCAAGGTGGTGGGTGACAATCCTTTTGAGCTCAACATTCCCCCCTTCCTTGGTCTGCATCCAGTCTTCAACGTGGCTCTCCTTCGGCCATATTTCCCACCACTATTAGACACCTCAAAGATAGCAGAGAAGTTGACACCAACAGAGATCAAACCTGACTTCCTACAACAAGCATCCAGTGATCGTATTGCAAACACACAGATCAAGGCCACTCGACATCAAAGGATCCAGCTTTATCGAGTTGTCAAAGCAGGGCAGCTCCTGCACCAAGGAAAGTGGCTCACCCGAGGCCAAATTCAACAGAAATTTCCTCATCTGATGGGGGAACTCAACGCAATGGAGACCATTGCTTCCTAAGGAGGGAGGATTGATCCAGGTGGATATTGGTGGCCACCCACCTTTCCAACTAGCTCAAAACAGTTTTATGGCAATTTTGGTATTGTACAATGTTTACCAGTTTTTTGGTTCCTGAACTTCCGGGGCCATTTTGAGGCCCTAAACGACCTTTTTTGGCAATTTGGGGGGCCAAATGGTTGCCAACAACATGCATTTAGCCCCATTCATAAATTATAAATCTTGGATAGACCTTCCCAACGAGCTACCGAACACCCCAAACGGAGATCATATGCAAAAGTTACGACCTCGGGAAGTTGATGTACTAACTTACCCAAACGGGGCCCACATGACTTTTGGCGCTTCATCTCCTAGGGTTAGGTTTTTTGATGTCTAGGGTTTTTTACATTCCTGTTTATTGTAAAAGGCCTTGAGAGCCTCATTGTAACCATCTTCTTGCGAAATGAGCGCAGCCGTCACATCTCTACTCAGAGATAAGCCAACACCATTCCAGCAAGCTTGTTTTCTGCTGCATTTTATAGTTCTAGCTTATTTCCTTATTGAATAGAAAACCAGTTTTACTGTATCTCTATTATTTTGTGTTAAACATCTGATAATAATCTGTATTTATTTCGTTCTGCTTATAAAATATGGATCAATGTTTCCAATGAAACAATGCCACTAACATGCACAATCAAACCAACGGTTTCAAAATAAATATGCAATCCTTTTATATTTTTCGATGCACAATCATAATCTAAATGAAGGAAGAAAGCACTCAATGCAAGATGCAGTACATGAAAGTAAAAAAAAAAATGTATTTTCTCTTATAAACAAAAGGAAAATGCAAAACTATGTGTATTTTTGTATTTTTCAATATATGGAAATGAAAAATGCAACCAAAATCCTACTATCTAGTCATTGATATGCCAAGGAGATCACTAAGAAAACCAGGCAGATACCAAACAGTAAGACTCAGCCAAAGGAATGAACTCAAAAGGGAAAAACCAGCAAGGCTAAATCCAAAGATGGGTAAAAAACCAACAAGGCTCAACCAAGAGAAAAGAAGAGTTTTGGTCATAACCAAGGCATGGAACAGTCAAGAAACAGGCCAACAAAGACTCAGGATCAACCAAAACCAACCCAGCAACAACCAAAGGTCATAAATCAACCAAATATGGAGTTGTACGCTACTATTGAAGGAATACCTGCGGGTACCCGTGAGCAGTAGAGTAAACAGAGACGAGTATACGCAGGCAGAGCTAATCTATCCTGTGAGTGAGGAAAGGAAAATGGGCAAATAAAGAGTCCAATGGCTCAGAAAAAACAAGTTTTCTATAGCGTATCTTAATGGAAAATCAGTGACACAGAGCTTCGACAAACAAGAACTCTAATTAAGGACTAATGCTCAAAAAATCCCCAAAAAATGGATGTTTTCCCCAGCGGAGTCACCATTTCTGTATTGGAGAAAACTCACTATGGCTTGGGGGACCACTTCAGACAACTAACTACCAGAAATTAACTCAATTCTCAGAACTATGCTATTATAAATGACAATGCTAAGATAATGGAGAATGTAACCAACCTCGATCCAAACGTTTGATGTAGATCCCCATTGGAGCTTTTCCAATTCGTGCACTTGAATCTGCAAATTAGACTTGACAACCAATATACAACAAGTACATATAATATATAAACGACATTAACATCATCAATAGCAATGGCCCATGATATAATAAGTAAATGCAACCCAATGTAAAATAAACAACATTTACAACATTAATGGATGAGAATATGAGTATTTCTATTAATAAATAAGAAGAAGTACAATGTGATACGACCTCTTGTCGGCAACCAATCTGAACCAAGATCTAGATCAATCCACTTGTGCCTCCACCACTTCAATCCTCCATGAATGGAAAACTCAAACTAGATAGGAGTTTGGAAGGTGAACATAAAGGGTTCACAACTACAAGGATCAATGAGTGTAGACTCAAGATAGGGCAAAAATCCACTAGAGTTCTCTTACTCTTCTTTCTCCTCCCATCCATAATCCATATGTGCTCAATATATAGTCCTCCCAAAGGTAAGTGAAAGGACACATCGAGACGTTTCTTGGGCAGATGGAGAGTCAAAGGTCACCCAATAATCGCTTTTGGGGAGTAAAAAGTAATAAACTAGTGATTTTTACCATTTTACATGCTACCCACGGGCTATAGTGCTGCAACTCGCGGGTATGCTTGCTATAGTGATGCAGCTAGCGTATAAGGGAAAAAATAGGGAAAAATAGTGTCTGAAGGATATAAAGTTGTTATGAGTCAATGGAATGGATCCTCTAGGCCAAAGAGTGTTGATTCTCACAAGGTGGAAGATTAAGTTGTAACAGGAGAAATGAATGATTGGGTACAAAAGTTAACATGGGTAGTTGAGGGTTTGATGGGTTCTCTCATTGACACTTGGCTTGACTTGATTGGCTCCAAGGGTTTGAATAATTCCCTCCCAATTCCTTGTAAAATCATGCCCCCACCTCTTGTTGCATTGTATAGCTAGTTGTAGGTATTTTATTAAAATGCATATTTACATGATATCGAAATTCCAATGTGCCTGGCTAGCATATAAACCATATGAATCAATAAATCGACGGAGGGGCCTTGGCCTTGAGCTCCTCACTACGATTTTATAACAATATTACATCATTTACATTTTAATATAATGGGGTCAAAATGGGGATGTTACAAATCCGCATATAAATGACTATTTTTGAGTTGGTGGCCTCTAGTAGAAAATTAGTGGTCATATATCACGCGACCAAAAATGTGGTCATATTTAGCTTGGTCATTTATAGCTTATCTTGTGGTCATATATTTGGTCATTAATTGTCACAATTAATGACCACATTTTTTGTCATGTGATAAATGACCTCTAATTTGCTACCAGTAGTCGCCAACTCAAAAGTGGTCATTTATATGCATATTTTGGTCTTTTTTTGTCACTTATGTCTCATGTTGTACTGGTGGTTGTTTATATGCAAATTTCGATCATTTTTTTAGTCATTTATCTCTTTTTAGTGGTTTCAGAATATAAATAGGGAACGGTGGAATCAAACCACCAACCTCCTGCCTATAAGGCAAGTGCTCTACCATTGATCTAGCACCCTTAAATAGAATTCCTTATGGATTGATATGAGAATAAAATTTCCAACAGTTAACACCATCTTGCCAAAGGTCATAATACTATAAACAAAAATTGATGAAGGGGATGGCATGACATTAAGAATAGATTCTCCTTGAAAATAGTTTTTCCTAAGTTCTACAGGCACCTGAACAACAACAAATTATTTTTTTGCTTTGAATCGTCATGTGTATATCCATGTACTCTTATAATAATTATATGCTTGAGTTTCGATTCACAAAAATACCATCGAAAATATAAGAAAATAACAAAAGAGGAAAGCTTCTAGTTAAAATGGCCCTAACCTAATATGATCACCCGCTTTTACCGGTTCCTAATATCATAAATAGGTGGGGCACAGTACCTACTGGATACTGCTCCAGAACCTAATTACCTAAAGGGTTCTCCTTTTTTGCAATGTAAGTTATCGCCATATGTTGATAAAGAAGTCATTGTTAGCATTGGTTGTTGTATCATTGGTTGTTGTATCATTGTCAATGAGAAATAACATTGGTTGTTGTATCATTGTCAATGAAAAGCATCAAGTCCAATGCAAGACTTAACTTCAATCTCTAGTTATACATCATGTGAGCTAAACTAGTTAGAAAGAGTCAAAGCAAGGGAAGACAGACTTCCCAACGCAGGAAGGTCATTGCAGAATCAAACCCTTCAAAACAGCTAGAAACTCAATCTGCAGCATAAGAAATTGGTCAATGGGTCTCGAAGCAGGATACTCAGGGGGGATATTGTTGAAGAAAATCAAACAATTATGTGCAATGAATAGACATATTGTGGTCAAGTCCAGCACAGTTGCACAACATATATAGAAAGGATTTTGGTTCAAGGTGTATCCAAAACAAAAATCCAAAATTCTAGACAATAGTATTTCCAACAAAAAATTGATTCCATGCAAAGAAATCCATTATATCTACAAAATTTAAAACTAGGATCCTATGCGAAGACTCCAAATTGAATACAAATGCATAAGACTATCCATAATCAACTATTGAGACCAATTAACATATATGCAATTGTTATTGCAAATCTGTTATTCTCTACATTGTTTTCAACTACTTGTTCATTACAATATTTTGAACCACCACAGACAATAAATAGGAATGAAGCAAAAAGACAATAATGAGATAATGAAATCTAGATTATGAAGGGTTGAGCACAATTTTGGAGGTGCATTGTCGTGGAGCAAAAAAAATTTGCAAAATATAGTCACTCGGTTTCCAGGGAGATACTTTGAGAACGGAAGAGAAAGGCTTAACTGAAATTGATGACATGTTACATGTGAACTAGCAGTACATATAAAATTATGGAAAAAAAAGGTTAGGCACGAGTGAACAGGGGAAAAACCCCCATAGAAAATTAAAATCTAAATAGAGGTTGGGGACAGTGAGAAGCTCCAAATAATGAAGAATAAAACTGATCTACAGACCATGGCAAGAAAAGACACAGAGTTCTAGAGTTTTTACCAAGATTTTTGGGACATTGGTTGGAAACCAATAAGTGTCGTAGTTGCTTGGAAAATAGGCTAATGAAAAAAAGGGACTAGCAAGCTGCTATCAGGATCTCTGAATCACTAGATTTTCTAAAGAATTATGGCAAACAAACATAATGAAGTTCAAGTATTTGACACAGAACAATCGATATTTTCCTCTCTTTTGCAGAAAAATGAAGACCACAACACTAAGTAGCTATAACTATGAATAAAATTTTATTCTTAAACCTAGTTACACCATCGTAAACCCGTTTCTCATAGAAGTAAATGCAATCCTACAAACACTCAAAAGAGAAAACATAAAAATGCAAAGAATAATTATTTTGCAACCCAGTGAAACAATAAGCAAAAGAAATTAACTGATGTGCATGTATTAAATTTCCATCTATCAATATTGTAACATGACATGTCATTTAACTGTGTGCTTCAACATATCAAATTGTAGATTGCTTCAAGAAATCAAAATACAATTGGCAGGACACGGATATGGAAAATAATTTTTATCGCCAAAATGTTAATGTGCATCCTAGCATACACACAACTCATACCTATTCAAACCCAAAACGGCCATTGTTCTATTCATCAAAGCAATCAGATAAATCCAAAGTACTCCATATGAGGATGGGTCATAAAATCTACGACATCCCTAAAAAATCATAACTGCAGAGACAAAAATTGAACAGCGTTGCCTAGTGCTTAGTAATATTACCAAAAAGAACATGATGAGGGGTCAATGATGAGGAATTATATCAGGTTTAGCAGGAGAACATTTCAAGGAGAATGCAAAATGTGAACAACGAAAGAACATAGAAAAAAACAGTGGAAAGAAAAACTAGGTTCTTAACTAGTTGTCTTGCTTAAACCAACAGAGTTGTGAAAACCACAAACTATTTCTACCTACTTTGCAACTGGAGGGAGAAATTGATCAGCTCCAAACTCAATGACCATTATTCAATCAGCTCCAAACTCAACGACCATTATTCAATAATCACAACAACAAAAACATATGGAATTAGTGAGCAACCATATCAATAGAAGCAGTGACCCAGTTTTTATATGCAACCATCTGTGGAAATTTGACATTGTTTTTGTATATGAAAATGCTTGAAGACTATCAAATCAAGCCAATGCATATGTGCAAATAATTTTTATTGTCGAAATCTTAATGTGCATCCTCGCATACACACAACTCACACCTATCCAAACCCAAAACATCTATGGTTCCATTGATCACAACAAGCATACAAAGCCAAAGAACCCCATACGATGATGGGTCAAAAAATCCACCACATCAATAAAAAATCATAACCACAGAGACAAAAAATTCAACAACACTGCCTAGTTCCTAGTAATGCCACCAAAACGAACATTATGAGGGGTCAATGATGAGGAATTATACTTAGCAGTTTGAACACCAAAAAATTTCAAGAAGCATGCAAAATGTAAACAAGGAAAGAACATTGACAAAAACAGTGGAAATAAAAACTAGGTTGTTAACTAGTTGTCTTGCTCAAACAAATAGAGTTGTGAAAACCACAAACTATATCCACCGAATTTGCAACTAGAGGGAGAAATCGATTAGCTCCAAAATCAATGACCATTATTCAATAATCACAACATCGAAAACATATGGAATTAGTGAGCAACCATATCAATAGTAGCAACTACCCAGTTTTTATGTGCAACGATCTGTGGAAACTTGACACTGTTTTCGTATATGAAAATGTTTGAAGACTATCAAATCAAGCCAATACATATGTGCATCTTACTACAATATTGGGAAGACCAAGAAATGGAATGCTATTCACTGGAACTGTAAGAAGAATAGAAGAAATCTCTAGTAAAGTGCACAAAATCTAAATTACTGGCATCGCTACCAGAATGAAAAAGAAAAAGAAATCACTGCTACTTGTTTTAACAGCCTGCACACATGGAATTTTTTCCCCTACACAGTGAGAAGTCCATTTTCATGTCCCTGAAAATGTTTGAAGAATATCAAATCAAGCCAATACATATGTGCATCTTACTACAATATCGGGAAGACCAAGAAATGGAGTGCTATTCACTGGAACTGTAAGAAGAATAGAAGAAATCTCTAGTAAAGTGCACAAAATCTAAATTACTGGCATCGCTACCAGAATGAAAAAGAAAAAGAAATCACTGCTACTTGTTTTAACAGCCTGCACACATGGAATTTTTTCCCCTACACAGTGATAAGTCCATTTTCATGTCCCTGAATCTATAATGCCATTGATATTTGCATATAGCATGAGCCCAAACAATGTTTCTTGCCTTGTTTTTTTCCCCTAATTGACCATATGGAGAAAAAATGAACATGAATCAGAATTGCTTATAACTGGATCTATGCAGAAGCAAGGGGGGGAATCAGACATATCATTTCCAAAGTTGAAGACTCCAAAGATTTGGTATTGCAAAGGTAACAACAATATTGCATAATTGAGAATGCAAAAATCTAGTTAAAGTTGCAATATCTGGCCTCAAAAGTACAATGGTTATAACAGTGAATTCACAACATAATGCCTGAAAAGACAAATACAACCACTTGAGGTGAAAATGAGCCTTACTACATATTTATAGAAAGGAAACTCATATACCAACTCATCTATTGCATTTCTTGAGTGTTGAGACTATAGATTCATTGGATATATTACATGTCTCATTGTTGTGAATCTATCCATGGTGTCATGTCTTGTAGTCATCATTCTTTACAAATTCTCTACATGGATAAACAAAGCTTTTCTACAGCTGAAGGGAAGCATATAGAATCATCTGTAAAGCATAAAACATACAAAATCACACTGAATATGCTTTTGCAAATATCTTTAGAGTATGTGAGGATCCTGCCACCCCATATGCTTTAACATATACATAATCAATCTACCCTACCTACTAATTAAGCAGTTAACCTACTTCAAAAATTTTGAACCCTACAAAATAAAGAAGAGATACAATTAGTATAATCTGGAAATGAGAGTACCCTCAAAAGTACCGAGCTGTATAAGGGCTAACTAAAATGCCCCCGACTTGCTGGAATCTGGTAGAGGAATTTTTTCCAAAATCACAATTTGGAGTGCTTAGATGGCAATTTCGGTGATCTGGGTAGTTTTAAAATTGGACAATTAGTCTAGAACAAGTAATCCCAATTGTTGAAATTACAAAAATGCGATAATAAAAATTTCCAACAATAATTTTTACTAGTTTTTATCCCAAAATCGTCGGAAAAGCAGGGCATTTTGGTTGCATTTATCTTACGCGCAAAAGTACAAAGGTTATAACAGTGAATTCACAACATAATGCCTGAAAAGACAAATAAAACCACTTGAGGTGAAAATGAGCCTTACTACATCTTTATAGAAAGGAAACTCATATACCAACTCATCTACTACATTTCTTGAGTGTTGAGACTACAGAGTCATTGGATATATTACATCTCTCATTGTTGTGAATCTCTATCCATGGTGTCATGTGTCGTAGTCATCATTCTTTACAAATTATCTTGTTTGACCTCTCCTTATCAATGTACATCTAGGCGGCTTCATTTTAATTGACACTTCTTACCTTGCCTCTTTACACATACTTCATTATAAGCTGTCCACTGCTGTCAAAATGTATGTATTGAGCATGCATCACACATGTCATGGCTTGATGTTTTTCATGTCAAACTGTTCCCTGTTAGACATCTAATGTTTTCTTCCCTTTGTCAAATTTTGGTGACAATGGTTGAACCCTATTTCTGATGATATGGTCAATTCCTAGCTGAAATGTATGGAATTCATTTAGAATCCAGTGCTGAGATTATACAGCCTCATACTTATTTTTATCTGTCTTTCTTTGTGATGTCTTCTTTTAAAGACTGATGATCTACTCTTGATATCTCACATAGTCCCAACTCTAATCTTGTATTCATTTAGGTTATCTTTGAAATATGCATCTTTATTTTTAATAACCTCGGAGACTTGGCAAATAGAGTACCGACAAATCCAGTCAGTGTCAATATTCTTCACTCAGAATGTAGATTTGTTTAATACTTTGGCATCCTTAATAGTCATTTTCAAAATCATAAAGACATAAATATTGGAAGGTAGCTACTATGTTTCTAATCCCAAAGAGTGCTACCTGTGTAGGCAATAGTTACTCTTCCAGTCACAAATATATGTTTCGACTAATCTTCAGGAGAACATCTATGTCCATCTAAATTTCCAAAATTTCATAGACCTGGTTATAGCCTTTGAGTTCATCTATAAGTGAAATTACAACTATGTCCAAAAGAAATTTCATTGTTTGGTCATGTTTCTCCTCAACATGTTATTTACACTATTTTGTTGCTATTTCTATACTTTTCTGGTTTGTACTTTGTGAGTCCTATTGACCTACTCTTATGGTAATTCATGGACATTAAAAAATAAACTCATCTTATATTTATCTTATGTATACTCCATTGTGCAATGGCTATTCATAGTTATCTTTTAGTGGATGGCTACTTCTGGTGTTGAAGTTAAATGCACAATTCATATCTATTCATAGCTATCTTTTAGTGGATGGTTACTTCTGGTGTTGAAGTTAAATGCACACATCATCTCTTTTGTATTTAATCCTTCGATATGCAGATGTTGAGATATTCATTTATTCAAGTGAATAGTGTCCAATATCAAAAGAGACTTTTTTTGTTTGAAAATGTTTTATATTAACAAGTAGATATTTATAGAGCTCTAAAAGAAAGAAAATTAAAATAATCTGGAGGATTATGTAATCTTAGGGTACTACAAAGAGTTTGAAATGAGAGATCAATTTTGCACTAGTTATGAAAAGAGATTGAAATCTAAGGATGTTTATTGGACTCCTAACTGTTTTCTTGATTTATTTCCATGTTCATCCATTACAAGGGCAATAATTTTTTAACTAGTGTTAGCTTTGCACATCTTTTGACTACTGAAAATTTGCATTTGTCTTTCTGAATGCTTACAAATTTTCCTGTCCTTTTCTATGATGTTGAATTTGATACATGCCTTTATGTTTCTGTATGGAAGGTAAAATTAGAAGCCTTCATAAACAAGGTTCTTGTTGTTTCTATATGTTGGGAAGTTAGCATATTAGTATACTCCTTTGGTGCCTGCAGGTGGCGAGAATGACATCAACTGCAGAGATGGTTGTTGTTTCTAAACAAACAGAAGATTACATCTTGTCTTCAATCAAAGTTGCATTTGAAAGAATCAGTATTTGAATTTCCATCTTTCCATATTAATTTAATATACTGATTTATGCTATGTTTTACACATGTTTACATCATATGGCTTTAAGATTCATGTCGTTATTGTAATATTATGTTCCTGCATTATAGGATCACTATAAAGATTGAAATAACACTGTGCACCTTAAATTCATTGAGAGATAGCTTACTATTGGAGAAACAAAAGTAATGTTTATAAGAGAGGAATAGGTTTAGGGGCTAAGTTTGGAGGTGGGTGTAACTTCAAGTGGGACTACCTGATGGAAGCCACCTTATATCTTAATTTAGCTACACTACAATATATTGGTGGTACACCTAGACAAGTATAGATGGACTAGTATATATAGGCAGTGTTAAGGACTGTTTTTCACTATCATTTACACCTCTTCATTTAAAATTGATGTATCAATCTAGTTCATAATTGCAAGGTCTCCATATATGATCATAATAGACAAGTTTCTTCAGGTTATTTATCACATCTCTATACTGAAGTCCTACTACCTATCTAGTACAATGATCTACTTTCAGAGGCTTAGTTTTAATTTTCAAGTTTTGACTCCTAGTTTCCAGCAGGCCACTTAGCCTATGGGTAGGCATGAACCAACCATGAGCAGGGGGCGACCCAGCCATAGAAAATACCCTAGATGCAGAACTAAAATTTCAGAGAGAATAGTTTTTTGTAGTATTAATACTAGTTTGAAAGGATTTAAATATTTTGAAAGATGACGTGTTCTCACTAAATAAATGTGCAGCATTAAAAGCATGCTTACCAGCACTCACAGAAAAAGGTCAAACTGCCTGGTAACAAAAGACCAAGTATCCAATGAAATTGACAACTTTATAAAAAGGGATCAAGAATGGATTATTGGACCTTGAGTATGATTCACTAGAGAAAATTAATGGATACACTAGTCCAAATGAACATGTCAACCTCAAGCGCAGGAAGTCCTAGGTCTCATGTTTCAGATAATAAATCAAGATTGTTGATAGGATTTGCTAATAAAATTAAAATTGAATTTTCAAAATTTGACAATCATGATAACAAGAGGGTACAATTTTGATAAATAAAGTTGAGCAATACTTAAATATGTACCAAATATAGATTGACAATGATAAAATAAAGGTAACATTGATGTTTATAGGTGGATCCTGTTTACCATTGGCTCATGTGGTGAACCAGTAAAACAAAAAATCGGGCTGTTAACTGGAAAATGTTAAAAGAGATTCCAAGACATGACAAAAAAAAGGGATATATACAAAGCAAACTTGTCTACTTAAAATTGGGAGATTGGATGAATATATCCATGAGTGAGAGGTTCTTGCAACTCATGCACCAGATATATCAGAAGACCAGTTGGTGCAAATCTATATATCATGTCTAAGACAAAATATAAGAAACACAATCAAGCTACTGGACATAAGATACATTGAAAAGGAAATAAACGAAACTCATGGGACAACAACAACCTTCCATTACCGAGAACAACAACCTTCCATTACCGAGAATAAAAGTATTGTATTTTTTCCTCCAAGAGAGAAAACAACTAAGTATGTTCCCCCACACCAATGCAATGATAGTAAAATCTGTAAATCAGAGAATGGAAAGAAGCAAGACAAAAAAATTTCCAATCATGATGAAAAGTGGACAACTGGTCACAAATATAATACAAAAAAATTAAATCACTATAGGATCAAGAATGGTGAAGAAGTAGATTCTTCCACCATTGAATCAGGTGAAGAAGGAAAAGGACTAGTCGCTTATGATACCATATCAGATCTCAAGAAGAAGAAGAAGTTGTTCCTAGAATATCTTTAAAAGCCATGACAGGGATTACACAACCTCAGACCTTAAAACTGAAAGGACATGTGAAAAAAAGTAACGTCATAGTACTCATGGATTCTGGTGGCATCCATAACTTCATTGATTTTAATGTCTCTGAAATGAACAAGGTTCATTTTCTGAATATGAGATGAACAACTTGGTTCCTAAAATAAATATCCAAAATAAACAAGATAACATAAAAGAATCCATACAGATTAAAAAAATGTATTGAATATGTAACATGAGAGATGATACAAAGCCATGTGATGGTGTACTTATTGCATTCATTGACTAGTCACAATGGTTGATAGGTCATGTCCCTTAGCTAAGATGTTTCACCTCATTTATTTATTATTCTTATTACTTGATATGGCCAGCAATTATTGAAGGCTGTGTATGGGCTCTTCAATTTTATCAGTCTGGTATAGATTTAATTCATGAAATTGGCGAAGATTTTGACTCTGATACCACATGTAGTAAACAATTCCAGGGTGAAAACATGAAGTTGGGAAACAATTTTGGATTGTTTTTTACAAAAAAAACTGCTAATTTTTACGTTTTTCAACTTCAACCTCTTCAAACCCATATCTCCCTTAGGAATTTCAACTTGAAGTAAAAAAATAGAAAAAAATAGTAATCCTAAATGAAATTGAAAAAAACTTATATTACTAGAAACTAGATTGAATGGTGAATCTATTGGTATAAACTCCGACATGTAATTCTCATGTTTCGCAGTGGTCCAACCTTGTTAAAGTGACACATTTCTAAATTCTGCAGAAATGGTGTTGGAATTGTTGACTAGAAACTCTCGGGCGAGAAAATGTCTTCCAAACTCTCGGCCCAGAGTTTAGTTCAAACTCTCATCCAAGAGTTTTTTTAAATACAGTGCGGCGATTGGTTCAAACTCTCGGCCTAGAGTTTTTTTAAATTCTCGGCCCAGAGTTTGAACTCTCAAAACTCTCGGCCTAGAGTTTGAGTTTGACTTTTTTTCGCGTGATCATCTGCCCATGCTTCGTTTTTATCAATCTGTTTGTCACCAAAGTGTTTCCCAGGTTCGCGATTTCACCCTCCAGTTTATTACCAATAAACAAGAATATTTTTGCAAATATATTGAATAATGATTGATAAGATGATTACAATAATCTTTGTGATGGTATACTTATACGCATTGACTGGTCAAAGGGGTATGTGCCCTTTGACCTTGAAGAAACCTTGCAGAGATATCTCCACCATTTGTGACTCCACTGCACACAATTCCAAACTCAATCCCAGAAGGACATGCCTAAATGGAAGGAAATCCAACCAAGGTATTTCCACAAAGCTCACATATAAATACTATATAGTAAATAGCCATCAATGTGAAGCATAATAATTTATTGTACCATAAAATACATAAAAATTGAAACCAGGTATAGTTGGTCCAGTAAATAGAAACCGGTGGTTGATTTGCTGACTGTTTGAAGGTTGTTTGTTTAACAAGTAGAAAGAACATTTGTGAAATTCTGATAACCAAGTCTATTTAATAGCAACTGCCTAGTGGAAATTCAAAGTATTTAAAACATCCAACTTGAATGTAACTGATGAACACCCCTGAACAAAACTGTACATCAGCTTTATGTGACCATGTCTATTTATGCTATTACTTATTTTACTATTATGGAGATATAATAACAATGAAGTAAACACTCGTTCATGCCTCATTGTCAATGCCAAAATGCACTGGAGAAATCTCAAATAGGTTATTATTGAACTCAAGACTCAAGAGTACTTAAGAATCCAAAATGACTGGAATGGGAGTTCAAAAAAGAATATGTAATGCAGATTTGTTTTAAAGCCAACTGTACAAAATATCCGTAATAGAAGCAAACTCCAGAGGTAGAAGATTGCTTGGATATTTACCATAACTGAGCATATAAATTCATTTTCAAAATAAAGTAATCACTAGAAATAAATAGCACCTACTAAAGCACACCATCGCTAAACAGGGAGTTTAAAAATCGTTGCACAAAGTCAAATCTAAAATTATTGAAATCATACCTGCAATGTTGATCGTCAACATGCCAGGGTGCAGGCCCACAACAATTTGCACTCAGAATTTCCCTTCAACTATAATCGTTGTTCAGGACCCTAGAGCATGCAACTGAGTGCAATGTATGAATTGGCGGGGGACCCAAACCTTTTATGGCATTTACTGGGTCAATACTATTTGGCCGGTTTGTTTTTCCCTGCCAAACCTTCCAAACCTTCTAAGAGCTGGGTCAATAGTATTTGGTCGGTTTGTTTCTCCCATCACAATAACATGGGCTCGATATTTTATCCCATCCATCAGTGTTAGAAGCTGAGAAACAATTCGCCTCTCAACCTCACCATGTGTCTTTTCTCTTTGGGGTTCTATGAATCTATTTCATCAATAAAAATAATAGACGAGGCATTCTTCTCATCCTCCTTGAATGCCTTCCTAAGATTGCTTTCACTTTCTCCAACCAACTTTGACATAATTTCAGGTCCATTAATTAAGAAAAAGAAAGCACCAGTTTCATTGGCTACTGCCCTAGCAATTAAGGTTTTTCCAGAACCAAGTGGTCCAAAGAGAAAAATACCCTTTGGTGGATTCACACCAACTAATTTGAAGAGTTGTGGGTGCCTAAGTGGAAGCTCAACTAACTCATGAATCTGGGTTATCTGCCTCCTTACACCACCAACATCGCCATAACCTATTTCATCCAATCTATCTTCATCCTCCTGCTTTACAGGCTCTCCCTCACAAAAGATCTCGGTATCAGGATAAACAACACAATATTCCCCGGGGTCTGTCTCATTTACTTTGAACTCTACACTGCGCATTCCACCTCTAACAAGGAAAATATCTCCTTTCCTTACTGGGAAATAGGCCTCCATGAAATAGGCTGCCAAAAAAGTATCAGAACTTTAGTTTACCAAATTTACCAAATAAACATTGCAAGGAAATAAACCGCACAAACCATAATTACCTAAAGAATATCACACACAGAGATGAAGTGCCAAGAAATAACTTACACAGAATTCCAACATCGTCATAGCCTATTTCAACAAGTTATAACCCTTATTCTCTATTTGCTCCGAGTCCTTCTTTTCTATTTTCTTGGAACCCTAGTCGTAAAAACCCTCGAGGCCCTGTCAATGTCACTCTCCAGCACCCACGGTTGATTGGCCCTGACCATTGTAACATCTTTTCTGTGCTCCACAATGAATTTCCAGGGACCCTCTGCATACATCTTCTCACAGAGGAACTTCAGGCCATTTTCACTCTTCGATTTCAATGGTCGCGAGGGCCAAGGCCTTCTACTCTTCTAAGCGAGCAAGATAGATATTTTTTGTTGGACATGGTCGATTACTTTATTTTTCCCAGCAATTCCTCCATTTCTTTGGTTTTGAGCTCCATATGTTTTCCCTTCTCCAGTTCTTTGAATTTCTTCTGCAGCGATTGGTCCAACGAGGCATAGTGGTATGTAATTTCCTTGCATTGGAGGATGCATTTCTCCATAATGACTCTTTGGGTATCCAAAACTGTAAATGCTTCCTCTCACCATTGCTTGTCCACCTCCATTGAATCCATCTGTGCTATGCTAAACCCTGAACCCTAGGTTCTTGATGCTATTGACACTATTGGTAGCAAGGATGTGATTGAACTATGAAATTATCCTTCGACTGATCATTTTTCCCTTTCCATTTGTTTAAAAAGAGTTTTTCAAATAAATGAATCTTTAGAGAAGACTATGAGGCCCGAACGGTGTGAACCAAGGTTTTATTAATGTAATTTTCACAAATTTAAAGTGCTTGTCATGAGTTGGGGTTTAGGGAAGATGTGGTTGTAGTGAGTAATTTTCTTTTAAGATATAATATTATTTTTTATTTTGTTATGAGTTGGGGTTTAGGGAAGATGTGATTGTAGTGAGTATTTTTTTTTTAAGATATAATATTATTTTTTATTTTGTCATGGTGTTTAAATTTAAAAATTGGATTTTTGGAATTTTTTTTCAAAACTTTTAATTAAGAAGGAAAATAATATTAGTTATCAATGGATTTATAACATATAAGTTTTGATATATTATGAACCTTGTGTTAATGGGTAGTTGTAAAGAAGTAATAATAATTTATTTTCAAAAGCACAAGATACTAAATTGGTGAATGAGATCCCTTTACTTGTGAGATGATATAACAATTTGATTGTTAAAGTTTATGAGTTATACATACCCTAACCTTCTTTATATTTGAACATATAACCTCTTTAAAAAATATTTGTAAAAGCTATAAAAAAACTAAAAGAGATCACTTTGAAGAGGAGTTCACCTCTTCGTCCAACAAAAAGTCTTGAATTTAAACTTAACTACAAAGTTTATCACAATAACTCTTATATGAGTGACATTGTTAAATATCCATTCTTAGAATTTGAAATGAATTATAGAAAATTTAAGAATTTGTCTAAAGTTTAACATAGATTTAAATTAAATGAATAAATTGTTATAGATTTATAATTAATGAATAAATTGTGATAGAGTGGAGGATTCTAGCTAGACTACTCTATTGTGAAACCATAACTTTTAGGTGTTGAGTTTCTCAAATAGATTATAATTTGAACTATTATTACCCAAATGTTGAAGTTTCTAATTTATTAAAAAAAACATTAATAATCCATAAAATGATGAATAATAAAAAACCACTTAAAATAATATCAAAATATATAACAATATCTAACATGTTATAAATATTAATATAAATTCATTGAATGGTGAATAATAAAAAAAGAGTGCGGGATGTAGGCTAATATTTACCCATGGTGACCAAATTTTTGGTCGATGGCCATTAATTACCCATTTTTCTACTAGTGAATAGAGCATTAGCATCAACCATCCTACATCTTGATTGAGTATCCCTTGTCCATCAAACTCAATACCACGTTACCTTGTCCCCTAATTTTCCCCCTGCCTCCCAGACTCCATCACTTCTACACGAAATGTAATAAAATACCATAAATATTTGCATTGCTATATAACATAATTAAGCCCCCTTGGCCCCATAATACAGGGAAATATATTCTCTCATTTATGTATCATAATTTATTCCCCAATATGAATGGATGTGATATGATATTGCCTACCAACTGACCCGCCCCCCCCGTGCAAATATCTAAGACCCAACTCAACCACATGTAGAAGAATCTATCACTTGATAAACTATGTGAAAGACATGATGTATTATCTAGATATCAACTCACCACACCCAAGGCCCTAATTAGACGTAGAGAAACCCCTAAATGAGCATCTCAATGTTTATCCTATCATCTAACACAATAGGTATCGGGATGGCCTCAAAGAAATGATCCCTTAGCATACACGTATTGAAAAATAATCCAAGTTGTGTACTATTAATGTTACAATTTACTAAATTTTAACATTGCAGATGGATTCAGAGACCCCCTTTAAATTGTACAAATTCATTATCAAAATTATAATTTTCCATTGCCGAAATGACACAACTAAAAATGACCACATAAATGACCAATTATTATGTGGTCATTTTTAGTTTAGTTCTTATCTCCTCACCAAATTGGTCATTTATTTTGGTCATTTTTAGTTTAGTTCTTATCCCATGACCAAATTGGTCATTTATCTTGGTCTTTTTTAGTCAGTTCACTTAATATTTCTCAATTTTGGTCATTTATCCCTTGAAAACGTTGTGGTAACCAAATTTTTTGGTCGCTTGGTCACTTATATCTCATTTTGTACTAGTGTAATCACCCATCGCTAACTAACTTAACTAATTACTTCCGCATATCTCGGATTTGTGACCGGTCCTTTACTCTTGTCTTTGACCCTTCCGTCGCTTGGGGTTCCTCACGTGTGCACTCCAACCCCGTTCCAACATATATCAAGGTCCTCAGATATGATAATGGTGGTGAGTACATAAAATATGATTTTCAACAATTATGTGCTTCTGCTCGAATTCAGATGCAACACATTGTTCCCTACAGACCTCAGCATAATGGTGTTGCTAAGAGGAAGAACAAATCTCTCAAAGAGATGGCTACATGCATGCTTGAGTATAAGTTTGTGTATCCAATACTTTGGGATGAGGCTATCAACTATGAATTCTACATATAGAACATAGTGACTCATAAATCGTTGAAAGGAAACACTCATTTTGAAGCTTGGACTGGGCACAAACCTAATGTCTCTCATTTCAGGATTTTTGGCTCCAAGACTTGGGATAGAATTCCACTTGAGAAGAGGGGGGCTATGCAGCCCCAAATAAAACCATGTCTCTTTGTTGGATATTCATAATACTCCAAGGGTTATAAGTTGTTTAACATGACCACTCAAAATTCATTCATTGAGAGGAGTGTTCAATTTGAAGAAGAGCCCTTGCAATCAGTTGAAGTTGGAGAATCTTCCGCACCACCACCTGTGAGAGTAAGTGAAGTTTATCATGATAGTTGTGATTCTGATATATCTGATGATGAATACCATCTTATTTCAGATCCAATTTCACCTACAAGTCCTAAGTGGGATTCTAAGAATCTTGAAGTAGGTGGTGAACTTGTGGAGAATCCTCATGATATTAGGAGGAATAGATCACAATTTGAGAATGCTCTTTCAGTGAATGATCCTTACCTACATAAGAAGTGTTTTTTGATGGTTTATTTAGACCCTCAGTCATATGAAGAAGTTTCACATGACCCAATATGGAATGAATCCATGGATGAGGAGTTTCATTCACTGCAAAAGAATGAAACTTGGGAGCTAGTCAAGCTTTCTTCAGGCATAAAATTGATAAGGTGTAAGTGTATGTTCAAGACCAAATTTGTTGTTGATGGTGTAGATATGAAATATAAGGTAAGTTTTGTGTCAAATGGATTCTCCAAGTTCATGGCCTTGACTATAATGATACCTTTGCACCAGTTGCAAAGATGGATTCGATAAGACTAGTTAGGTGGCAATTTCTGCCTCCAAGCACTTGGAAGTGCATCACATGGATGTCAAGAAAGCTTTCCTCCATGGATATATTGAGGAGGATATATATATGCAGCATCCAAAGGGATATATTTAATATCATAACCTTGTGTGTAGGTTGAAGAAGTCCTTGTATGGGATTAAGCAAGCTCCTAGAGCTTGGTATGCCAAGATGGACAACTTCCTCTTGTCACAATCATTTGGTAGATGCATGTCTAATTTGAATGTGTACATGAAGCTGATTGATGATTCCATTTTGATTATTGTGTTATATTTTGATGACATAATAATAATAGGTATCTCCATTGATCAAATAGCTTCATTGAAGACCTCCTTGCATTAAGATTTTTCCGTGATTGACTTGGGAGTACTTAAACAATTTTTGGGGCTTGAGATCTCACAATCCAAGTCTAGAATTAAAGTATATTAGTCAAAGTATGCTTCCTATTTGCTAAATAATTTAAATATGGATGAATTAAATCCTACAAATACTCCCTTCTTTTCAGGAGTAAGACTTGAAGAAGCATATTCTACACTGTTGGTGAACAAGAGCTTATATAGGAAGCTAGTTGGTAGCTTGTTGTACTTGAATCATACTCGACCTAATATTTCTTATGTTGTGAGTGTGGATTCAAGATACATGGATAAAACACATGAGCTTCATTGGAGGGCTGCAAAAATAATCTTGCATTATGTGCAAGGCACCAAGTTACATGGGATTCACTATGTTGCATATTCTAGCCTAGATATTCTTGGCTTTACTGATTCAGATTGGGAAGGTGATAGGCTAGATTGGAAGTCTAGTTCCAGATTTTTTTTCATGCTTGGAGGAGGTCCTATTTTATGGTAAAGTAAGAAACAAAGTGCAAGTGTACTCTCTTCATCAGAGGTCGAGTACAGAGGATTAGTCAATGTTGCAACTCAGTGTGTGTGGTTGCAGGGTATACTTTCTGAGTTTGGGATTTCCTTTAGCACTCCCATAGTCATATCTTGTGACAATCAAAGTGCTATAAGGATCTCAATTGATATAGTACATACGAAACTAACCAAGCATATTGATATTCATATGCACTACATCAGGAATCTAGTGCATGATCACATCATTGATCTGCAGTTTTTTCCATCATCTGAACAAATTGAAGACATCTTCACCAAAGATTTTTCAGAAAGGAATTTCATCCATTTTAGATCATTGATTGGGATAGATGAACATGTGTCAAAGTGAATGATTGATAAGAAATTCTTCAATATTTTTCATGTCCATGTTTGAGGGGAGGTTTTTCCCATGAGGTTTTCCTTCTTTCCTTGTTTTGTGGACAAGGAAATATGTAAAAAGGGTGGCCATGCCAAGTTGTTGGGCCCTATATATTTCTGATTTTTTACACATAAATTCAGGATTAAGGGGGGGTTTTGGATTATTGAAAACCCATCCATATCCATTTCATACTTAGGATAGAATAATTAGTCATTTTTTTATTAATTCCCAGGTGTTGACTACGTAGTTGGCCATTATTTGTCTTTCGTGTGGACCACAAGCCATCTTGAGTCAGTAGGGTGCACTTCTGGTGTAATGTCCCCATTCAAATAAGTGCATAGTAAGACAATCCCATCAATCCTATTAGTTTCCTAGGTTGGATGGGCACATGTGGGATGGTAATAAGGAAGCTAATAAATGATATTTAGACATTAGAAGGGTTCAAGCATTTAATAAATATGGTGAATAAATAAATTCAAGATAAATTCTAAGTGGCAAGTGGTTTTGGAGACATATGGAGGTGGTGGGACCCACAGCTCTCTCTTTCCAATTCAAATTCATGGGAAGGTGAACACTCTTGGGTGAGTTGGTAAGTCATAACACATGGCATTTAGCATCTTAGGTCGAAATGAGATGGAATAGTAACCTCCATGGCAGAGGAAGAGTCAAATTGGAGACTAGTGGACACTTGGGTTAGATTCCCTAGTTTTATGACAACAATAATGAAGCATCTATGACATTTATGACAAAATTCAAACCTGACTTCTTACACCTGGCCATTATGGCATGTCAGCCCCAAAAATAAGCTCGAGGAAGGTGCCCATGGAGTTGGGGGAAGCTAAAGAGACTCAAATTCGAATTTGGGAGAAGATGAAAGGTTGGAACTAGGAGACAAGTGGCAAATGAGGAATATTTTCTAAATGGAAATTTATTGAATCTATTGAAAGGATTTCGACCCATTGAAGGATAATTCTGGTTATAAAATGTGGAAATCAAGTATGATAATGGCTTTTGATGATTTGAGAAAAATTTCATTTGTGAAGAGAGAACTAGTGGATGACTAGTTTCTTGCCTTAGCCAATTTCGAGGGTGAAAGATTCCCATCCAAGTTGGTGTTTGGAGACGCTACTCAGGTCTTTCATGGTGCTTTAATGGATTTTTATTTGCAGGTAGCAGCTACAGAAAGTTTCATGGTTTGGTTTAGTGCAGCACTTTCTCTCCACCATTTCCAATTTTGAAGGCATATTCGGGCTCCTTGAGGGATTGTGCTTTGGGTGAGATCTTGCACTCATTGGGAGAGATTCATATGATATTTTTCTGATTATAATAGCTTCATATCCTTTGTTCTTCATATTCAAAAACTCTCAGGTCAAAATACCTATTGAATGTATGCAAAATTATTGATTAATGAGAAAACAATGTCCATTTCCCCAATGCTTTGATGTATGACACTATAAGGTTGATTATTTCGAATGGATGGATGATTCTATGATATATTTGTGATTCATATACTACCATGGATATATTATAAAAGTTTCATGTACTGTACTTGAGCATTTGAAGCATTTTTACTCAGTTTGTTTCTATTGAGAGGTGAAATAGTGTCATTTCCCCAAGGGTCGAATTGGGGGTTTTTGTTGTTGAATGTGAGAGAGTTAGAACAGTAGTAAAAATCAATTAATGGTGCATATGAGACCTTAATCACATACTTAACACATTACATACATATTTTCATAAATTCATGGGAATTTGGCGGCATTTGGAAGGCCATTTGCAGTGTTACCCCGGGGGGATTTGATGCACAAATTACTAGTCAAAATTACATATATTGATCAGAATACCAATCAAGTTTTCAGAAGTATTTGGAGGGCCATAAAACATCCCTGAACCTAATATTCAAGTCTAAATACCATTCATACACTCCTACGGAATATTTGGGATCATTTGGGTTGATTTGGAGGTCAAAACAGTAAAACTAGTCAAAGGTTGAAATTGGGGAAAAGGTGGAAAAATTGGCATTTTAATAAAATTTTGAAAAGGGGTCATTACAAGTGGTATCATAGCATGGTATTGGAACCTGATGGTATTAACAATAATCCAAACAAATAAACCACCACCCTTTGAATCAGTAGTTGAAGAAGTTTTGGTTGAAGAAGAGATAGTAGCAGAAAAAGAGTTTTTTTCTAAAACAATGGGTAGAGAGGAGGAGGAAAAATTAAGGCATAAGGAGGAATTTATTGAAGCCTTAAAACCATGTTGTGAAGGAATTATCATGGTTATGCTAGATATGAATAAACAAATGATGAAAGGTTTCGAATTGTTGGGTAGCCAACTTTTAGGCAAAAGGATGATAGGAGATAATAGTGGTTCACACTCAAGGGAAAAGATGAAAGGGAATGATCATATTTTCTCAAGTACAGGACCTCATAATAGACCTGATGAATTTAAAATCACACAAAGGCATACTGCACCTAAATTTCTCACACCCAAAGAAGAGCCCAATCTTGAATTGGATTACAAGAAACTAGTAAATGATTGGAATGATTTGAATGAAGAGTGTAAAAGAGGTGTACCACTTAGTGACTACATTGATGCTATGCAAAAGATTAAAAGGAAGGGAGACAATAGGAGTCCATTCCAAAACAAAAAATTGAATAGTGCTATTGGAAAAATGTCACTTCCTACTTTTGATGGTTCTTCTCAAAATTCTGCTAACACTTGGGTGCAAAAATTGGATGTATATTTTCAGTTGAATCCTATGTTGGAAGAGGATGCATTAAAAATGGCCATTTTGCATTTGGAAGGAGATACCAATGAATGGTGGTTTCATGGGATAAAAAACTTGGGTCATAATCAAGTTAAAACATATGGACAATTTGTTGACAGGGTACTAGAAATATTTGAACAAAAAGATCCAGAATTTCCTTTCAAAGAACTAGCTAAATTGAAGCAAACTGGGTCCCCTACTGAATATATGTTGGACTTTCAAAAATTAACAATCAAGGTGGTTGATGTATCTATGGGAAGGTTAGTATTGCTGTTCACTGAAGGTTTGTCTAAACCCTTAAGAGGTTTGCTCAAATCGCACAAGCCAACTACATTAAAAGATGCAATGAGCTTGACTAGGGATCTCCAAAATGTGCTTCCTAGAATGAGATTTCCTCCTAATCCTAGCTACAAATTTGAAAAAAAACCTTGGAAAAGGGATGGATATGATAAGAAACCTTGGAAAAGAGAGTAATTTGAGAGGAATAAAAAGGAGGGACTAAACAGGGATGAACTTAGAAAAAATAAATTGTGCTTCACATGCTTCCAACCATGGACACCGGGGCACAAATGTACCAAAGGAAAGGCTCAATACATAGAAGTATTTTCTGATAATGAGGGGTATGATGGGGGCATGGATGAAGATGGACATATTTCATATCAAAAAGAGGCATATGAGACAGTAGTAGAAGAGGAAATACAAGAATAAAATCAGCCTTCACCGAACAAAGCAAGAATGGCAGTGCTTTCAGCAGTACCTCGCTATCATACTATCCGATGCAAAGGTGTGGTACAAGGACAAATAACTTCAGTTTTGGTAGATGGAGGAGCCACTCATAACTTCATTGATGCAGAGAGGGTAGAGAAAAGAAAGATACCTATTTAACCATTTGATGGCTTCACAGTTGTCATTCCCGGTCACAACACAATGCAATGCAAAACATGGGTTCCAAAGCTCCAAGTCACCGTAGGTAACTATACTTTTGTTGATAGTTTTTATGTGTTTGATGTTGCTGATACTAATGTGGTTTTGGGAGTGCAATTACTATATTCAATAGGAGAGCATATAGTAAATTATCAAATTCCCGAAATGAAATTCCAAGATTCAAAAGGAGTACAAAGAATTGTGAGAGGGCAACACACTTATCCAAATCAAGTAGTAACTTGCAATAGTATGAGATCTATATTGAGGCATGGCGATATAAAATGGGCTGATGAATGTCATATTACATCTCCCAAGCCAACTATAAATATTGTCAAACACCCAAAGGAGATAAAGAGACTTTTGCAAACATATGAAAAGGTTTTTAGATACCTTCCACATGGTAGGCCACCGGATAGGGGGGTTGAGCACAGTATTATTTTGGAGGAGGGTACTTCACCCATTCATATACCACCTTATAGACATCCTAAAAAGTTCAGAGATGAGATTGAAAAATCTATCCTAGAACTCCTAGAGTTGGGACTCATTAGACCAAGCTCTAGCCCTTATGCTTCTTCAGTAGTGCTAGTGAAGAAAAAAGATGGAACATTGAGAATGTGCATAGATTTTAGATCCTTGAACAAAAAGACTATCAAGAATAGGTATCCTATTCCTAGGATTGATGAGCTCATGGATGAGCTACATGGGGGCAAATACTTCTCAAAAATTGACCTTAAATCAGAGTATCACCAAATTCGAATGAAAGATGAAGATGTGCAAAAGACCGCTTTTTGATGTCATTTTGGCCACTTTGAATTTCTTGTCATGCCTTTTGGGTTAACTAATGGTCCAGCCACCTTTCAAGCATGTATGAATAGGATATTTTGCAAGCAACTAAGAAGTTTTGTTTTGGTTTTCTTTGATTATATTCTCATTTACAGTAAAACATGGGAAAAGCATTTGCAACAGTTAGAGATTGTGTTGAAAATCTTGCAAGAAGAGCCCTTATTTGCTAAGTTATCAAAATGTGAGTTTGGGATGAAAGAACTACTGCATATTGGGCACATTATTGGGCAACAAGGAGTGAAGGTACACATGGAAAAAATCAGGTCTATCTTGGAATGGCCGTCACCAAAAAATATTACCGAATTGAGAGGCTTTATTGGCATATGCACCTACTACAGAAAATTTGTGAGAGGGTTCTCCAAGTTGACTTCTCCACTCACTGATTTGACTAAGAAGTATGATTTCAAGTGGGATGAAGAGGCTGAAAAGGCCTTCCAAAAAATGAAAGAGGCAATGAGTAGTTGTCCCATACTTGCACTTCCTGATTTTATTAAACCTTTTGTTGTGGAATGTGATGCTTCAGGTGGAGGAATAGGGGTTGTCCTAAAGCAAGGCCAACACCCAATAGCCTTTGAGAGAAGAAAGTTGCAGCCTCATGAAAAAATTTACTCCATCTATGATAATTAAATGCTGGCCATTATGCATGCATTGGCCAAATTCAAACAATAATTGGTGGGCAACAAGTTTGTGGTGAAAATTGACCGCAATAGTCTAAGACACTTTCTCGCCCAAAAAGATCTAAATGAAAGGCAACAAAAGTGGGTAAGCAAGATTCAAGCTTATGATTTTGATATTGAATATGTCAAAGGAAAGAATAATATAGTAGCAGATGCTTTGTCAAGAAGGCCTTCTTTTTCTCTCATGGATATTGCCAAGGATTGGAAAAACATGCTACTAGTTGAATATGCCAAAGACAAATTTGCTTGTGATGTGTTGGATGGAATAAAAGGGGATGATAATTATAGGATTTTGAATGGGATGATATATTATAAGGGAAGAATTTATTTAGTTCATAACTCCAAGCTCAAGTACTGAATTTTGCAAGAAGCACATGATTCCCCACTAGCGGGCCATCCGGGGATCTTCAAAACTTATAAACAATTGAGGCAAAGATTTTTTTGGAAGGGGCTAAAGGAAGATGTTCAGAAGTATGTGAATGAATGTAAAGCATGTCAACAAAACAAATCAGAACTTACATGTCCAGCCGGCCTATTACAACCATTGCCCATTTCGGAGCAAAAATGGGACAGTATTTCCATGGATTTCATCACCGGATTGCCTAAATCCTTGGGTAAGGATTGCATCTATGTGGTAGTTGATAGGTTGACAAAATTTGCTCATTTATTTTCTGTTACATCATCTTTTGGTGCTGCACAAGTGGCTGATATTTTTTTCAAAGAAATCTTCAGATTGCATGGGCTCCCCAAGAGCATTGTCAGTGATAGAGATAGTAGATTCATGGGTGCTTTTTGGCAAGAAATTTTTAGATTGGTAGGCACTCAATTGACTCCAAGTACCAGCTATCATCCACAAACTGATGGACAAATAGAGAGGGTAAACCAATGGTTGGAAGGATACCTAAGAAACTATGTGGGAGAGAAGCAAAAAGCATGGGCAAAATGGCTACACTTGGGTGAGTTTTGCTACAACACCACTTATCATATGTCAATAGGAATGTCTCCTTTCAAAGCATTATATGGTTATGATGCACTTACATTTGCTGACATTATATTTGGTGATAGTAGAGCCCCAAAGGCTAAAGATTGGGTGGAAGAGAGCCAAGAAATTTTAAAGCTCTTGAAAGACAATTTGCAGGTTGCTCAAAATCAGCAAAAACAATATGCTGATAGGCATAGAGAAGAAAGAACCTTTCAAGTCAATGATTTAGTATATTTAAGGTTGCAACCTTATAAACAAACATCTCTAAAAAATAATCGAGCAGAAAAATTAAAACCAAGGTACTATGGGCCATACAAGGTAGTGCAGAAGGTTGGAGAAGTAGCATATGAACTAGAACTTCCAGAAGGGAGTAAAATCCACAATATATTTCATGTTTCTTGTCTCAAGAAAGCTCTTGGTCAGCAAATCGTCACTTTAGAAATACTTCCTCCTTTGGATGATGAAAGTCAGCTCACACTTGTTCCGGAAAATATTTTGAAGACACGGGAAAGAAGGTTGAGGAGTAGAATCATCAAAGAATATTTAGTGCAATGGAAGGAGTTACCAAATGAAGATGCCACATGGGAAGAGGAGAATATTTTGCAACATCCAAATCTGAAATTGCTTGAGGACAAGAAATCTTGGGTGGGGAGGGATGTAATGTCCCCATTCAAATAAGTGCATAGTAAGACAATCCCATCAATCCTACTAGTTTCCTAGGTTGGATGGGCACATGTGGGATGGTAATAAGGAAGTTAATAAATGATATTTAGACATTAGAAGGGTTCAATCATTTAATAAATATGGTGAATAAATAAATTCAAGATAAATTCTAAGTGGCAAGTGGTTTTGGAGACATATGGAGGTGGTGGGACCCACACTAGCTTGATTTTTCAATGACACATGGCAGCTCTCTCTTGCCAATTAGAATTCATGGGAAGGTGAACACTCTTGGGTGAGTTGGTAAGTCATAACACATGGAATTTAGCATCTTAGGTTGAAATGGGATGGAATAGTAACTGTTAACACCCAAAAAGTGCTCACTAGCTCATTTCCCTATTCACATGACCCATTTGTCCACATTTTCACCATTTGAGCCTCTGAATCCAACAAAAGGTCACCAAAAGGTCTTAGTACACCCCTTTTTCCACTCAAAATGAGTATTTTTCCTAAAAAAGCATAAAAAACCCTCAAAAGGGTCCAAAATTCCCAAAATATTAAAAAAGGGAATAAAAATATTCAAAAAAGGAAAAAGGAGGGAAAAGTACCTAAACCATGTTATTCAATACCATTGGTTCCCACAAAACCACAATGGTATTCCCCACCACCAAAACCTATAAAAAGGTGGTAGGGGCTCCTCATTTCACATCCATCCATATTCCTATCCTCATGCTGCCAAAATCTCCCTTGAGTATTTGGCCATTGTAGCAACCTTGGAGAAAGGACCCTTTGGAGTTTGGAGCTGCTCACCATTGGAGCTTCTCAACAATCTTCATCATTTGGAGGTATTACTATTGCAAGCACTTGCTTGCCCCCATTTTCAATACAAATTTATTTTCTATATTTTCTTGTTCTTGTTTTTTAATTCAAAATTTTATTATGATATGCACATGTTAGTTTAGCTTAGATTTAGATTTAGTTTATTGTTTTTGCTTTATATTGAAACTGCTGCTACTAGTTAGCAGGTGCCCATAGCACTAACCTTGGTTGCACTAAGTTTGTATATGCCCGTGGAGGCACATGTTATGCATGTGGATGCACATTTTGTTTTGGTATAATGTGATTAGTGTGCCAGTCTAGAATGTTGTTGGCCATATGGTCCGCTACACTATTGAGGTTCCTTGGGACGTGTGTAAATGAAATGGATTCAAACTATCTAACCATTTGTTTAGTGCGCAGGAATTTTCTGAAAAGACATGGATCGCGTACCTGGTAATCGTTGTTGAGTTGGGAAACAAGGAGTTGTGAGTCCAAAAAAATGTTAAGGTGACATATGCTCATTTGGAGAGCTGCGGCCAGGAGATCGGTCACGGCATCATATTCATCCTGGTTGTTGGTGGCGGCACCTAAACACATTCCGTCGATGTGGATCAACTCATGTGAAGGGGAATATATTACCCAAGCTGTGGAGGCTAGATTGGGGGACCAACGGCTTGCTCCATCGGCGAAACCAACGTAGCAGAGTGGAACATGTGTGTGAATGGGATCAATGGAAGGGGCCAACCGGACAGAGGGGTATCCAGTGGAGATCGTATAAATGGCGGGGTCAAGGCCAGGCATGTCGGTATCTAACCAAGTAAAGACATCAGTGAATTCTTGGAACAGTTTTTCGTATTCTCCAATCTCGTGCTCACTATGGGAGGCTCCTAATGTAATGGTATGAAGGGCACCAGGTGGGTTAGATATGTCGATGTGGATGACGGGAGAAATATTGGGCATGTTATTATCCTCGGAAGCATCAGGAGTAGGAATAGGGTCCTTGAACCAGTCGACTTTAGTAGGAAGGAAATGTTTAGACTCAACTGCAAATTGGGTAGCGGTGGTGGATGAGGTCTCTTTTGGGAGGAAGTGTGAACGAGGGTGCATGTCTTCCCAGGGATAATTAGGGGCTATAGGAGCCTCGAGAATATCGTCATCATTGAGGGAGCTTTGAGTGGTCACATCAAGTGATGAGGTAGTGGTAGTCGAAGAGATCATATAAATGGTGTTAATCTCTCCGGATGAGGATGATGCGGGAGGGTAGATATCCTCGATAGTAGGGGGTGCCATCTCAAGGTCCAAATTATTCATCTTGTAGAGAGTTGCTCTGTAATCTGGGATATCAGGACAGTGGTGTGAGTAGTGATCGTAAACATCACATATGGCACAAGAGTGGTTGGTGCGCAGCGATTTATCACGAGGCTTGGGATTTGGATCGAGTTTGACCACCGGGATGTTGGGGTTGTCGTCAATCATTTGCATGTGTTCCTGTAATGCAGGTAACTATGGACACTGATGGGTTGGATGGCCTAACTCATCACACAACGAACATTTGGGAGGAGCACAGAACACAGGAGGAGGTTTAACTGCTTTGGGTGGGGGTACCGCAGTGTATGGTTGTGGGCCTCTGCCCCCAGTGGGCCTGATGAGAGGAGGGGGATTCGTAGATGACGAAGGAGTCGTGATACCGGGAGGTGGTTGGGTAGAAGTGACAATGGGTTGCACCGGTTGCAGGATGACATTTGGTGTCGGCGGGGGAACGGGAGGCGAAATATACCACATGGGTAATCCCAATGTTAACCCGGGGAGACTAAGGGTAGCCATAACCGGAGCGCTTACTACACCCGAAGGAGGGAATAGAAAGGGGATTGTGTGGATGGGTGTAACCCCAATGTGACTAGGTACCAATGGTGGTTTAGGTAACAAGGGTGGTTGATTACCAGGTATTTGTGTATTCTGTGAAAGAGTACAGAGGTCAGCGACGTGGGTCTCCGGTGACGGTGGTGGAATAGATTGGAATGTAGAAGTCATCGGCGCCTCAGAGTAAAGTCCGGGTCCTACTGAGGAAACGAACAAGGTAGTTGCACCAAAAACAGGTTCTTCAACCATGGGGAGAACATTTTCAGGTGTGGCGGGGGCCTTGGGGTTATAATAGGTAAGTTGGTCGACCTTGACCACGCGTCCCTCATGGGGGAACTGCATGGTACAAAAAATGGATGAGGCAACAACCCGCATGGCATACATGTAGCTGCGGCCAAGTAAAAGGTTATAGTCAAGTTGGGCATTGATGAACTCAATGTCAATGAGCACAGTTTTACCCGCCAGTTGGACGAGGACATTATCTAAGAGACCTTGGGGTTGTGCCGAATGGTCGTCATAGGCTCGCAACGTAGTGGTGGACTGCTGGAGAGTAGGGGATCCCAAATTCTACCAAACGAATGTGGACATGATGCATGTAGAGGCCCCTTCATCGATAATGCACCGATGGATGACAAGATTCCGAATGGAAACGGAAAATTGGAATGCTAAACTGGAAGGCAGTCGTGGTTCGGACATGTCTGAATCGAATGCGATCAGTTATGAATAATTGGGGTCAATAGCGCCAATGGCAGAGAGTAAAGTCTTGCGCTGTGAAGGATAGTTTTTCAAGACTTCTAAAGCAGACATGGCTGCAGGAGACTGGGCTAAGTCGTCTACAATGTTGTAATTCGACGCAGCACGAGCATTGGGCTTATTATTGATGTGACGAAGTGGGAAGCGAGGTGCTTTGGGAGCGCCATCAAGCGGAGTCGGGGGGTATACGTAACGTCTAATTTGTGGGATTAATGTTAGTATTCTTGTCGGTGGGAGGGGCTTCAGAGGTGGAGCCATATTGGTTCCGACGGGTTTGGATGTTGGCATTGGCGGTTGACATCATCAACAAGTGGTGAGTACCTGAATCGAACATGGGTTGATCAGGGGCTGCATAAGTGATCTGTTTTGGTGGTACATTGCCCTGAGGGGGATCTAACGGCTGAGTGTTCACTACACCTTGTTTTGGAAAGGGGTTTTGCAGCACCAAAGGTTGATGTTGAGGTGGTGGAGGGTTGGGTGGCGGCTGAGGAGCCGCTTGCCCTTGACAATGGGCATCGTTGGTCCAGAGTTTCCGAACTCGCTCCAAATGTGGGCAAGAATGTGTGTAATGACCATAGACCCCGCAGATAGAACAAGGGTGGTTTGTTCTGAGGTTATTATTTTTAGGCTGCCTGGTATTACGATTCGGATTACGTTCGAGAGGAGCAGCATTGTTATTTTGTGGAGGATTGGGAGGTGGAGGACCTTGATGTTGTTGTTGGTTGTTTCCGCGGTTACGTCCTCTTCCACGGTTTGGTTGCGCACCTTGGTTGCGCTGGTTTTTTTGGTGTTGGGGCTGGTTGTGCTGTGTGTACACTTGCCCTTGAGAAGTGGGAGGATTTTGGTTCACCACAGGTGCGGGAGCAGGTTGTGGTGGATAATACACCGGTGGGGTTGGAAGTGGACTAGATACCTGCTGGGGTTGTTGGTAACCCTGAGCTATTGGAGGTGTTGGGTTAGCTGTCGCAGCTAGCTATGGGTAGTACACTGGCTGAGGTGCGGGTGGGGGGGCATATGCGGGTGGTGCATGACCAAAGCAATGAGGTGGACATGAAGGTCCGTGGGTATGGTGGTGATGTGCCATGGGAGCATATGAATTGGTTGCCCCAGATTGAGATATAGCCCACGAAAGGTCGGGACCATGGCTAGGATGTGCAATGGAAAAGGGTTGGGGTTGTGAGGTCATACGACCAATGATGCCATCTGCGGCATGGGATGCCCCCGGCGCATCGTGTTGGGATGACTCGCCTCGAGGGGCGTCTGGTATAATGGTATACAGATAACCCGACTGGGCGTAAATGAGATCAAACTGTTGGGCTTTGAGGATGGTCTCTTCTTCAGACTGGGGTCTTTCGGATGCCACATCCGTCGACGCCACTCATGAATGTGGTCAGTGATGTGGGTGGCCGTGTTCTGTCTGCAAGACAGTAGGATCTCAACTCTCTCATCATAGCAGACAGGTAACTGGAAGAACTGCAGGAAGGTCGAGGCAAGGGAGGTAAAGGTGGCATGCGTCCCATGGGGCTGCTCGATATACCACTTAGCTGCAGAGCCAGTGAAGGTGCGCTGTAACAGACGGAGGAAGAGAGAGTCATCTACTATGGAGTTGGAGGAACACCATAGATGGAAGGACATGATATGGTTCTGGGGGTCCTCACCTGCCTTGCCCTCAAACTTAGGGATGTCGGAGGGGAGTTTGGTGGGCATATGAGGCCACGCGGGGTCATGTCTGATAGGGTCATTGGTGAGCCTGGCTAAGTCTGGTAAGTTCAGACTCGCCATGTAAGGTAAGGTAGCAGATGTATGTGGCATAGTGACTGGGACATGACTAGTCATGGTGGTATGATGTAGGGGTCCAGTAGCGCCTAGGGGTATGCTCGGTATTGAAGGTATGTGTCCTCCAATAGTTGTGGTCTGGTATGGACCAGCGTTTCCGAGTGCAACATGGGTTACACCGAGGTTAGGAATAGTAATGGTGATTCCTGGAATCTGGGTTGTGGTAATCAAAGGGGGTGTGACCCCTATGTTGGGCATACCCATGTTGAATATTGTAACTTCTAAGAATATTATATTTGTATATTATTTATTCCGGAGATGTTCCATACCTCCGATGTGATTATACTATGAATCCGGAGATGTTTATTCCTCCGAATTGGTTGTGGTAACTAGGGTTATTAGACCCACCATGTGGGGGTCGGCCCAGTCAGTTATAATGGGGTATTTAACCTAATGGTTAAATACGAGCCTACATGTACTTGTGTAAAATACATATCAGAGTAGTGTATAAATAGAGGAGGTGTGTTCCTCATTATACACACTCACTCACTTGAGGATAGCGCACTTGTGGAGGAGAGGTCTGCTATTGTGGAGGAGGAGATCATGTCTCAGGGTTTCATCTTTGTATATTGCTGGTCATCTATATTGAGGAAGCTTTGCTGGGTTTTCTACCCCATGAGGGTTTCCCAGGATAAATCTCTGTCTCTTGTGTTTATGCTGTGCTTGTTGTTTCTTCAGTGATCCTGTATATGCTATTATTGTGAAATGGAATGTAATGCTGCTATTTTCTGTCTTAGCATATTGAATTCTAACAACCCATAACAGGTGGTGGCCCTGTGTTGGGAATTCCTATAATAGGAGGTGGCCCTGTGTTGGGAATTCCTAAAGGTGGAGTGTTTCCCATATTAGGCATACCTAGGGGGGTGGGTGTTGCCATGGATGGCACCGTATTAGAAGGGTCTATGGATGTCTCTCCTATGGTGCTGGTAAAAAGTGGGTCAAAAGGTGTTTCAGCCATAAGGTTGGTTGGAAATAACGCAGTGGGGTTTTCGGATTCTGCCTCAGAATCAGAAGTGAAGTGAGGCGTGTCAGAATCGGATGACCATATGGTTGACCGATGATGTGTCGAGTCAAGGGATAAGGCTCTACGTCGGTGATGTGGAGAGCCAAGTAGACTAAACTCTGGGATTTCGCCCTGTAGACGACAAGAGAATCTAAAATTCGCAATGGTGAGAAATAAGTTTTTGTGTAAAAATCTATATGTGTAAAATGGTAATGTATAAAAAACTCAAAACCCTAATGCAACCAAGGGTGCAAGAAGGGGAGTGAAAATGAAGGCTCTCAGGCCAAAAAATCAACCTAAAAAAGGCACTTATTATAGCAGTTGTGCTATAATAAGTGGAGGGATGCAAAAAAATGGTCAGAGTACCAACATGCAAACAACTTCTAGAAAAAGTAGGTGTAACTAGACCAAAGGTGGATTGAATCATGCAAACACCTAACTAAAAGTATTGTGAATCAACAAACGATATTCTCTGCAAGGTGATGAAATCCAAGTCAGACAATATGAGTGTTGAGTCAACGGCTAGATATCCCCCTACCGGGAGGGACACCGGGTAATCAATCCTAAAGAATGGTAACTAGGATACTCCCGCCATTTATACAATCTCCACTAGATACCCCTCTGTCCGGTTGGCCCCTTCCATTGATCCCATTCACACACATGTTCCACTCTGCTACGTTGGTTTCGCCGATGGAGGAAGCTGTTGGTCCCCCAATCTGGCCTCCGCAGCTTGGGTAATATATTCCCCTTCACATGAGTTGATCCACATCGACGGAATGTGTTTAGGTGCCGCCACCAACAACCAGGCTGAATATGATGCCATGACCGGTCTCCTGGCTGCAGCTCTCCAAATGAGCATACGTCACCTTAACATTTTTTTGGACTCACAACTCCTTGTTTCCCAACTCAACAACGATTACCAGTTACACGATCCATGTCTTTTCAAAAAATTCCTGCGCACTAAACAAATGGTTAGACAGTTTGAATCCATTTCATTTACACACGTCCCAAGGAGCCTCAATAGTGTAGTGTACCATATGACCAACAACATTCTAGACTGGCACATTAATCACATTATACCAAAACAAAATGTGCATCCACGTGCATAACATGTGCCTCCACGGGCATATACAAACTTAGTGCAACCAAGCTTAGTGCTATGGGCACCTACTAACTAGTAGCAGCAGTTTCAATATAAAGAAAAAACAATAAACTAAATCTAAATCTAAGCTAAACTAACATGTGCATATCATAATAAAATTTTGAATTAAAAAACAAGAACAAGAAAATATAGAAAATAAATTTGTATTGAAAATGGGGGCAAGCAAGTGCTTGCAATAGTAATACCTCCAAATGATGAAGATAGTTGAGAAGCTCCAATGGTGAGCAGCTCCATACTCCAAA
The DNA here is from genome assembly GCA_027924585.1 of Larix kaempferi. Classification (NCBI taxonomy): domain Eukaryota; kingdom Viridiplantae; phylum Streptophyta; class Pinopsida; order Pinales; family Pinaceae; genus Larix; species Larix kaempferi. The sequence continues at coordinate 2,659,411 of BSBM01001052.1, read as the reverse complement.
GGGTCCTTTCTCCAAGGTTGCTACAATGGCCAAATACTCAATGGAGATTTTGGCAGCATGAGGATAGGAAGATGGATGGATGTGAAATGAGGAGCCCCTACCACCTTTTTATAGGTTTTGGTGGTGGGGAATACCATTGTGGTTTTGTGGAAACCAATGGTATTGACCAACATGGTTTAGGTACTTTTCCCTCCTTTTTCCTTTTTTGAATATTTTTATTATTTTTATTCCCTTTTTTAATATTTTGGGAATTTTGAACCCTTTTTTAGGGTTTTTATGCTTTTTTAGGAAAAATACTCATTTTGAGTGGGAAAAGGGGTGTACTAAGGCCTTTTGGTGACCTTTTGTTGGCTTCAGAGGCTCAAATGGTGAAAAGGTGGACAAATGGGTCATGTGAATAGGGAAATGAGCTAGTGAGCACTTTTTGGGTGTTAACAGTAACCTCCATGGGAGAGGAAGAGTCAAATTGGAGACTAGTGGACACTTGGGCTAGATTCCCTAGTTTTATGACAACAACAATGAAGCATCTATGAAATTTATGACAAAATTCAAACCTAACTTCTTACACCTAACCATTATGACATGTCAGCCCCAAAAATATGCTCAAGGAAGGCGCTCATGGAGTTGGGGGAAGCTAAAGAGACTCAAATTCGAATTTGGGAGAAGATGGAAGGTTGGAACTAGGAGACAAATGGCAAATGAGGAATATTTTCTAAATGGAAATTTATTGAATCTATTGAGAGGATTTCGACCCATTGAAGGCTAATTTTGGTTATAAAATGTAGAAATCAAGTATGAGAATGGCTTTTGATGATTTGATAAAAATTGCATTTGTGAAGAGAGAACTAGTGGATGACTAGTTTCTTGCCTTATCCAATTTCAAGGGTGAAAGATTCCCATCCAAGTTGGTGTTTGGAGAGGCCACTCAGGTCTTTCATGGTGCCTTAATGGATTTTTATTTGCAGGTAGCATCTACAGGAAGTTTCATGGTTTGGTTTAGTGTACCACTTTCTCTCCACCATTTCCAATTTTGAAGGCATATTCGGTCTCCTTGAGGGATTGTGCTTTGGGTGAGATATTGCACTCATTGGGAGAGCTTAATATGATATTTTTCTAATTATAATAGATTCATATCCTCTGTTCTTCATATTCAGAAACTCTCAGGTCGAAATACCCATTGAATGTATGCAAAATTATTGATTAATGAGCAAACAATGTCCATTTCCCCAATGCTTTGATGTATGACACTATAAGGTTGATTATTTCGAATGGATGGATGATTCTATGATATATTTGTGATTCATATACTGAAATGGATATATTATACAAGTTTCATGTACTGTACTTGATCATTTGAAGCATTTTTACTCAGTTTGTTTGTATTAAGAGGTGAAACAGTGCCATTTCCCCAAGGGTCGAATTGGGGGGTTTTGTTGTTGAATGTGAGAGAGTTAGAACAATAGTAAAAATCAATTAATGGTGCATATGAGACCTTAATAACATAATTAACACATTACATACCTATATTCATAAATTCGTGGGAGTTTGGAGGCATTTGGAAGGCCATTTGCAGTGTTACTCCGGGGGGATTTGATGCACAAATTACTAGTCAAAATTACATATATTGATCAGAATACAAATCAAGTTTTCAGTAGTATTTGGAGGGCCATAAAAAATCCCTGAACCTAATATTCAAGTCTAAATACCATTCATACACTCCTACAGAAGATTTGGGAGCATTTGGGTTGATTTGGAGGTCAAAACTTTAAAACTAGTCAAAGGTCGAAATTGGGGAAAAAGTGAAAAAATTGGCATTTTAATAAAATTTTGAAAAAGGGTCATTATATATAGATATAATGGATAATATTTCCTAATATTATATGATTTTTTATTCCATTCCTGTATTAGAAAGGTTCTATCCTGCTTTTTACTATTTTGGGTGAAAAGGTAAAAGCTAGTTGACTTGCCTTTAGCAGTTTTTTGTCCAACTCGCCCTCCATGATGTTTCCTCCGTCTAAAAGATTTAATTAGAATTATTTTCCACCCTACATCACCATCATACTCAAAATTTACCAATTTGTGATCCTTAGAGGTGATTGGGAAAGCATTTTTTTCACATAGGGGGGTTTTCATCTTTTTAGTAAGCTTGCTTCTGTGAGGATTTTGAATGCCTTCTTTGGATTCCAAATCTAAGATGTAATTATTTATTTGGAAAAACATTACATAGACCAATTTTGGATGATTTAAACTTATTCAATAGAGTTTTATTGTTTGCATCATATTCATGATTTTTTTATGTGTTCTATGACTAGTTTTTGCAAGGAAATTTGTGAGAGTTCGTAATTGCTTGAGTATATATTGGTGTGAACAAGATTTTCACAACTCTAAACTAGAAATAAAATGAAAAATAACATGAAATAAAAGGGACAAGTTCTAAGGAAAACAAAATAACAAGAGTATGACTAACCAAATTTTGATTTCCCAATAGTCCATCTAAATTCAATGGTGTCACCTAGGAGGTGAGGGATTCAAAGAAACTTAAACAATATCCCTTGGGGAGGTCCTTTTTGTCCAAATAATTGAAATATAACTAGAATAGAACAATAAAGAAACACTTGCTTCTTAGAGGAAGAAAGTAATGGATCTTTTTAGATGCAAACTTGAGATAAGAAGTGGATTGAAAGATGAGCTCTCAATGCAATTCTTGCAACATAACTTTTCTCTGATTTTCTCCTCTAGAATGCATTCCCATGGATTCCTTTTATAGGCCAAATGGATTCCAATATACATCTAGATTCAAATGTGAACACCCTTTCTATTAAACCATTTATTCACCGTACATGAAGGGGGCTATTGAATGCTCCCAAGCATGTGAGAAGTCTGATTCAAAGTTTGGTGACAAGGGAGTTGTTATGAGCCTTGAATGCATTGTAGAAATAAGTGATTCCATCATTTTTCCAGTCATATTACTTTCGAAGGAAAGTATACGTAGGCATGCATGGGTTGTTGAATAGGTAGTCACGCTAATAGCGCGGGATTTCAATGCATTTAGTTGCACAATTTTCCATACTGATTTTTTTTTCCATTCTAGGGACCAATATATTTTGGATTTGATGAGGACATATTTGGCGATCTTCATGTTGTATGTTGATGATGCCTTTCTACAAGCTTAGCCAAAAATGTTGCATGTATGCAAATTTCAAGCATTAACAGATGCCCCCTAATGTATTAGGTTTGGATGTTATTGTAGGGTCGAAATGCACCATTGTTTATTTCTCTCCATGTTATAATGAGTTATCAAGAACTTGTAGGTAAAACAACATACCCATGGGGGGAGTTTGTTGGTGATGATTGTTGAAGATATAAAGAATGAATGTTGTTTTATACGAATGAGACAGCATACCTATGCTTGTGAAAATTTGTCAGAATATATTACAAGAAGAGCTGACTGAGGGGTTGGGTCTTGATCAGAGATTATTTTAGGGGCTAATTTTAGCCCATGGATGAATTTTAGGGGTTTTTTAAAATTTATTGGGTGAATTTTTTTATATTAAACCCTTTTTTTCATTGTTAAAATATAACCCACAATTTATTTACCAAAAAAGGTTCAATAGAGGTTAGCCCAATCGAATTTACTAAGAAAAATGGAGAAAAATGGCTTTCTCCCTCTCAAAAATCGAATTGCAGTCCACCAAAATGGCATTCCCCCCCTGATTTCTAGGAATGGTGGTTGTTGGGGGAAATTTCACCATTTCTTGTTCCTCGAAATCGAAGGAGTTGAATTCGCCCCCTGATTTCTAGGAATGATGGTTGTTGGGACAACTTCGCCCTTTCTGGTTCCTCTAAATTGATATTGGAGTTGAATTTGTTCTTTGAGTGGGTTTTACAGTTAGATTCCCCCCCAAGTTTTGGTTTGAATCTGGTTCTAACCCCTATAAATATTGATAACAACAATTAGTGTAGGGACTTACCTACACTATTTTAACTATTTTACTAAGAGGTGGTGAGCCTCTATGTCAGTATATTAAAATGATTATCACAAGTCATTAATAGATCTACATTCATTCATCAGTTAAGATAAGTAAATCTAAGATCTAATGCATTGTAAACATCTAAATCATGCAAGATAAGCAACATTTAAACACTCAAATGGAACAAACTTGAATAATTTCATATTAAAACAATGAATAAATACATTCCTACCATTGATCTTGGTGTGAATCTCTCCTCCATTTCCATATGCTTTCCTTTCTCCACCCTTGCTTTTGAAGAAATTGAGCTTCTCCTCCTTCAGAATCTTTTCAGCATGCCTTTTCTCTTCCTTTGTATACTCTACAATGCCTCCCATGCCTTTCTTATATAGCATTGGGAAAAGAACCTTAAGCTTTTCTTCTAAATGTGGGATTACTCATTTTCCTCATTTTAGATTATTTTAACCTGAAAACCCACTTTTCCATAGTTTTTAGGCTTTTTGCACCACTTTAAGCACAATTAATGCATTTCTCTTCACTTTTTGATCGGTGTAGCTTAAGTTTGGACCTTTAATTAGCGGTTTGATGATCGAATGTGGTCTCCTTAGGTTCTTATTGTCTTCACCTAATCCTTCCATTTGTGGGAGAAGTGATTAGATCAGAGAGGATTTGTCTCTGAATGTACTTGTCTTCTGTCTTCATGTTGCGGGTACATAGTAAAAATGTGCTTCTTCTTTCACATGACTAGGGGTGTTAATTTGATTGTTAACAGATGCCCCCTAATGTGTGAGGTATGAAGCAGAGCTAAGGGCCGAAATACATTACTGAAATTTATACTCTGTATACCGATACTCTTTATACTGATAATCTTTATCGTTCAAAGCAAGGATGAGGAAAGGAAAACTCACAGGCGCAAGATTGAGGATCAAACCTGCAAAACATAGCAATTTCTCAAATATATAATATCTTCCTGAGGCAGGCATACCCATGCTTAGCAGTAAACAAGCATGGCCACGAACAAGACACAGTGGATCCATGTCAAAAGTAAATATTTCAAAAATGTAAACATGCACTTTGATGAGAACAGAGTCTTTTTTGAACTTCTTACATGGCAGTCTAATCTTGCGCAGCTCGGGCAGTGCATCGATGAGTCATACAACTGTTTTTCCCAAGGTCTTCAATACAAACTGACGATAGTACGAGTTTATATCATGCGAATAAGTGATCTGATGTCGAGCATAATAAAACACCATCTGGTTACCGGTCATTGATGTATACAGTTAACAGATGCAAAGAGACCCACCGATAATGATGGACTCTAAGGATCTGAGTACAAACTAGCAAGTGTGAATAGATGTTCTGAAGTCGAACACTTGTAGAATCAAACAATCAGGGGTCATTGATGTATACCCACTGTCATTTGAGAGGAAACCTACCACTAATGACTACAAGATCCAAGGTACTCTTGGGTTTCTAGATCCAAGTCCTAGATGATAATTTGATGTCAATAGGAATAGATCCATCGGAAAGAGGGCACTAATGCATCCCACATCAACCGATATGAAACAAAGATCAATAGTTAGATATAATTTGGTAGAACTGCAAGATCCAACACTGTATACTGACACAAGGAAGGCCGACATGATTGGTCAAGAATATTTGACGAATGGTCGACTCGGTTTGAACTTCCCTTGGACACATAACACGACGCAGAATGGACACTTGGAAAAATAGGACTTTGAGTAACCAACCTTAATGAAATACGCTAATGCCAGATGCATTAACGAAAGCTCCATGGTGACAAAAGGATAACCCATCGGTGGAGATCTATTCAAAATACTGGTACAGTTTCCTAAGGCAAATGCAGATGGTGTACTGACAGCAGATACAATATTATGTGCCATGTTCAAGGGTGACAAGGACTGACTATTGTCATTTTCCTCGAAGTTTATAATATGAAGTGATTCAAGTCTCTCCCTTTTTGGATTTTTGTGTTTTTTATTTTTTATGCTTTTTCATTTTTTTTTAAATAAAGAATGTTATGATACATAGGAGGGAACAAGTGTTGCATGGGCGTACGCCTATTTTTCAAGGGCACGGGTTAGGCCAAGGCAAATATCCATATTGCAAACAAGGGATAATCTAGTTGTGCACACTCTTACAGCTGTTCCCTCCTAGGGTAGGCTATCTGAAGCGGTATTATGTGTCGATGCACAGTGAAGTAATACCATGTGACTGAAGTTATATAATTTGGGGAATTGGCCAAGTAGGAATGGTTCAATGAGGTTTGCTTCAGCTTGAGTCTTGTGAAAAATGCCAAAATCATAGATCATCATGAATCATGGTCTGTCTCAACTATCTGAGTCAAATAGTTCGAACTGTCAAAGTCTTCAAGTCCTGAAATCAAAACCATTTCACTACCCAACAGTTTAGTTAGAAACTGGTTCAAATGTGCATTTAATATCTAAGAAGATAGATAAAACTGAGGAACTATGCATCTTTCTATCATTCAAAAGGATACAGTTTGTACATGTATGAATAAAGGATAAGTAATAAATAATCATGATTTACCATATGCATTTGTAGTGTAGCTGATGTATGAGAGGAGGCATCCCCTTTCAGCTTGAATTTCTAGAAGGTGTGAACCTTTAGTCTTTGATCTGCCAATTGTGGGTTAGTTTTGATGTCGAACTAGAAAATTTTGAAACAGTATCCCATGTTTTAGAATTTTTCCAAATTTTTCAATTTTTTTTATGAAAATTTTTTGGGTGTTATATGTAAGAAAAAGAATCAAAAAGAGAAATAGTATTTACACTATTCTTTTTGGTGTGTGCAAAATTTACACACTTTTTGGGTTATGATGTAAGCTAGGTTATTTCGGTTTTACTTATGTCCTTAAATGATGTGTTCCATTAAATTGGCCATGAAATAATGTAAATGCTTGCTTTTTGGTATGATGTTAATGACTTAGATGCCAATCAAGTACATAGTTGGCCAAAGAATCATCCAAACTATTCAGACTTCTAGGAACGTGTATATATTCAATAAACTTGAACTGACACTCTAAAAGACGTACTCGTAGAAAATTTCTAAACAATGTAGGATGTCGAACCTGATACTGACCATTTAACTGGGATACAACTAATTCTGAGTCTAGTTTGACAATTATTCGTCGGATGCCAAGGGTGATAGCCTCTACAAGAAGCTCAATGACTGCGCTATATTCTGCAACATTGTTGGTTGCAAATTTGAGAAAAATTCCTCATGAACTAAGAACTTCGTTATTGGGTGTGAAAATGACCCATGCAGCGGAAGCAATATTCTGAGAACTATGGCTGGCATCGTCCGCATATCCCAAATATGTGAGAGATTCTTGTGCCATCTTCCAAAGTGATAATGCCAAGCGAGATAAGTGTGTGCCTGAAATAACTAATGTACAAAATTTTATACAAAGAATACAACAATTCTTGCGAGGCACTAGTACCTACGAGAAGTATTTCTTCAGATAGAGACCATTTCTGATCTCCAACATGGGTTCCCCATCAAAATTGACCAATTCATAAGCTCCCTTTTATAACACAATTTTGACAACAAGTGGGCCAAACCATTTAGCTACAAATTTCCCTTCTCCTATTTTATCTTGGTTTTGGTCATAAACTAAAACCAGATTGCCTTCATAAAAGACTTGTGGATGGGTAGACTTGTCATATTTTGTTTTAACCCTCTTCTTGCGTGCTTCTACATTTAGAGAAGCTTCCCTTCTAGTTTCATACAAAGAATGGAGATGGAGAATCCTTTCCTCTTCTGCAGAAGTATTAGGTAGGATTTTGACTACTATCTTTAATGATGGGATTTCACATTCAATCGGAAACACAACTTCTTCTCCATAAACCAGTTGGAAGGGAGTGAATTTGGTTGCGGTTTTAGCGGCCGTTTAGTAAGCCCAAAGAATAGTAAACAACATCAAGTGCCAGTTATTCTTGTTTTGTTAATCGTCCTCTGTAACCTAGTTTTCAAAACCGTGTTGATGGCTTCTACTTGTCATTTAGCTTGAGTTTAATATGGCAAGTAAAAGTATTGATGCAATCCTAACCGCTATGTAAGTTCATCCATATAGGAATTCTTAAAATGACTTCCGTTGTCGGTAGTGATCTCTTTGGGTACACCAAACCTTGCTCTCATATGATTGAATAGAAAATATGTTGTAGTTTTTCCCATGCAATTGAATGTAGGCATCACCTCAGCCCACTTGGTGAAGTAGTCCACTGCTACGATGATGTAGTGGTGGCCATCAGTTGAAGGTGGGTTGACTGTCATAAAATCAATGGCCCATTTTGAAAATGGACCCATGGTTACTACAGGGTGTAAAGGAGAAGGGTTTGCATGCATTTTTCTTGTGTAAATTTGGCAAGGATGACACTTTTTGATGGCATTCATGCAATATTTGAAAATTGTAGGCCAAAAGTATCCTACACGTAAGATTTTATGGGCAGTTGCCAACCCAGAAAGATGACTGCCATATGCCCCAGCATGGAAATCATTCAACACTTTTTCAGCTTCCTCATGTATTAAACAACATCTTAATATCATATCAATTCCTTGACGGTACAAAGTATCCCCGATGATGAGGTATCTTCGAGCTCGGTGTTGAATATGACATCGTTTAATACTAGAAAACCGAGGGTCGATCCTTTGGGTTTGAAGATATATGATGAATGTTCCATACCAAGGATCAGAAGTTGCAATGAGGAATACATGTTCATCTACCCAATATTCAACAGATATAGTACCCTCCTTCTCAATGGGTAACTCAGACATTAACTCACCAAATGCCAACAATTTCTTGGCTTTAGCATTTTTGAATTCGAGGTCGAATTCTTGCAAAATTACTATCCATTTTGAGTATTTGCCACCAATGATATGGCAGGACAAAATGTGTCTCATGGGGTTCATTTCAACCACTGTGGTTGTTTTCCTTGGAAGTATGTAATGTCTAAGTCATTGGAAAACATGGATTGCTACCAAGGCCAACTTCTCGACCTAGGAGTATCTCAATTCGGGGCCTGCAACGCCCTTACTAAGATAGTAAATAACATGTTCTTGAGATGATTCATCTTCTTGTGATAAGACCATTCCAATGGTGGAAGGAGATGCTTCCAAATATAACAGAAAGTCTCTTTTGTAGTTCGCTGGCCTAAGTACCGGGGCAGAAACCAAAGCTTTCTTTATTTCATCAAATGAACATTGAGCTTGGTCATCCCATATGAATATTACATCTTGTTTTAAGAGACACGTGAAACATTTAGCTTTTTCAGCAAAATTCTTGACAAATCTCCTCAAGTAGTTAGCTTTCCCTTGAATGCTTCGAAGTTGAGTGATTGTTCTCGAGGAAGGAAACTGTAGTATTGCCTCAACCTTGATTGGATCAACCATGATCCCCTTTTGGGACACTACGAACCCAATTAACCTCCCAGAGTCCACACAAAACATGCATTTATGTGGATTTAACCTAATGTTGTACTTGCGACAGTGCTCGAAGATGGCTCATAAATGGGCACTATGCTTAGCTCTCCTTTTATATTTAGCTGCTAAGTCATCAAGATAAACCTCAACGATTTTCTTAATGTCGTGAAATGCGTATGACATAGCTCTTTGAAAAGTAGCTCCAGCATTTTTAAGGCTGAATGGCATTTTCTGATAAGCGAAGGTCCCCCAAGGGCATATGAAAGTTGTGTTATGCTGGTCTTCCTTTTTTATCTGGATTTGGTTATAACCGGAGAAGTCATCCATAAACGAAAAGATTTCATTCCCGGCAGATTCATCGATGATCTGATCAATGAAGGGTGTGGGATAGTTATCTTTGGGACAAGCTAAGTTTAGATCTCTAAAATTGGTACAAACCCAGATAGTTCCTTGTTTTTTGTTAACGGGAACAAGATTGGATACCCAATCTGTCAAAGGAATAGGATAGATGAATCCATTTTTTAAAATATTTTCGACCTCGACTTTAATGGTAGCAGAGTTCTTAGGGTTCACTGGATGTAGTTTTTCCCGCACAAGTTTAACATTGCGATAGGTTTTGATCTCATGTTCCACGATGCTAGAATCGAGGCCTGGAATTTCTTCATAAGACCATGCGAACACATCTCAAAACTCTTTAAATAAGGCAGTATAAAGTGTTATTTCCTCAGGAGAACAATCTACACCTATGTTGATATTCTCAACGATGACAGGTTTTGCGGATACGTCAATTGGGATGTTTTTTGAAATGTTTGCTAAGTTTCCTACCGTACTCACATTATGGGTTTGGATAGGGCATTGGTACTTGATCATATCATCATCAAAGTAAATATTTTCAGGCTTAACTTCTAATGAATCAATTTGGGGAATAAATGAGGATTTGTGGTGCATATCCTCCCAAAGTCGTTCTGAGATGTTCATTACTTCTAAGATGGCTTCATCAGAAGAGAAAGTATGATCCAGGAGATCATGGGTACTATGAGAGTTCAATGCCCAAACAGGTGAAGTATAGGGATCATATTCCTCCATCTTGGGAGGATTTTGATCTGGTTCTACCGAGGCCATTTGAATATCTTGATAAGCGAGCTCTATGGTAGAAAAGGGAACACTACTCTCTGTTTCATCATGTGGTGTAGAAGTATGTGTATTTCCATCATTCTTTTCATCTAAGATGTTCTCTTTGGAGGTTCCAACTGATGAGGTAGAACCAACCTCCGATGTGGATTTAGAAAAATCTCTTAATGGAAATGACACTTCAAATGTAATGGTAAAAATCGGGGCAGTGTTAGGGGTCAATATTGGTGGTGGAATTGGAAAAGTTCCCAAAAGGGATGAGTCTTTAAACATTCCTACCCCAACATCTTGAATCAACGGCGTTGCATCCCCTACAAAAGGTACATTCGAGTGGAGACCAATTTCAGGTGTGCAGTAATCTAGTTGATCGATTGTGACAATATTCCCTTGGTGGGGGAACTGAATGACTCGGAATATGGAACATACTACAGTCGTCGTCTTATGCATCCAACTATGTCCCAATAGAAAATTGTAGTCTATGGGTGCATCCACTACCTCAACATCTACTTGAACTGTTTTTCCTCCTAGTTCAACTAGGAAAGCCATGATAAGTCCATGAGGTGGGAACGAATGACCATCAAATTCCTTGAGAATTGTGTGGGATGGTACTAAGGTGGGTGACCCCAAATCTTTCCAACAAGCTAGTGACATGACACAAGTGGAGGCTCCTTCATCCACAATGGTTCAAAAAATGTTCTTACCATGTGAAGTTACTTTAATTTGGAAAGCAATTTGTGAGGGAAGCCTACATGTGGGTTGTTCTAAGTCAAATGTGATCAAATTAGTGTCTGATGGATCAATAGTACCGATGGTAGACAATAGTGCTTTCCGATGAGCGGGACAACTTTGCAACACTTCCAAGGAAGACATTTCACAAGGAGCTTGAGTTAAATCTTCAACCACATTGTAGTTTTGAGCAGCTCGCGCATTGGGGTTGTGTGTTGTTTTGCAGAGGACCCCTTTTGGAGGTTGAGGCACGATGTCTATGGTTGGTTTTTCAATATTTATAAAACCACTAGGCTGAGATCCAATGGTTTCAGCATCTTTTGAAGGTATGTCGTAAGAACGAGCCCTTGTTTGGATATGAATGTCATGTTCACCAATTATGAAGATATTAGCGTTGGGTGGATTACCCCCTTGTGGGGGGTTTGGTTGGTTTCCTCCTGGTGGAGGTACCAGTGCCGCAGCAACCATCTGTTGTTGTTGGGGGAAGGGTTGAGTTAGGATAGCAAGTTGTGGTTTTTTCCCTCCTCATTGTGCCAACATGTGATGAATATCATCCATATGAGGACAAAGATGAGTAGGATGGTCCCCTTGGAAAATTTTGCAAGGGTACTTGTTCTTCTGGTTTTCATGATTTTCTACAGTAGGATTAGTCACCTTAGGTGCATCTCCTGTCTTAGGGTTAGCATTGGGTTTCTTCTTTTGCTTCTTCTTTTTTCCTTTTGGGTCCATAGTTTGAACCGTAAGTACTTCAGAAGTTTAGGTAGGAGTTGCAGATTGTTGAGTTGCCTGGCCAGGTGTGGGTTGCTGATTTTGAACTGACATTTGTCCCAATTGTTCGGTAATATGTTCAAGTTGGTTTATGGATCCAGTCACACCATCGGTATGAGGTCCTTTTAGTGGCATAGCTGGATCGGACGTGAGTCTTACAGCATGGGGTATTAAGTCATAAAGTGTGCCCGATTGGGAATATACTAAATCCATTTGGTGAGCACTCTAAATGAGTTGTTCTTCAGTCATGGCTCTTGACATGGATACATATTTGGCAAGAGTAGGAAATAAGGATTTGAGGAACCATTCTTCTAAGAATGGATTAGGGATGTCAGCTTTTATAAGCCTTCGGTGCCTCCTCCACTCATGTGATCCGAGATGTGAGTAGCGATGGATTTCCTAAGTGAAGTTAAAAGTTCTGTTCACGTCTCATAGTGGACAAGTAATTGAAAATGTGTCAAGAGGACCATAGCTAAAGATGAAAAATATATGAATGTATTGCGAGGCAATTCAATGTACCATTTCGTAGCAGTTCCCATTAGGGTCCGCTGAAACAACCTTAACCTAACACTATCATCAACTAGGGAATTGGATGAACACCATAGATGGAATGTCATCACATGATTAGATGGGTATTCCCCTGGTTTTCCGTCAAACTTGGGTATGCCCGAGGGTATTTTGGTTGGTATGGTTGGCCACTCGTTCAAATGTAGAACGGGGTCATTGGTCAGTCGGGATAAATCCGGTAGATTCAATGTGGCTAGAAATGGTGACTTGGATGGTGCTCGAGCAAATGTTTTATATCCAGTTGAAGCTTGATGGCTCCACTGTTGGTTTCCTTGGGCTTGAGAAGCATTCCAATAAGGGTTACCTCCTTGCGGAGATTGCATCCAAAAATATCGGTTACTTCCTAAAGGTTGTCCATTCCATGGTGGAATAGGATGCATGTATGGATTTCCCCCCTGCGGAGGTATGTTCCATTGAGATTGGTTACTTGGTGGAACATTGCCACTCCATTGTGGCATAGGATTAACGGGTGGATTTCCCCCTTGGGGGGGTATGTTCCATTGAGATTGGTTACTTGGTGGAACATTACCACACCATTGTTGGTTAGGATTCATGGGTGGATTTCCCCCGTGTGGGGGTATGTTCCATTGATATTGGTTACTTGTTGGAACATTACCACTCCATTGTTGGTTAGGATTCATGGGTGGATTGCCCCCTTGTGGGGGTGGGACCCAATTAGATTGGTTACTAGTTGGAATTGGACCACTCCATTGAACGTTTCCTTGGTTTGGATATGCGTTCCAAGGTTGATTTCCCCCTTGCAGGGATGGTTCCTAAGAAGATGGGGTACTTCCTAGAACTTGCCCACTCCATGGTGGAATGGGGTTGGTGGATGGTTTACCTCCATGTGTTCTACCTGTTGGGGGTATGGGATTTCCCCTAGTATTTATGCTAGGAAAGTTTAGATAATGGATTCCCGAGGCACTTCCACTAACTTGTGTAGTATTACCCCAATTAGCATTATTGTTCCATGGTCCATTAATTCCACTAGGGATATTGAGGTTCCAAAGTGAAGGATTCCCCCCAGGTGTAGAACTTGGAAGACTGTTTAGTATGCCAATAGGATTTTGGTTGACTCTCGAATTGTTTTGATCGTGAGTAGCCAAACCATATGGGAAACCCAAGTTTGGTAAGGCATACCCTCGAGTAGGGATTCTTGTAGGCAAAGTGGATGTACTTCCAAGATTGGGCCCGAAACTGTACCAACTGGAACTAAAGTGCTAGTTGAATTTATGGTAGCAGCAGGTAAACTAATTCTTGGATTTGTAGTAGATGTCAAGTTGGAAGTGTTGCTACCTCCAACAACCATTTGAGTTTGTGATGATGTGGTCCCCTATGCTCCTGATGAAGCCATAGGGATGTTGGAAGTATTGTTACCTCCAACAACCGTTTGAGGTTGTGATGATGTGGTCCCTTGTGCTCCTGATGAAGCCATAGGGATGTTGGAAGTATTGATACCTCCAACAACCGTTTGAGGTTGTGATGATGGGGTCCCTTGTGCTCTTGATGAAGCCATGGGGTTATATGTTGAATTTTGCATGTGTACCAAATGTGCCACAAGAGGATTGATGGTGTTCAATGGCTCATTGATGTGAAGTACCACTCGGTCTGAAAGATTTGTCAGAGGTGGATTTACGGGATTTGCAGTGTTGGCTTCTAATGTTTCAATTGCAATTAGAGCAAGAGGATCAACAATTTCTATGTTTTCCTTGATAGGTGCTGTTGCAGTATTTGTTTGATGTGTTTCTTCTCTACTGTTGATAATTGAAGTTAGAAGTGTTTTAGTTTCAAAGTCAAAATTCTTTGTATTTTGTAGATGTCTCCACAATGTAGCGGGGCCTTCAATTTCTGGCAACTCACCTCTATGTCGCCGTGAGTGGCGGGTTGGGAGAGAAGCCACTTTGAAGAAATTTAATAAATGATGTGTTTAAATTTTCTTTGAAAAAAGAATCAAACAATCCTATGACTTTCTAGACTCAACAAAAATAAAAAGTGTCCACACAGTAAAAATTCCCTAGAGATTTCAAGCAAGCAAACTTACTCTTCCAAAGAACCGAGGTTCAGTGAAAAGATGGATTGGAGGGCCTTCCGAAACTAGTAGCTGCTGAGGGATTTCATGTCCTCGTACAATTGCTAGAAGCGAAGGTGTGAGAAACAGTTACAATAAACTTTAATCACCAAGGGTGCAAGTGTTGGTTCCTGACCAATCACCCTCCCAAGGAGTAAAAGTTCCAATGTATGTCTCAAGTATTGCAAGTGTGTCCCCCTCACAACAGCCTATGTGATATCCTAGGAATAGCCACTAAAGTTACCACTTCACAATCGATGATCGGGCAAAAGAGTTGTAAGTCGAGGACAACTCTCATAACCAGAAACTCTAGAAATAGTGATGTCACCCCGAGGACTTGTCACTGAACATAGAATCCCCTCGATAAGCTCATCTCCCACTAAATAAGAAAAAGGGGGGAACCACCCTTTACTTATCTAGATTGACCTCGTTCTTGACGCATGTTTCAAAAGCGCTTTCCCGACAAGCGTTTTTTGCTACTAATGAATTTACTCTCTTTAATCAATGCTAGTTTCAAAGTTTTGCAGCCCAGGAGTGTTAACTCTCCAAACCTAATCCAGGGCACTAACCTAAACTTGTTGGTGATGTGAAAATCAAAAGTTTGTCAATTTTAGATTAAGCGCCAATTTTTAAGGGTATTTTTCTTATTCTCAGGAGTGGAAGTGAAACTGGTGGTGTTTTGACTTAATAACAGGAAAATGAACCAAACAATGCAAAATACTCACTACTCTACCTTTGAATTCGATGAATATTCTAAATTAAGGAAGAGTTAGAGGTTCATGAGTTTCTTTCAGACATGCAAAATTTCTGGTAGATTCCGTATGTTCATGCACAGTTTTTTTTCTGAAATATGGATAATGATTGATGTGTGAAGACCAATGTAACCCAAACAAATATCTCAAGTAAACATAAATCTAATTCTATCACACGGGGGATCCCTGTTTCTCATTCACAAGATTTCCATAAGGCCCAAGTGAAGAGGATACGGTGGCTCGAAAAATTGTATGCAAAAATTAAATCTACTCTATTACAAGTGAGATCCACTTTCTCATTCACAAGGTCACCATAAGGTGCGAGTGAAGAGGCTACGGTGGCTTGATATAAGATGCTTTGAAAAAATCAACCCCTAAACTATTACAAGCGAGATACACTTTCGCATTCACAAGATCACCATAAGGTGCGAGTGAAGAGGATACGGTGCCTCATACACAATATATCTCAAGAAAACTGAACTCTAAAAGTGCAGCTCTTTCTAATTGTGCATGAAAATCATGAAAATATTCTAACTCTTAAAATGAAATGTAACTAATTAAAGTTTATTTCTGTTTTTGGGAAAGAAATTACTCTCAAATTATCTCAACATGTGATGTTCCAAGTGTGTTTTCCAAATGAAAAATGTGTGGAAGGTTCTTCTCAAGTGTGTATGGTTCTTCCAAAGGTGTTTGGTTTAAAGTTTCCAATGAAAAAGATGTTAATCCCAATTTTAAGCAAAAAAAATTCAAAACTTTGCAAAAGGAGTAAAATGGTATTTTTGTTCTTTTGAAAATGGTGTTTGTGTTCTTTTGAAAAAAAAATTTAATTCCAACTTAAACAATACTTTTCAAACTTTTTAAAACTTTTTCAAAAGAAAAAAAAAAGCTAATTCCTTTTAAATCAACATGAAAAGATTGTAACAAAAACTAAAACAAATTTTTTGCAATTTTTTTTTTGAATTCTTTTTAATCCAAACAAAAGAATTGTAACCCCAAGTATGCCAAACCTTTGCAAACTTTTGAATTCTTTTTAAACAAAAATAAAAATATTTTTAATTCGACTATATAAAATTTTTGCAAACTTTTGAATATGAGTTTTTTAAAATGATTTCGAAAGGGTTAATAGATTTGGCGCTCAAATTTCACTCTACCAATATAGCATTCAACCAAAACAACACTCATTTTTTTAAAATTGAACTCCTCACAAAGATCTCATTGTCAACTCATGGATCGACTTCAGGAAAATCTTTAAATTTTTCACAAGAGGTTTTGAAGATCGGTTTAAAGAAATCTTCAACGCAGAGTTTGAAGATTTAATGCAGATCTTTAACGTTTCAACGCAGAGGTTAAACGCCAAGTTCTTTTCTTTTTTTTAAATATTCACAACATAGTAACATGGAGGCAGAGATTAAACAAAATGCAGAGATTGCAGGGTTTTCAGATCGTAATTCATGTTGAGGTGTATGGTTCTTCAAGGTAGGGTTGTGTCTACACGCGGGGAAATGTCCATACAGAGCAATCACTTCTTAAAATGAAAAATGCACTCAACAATTATAGCAGGCAATCTTTAAATTGAACCTCACACAGAGATTTAATATTCACGTAGAGGTTAAATGGAGGACAGTGCGACCAGTGCTCAAACATCAAGAAATTCATTCTGCAAGAAACTCGGATCTGAAGGGATGAGTCAACATGCAGAGAGTTTGAATTTTGTTAATGGTAGAGTTTTAATCTTGTAACACGTAGAACGACAGGGACGGAAGATTGCACTCAGAGATAAGATCCACATAGATCTTTAAAGTTTGATGCTGATCTTTTAAAGTTTTTTGACCAAGATTAGCATTGGGAGAAGATGCAATTAGATGCAGATGCTGAAGATCTTCTAAATCATGGTAGAGTTTGAATAGCTCAGAGCTTAAAGCTCTTCAATGTAGAGGGTAAAGAAATCCTTCATGTTGATGTTAAAGAAACGGATCTTTCACGTAGATGAACACGCAAATGTGCAATTCTTTAATGCAGGGTTTGCATTAATAAGTTGAGTGCATACACAAAGGTTAAAGAAGTCTATAGGCAGAGCTTAAGACACAGGGATTTTGAAAACACACATAGCTGCTATGAGGGCATAGCGACTAAATATCAAAAACAAAGAAAATTCTGCCATGAAATGCTGTCAGCTCTTCAAAAACCAAGAAACTCAGATCTGAATGGAATTTAAGGTAGTTTGTTGGATTAAAGGTGTAGTTAGGTTGATCTTGAGCTTATTAAGCTAGATCTAAGCTTCTTTTAATGATCTTTAAGCCACAAAGGAGTAAATCTGAAGAAAGAACACCACAAAAATGAAGAAAAATCAAGAAATTTCAACAAAATGTATGGTCGCCAATCTGATAACAACAATTAGTGTAGGGACTTGTCTACACTATTTTAACTATTTTAATCAGAGGTGGTGAGCCTCTATGTCAGTATATTAAAAGGATTGTCACAAGTCATTAATAGATCTACATTCATTTATCAGTTAAGATAAGTAAAGCTAAGATCTAATGGCATTTTAAACATCTAAATCATGCAAGATAAGCAACATTTAAACACTCAAATGGAACAAACTTGAATCATTTCATATTAAAACAATGAAGAAATACATTCCTACCATGGATCTTGATGTGAATCTCTCCTCCATTGCCATAAGCTTTCCTTTCTCCACCCTTGCTTTTGAATAAATTGAGCTTCTCCTCTTTCAAAATCTTTCCAGCATGCATTTGTTCTTCCTTTGTGTACTCTAAAATGCCTCCCATGCCTTTCTTATATAGCATTGGAAAATGAGACTTAAGCTTTTCTTCTAAATGTGGGATTACTCATTTTCCTCATTTTAGATTATTTTAACCTGAAAACCCACTTTTCCATAGCTTTTAGGATTTTTGCACCATTTTAAGCACCATCAATGCATTTCTCTTCACTTTTTGATTGGTGTAGCTTAAGTTTGGAACTTTAATGAGCGATTCGATGACTGAACGTGGTCTCCTTAGGTTCTTATTTTATTCACCTAATCCTTCCATTTATGGGAGAAGTGATTAGATCAGAGAGGATTTGTCTCTGAATGTACTTGTGTCCTGTCTTCATGTTGCGGGTGCATAGTAAAAATGTGCTTCTTCTGTTACATGAATAGGGGTGTTAATTTGATTGTTAACAAATATGTTATTAAGCGGTCGATGGTTATAAGAATTACTCATAGTTTTTGATGTATATGTAACTTCAGAATGTATTTTACCCATGTGTATTGTATTCCTATAGAGATGTTATTATTCCTCCATACGGAAGTGTCGTCATTTATATTGTAAGTGTCGTAACTTATACTTGATGGGTTATTACACCACCTTGATGGGGTCGGCCCTATATGAGTCATGTGGGTAAATGGGTTATTAGACCACCAAGTGTGGGGTCGGCCCGGATTAAGTTAACCATGGGTTATTAGGCTAAGCTAGACAAGTCGGCCCCATTAGTTTATTGGGCAGGACGGGACAAGTATAAATAGAGATTGGGAGATCTCTATTTGATCACTCATTAGTCACTTCTATATCTCTCAGAAAGTGGTGCACTTGTGAGGAGGAGGATCATCTGCTAGGAGAAGACTATCTCTTGTAATTTGGTTGTACTTTGGTTGTATCATTGCTCTATCTATCTCTAAGGAAGTTGCAGGGTTTTTCACCTTCTTCGTTTTCCCCGATGAAACTCTGTGTCTGTTGTGTGCTTGCATTATTGTGTCCATGATTGATATGTTATAGATATGTTGTACATGTTATTCTCTCAGTTAAGATCCTAGATCAGATTGAAATTTCTGAAAAACTGACATGGTATTTGAGCTAGCCTGAAAGAAGGCATGGTATGGCATGTATGACACTTGTTGCACTTGTGATGCTAGGGCTTGATATAGCAAAAACCAGTCATCGTTGCACTTTCGCTATAAATAAATTTTGGAAACATTTTCAGATCTTAAACGTTTACAGGTCGAAGATCAGATCCCCATGTACCTTGTTTCCAAAGGACAATGCCTAATTCGTTTTACTTTGTGTTTTATGATCTGTACAATCTAGGGTTTCTGCCTCTCCCAGATTTGAGTCATAAACAGGTGACCTAGGAAAAAAGGTCATAACTTGGGATAGGAAGCTCCAAATGAAATTTAGTAAAAAGTGACAGGTAGGGCACGGACTGTACTTTCATAGGCCGAAGGTTCAGAGGCCGAAAGTGAACCAATGACACGTGGAACTCCATACACGTTTGTTCTCCTGTTTTATCCCATAAACAGGTCACATTGTGACGCTTAGCATAACTCTCTCTCAGAGAATCCAATTGAGGTCAAAACTATGGGGTTGGAAATATGACAGGTTAGGATACCACAAGTAGAAGTTTCAGACCTTGTGGATTTGTAGTTTCGGAGTTACACCATAAACAATCAGGTGCAGATTTCTGTCAAAACAGAATTGGATTTTGAGCACCTTCATTCATGGCTCCGGGAATTAGGGTTTCAGAGAAAGTTGGAATTTTTGTAATCAGAGACCACGGCTGAATGCTATGCTTCAAAATCAAAATTTAGAGACCAAGATCAAATTTTTTGGTTGGGAAGAAGGCCAGACTTGATCAAACGCTAGTTCGGGACTTTGATAAAAAAAGTGGAAAATTAGGGCTTCTATAAAAGTTGGAATTTTTGAATTCTGTGACCACGGATGGAAGCTCCTTAGAAAATAGAAGTTTAGAGCTTTGGATCGAACCTTTTGGTTGGGCAGAATGGTGGGCTTTATCAAACCCTAGTTCGGGATCCTGTCTAGAAGATCCAGAAGTTTCAAAGGTAATTTTGAGGGGTGAAACTTTGCAGCTTTCAAATTCTTAGTATACCAGCTTGATCAGCTCATCAAGGCGCATCCTTCTATCCTTTCAAAAGTTTGAAATTCAAAGTTTGAATTTTTAGGGTTTCTTTGACAAACCCTAATCCAGCTCCAGATCCAGTTTCTGCAAATCAAGTGGATTGGGTTAATCCTAGAAGAGAATCGTTTGGTCACCTGCATAAGTGAAGAAGTTCCTATTTCAGAGGGACATGAGGCTAAGGCCTTACATAAGAAGATCACAAGCAATCTCGATAGGTATGACTTATACAGGTATGTTTCGAGATTTGTTCATGATTAAGTTTATGGTATGTTTGTCTTCATATTATTACGGTTAGTACAATCTTGATTAAATTTAGACTTGTCGTATCACCTTAATAAAATTATGAATGCATGATAGAAGATATTCATTAGGGTTTTGACACTTATGATAGTACTAATGCATTATGGTGATGTTTGAGTTTTATGTTGTCCGCTAACATGAAAGGTACACCAAGAAAGACAAATCATGTTCTAGTTCAAGAACATATGATCAGGGTGACATGAAGACAAAGATTCATCCATTGTCATGGATCACATAGAAGATCTATTTACGAGGTATGTATAACTTGATTCTATAATGCTTAACTTATGATATATGCAGGTTACTAGCACAAGTCATTGAAGAGAACAAGAAGACATCATATGGGTATGTTAGACATAGCTAGCTAACATGATAAATCCAGGTATGTTTTTCCTATATCAAGTTAGAATCCTACCTTCTGTTAGGATCTCCTATATAAGTATACTTGGCATGATTGATTATGCTTATTCATAAAGTTAGAAATGTAGGTAATCAAGGGTTTAGGCATATTATGCTTCTTACTTTTATTGATGATATGACTAACCAGAAGAATTCTATGAATATGTATGAGTAAGAGATGTCTTCCCTCAAAACCTTGAATACTAATGCTCATTATCTGTGTTTGAAATGATCATGACTATACATGTTTAAGATTACTGTGTTTTATTAGTATTATGCTAATGAATGTTTGTATGAGACTTTGAGGATAACACAATGATGATACTAGTAAATATGCATAGTAATCGAGGATGGACATAAGTTCAAGGATAGGTAATCCAGGAAGCAAATATCAAAAGGGAGCACACTCCAGTAGTTTCTGCAAGGATGAAGATATTCAGAGGGAGTTGACCACTTCTCACAATCCACATCAGAATGGAGTTACAGAAAGGAAGCAAAGACTGAAAGGGAGTCAACCCAACAAACAAACAAAGATAAGTATTTTGAATTATCATTTCTTGCATATTTGATTGTTTAAATAATATTGTTCAATGATGTATATACTGATATTCCTAGAATTAGGTTGATTATTATGCATATTAGAATAGTTGCATTGATGAACAATATACTACTAATATACATGGGTAAGTGGCCTATGGCACTGTACAACATTCCATTGCTACTTATCTAGAATGAAACCTCTTTGCTGACATGTTGAGAGTAGTGCAAAACTCTTAACAATGTTCTGGTAGAGATTGGAAGGCATCTAGAAAGTTACAAGATATGGATGAATGTTGTATTGAAGCATTGGCTAAAATAATTGCATGACTGTATGACATATTTCTTTATGTGTAAGAATTTGTTCTGAAAACTATGAGATGTTTCTAATCATGCAATTTAACTTGTTTTGTAGGAAATATCGTATACCATCACCTACAAAAGAAGGGCTACAATCGATCATGTTTGGGATGTGGTCCCAAGACCTGAAGGGAAGTCTATTGTGATTTCCAAATGGATCTATAAGATCAAGCATGTTGCAGATGGTAGCATGGAGAAATACAAAGAAAGGTTTGTAGCTTGTGGCTTCTCCCAGAAAGAGGGATTAACTATGAAGAGACGTCTACACCCGAAGCCATATACACTTCCATTAGATCAGTACTTGCTCTGGTTACAATGATGAAATGGAAGATACACCAGATGAATGTCAAGACAACTTTCTTGAATGGTGTAGTCGAGGAGGAAGTGTATGTGGAGAAACCACTTGGTTTTAAGACACATGACATGGAGTCATATGTGTGTAGACTGAAGAAATCACTGTATGGTTTGAAACAGGCAGCCAGGACCTGGTATGGCAGGATAGATGGATTCCTATCTAGTTTGGGCTTTACCATGAGTAAAGCGGATTTTAACCTTTACTACAAGGTTGAGAAAGGAAATCCAATGATACTACCATTGTATGTGGATGACCTGTTTGTAACAGGTGAGGATATATTGATTGCCAACATGAAGAGGAATCTTACTGCCGAGTTCGAGATGAAGGACTTGGATATGATGCACTACTTTCTTGGTATGGAGGTGTGGCAGAGTATAGATGGAATCTTCCTTGGCAGAGTGCAGATGGTTCGGGATGATGGACTACAATTCCATGGCCACACCTATGGCATTGAACCTGAAGCTTCTGTGTGATGCTTCATCTGAGCCGGTTGATGCTATAATGTATCGTCAATTGATTGGGTCCTTGATGTACTTGATGAATACGAGACCAGATATTTGCTTTGTTGTGAACACCTTGAGCCAGTACTTGACAGATCCAATACATGTTCACCTGGTTGTTGTAAAGCATATTCTGAGGTACCTGAAGGGTACAATTGATTATGGGCTCAAGTATGATGTGAATCAAAAGTTTAACCTGCATGGTTATGTTGATTTGGACTAGGCAAGCAGTGCTACAGATAGGAACAGCACTTCTGGGTGTTGCTTTAGTATAGGATCAGGTGTGATCTCTTAGTTTAGCAGGAAGCAATCCTGCGTAGCACTAAGTACAGCCGAAGCAGAGTATGTTGCACCTTGTTCGGCTAGTTGTGAGGTAGTATGGCTTCGAGAGCTATTGTCTGAGTTATTTGATCTCCCGTTGGATGCTACTAGTATCTTTTGTGATAACCAGAGTTGTGTGAAGCTATCTAAGAATCCAGTGTTCCACGACAGGTCGAAGCACATTGAGATCAAATATCACTATACCAGGGATATGGTGCAGAGAGGAGCAGTGAAGATCCTGTATGTTGTGACGGATGAGCAGATTGCGGATGTGCTAACGAAACCACTAGCCAAAGTGAAGTTTGAATACTTCAGAGAGAGGCTTGGTGTTCTTCAGATTGATGACACTTCAAGGAAGAAGTGATGTACACATTTGTTGGAGCCATTCCAAGCATGGTGAGAGGAGGATCCTTCCCATGGTTATGGATGTAAGCGCTGGATGATGGGAATTAGGACGATGCTCCAGTTACTGCTCTGTATATGCATCATGTTGGATTGTTGTGATGATCAGTTGGATCATGTATATGTATATGCATCATGTTGGATGCTTGTGATGATCATTTGGATCATGTATTTGTATATGCATCAGGTGGATACATTATGTGATAAGGTAGATCATGGATGAGGATATGTATCAGATATGCATCAGGTGGATGCATTGTATGATCAGGATGATCATGGTTGATGAGATTCAGGATGTTTCTCCAGATGATATGTATCAGATATGCATCAAGTGGATGCATTGTATGATCAAGATGATCATAGATGATGAGCTTCAGGATGTTGCTCTAGATGATGCTATGATGATGATCAGGAGGATCATGTGATGTACATCATAATGATGTATGGCGAGTATCAGGTTGATACTCTGTGATCGTGGACAGGTTGTGCAAATGAGCATATAATAGTGCCCTGGGAGATTTGCAGACACTCTTTCTAGGTTTTTTCGATGGCATATAATAGCTCCCTGGGAGGTCTGGAAAATGATCTTGCTAGGTTTTGCTCAGAGGGACATATAATAGCACCCTGGTATATTTACAGATACTCTTGCAGGTTTTGTCCATGGCATATAATAACTCCCTGGGAGATCTTGCAGGTTGTGTTGGGCACGTAATCAGTCCTGGGATGCTCTTGCTAGGTTTTTTCGATGACATATAATAGCTCCTTGGGATATCTGGTAAATGCTCTTACAAGGTTTTGTCCGTGGCATATAATAACTCCCTAGGAGATCTTGCAGGTTGTGTTGGGCACATAATTAGTCCTGAGATGCTCTTGCTAGGTTTTTCCGGTTCCATATAATTTCTCCCTGGGAGATTTGTAGATTCTCTTGCTAGGTTTTTTTGGTTCCATATAATTTCTCCCTGGGAGATTTGTAGATGCTCTTGCTAGGTTTTGCTTATGGCATATAATAGCTCCATCGGAGATATGACAAATGCTCTTGCTAGGTTTTGCTTGGTCACATGTACTAGCTCCTTAGGAGATCTTGCAGGTCGTGTTGGGCACGTAATCAGTCCTGAGATGCTCTTGCTAGGTTTTGTTGATGCACGTAACAAGTCCTGAGGATCTACAATATGACCAGTAAAGATGAAGACCTGTAGGTGGTGTGCCTACATCTAGTATGAAAAAGGACTGGCTCTGTAGAACTTCCTATGATGAGTAGATTCAGAGATTGATTGAGATAGCAGTAGCAGTGACGATGACGATGATTCGAGGACGATGATCCAGAGAA
This sequence comes from Larix kaempferi, assembly GCA_027924585.1. Lineage (NCBI taxonomy): Eukaryota > Viridiplantae > Streptophyta > Pinopsida > Pinales > Pinaceae > Larix > Larix kaempferi. The sequence continues at coordinate 2,634,550 of BSBM01001052.1, read as the reverse complement.
GAAGACTTGTGCTAGCAGATCTGTGTCGATAAATACCTTCCTAGTTAAGAGGGAGTGTTGATGTATATGTAACTTCGGAATGTATTTTACCCATGTGTGTTGTATTCCTATAGAGATGTTATTATTCCTCTATACGGAAGTGTCGTCATTTATATTGTGTCGTAACTTATACTTGATGGGTTATTAGACCACCTTGATGGGGTCGGCCCTGTATGAGTCATGTGGGTAAATGGGTTATTAGACCACCAAGTGTGGGGTCGGCCCGGATTAAGTTAACCATGGGTTATTAGGCTAAGCTAGACAAGTCAGCCCCATTAGTTTATTGGGAAGGACAAGACAAGTATAAATAGAGATCAAGAGATCTCTATTTGATCACTCATTACTCACTTCTATCTCTCTCAAAAAGTGGTGCACTTGTGAGGAGGAGGATCATATGCTAGGAGAAGACTGTCTCTTGTACTTTGGTTGTATCATTGCTCTATCTATCTCTAAGGAAGTTGCAGGGTTTTTCACCTTCTTGGTTTTCCCCGGTGAAACTCTGTGTCTCCTGTGTGCTTGCATTATTGTGTCCATGATTGATATGTTGTACATGTTATTCTCTCAGTTAAGATCCTAGATTAGATTGAAATTTCTGAAAAACTAACAATAGTCTCACAAATCATGATTTTTAATCTTAGTATAATTTTTTATGGGTTTTTATAAAAAATTCTGATTCGAGGGACCGGGATTCTAGTGTAGACCAGAGCTAAGAGGACGGGTCATTGTAGTTCTGAAAGCACACACCAGAGGATGGGTCACAGAAACTAGAGGTCCGTGTTCCTTTATATTTATGACATCTTATTACTACAATATTATTTTGAGGTTACCATCAAGAAGCTTTACGTAGAAGTTTACAATCAAAAATATTTTTGTAGAATCTCTTTTTACACAGGCCATGGAGTAGGTTTAATTAAGTATTGCTATATTTTCGAGGAATTTTGGGAATTGGGATATCCAATGATATAACAGGGTTACCCTCCAAATTTCAAGTTTACTAAATCTAAATATAGAGAAATATGTGCTCATTATAAATGGATTTGATTGAACATATAAATGGATTTTGTGTGAACACAGAAATAGGACAGAGTGTATTGTTCACATTGTGCTCGTATCAATATCAAGTTAATGTATGTCAAATCACATGCTCACTATTTCTATGTTTTCATATGTTATGTTGGTTCTCGTGATGACCCCAAAATCGTGTATGTTGATGTTGTGCTCTTGTTATTTAGCTTATCTTATCTTGCATGGGCCCACACTATGTATCTCTATGTCGATGGTTAGTGTATGGCTCCTCCATTAGTGTGATACTGTTAGATCAATATATGCAATCTCCCCTTCTAACACTAGTTTCGCTAGTTATATCTACCTCGACTATGTGAAGGCAAACCAACAACAATATAGTGGCTATTGTAATATTTGTTGTTGAATAACCCTTGTTATCCATCACTAAAGAATGCCTCTTGTAATTAACTAATTTGCTGAGATGAGTCCAACCTCTTATGAATATGAGATGGATGATACTAAGTATTTCCTTGCTTGTAGTTGTTTGCTTGAGATCAATGTAACCCTTTGCGTGGGAAGAGTGTGATAGGCATGTGGAGCTTCAGTAGATGGTTGGAACCTTACTTGAAGCCATACAAAATAAGTGAAAGGGATAGAATTTTAAATATCCTTGATCAATTCTTAATGAATACCGGTGCTAAGTATGAAGGGTTCTCATGGATAAAAATGGAAGGATGCTACTCATAATTATATTTTCAACTCTTGCACACTTATCAATAATAACCATTTTGAAACTAAGACAATAAATGTTACACGAAAAATTTGTACTCATCGTGATTACAAACCATGTACACTTTATCCTTGCCTAAATACCTGAATGACTTGACCAAAATCCTTAGAAGATTATTCATGAGGTTTTTTCCTAGTAAAAACCTTGTTTAGAGAGCTCGATGCACCTTGCCTTCTAGCAAAGCACGTCTTTTCCTTATCGAAGCACCTTGATCCACTACAAAGCGTGTCACCAACACATGTTGCTAGTGTCTAGGGTGCATTGGTGCCTGAACGGAGGTAAAATATAGAATTTTTGAGAAGTATCTCAAAGGAGACCCTCATGGAGGATTATCCCTTCCATATAGGGTGGATCTTACTCACCTCCCAACTTAGTAGGATCCCACCTCCTCCTTCTCCCTAATCCTCTCCTCTCCTACTGATCTCTTTTGGCCTATAAATGAATCTCCTCTTCATGGGATAGAGGGGGGTTCAAATGGGAGAAGCCAAATTCTGTAGAAATTGAGCCAGGAATCCATTCTTCCATGATTGGAAAATGAAGCAAGGTTCCATTGGAAAGGATCTTCAACACCAAGGCTTCATTGGTTGTAATTCTTTTCTCTATTTTAATTCATACATCAATGTCTTCCTTTCGCATAAATGATGTGTAATTTCATTCATAGTAGTTCTCCTTGGTCAATTGCTTAGATGTATCATGTTATCTTGTAGTCTCTTGTCTTTGTCCTTTGCAAAGTCAAATTTTATGCCTTCTTTATATACGACATGTCCAAGTAGGATTCCTATTGGAGTGGCGAATATGCATTTCTTGATATTCAGTGACAATTGAATCTGACGACATCTTTCTAACATAAGTATTAGCCATTTGCAATGATCTCTCAACATAGAATAAATCGTCCAATTGTCAAAATATATGGCCATAGTTTTGTAGATATATTCTTGGAAAGCTTTGACAACTATTCTGGAGACCACATCTAGTGCATTCTTCAATCCAAATGGCATTACTTTATATGAAAATGATCTGAATTCACATACAAATGTAGTTTTTTTTTTATCTTCTTTGGAAATAGGTACTTGATTATAACCGGAGAAGCCGTCTGTGAACGAATAGAATTCATGTCCTGCAACTTCATTAATAATTTCACCAGCAAAAAGGTGTGGGAAATGGATATGTAAGCATTACCTTGTTAAGTTCCCTAAATTCAACACAAATGCGTAGTCATTTCGGGTCGTGCTTTTTAGGTTGGAATACCATTGGGATTTCCCACTTTGATTGATCAATGGGATAGATAATTATGGAGGCAAGCATGTTGTCTATTTCTTTCTTGTCTATATATTTGTATTTATGGGCAAGCTTGTAGGGTCTCTTCTTGACCAGTTTTTCATCTTATTTAATTTCGATCTTCATTTCTCCCATTTCTTGGCCAATTCCTTTCAAATATTTATAATCTCGAGTAAAGACATCTTGGAATTATTTTAATAAGTTTGTAATTTCTGTTGTTTGGTCTTCATTCCAATAATCTCCTATCTTACCCATTTTTGGTTTGTTGTCATTAGATATGTCTACTTCTTTGATATTAATCTGTGCATCCATCCATTCAAGTGCTCTAGTTTCATTAATATGTCGCTCACCTTCTTTGAATTGTGTAAATGTTGGGGGAAAATTTGCTTATGTCATCCTTTCGGGATTATTTTTTTCTAAATATTTAACATTAAAGACTGATCTGATCAATTTTGATGTATTTGGATGTTCTCATTTCCATTGGAATCTTTTCCCTTTTGTTTTGTCCATTTCCATTTGTATCCTTGTCAAGTGCTGAAGTTTGGTCGATTTGATATTGTTACATGCATCAACTTGTCGGTCAAGTCGTGGCTGATTTTCTGATGATGTTTGGCTATTTGTTGGTTGTAGTAAATTTTTCACTTGACTTCTTGCTTCTATTAATAGATCATCCTGCGAGGAAAACATAAAATATTTGATAAAATTTTCTCTTAATTCTTTCCAAATGAATGTTTCTCCTCTTGCTTCCTCCATTTTATACCATTTGTTTGGTAAATCGTCAATTGTACTTTGGAAGAGGTGCAACCAAGTTCTTTCGTCTCGGTAGCCCAATATTTTCCATTATTTTGCATAGTGGTCGATATGCTTTTCAGGATTTTGACCTCGTGTGAAGATCAGGATATTTTCTTGTGCTGTGAGTTTTATTCCTCTGAATGTTTCAATAAACTATTTTGATGTGGTAGACCAAGTCTGGAGTCTCAAATGATGTGTATCCCACCATCTGGAAGCTTGACCTTTGAAGGTTTCGACTAAGCTCTGAAGTCAACCTTGTTCTCCTATATTCTTCGATAATTTCTCGACATGGAATGCTAGTGATTCTCATTCCTTGTATCTCAACAAGGGAATATCCGACGACTCGTTTCTCACTAGTGTGAGCGTCGGATATTCTCAGATTTTTCTTTCGAAAATATTAAGAATAATGGAGACAGAAAAATAGTGTTGTATTTTCTTCTTGGGGGTAACCTCAATCGTCAGACATTCCCATGCTTGTAATTCATAATTCTCTATTTGTCAGTCGTAGAGTTCAGCATCTGAATTATATCCGACTAATGCATGGTTTCTGAGGTGCATCTCTCCTTGTGCGTTAGGTTTAGTATAGTATTCATTGTTCATTACCTGATATAATTGTCTAATATCAACTCCATCATCAATAGGCTCTATCCAAGGTTGTCCTTGTGAAGGGTGAATGGGAACAATCACTTTCTTCTCATTTCCTTTAAGTTTTATTCTATTTTTATCAAGAGATGATGAAGCTTTCATCTTCCCCATGGTCATCCAACTAATGCAGGAAAGGAACTGGAACCTTCTTTTGGGTCGATAATTTAAAAGTCAACTTGTATGGTTATGCCCATGATGGATGTATCGATATTTTTCCATACCCCAATTGGTTCGATCAATCCTTGGTTGGCTTGTTTGAGATATATGCCCGAATCATATAGTTTTGGTCGACCAAGATGTTTCCAAGTGTCTCTAGTCATGATAGTTACTTGTGATTTGAAGTCGAGGATGACTTGTTGAACAAAGTATTCTTCAATTTCTAAGTTGACGAGTGGGTCTGCATCATTTTTATCTCTCTAACTTAGTCAACATAGATTTCTAGTTTTTTTCCTTCGACAGATTTAATTTTGACGTTGTGTAATAGGTCTATAAATTTTGTGATAGCTTCTTCCTTGGTTATTAAATTGAGAAGTTCATTGATATGGCTTTGTCGAAATTCATCATTGTCTTCTTGTGATGCTAACTCTTGAAAGAATTTTGCAGCATTATTATACAAGTGCTTCTGTGCAATTGGATTAGGATTGTCATATTTAATTTTTATTTTTCTAATTTGCAGATTATCGGCACCAATTTTAGTTCCTTAACGAGTTACAACCTGAATATTCTTAGTTTTAACAATATCATACTTTGGAACACTAGACAAGATGTTAACATTCTTTTTATTAGTATTTTTTTCAAGTATGGTGGGGAAATCCTCCAAGAAGTGATCACCCACCCCACACTTGGTACAAAATTTGAGATTTTCCTGATCTTTGAAGGGACAAACTGCAAAAATATGGTCTTCACTAAGACATGTAAATCATTGTAGTCGTCAACATGGTCGAAGATCTCAATTTCTGGTGTTTCTTCCATGGCCTTGAAATCCTCCCCGTCGATGGAAGTTGTCATTTCTTATATCATATCGTCGATCGTTGTTCCTGTCGTTTCTATCATTCCTCTCGTCGATAACATTGGTTTGATAGAATGCGTGGTATTTATGTTTGTTCTTTAGATTTAAGCTACATTCTGAAGTGGAATGAGATTTGACTTCGCATATGGCACACCATCGAGCTTGATCGTTTTTCATGTTGTAGGGACAATATTGCGTTGCGTGCGATTCATGTTCCTGGAAGATGTCACAGAAACTTTTCGTTTGTACAAACCATACATCTTATTGGTGGTCATCTTGTCGGCTTGTATGACAGACTATTGAACATTTTGTGCACCAAAGATCAGCTTCTGCAGCAACTTCAAAGCAATACTACTCCTAAAATTACATTGTCACCACCACACTTACAATTTTATTTAATACTTGAGCATTTGGTCTTCAATGGATGCTCAAGTATAGAAGAAAATATATGCTATCATGGTGATGCTGAGTCATCAAGAGATACAGGAAGTGCCAGCTGTTACAGCTATCTATAGTTGTGATTATTCAATAGAATGGATTATCTTATAGACTTGTTGTAACAGGATATATGTGCAAACATATTTCATGCTATGTATTGTTATGAATGGCCTTGAGAATATTCATTCTAATATTCTATTAAGGGAGTTTTCCATCTAAAAATTAATAAATCGATGATTCCTCACTTGAGGGGGAGCTGTATGGGAAGAGAGAGAGAGAGAGAGAGAGAGAGAGAGAGAGAGAGAGAGAGAGTAGAATAGAGTACAAGACATGTTTGTTTGTGTATTCTAATTGTTAATTTGTGATTTGTTCCAGCAACCCTGATCAAAGAAGGGCCCTCTTCACTGACTAGGTGTTGCTATTTCATTTATTTGTTAAGTAGATTTATCATAGAATATCATTTATATAATTTTGATTACATGTAGATGATGTTGTTACTTGTAACTACTATTCATTACTGTTGGATGTTATTGTATATGATGTTACCTATAGTCAATAGTATTTATATTAACTGTTAGGTGCAATTTCTATTTATTACCAATCATAAGTGTTACTTCCACTGGATGGAGTTTCATTGTTGGATTAATCTCTTTTAAAGGATTGTTTCTTTCTTTAATATTATAATAGGTGCATTCTCTATTAAATATTTGTTCTAGATATGTAGTTTTTGTTTTTCATATTGGTAGAATGTTGTTACTTGTTGTGTGGATTTGAATGCGAAGGTGTGATTTCCTTTCCAATAGAAGAAGTGTTCATTAAATATTTATTTTATTAATTGGGTTCAATTTAATTAGGACTATGTTTCCTTTCCGAGAAAGAGTGTGTTAGGTTGAGCTTTTCATACATTCAATTGCAAGAGCATTTAATATCACCGGCACTATAATAAGAAACTATAGCTTCAATATACCTTGCACGTAACCTTGAAATAAAAGAAACACCTTGGATTGATACTTAATGTGAATATTGTTTAGTTTTCCTAGAAAGACAGTTAAAAGTACCAACATTTTAATGTTGTTGGTGAGGAGGTTATCAAGGCAAAAAGTACAAACTAGTGTTATTTTTATTTGCATCATCTCTAGTTCTACTAAGGCATGAGAGATAAAGATGGAAGGTAAGAACCTATGCATATTAGTATCACCAATTCGTAAAAAGTGGGGATTATTTGTGGTGGACTCCTATATCACCTGAACCAGAGCATATATATTGCATGGGTAGAAGAGAGTATAGGATACATGAATTGAGGTAGAGGAAGATGCCCAAAAACTAATAACATTGCAGGTAGAGGAGATCGAGGCTAGAAGGATTAAGGAAGAAATACATATATACATGATATCATTGCAAAAGAAGAATCGGAAGAAGCATCTCGTAATTATATCAAGGTGGAATCTCATCTAAGAACCAGTCATCAACCCATTTCAAAAGGTAATTCCGTTGCAACAGTAGAATTAGAGCTACAAGTTCCTTTAAAAGGAAGAGGGGATATAGGGGAATTAGAGCCTCAAGGAGGAATCATCCCACCTTTTGTAACAACAAAACCTAAATTTCAAATTTTAGCAGAAGGGCAAGGGGAAATAAGGGAACCTACACCTAAGCATCAAAGTTTGGTTCCCATATGAGAAGTAGGTCCCAAGGTTCCTATTCCAGATCAAGGTAGTGCTACTAAACCTTCTGCACTAGAGTCAAAGGAACATGTTTCATTCCAATGAGTGCCTATTTATTTTGGGATCCCAAAAGAATATTGGAGACTATGGGAAAACATGGCTACTCCAACCTCCATGATCGAATAACCCATTTTTTATACTCACGGAGGATCACCTATGAAGCCAATTTCCTTATAATCATATCTCCCTAATTTCCATGGAACAACTATTGAATATCTAGACACCTTCTTGTTTGAATTCGATGCATTATGTCGAAGCTATGACTACACCATAGATTTGCAGAAGTTGAAACTATTTCATGCGACTTTGAAATGGGTAGCCTTTAGATGGTTTATGGGTCTCAATGGTAGCACTATAACTTCTTGGGATGAAATGAATAATGTGTTTCTTGAGAAATACCAAGAGTATTGAATAGCTTGAGAGCTAAGGGAAGAGACATTTAAGATGACATAGAAGGAAGAAGAGAACATGGAGGATTGTGTAGAGTGGTTTTCAATACAATTTGTAGAGATCTCCACACACCGCTCTAGGTGGTGATATCTTGAAGACAATTTTAATCTGTGGAATGCAAGATGAATGACTAAACAAGATAAACCTCATTGGAAAAGGAGATATCTCGAAGGAAATCTATTATACAATCTGTTATTGGTGCATAAGATGCTCACGGGGGGCCTCTAGAAGCACACCAGGGACCCTAGACTTTTCCAATAGAGCTACAAAGTCATCCAATGGAGTAACCTGTGTGGACATTGAAACCTTGTTAGAATATTTTAACACTGATATTCTCAGCATGTTATCTTCACAGTTGAATGTGCTTCAAGCTAAACAAAGACAAATTGAGGTTGAGAAAGCACTTTTCATATTTATCCCTCAAGGTAGAAAAAAAAAACACTCCTCAAAAGAATGTCCAGCAAAAACTATTGAATTTTGTGGTATTTGTTATCAAGATCACCCTACAAAATCGTTCCCATTGCTACCAAGGTTAAAATCAGTATACGAAGGGACTAGTGGATAAGTCAATCCAATCTATGTTTTTTCCCCAAAGAATTCATGGAAAGATCGACCACCAATTATAAACCAGGACTCTTCTACATTTTTTAATACTTGGAGTAATCAGTATAATCCTCAACAACCACAAATTCATAATCCAACATGGAAAAATTCTCAGCAATTCCATCCCCTCACCATAGGTATAATGGTTGTCGCAATTATCCCAAAATCCCTCTTCGCCACACAACTTGTGGAATCCCTCCTTCCTTGCACAATAATTCCCAGTACCACAACCACAATTACCCCCACAATTGCATGCACAATTACTCGTGCAACCACATTTGCAACTTCATGTGAATACACCAATGAATGCTCTTGTAATTCAACCTCAATTACCTGTATAAGCTAGTCCAAATCCAAATAATAAGATGGTTTGTTAATCTAAAACACCAACCTTCCCATACTATAGTATCGGTCCTCTTGATTATAACAATGTACACCTTAGTTCAGGGAGGATAATTTGCTTAGAGAATTCATTTATCATCACTAAACAATTGGAGGAAGAACCCCTAATAGAACACCCCCACGAACAAGGTGAGGATCCCATCCCTACTGTAACTCCTTAAGTATCAACAACTATGCAATATGTAAATATTACTAGCCCAATTCAAACACAAGATGTTACTCTACCATACCCAGAAATATTGGCTATAGCCAAGGTGCCTCCAGATCTTGAGTTTGATTTGCTAGGAGAGATCCAAAATCCATGTGTTAAAATCCCACTATTACAAGAAATAAGGGATGTTTCGGTTTACGCGAAAACTATCTATGAACTGGGCCTTGAAAATCCAGGGAGGAAACCCAAGGATCCACCCACTATCCATGGGTTGGGAAAATTGTCTGACCTAATGTTGGGTAAACTCACACCTATCAAATATGATGATCCTGGGAATCTGACCATCATTGTTCAGATCCAGGGGAAAAAAAGTTCCAACACATTAGTGAATCTGAGGGAAACCATTAATATCATGAATAAGGAAACCTAGGAAATCTTACACCTTACAAACCTTTGACCAACCCCCATAGTCCTTGAATTGGCCAATTGGTCTTCCATTCAACCAGAGGGAGTCTGGGAGGATGTAATTATTTTCGTGGACTCTTGGGAATATCTAGTATATTTCTTGGTCTCGCAAATGAAATCCCACCTTGAGGGACACCCACTAATATTAGAGAGTCTGTGGTTAGTCACAGACAATACTTATATTGGATGTAATTCGAGGAACATGACAATTTCCCATGGGGATTCCATGAGAAATTTGGTCCTTTATCCACCAAAAAATCCCAGCATGGCATGTGAAATCCCTTGTGGGATTATTTTGAGCTCAAAGATGAAAATCTCCATAATGTCCCTACAATAAATTAAGATCATCATTTTACAAATGAAATAGAGGATGATGTTTCACTAGTTTTATCATCAATCCTTCCTTTGTTTCTCATCCTGCGTACATATGTTAGAAGCTACAGTAATAATGATGCACATGAAAATATTGAACCAGATATGGAAGAAGGAGAAGACATACCAACCAGAGTATTCCACAACAACACTCCAATTGAAATAGAGGCAGGAAAAACACTAAATATCATTCCAAACCTGACTCCCTTACAGACTGAAAAATTGTTACAAGCTCTGCAAGTAGAAAAAGAAGCTTTTGCATGGGATTATATAGACATGAAGTTGTGTGTTCATCCTAATTTATATACCCATCATATATAAATAAATACTATATCCCTACCAATAACCCTTAGAGGAGGATGAACCATGCCCCAGGGATGTTGTCAAACAAGAGCTCCAAAAACTATTAGATGTCAATTTTATCTATCCAATATCTGAGTGTGAATGATTTTCACCTCTTTCCATCGTCCCCAAAAAGAATGACAGATGGAGGATCTAAGTCAATTACCGAGAACTCAAACAAGTGACACAAAATTACCACTTCCCTTTTCCATTTATTGACCAAGTTATTGACACACTGTCAAGGAAGAAGTTATTTTCTTTCCTTGATGGTTTTAGAAAATACAACTAGATACATATGTATCCTGAAGATCAAGACAAGATCAACTTTACTTGCCTTTGGGGTACATTTTCCCAGGTTCTTCCTTTCTAGGGGGGAATATTAGGAATTTTTTATGACCTAGTTAATGTTAGTGTTGAGATATATATGGATTATCTTACACCATATGGCACTGAGTTTGAAGAAGCATTATATAATTTAGAGAAGGTGCTTAAGTGTTGTAAACAAATTAACCTTTCTTTCAGTACAAAAAAATTTCATATGATGATGACAGAAGGGGTGGTCTTGGGACATTTTCTTTCTGCTGCAAGGATATAGGTCAATCCGTCCGAGGTTGAGGTAATTTTACAAATTTCCATTTCAAAAACAAAAAAGGAGGTAAGTATTTTCTTAGGAAAAATTGGTTATTATCATCGTTTCATTGAGAATCTTTTTAAGATTGAATCTCCTTTGTTTAAGCTACTTCCAAAAGATGTGGATTTTTTATGAACTGATAGTTGTCAATCCACTTTTACAAGGCTAAAAATATTAGTGTCTACATCCCTTGTTTTGTGAGGACTAGACTTGGCATTTCCATTCCATATTTCTTCAAATGCCCCGGGCACTGCTATTGGAGTTGTGGTGGGACAAGAAGAATAAAAGAATCCTTATGCCATTTATTACACCAGTAATAACTTAGCTCCTATAGAGTTGAATTACATGGTAACTGAAAAAGAGTTTTGTGTTGTTGTGTTTGCAAATAACAAGTTTCGAAACTGCATAACTAGTTAACACATCTTTTTACAAATGGATCATTCATTCATCAGGTATCTAGCTAACAAATCCGTTATAAGTGCCCAAGTTACGAGGTGGTTACTACTAATGCAAGAATTTGATATTACCGTTGTTGACAAGCCTGTAAAAGACAATGTAGTTGTGGATTTTTTATCTAGACTTTCCATTAATGGTGATAACTCTCTTGTATAAGATAGCTTCCCGGATGAACATCTTTTCACCTTGTCTACTCACACACCGTGGTATGCATATGTTTCTAATTTTCTTATTATAGGGATGTTTCCACACCACTTTTCTCAAAGGGAAAAAAAGAAAAGCATTCAACAATGTTCCAAATATTCATGGATAGGTGGATACCTCTTTTATACAGGGGCAAATAAGTAAATCAAAATATGTGTCAAAGAGTATGAGATCTATGACATCCTTAAGGCCTACCAAGATGAACCCTATGGAGTGCATTTTCTGATAAGAGAAAAGGTCATAAGGTGTTGTGCATGGGTTAATTTTGTCCCACCATGTTTTGGGATGCAAATAATTATATACAAGGGTGTGACGGTTGTTAGTGGATGGGCCAATCCATCCAATCTGATGAAATTCCATTGCAAACTCAGATGGTAGTAGAGCCTTTTGATAAGTGGGATCTTGATTTCATGGGTTTGATAAACCCCTCATCTCACCAAAATTATTATATCATTGTAGGAACTAATTATGTAACCAAATGTGTAGAGGCAAAGGGTCTTTCAAGAGATACTGAGTAGGTTGTGATAGACTTTTTGCTTGAGGAAATATTCATCCATTATTGGATACTAAGGGAAATAGTTATAGAAGAAGGAGGAAAGTTCACATGACACAAGATTGAGGAGCTTGAAAAATATAATATTCATCATCATGTTAGTTCACCATACCATCCACAAGCAAATGGGAATTTCGAGAGCACTAATAAAGTATTGGATAGCATTCTTATGAAAATTGTGTCTAGTCACTTTCGTGATTGGGCTGATCAGATTCTAGAGGCGTTTTGGGCATGTGGAACTAATTAGAAGAATGCCATAGGATTCTCTCTATTTGAGCTTGTATATGGTAAGCGATCGATCTTCCCAATTGAATTTGAAATCATCATGCTCAGAACTGATGTAGAAGTTGGTCTAGATTTAACTGCAACTCAAAAACATCGACTAGAGAAGATTAATGAGATGGATGAGATTGTCTTAATAGTGTTGCAACATACTACCATTGTGCAACAAAAATGTACAAAATGGCATGATAGGATTATAAAAAAAATGTTTCAACCAGGAGATTGGGCATTGCTCTATGACTCCATATTCAAATATTTCAAGGGTAAGCTTTGCACTAGGTGTTTGGGTCCCTACAAAGCGGATATAGTCTTTGAGAATGTGATAGTTAAAATTGTAACCATAGATGAACAATGCACCTCTCTTCTCACCAATGGACATCGGTTATGGTTGTATCATCATCCACCTTCAAAGGATTCCTTCATCAAACATGTTTCTACCAGTCCACATTTAGAAGTGTTGCACAAGGAGGGAAATTACTCCAAATTCACATCCACATGATTTCTCTGATTATATATATATATATATATAACTATGAAAACCCATTTGGGGTGTAGTTGGATAGATGTTAATTGAAAACCAGCTTGCTGGCAATTGGCATTTGAAAGAAGAAGAAAAAAACTCAAACTCTCTAAGTCATTTTTGTTCCAACCGTATAATCCATTCTAATCACAATTTTTTGGGGAAATTATGACTTCTTTTCATTGCATGATTGACTAATTTTTCAAGAATAAATAAGTGTTGTAACTTTTGCAGGAGATGTTACTTGTCCAAGTAACAACATGATGAAAAATGTTGAAACATTCCAAGAAATAGCATGATGAAAAAATGTTGAAAATTTCCAAGTAACAATATGATAAAAAATATTATTGTTTATTTTGATACTATAAGTTAGAACATGATTTTTTATCAAAATATTCATGAACCCAGCAAGTAGCATCAATTTCAATGCTACTACAACTCATTTATTCATTTCCTTTTATCGTCTACTCCGCCAAAATGTTCTACCAAAACTGTCACCAAAAGTTTGAAGCTGCCACTACTATTTTTCTCCCTAATTCCAAAATAGGTCAACATCAAGCTCGTTGTCATTGGGGGTCACTGACATCATTGTGCATTTAACAACACCATCAACAAATCAATTATCGATGATTTCTGCTCGTGTTATCACTGATGTCCACTTACGGTAAATCGAATTATGTATGATTCAACTTAATGCCTCATTATTTCTTGAAATGGTTGTGATGCATTGACTAACTGTCACCTTCCACGTCGATTAGACATGGGAGTCTTTCCCTTCAGTTGGGGGGAAGGACTGGATCCAAATCCCATACGATAAATCCACCTATACACCATTGTATGGCCCATTTAAACTCAGAAACTTGAAATCCATGCATGATTATGTTTCCAAATTTGAATATGAAACTTGCCAAATTAAAACATTATGTCCACCCTCGTCACCTCTGCATGTAGGAAGTTGTTAAGCCAGTTACCATTGTAATAAAATCACCCAATCTATTATTAGAGTTCAATTGTAAGTCATAGAAATGGGGGGCTCATCGGTTTGGCATGAACCTAGGGATATAAATAAACTTCATATAAATAGAATAGTCTATCATATGTTTCATTATGTGGGCTGGATAGTTTATTTTGAGAGACTCAAAGGTTTCGATAAATATGTGGCAGTAGAGTTTTCTTAGAATTTGGACAATGAGAGGTCCACAATGAGGGGCATAAAAAATTTTGTAACGAAGGAGGACATAGCTAGCGTGACGGGGATTCCACAAAAATTCCAGCGATGGTTTGGTAGAAGGACCCCTAGGTTCAAAGCCGCAAATGAGTTTACAGGAGGAGGGGAAATTTTGCAGTGACAAGGAAAGGGATATGTATGAAACTCTCTACCTGCACCATGGGGGGGATTCAGGGATGTATCCTTATCCATTCATAAATATATTACATGCAAAGGTCATTAACAAGTAATTTTTTCCTAATACCTCAAGTTATTAACCCATTTGAGGCATCATGTTCTACTGAATTTGACGTACTTTCTTCTAAGTTACTTGAAACTCATGGACCGTTCTATAAAAGAAACAAAAAATCCCTTAGTGACATTCACTAACCACGACTTGATTAAAATATTAGTTCCACATGCCTTGGGAAGTGCTCAATTAACATGGAGGCAATTTATGATATTGCCAAAAGAATCTAGGGAAGAAATGCAATAGAGAAAAGTAAAGCAAGGAGAGGCAAAGCCCAAGGAAGTAGAGAAGGGGGAATTGGGGGAAGAGGAACAACACGAAGGGGAAGAGAAGGAGAAAGAAGAAGAAGTGGATCGTGAGGAAAAACATAATGAAACAACAACAGGGGTAACATTAGAAGCAATAGAAATGAAAAAATGGGTTAACCAAGCAAATGATCCTGAGGAAGTTGAAGAGGAACCAGGACCTAGCCATTCTATGCCTCCCCTAGCAGATCGTGATGTAGAAATTATTGGGGAAAATCCTACAAAGGAAGAATAACAACCATTCATCATAGAGGAAGAACAATTATCAATGCCTCCTACACCAAAAAGTAGAAAAAGGACAGATGTTGAATTTTTGGCGTTCTTTCCAAGAAGAACTAGGTCAATGGGTCTGGAACCAACAGAGGTAGAACTTCCTATAATCACCCCTTTGGCTTCTACACAAGAACCATCCATAATGGAAATAGATAATTCCATGGATTTTACAAAAGACCTTGAACTGGGAAACCCTATTTCTACTACTTCTCCTAAGCCAATTGCAAAAAAGGATGTGATTGACACACAAGAACTTGTCATAGAGGGAACGAATAATGGAATTTCTTTCTGCAACTCCACCATAGATAGTTGGTTAAGATTTCATGGCTTCTACACAAGAACCAATTATGGACAAGATGGTTAATGGGGAGGCTGCTACACAAGGTCCAACTCCTAAAAAGGTAGTTTGCACTAAGGATACTACACAAGAACCAACCTTAGTAAAAGTAAAAGAAGAGAAAGTTGTTGATACTTCCTCTCGTGCGTAACAAGGGGTCAATTCAATTAAATTCGGGGAATTCAAGGACATGAGAGGAGAGATAAGAAAAATGGCAGCCATGAAAGGGAAGAGGAAACCCCCCTCTTTGGTTAAACAAGTTCTGAGATTGAAGAGGACAAATTTAAAATTGAGACATAAAATTAAAGAATTGAAGAAACATATAAGGGAATTGTCCAATCCCTCAGGATTAAATACCCTTACTGATTCAACCAAAACCTTGATCAAGGTAGCCTCTCCAAAGAAAAGAGCTACTAGGAAGGTGAAATAGGAGCCTTATTTAGTTTGGGAGGATATCTTTGTACTGGATGGATATTTCCCTGCAGACATAAAGCACAGAATGATATCTACAAAGACAATAGTGGAAGCAAGGGAGATTTGGGTTTATACCTCTAAATTCCCTTCTCTCATGCTTTTATAGGATGAACTTTGTAAATGGAAAGCATTAGTGATGTCATATCGGGAGGGTTTGGTTCCTCTTCAGAAACATCGACAAATTGTTAGAAGTATGGAAAAAAAGAGGGTAATACAACTAACCCTTTAAAGAATAGAGGAGCAATGGGGGAAGTATCAAAATGAATTGAAGGAAGTGAAAGGCTAGGTCAAGAGGAAAGAAGAAGAGAAGCACAAGATGTGTTCACTAGTCCATGATTTATTGAGTTGTATGGGACATTCCCTTGTGTATGCCATGTTCCTACAAGAGTATTTCAATCTTTTCCATATATCAGCTATAGTTGAAGGTAAACCCTATCAATTCACTAATGATAAATCATTTTGGAAGGTTTTCTATGAAGTTGATATGGTCATGGAACATTCTCTATGTGAATTTTATTTTCATAATTTAATCTTTCCACATGAGAGAAATTTTAATCCCACGTCCTATATAGGCGATATACAGTTGTGAGCCTTTGTGTCATATATGTTGCATCAAATAAATGGAAAATGTCCCAAGAAACTGTGGAAATAAACTTAGGTCATATACGAATTAAGGGTCATAGTAAAGACAACTATTGTGGTTTATATTATTAAAGCTCAAACCCGGATTTCTAGATCCCCTGATCTTGAAATATCGGTTATGAATATTTAGGAACAATTTCTTTCCCAGTGTGTTGCATGTATCGATGAACTCACATCTAAGGCTTTGTAAGGTTGCAGAAGAATATGGGAAATGTCCATGGTGGAGATCATAATTAGGGAACCTTTTGGGTTTCCAAATTTTAAGATGGCTAAGGGATGATTGAATAAGTACATCTAGTGTATTTGACAAAAGGGGCCTAGGTGACTGGCCTAAAATTTCATTTTCCTCTAATCTGGATACGTGAACAAAAGTACCACCCTTTGTATGATTTAGCAGGGATATGGAAACATTGGGGTATAGAGGTTATGGTTTCAGCAAGTTTTATATTTCCTGAAGAAGGCACACAAGAGGCTTATTAGATTAGTATGCTGCATGATACCTATTCCTAGTCCAATTTAGTTCGCATATAGAATTCAGCTGCATGAGGATATGCATTGGGTATAGTTGGGGGGAGATGTTGGGTCCCTGATTTGTACTCTTTTTTCCATCCATTTATCTTGATTTGAAAAAAAAATTGAGCCATCTTATTGTCCTTTTTATGATATCCTATTTATAACCTTGAAACTTTCCTAAGGTATAGCATTTCTCATGTGTTATATTGTTTTAAGTTATAATGCAGGTTATTAAGTAGTTTCATGATTGATTTTGGGTTATTTATGATATGGCTTGAATTTATGTACTTGCGGGATGAGAATATGGCATTGTCTTCTCAAGATTGGATGTCATTACTCCCACGTGGTCTTGAATAATGTCTCTTTTTGGTATGTTGTTACTTCCAAGCGCTACTAGTCCTAGAAATACATTGTTTCCACCACACTTGTGATTTTATTTGATACTTAATCATTTGGTCTTTGATAAATGCTCAAGTATAGGAGCAAATGTGTGCTAGTGTGGCGATGTTGAGTCATAAGGAGATATGATGAGAAATGCCAGTTGTTGCAACTATCTACAGTTGTGATTATTCAACATAATTTCATATCTTATAGAATTGTTGTAACATGTATGTGAAAACATATCTCATGCTATGTATTGTTACGAATGGACTTGAGAATATTTGATTCTCTGGGCATTCTGATATTCTGTTTGGGGATTTTTCCATCTAAAAATGTATAAATTAGTGATTCCTCCTATGAGAGGGAGCTAGATGAAGAGAGAGAGAGAGAGAGAGAGAGAGAGAGAGAGAGAGAGAGAGTAGAATAGAGTATTGTTGTACCTTGATGTAATTTCCTTCTGTTTTAACACATGATATGTTGGTTCTTGTAGTCTGATTGTTAATTTGTGTGTTGTTCCAACATCCCTACCAGATGCTTCTATTTCATTTATTTATTAAGTATATTTATCATTGATCATTGATATAATTTGTACTTCCTATAGCTATTGTTGTTACTTGTAACTGCTATTCATTACAATTGGATGTTATTGCATATCTTGTTAATTGTAATCAATAGTCTTTATATTAACTGTTATATGCAATTTGTAGTTATTACCAATCATAGTTGTTACTTCCATATGATAGAATTTCATCGTTGGCTTAATCTATTTGAAATAATCATTGCTTTATTTAATATTATAGCAGGTGCATTCTCTATTAAAGATTTGTTCAAAATCTATAGTTTTTTTCCATATTGGTAGAATGTTGTGTTGCAGGAAATTACCCCTATGGATATGTTGAATCCCTCTTGGGAATATAGCGGTTTTGATAGGATTAATCAATCATCAACAATAGTGTATCATGTTGGGACAAGATGCCAGCAAGGGTGATGTATCTAAACCTTTCCTTTAATCATCAACCCAGGAGTTCGTACAAACTTCTAAGGGTCTTGCACAATATGTGCAACCTACAAAGAAAATCTAATGATGCCTGGTAGTATTCAAAAACAAGTAAAGAAGGATTGTTGATAAAAAACAAAGGAAATTTTAATCTATGATCTAAGAGTTGCAAGGGACATGGATCCCATCATCTGACTAGGAATTTATCCCTTTATCATTGGTTCATGGACAACTTTCAGAACGTTCCTCATTGAGTTTTAGGAAAAACATTTGAGGAAAACCCATGATCTACCCTACCATACACACACCAAGACCAAGTATTTTGATTACACTAAATTATGAGTAAGTAATAAAACAAACGGCAATGCTTGACCAAGCTCATATGATAAGATCCCATGTTATAAAATAAATACTCAATTGGAAATTGTAGAAATAGTAAAGAAACGTTTAAATTGAATTATAGGTGTAGAAATAATTTATCAAAGCTAATCTGTCAACATACTGTAAATCTTCTACAAATTGCACTAAATCTACTATGTTATATTCTAATCTATCTCATTCACATGAAAGCAATAAATCTAACTTAACACACATGCTCCTGTAATCACCTATGGATAGGCCCTTTTCCAAGGCGAGATGGGAACAAAAGTTTACTCAATAAGCTAGAAAAATAGGAATCTTCATTTACTTTAAAGTTGCTTATTTCAACACCATAAGTCTTAATTTATACTTCTCAAAACTGTAAAAATAACTAAGTTCATACCAAAATGGGGCCTGTTGTGTAATCCAGGCCATACTGCTTAAATATCTAATTTCTAAAACTATGGAACAAAATGAACTGCTAGTGCCTATGCTACGGTTGCATGAAGCACAATATGGAAGACAACACATGTAGTGGTAGTTCACTTAGCTCAATCCATTCTTCAGGGACTAGGACTCTGTTTGATATATCTTCAGAGATCATCATAAAATGATACTGGTGCTTAGTAATTGTAGTTCTTCCCTTAGATTATGCTTGTCATGTGCATTGGTTCATACAAAATGCTGCAACCTTGGAACTAATTCACTTTATCTCGAGTTTCACCAATGAACTATAAGAAAATTGCTCCTACCATCTGTTCTTCTAAGCAAAATTGGCTTGATTCATTAGTTCAAGACCTATGTCTAAAATATATTGCTAACAACCAACCTCATCAGTGTTACATGAGCATTTAAATCTAGAGAAAGGAATACTACAACATCTAGAATATATAAACAAAAATATTCTACAATCCTAACTAGTATGCACTCATCATTCACCAACTTGATATCATAGTATTCCCTATTTAGTCCAAAATGACTGATTAGAAAAGGATTTAGATTCCTTTTCTTACCTAATGTTGGGAACCATCATCTCCCCCCAACTACCTCATTTGCATGTAACCAATTGCTTACTTTGGGTCTTTTGTGGGTTCAATATTTTATGTAGGTATGATTTTGTAGGCATACAAACTAGTCTTAGCCCCCGACTGATGAAATACTCTATTGTTCCTAACCTGCTCCCAATTGGTTACTTTATCTTATTGATTCCACTCTTGATTATCATTGGATAGAAGTAATTGCAAGGTGAATCTCAGATCAATCCATTGTAACCCCAACTTTTCTACTGTGATGAGATACAAAGTGGATTGGAAGAGAGCTTTTTCTAGGTTAGAAGGTGAATGTATTTTGATCTTTTGTAGCTCAGGAGGAATGTCCTTCCATCTTTTTGTAGCTGCATGATCCTATTTTTATTTCCTTCTGTCATTAAGTCTTTTAAATGAGCGATGGAAGAATTTTTATTCTCCTTTAGAATTGGTACCATATCATTATCATGGATCATCAGCTGGTGCGAAGTGAGAGCGGTGTCCACAATAGGTGCTTCTGTTTTGATCCAAAACTGAGTGTCCTTTTCAGTTTCAAAATAATGGAGCATCTTTGTGGCTCTTCTATCTTCATTAGAGAGCCAAGAGGATAGAGATATGATTTTTACATCCCCAAAATAAGTATTGGGTGACCACATGTAGGAGTAAGGTAAGATGAAATTATGAAGATAAAACTTGTTGAGCTGGTCCTTACCTAGCTCCCCAACTCCTTAGAAGGTCTCTACAAAGGATTTGGGAATATCCAAATGATCTAATTGTCCTGCATGTAGCCTTTTAATTTATTACCATAGCCATATTTCTCTTAAGAATACTGAATATACCCTTGAGGGTGACCTACAGTGCATGATCTCCTTCATGATGTTAAAACTTTTCTTCTGTTTCTCCTCCAGTTTGGATTTCTCCCTTATTTCATCCTTCAACTTAGCTTTGCAACCTTGAAAATATCTTTTTAGGGAGATATTTTTGTCTATCACCTGTTTCTTTACTTACTCATACTGCATTTTTATAACTTGGAGCTTCTCCTCCAAGGGGTACATTCCATATTCTTAATGCCCCTATGCATTAAAAGATTTTAAAGCTTCTACAGTGTGGGAAATATTTTTCCACTTCAACACTTCTTGATCCATTTATTTGAGCTGATCCTGGATATTCACAATTTATTCATCCTTATCACTAAGCATATCAGGGATTCTTATGATGGATATTTTATCATTGGTTGTTGAAGAACCAGGCACATCTTCCTAAGTTTCTATCTATTCTACATTGTGTTGAATTTCAGGAAAAATTTCCCCCACCTCTTTTTGATATCTAGGAGATATTCCCCCTTCTTCTTGTTGAGTGTATTTATTAGGAAAAATATCCTCTACATCCTCATCATCTGATTCTAAATCCTGCTACTCATGAGGAGAATCAGTATCTAAGAGTGAGTGTTGCATAATTTTTGGATCCTCCCTCTTCTTCTTCTTTTTAGGTTTTTATTGACCACTAGTTTGCAGGGTTCTTTTCTTGGAAGAGATTTATCCTTTATTTCCTAGTTGGAGGAGTACATATGCAATAGTTTCTTCCTCCTTATCCTCACCAAGTTCTTCTTCTTCATCATCGCTTATCACTCTCCTACGACTAGCTCTAGTTCTTTGAGAAACATGACCATTTTTCTTTGGGTTTCCTATGGACTAAGTTTTCTTCTGAGACGCCTTTGCCTCTTGTGTTGCTTGTCTCCCTAGTTTCTTTACTTGTGGAGTTGTATGTTCTTCAGTAGGTACCTCTAGTTGATTTACCTGTGGATTTGTATGCTCTTCGGTAGGTGTTGATGTATATGTAACTTCAGAATGTATTTCATCTATGTATTTCATATATATTTATTGTACCCTTATAAGAGATGTGTTATTCCTCTATAAGGAAGTGTCGTCATGTGTATTGACAAGTGTCGCAAGTGTGTGTACTTGTTGATGGGTTATTAGACCACCATGTGTGGGGTCGGCCCTAAAATATATATTATATTGTGGATGTACCTAGCTAGACAAGTCGGCCCCATAGTGTAACTGGGAAAACATGTTAAGTATAAATAGAGATCGGGAGATCTCTATTTGATCACTCGAAAACTCATACTTCTCTCACTCAGAAAGTGGCGCACTAGTGAGGAGGAGGATCATCTACTACTAGGAGACTATCTCAGTGTATTTTGGTTGTACTTTGGTTGAGCCATTGCTCTCTCTATCTCTGAGGAAGTTGTGGGGTTTTTCACCTTAGGGTTTTCCCCACAGAAACTCTGTGTCTCTTGTTTCTCATGCTTTTGATTCTTGTGATGCTTGACATGCTTGATATGATTGTTAGGCATTGATATACTGTACATGTTATTCTCTCAGTAAAGATCCTAGAGTATATTGAATTAATGCTCAAAATTTAACAGTAGGTATTTGTTCCTTCCTATGGAATACATGTATCTTTGCTTGACTGGTTTTGAAGAACGTTTATGGAGTCAAAAGGATGCATTCCCTTTCCAAGATATCGTAGATGATCAGCTTGACTAATCCATGGTGAGACAGATTTTTTGGCTTCCCCAACTGGTACTTTATGCTCATTGAGGAAAGTGCTTTGAATAAAAAATAGGGGAGACTGATATTTCTCCCTACTCTTTGCCACATGAGGTTCACTAGAAGGTTTAAAATACAGAATTGGTAGGCATGCACTAGGGCATGTTGACCATCACATGTAATATAATTCATGATTATGAGCACTACTTCCCCCCATGGTTCTGGATGGGATTCCCTCTTTACACTCCCCTTAGATTCTTCATACCTCTCTGTGAAATGGAAGAATTGCTTTTTATCCTTCTAAGCAAGATCTCTTTCATCTTTATCCCACTTAATCCCCTTAGGAAGACCAATAAATCTACTTAGCACCTCCTCATTGAGTTCGATGGTAACTTCTCTCACCTCTGTTCTACAGTTATCATCATCAATATTCTTCATATTTTTGGTAAATTCTTCAAATATTCCTTCATGTTAACCCTCTAATTTCTGAAAATATTGGTCCCATCCTACATCTTGGAAGTATCTCATCCTACATATTGGAAGTATTTCATGGATTTTGGGTTTTTTAAAAACTTGGAATGATTTGTGGGTTCTCATTTAAGAAAACCCCAGATCATTCTGATAACCTTCCTTTTACTAACTAGTAACAAAGTCTAAGAGAGATACTTAACAAATTACAAAGCAAATATTTGCTATGGAGGGTCTTCGAATTACCTGGCTTCAGCTTGGTTTCTCGACTGCTCAATGTTAGCTTCTACATTGTGCTCTTTTTCCTCAAGGTTTCTCCTGCTCATGGGTTATTCGAGTGTTGGTTCAAGCTTTAGGTGGTGGAAATGATCGTTAAATCTTTCTCTTTATATTATATCCCTCGTTCATCATAACCCATCATCTTATTTTAAAAATTTCCAAGCACCTTCTCCATTCATCATTACCCACTGATCCTTTTGATCATGTTGATTGTCCCATCTGTCTTTCTTATTAGAGGTGGAAGATGGCGACAATCAAATTCCTTTTTTTATACAACTTGCCAATCTTGCAAAGTTCATCTATCCAATCATTTTTTCTAATGTGGCATGTGGCACCCGCTTGTTGCATTTCTACCTCGATTTTGGTATGTGCAAAATGCTGCCTTTTTCTCATCGAAAAAATAAAATCTTCCACAAAACAATATTTCTATGCACAAATGTTGTCTTTTCCTCTTCTCCCCCCAACTTATCGTTGATGTCCTCATCAATCCTTGGTGAAAAATGGAACATACACTAGCTAAAAGAATATAAGAGATCAAATTTATTGTGACCAGAAATTCTTCTACGGATAAAATAATTTCTACTTAGATATCAAAAAGTTCCCTAGTAACAAAATATAAGACACAAAATTAACAAATGGTTACTGACTTTCCCTATAGATATATGCATACAAATCCAATGGAAAGAAACAAAGAGAAGAATTATATGTCTTACCTCTTCTAAGAGTTTGTCTCGTTGCTCCAGTCTCCAAGCTTGATGTCAAAAATCCAAAGGTTGAAGATAATATGTAAAATATTACACAAACTCCTTTCCAAAAGACATTAATTCTAAAATTGATCTATCTAACTCAACATTCAACAAAGCTATAATGGATGCAAGTACACATTCATGAGAGAAACAGTCCAAGTTTATATTACTGAAAAACATGAAGAAACTTATACAATGATATGCCTTGGTTGTAGATCAGCAATAGCTCCTTCTAGACTCTCCTTTAGTATCCTTTAAGAGACATGAGACCATAAGTTCCACCCTTCAAGTCTTCTCCCCTTGGGCCAATGTAATAGCTTGCATATATAGGATTGGAAGAGATAAACTAAATGGAGAAGGATTTGGATCTCATGAGGAGAAGGTGGATCAAGCTCCCAAGGATGGAATAAGAGCAGGATTTGAAGAATAATATAATCCCACAAAAATATCCTCGAAGGATAAGATCCAAAATCCATGGAAACAAACTCCAGACAACTTTTTCACGCCATGAAGAGAGTGCAACACGCGATGAAGATGGTTTTGTGTGCTTTGCAAAGCAGGTAAGGCACAAAAATAAAGGGTTTTCACGTTGTGAAGGGCAGCAAAGGTGCGATAATCGCTCTCTTCGTAACTAGAAAGGCGTAAAAAAATTTCCTTAAAGGATTAGAGAAGTGAGGTATGAGTTGGATTTCATAGTTCAAATGACATGGAAGGTCTTCAAGATTATGTGTGAACTGAGAAACCAATACACATTGTGTTCTAACCTACCTAGGGAATAGGGCCTCCATGGTTATGGGACATAAAGGCTACAGGTGACAAAATGAGGTGTAATAGGTGCCCCCTAAAGTGTTAGGTCAGAAACATAATTGATGGTCGAAACACTTTACCAACTCACGAATGAAGGATAACCAAAAGAGAGCCATAGAAGAGCCTGCAATACCAACAACCGACAATATGCCAATCCTAGGGTGGGAATTCCCATGCTCGGAATGAACTTGACTCAAAACATGGCTGCTGACCAATACATTGCAGATCCATGACTGAAAATGACTAGATATAAATCATGGATACTAAAGAACAAGCATAGATCCATGATGAAATAATGACACAGCCATGACCAATACAAAGTGGATCTGTGTGACAGTACATCAATGAGGTGACCAACATGATGTCCATGTGGGAACCTACTAAAAAAATCTCCATCGCAACCTGGATATGCTAAATAGACTTCAAAACAATCCAGGGTCTTCTACCCAATCCCAAATTGATACGAATCTAACCATGTGATTACAAGGTGTTGGATTCTAACATGGTAGAAACCACTTGATTGCTGGTCAATGATGTAAACCATTAACAAGTGCGAGGGAAATCATCAATGATGACAATGATCCACAAGGTATCACCAGTAAATTCCAACAAACGTGAATAGATGTTTTGATGTCGAACACTCATGGAACTATTCAATCAGAGGTCAATGATGAAAACCTACTGTCAAGTACGAGGAAAACTATCGTTGATGCATGAAGGTACCAAGTTACTAAGGTGGTTCCTAAGTATTATTTCCAAATGATGTGTTGAAGTAAATGGGAATAGACTCGTTGAAGGAGGGCCATGATGAATCCCACATCATCGACACGTAAGAGACATAGGAAAGTGATGTGAAGTAATGAATCAGATGAGTATGGACTGACACAAGGATGTACAAGATGACAATATTGCAAAGACTGACTCAGGTATATACTTCCCTTGAACATCTAATGGCACGAGAACAAGTGACTTGGTAGCATTGACTCAATGAGGAAGTGACCAAGACATAATGCAACAGTGACTGAGGCATTCTTTGGATGACTTGAATGAGTGATATAACTCATGAATTGGCATGACTCAAAGGAAAAGCATATTTTCCAATTGTATGACGAGACATAAACAGGTGACATGTTCAAGGGCGACACAAGCTGCCAAAAATCTCTTCATAGACAAAATTGGCTTAATTCTCCCTAATCCTCATCATGATGGATGAGTACCTATTTGTTTTTTAGCGAGCTTGAGGAGGATAACGGATGCTCAATGTAGCTTATCTTTCAATGAGTCCAATCTCACATGTTTAACGAACCTGAGAAAGGAGAGGTTCAGTCCCACATGGTCCCTTCAATGTTTAATTTCACAAGTCCAAAGAAGGAAAAATCAGCGGCGTTTCACATTTAGAGAGTTTGAAACGGTCAAAAGAAGACTCTGAAGTGACTTTTTCGTAGAGTTAGTCCCCTAAGCTTGAAAAAGTGTAAAATAATGTGAAGGATCACTCTTCAAGCCAATGGTTGACTACAGTATACCTTTTCCGTAATTAATGCTACTCATCCTGAAAACGGGATAAACTAAAATTGAATAGATGTTCATTCATATCCATTTACAAGCGTGAATGGAAACAAGCTTGCTTGACGATCTTTTCACATTTAAGGAGTCTGAAAAGAGATTAAAGAGAACTCCATCAAGTTTATTTTTCGTATCATAATCATTATGAGGCCAAAAAAGTAATAAAACCATCTTCGTAATGATGACTATTTCATGGTTATAGTGTGCTTGAAACAGTCAAACCATGCACCCATACACAAAGCCATAATGACCATACACAAGACATCAAAACTTGTCACAAAAGACATTAGATCTCCAAGCAAAACTCAATGAAAATGGATAAAAGGCTCCAAAACGGGAAACCCAAGTGTAACACAAGTCAAATAACTGGTTCCAAGATGGTTAAAAGTAAAAATGGACATAAAGAAATTATATTTTACCTTATTTACCTCTTGGAGTGTTTTTTTACCCTATTTGGAAAGAAATATTCAACAGCTTATTGCAAGAGATTCAGAGCACCATTTTGCAATCCATCTATTCCAGGTAATAGATTGGGCTATTCTCTTTCTTTTAATTGACAGTTTTTTCCTTTTCATTTAAATTTTTTAGGGTTTTGGGACTTGGAGGGAACCTTTTTTTTTCCCCTGAAGATCATCGCACCCTCCCCATATCGTGAAGCGTGAAAAACATGAGATTTTGCATGTTTCCCATAGCTGCTAGGGCACGAAAATATCACATCTCCGCTCTGTACTCAAGTGCTAGGGCACGAAAAACGCGCACTTAAGAAAAAAAATTGAGTTTTTCTAGCGGGTTAGAGGTAAATATTGGTTCTCAAATTTTAACCAAATGCTTCACTAGAAAGAGAGAGAAAATGAAACTGATGATGAAGTTGCCCTTAATGACCAAGAAAATTTGAATGCACTAAGGAACTGTGGGTTGTTGAATTTATTCAAGACCCAATGGATGAGGAAACAAGGATTTCTACTGAACCATCTCATAGAGATGTGGGATGTATACAATCAATATTTTAATGTAGGCCCCCTTGTCCTAGAGATAGAAATAGAGGATATCTATTTCTTAACGGGTCTCTTAAGAAGAGGTGCATTAGTGGAGTTAAGTGGTAACCGAGGTGGTGATGAGAGTGTTGGCAAACTCATTGATCGGTTTTTTTCCCTAGGCACACAAAGAACAAGTGGAAAAATTCCAATAAAGAATGTGGTTGACTTACCGCTACGCACTATCTTGTTCACAATTGCTAGGGTTGCAGGAAGCATAGGGGCACACCATGCCACCAAAGCACAGATGTTGTGTGATTTAGAGTGCATGGAACCCATGATCTTCAACTGGTGTGAAAGGTTGTTGGTAAACTTGAAAGACCAACTCACCAAGTGCAGGAGTGGAAGACAGAAACAATTTGGGTATGGGACCATTTTGGTCAGAATATTTCTAGAGCGGGTGCCACTACTCTACCCACAGATCGATGTACTGATCCGTCCTCTGTCTGAGCCACGGATGGAGTTATGGAATAGTTATCCAGAATGGTTGGGGGGGTCTCAACGGATCAATTATGATGAGTATGTCTTCATGTAATGGAGGCACTAGATCCATATGATATAAGACTATCCCTATGTGGGTATGGACTGTCACGGAGATCCATACATTTTGCTTCCGGAGGGAGACCAGTGGGATACTTCAGGTAGAAAGAATGCAAATTTTTTGAATTTTTTTGGTGTACAATGGGGATCTAATAAATTTTATGTTGCAGCTGTTAGGGTTTCACAACCAGCGAGATATTCTCCCCTTCGCATCCAAGGGGAAATATTCGCAATAGATGAGGAGGATGAGGGCGAAATCTAGGACGTAGAGCAGAACCTAGAGGGATTGACCATGGGAATTCCATCAATGAGGGTGCACAATGTACCCTACCACCTTCATATGCACACTGTGGGGGTTCCAGAGAGGATTAGTCGACTTCTAGGTAGAGTGACCCAAGCGGTCATGTGCTATCAAGAGCACAACGCTCCTCATGACTAGAGATAGAGTCTAGGTTGTCTGTAGGGCCCAATTTTTGCGGCATTTATGTTATGTACGGGCCATAAGGCCTAAAGTTTGACCCTATTGTACTTTTTTGGAACTTATGATGTGACTACAAACTTTGATACAAACTTTTACTATGAAATATATACAATTCTTGTTTCAGCTATTTAATTCTATAAAATGTGTTTATGTACATTTTATATTCTTTGCTTTGATGTTTACACTTCATGGTGAAATGTTTCATGTATGCGCTAGATTCCAATATAATACAAAATTAGCTAAAGAATCTGCAATTGCATTAAGTTGTCATGGAATGTGTTGATACTGGATAGATTTAAACAATCTTTCCAATATGTGTATCCTTCGATATAAACAAAATAATATGGGATCACGAATAATGTAAATTTGGTTCAATTGAGATACCATGAGTTGGGATTCTAGGTAAACTATGAGATGGAAAATGCCAAAAGAAGATGCTTTGGTTAGAAGTCCAATCACTGCACAGTATTACACGATGTTATTCGTTGCAGGACCTAAGCAGATTTCACCTGAGGAGACCAACTCATTAGTGGGGGAATAAAACACCCATGCTGCAGAAGAGAGATTCCAGGTATGTAGACTAGCACCATATACAAATCCAAAATACACTAAAATATGTGAGTCAAAGCACAAATTAGGGAAAATAGACGTGGGAGAAACAAGATCCTAAAACGCAAAAGAAATCAAACTCACACCATAAATATACACTATATACAAAATTTACACATAGGATGTCCCTATGCATAAAATATTTTCAGGTAGAGCTCATTGTGAGGCTCTCCTAAAGGTGTACCATCATAATCAACTAGCTCGTAATCCCCTTTCTCTAAAACTTGTTTAATGATATAGGGACCATACCACATGGATTCAAGATTGCCTTTTCGTAGTTTATCATGCATTTTTTCATATGCTAAAACTAGGTCACCTTCATTGAATGAGCGAGGTTGAACAAATTTATCGTATTGAGCCTTGATTGTCTTTTTGCGAGCTTCGTTAGCGAGCGCAGCATCATGACAAGTCTCATCAAGCTTAGTCAAATACAAAAATCGCTCTTCCTCTATGGTAGTGTTGGGAAAGAGTTCAACGACTAGTTTGAGGGATGGGATCTCACATTCAATCGGTAGGATAGCTTCCAAACCATAGAACAACCAAAAAGGTGTGAATTCGGTTACATTTTTATAGAAGTTTTGTAGTCCCAAAGAATCGAAAAGAGTTCCAAGTGCCAATTTGATTTATGGGTCCCCACCATGCATTGGATCATCTTTTTCATGACTTTATTAATCACCTCTACTTGTCTATTTTCTTGGTGGTAATAGGGAGATGAGTCTTCATGCTGAAAACCCAATTTAGCGCTTAGCTCAATCATCATGTGATTCTTGAAATGGGAACCATGGTCAGTTACAATGGCTTGAGGGACTCCAAACCTTGCAATAATGTGATTGAATACGAAGAGTGTTTTCATTTTACCTCCTTTAGCATCTGTAGGCATAGCCTCATCCCATTTGGTAAAATAGTCAATGACCATGATGAAATAACTATGCTCCTCGGCTAAGGTAGGATTACAATGCATAAAATCAATGCCCCATTTTACAAAAGGGCCTATGACAATCATGGGATGTAATGGAGCTAGATGGGAGCGCTTCTTCGAATGAAATAATTGACATGGAGGACATTTCTTGATCACTTCTTTGAATATGGATGGCCAGAAGTATCCAGCGTGAAAAATATTCTAGGTTGTAGCCATCCCCCAGAGAGATGACCTCCAGAAGCTCCGTAGTGACAGTCATCAAGAACAAGTTTGGCTTCTTCAATAGTTAAGCTTTGACGCAAAATAGAATCGATACCACGACAATGTAAAGTATCACCAATGATAACGTAATATTTAGCATGATGTCGAATGCAGCGTTGCTCATCATGAGAAATTTTGGGCCAAAATCATTGCATTTGGAGATGCAAAATGATATCTCCATACCAAGGATCAGCAGTTCAAATGAGGAACAATGACTCATCGGGAAGAGAGTCGATGGGCTCAGATTCTTCGTTAGAATGGGGAAGTGCACATATAAGCTCAATGAAAACCAAATATTTCTTGGATTTAGCCTTTGAAAACTCTAAATAGAACTCTTGGAGGACCACAATCCAGCGAGATTATATTCCACCTAGCACCTTATTTGTTAGTATGTAATGCATGGGATTAAAGTCAGCAATGATAGTTGTCTTGTGGAGAATTATGTAATGACGAAACCTCTGGATAGTGAAGACGGCTAACAGATCTAACTTCTCAACATGTGAGAATTAGATTTCAAAATCAACGAGACTCTTACTTAGATAGTATATCACATGTTCTTGTTCATTGTCGTCTTCTTTCTCTAACACCATTCCAGTGGTGGAAGTAGACGCTATGAGATACAAAATATAATCCCATGTTTAATTGGGGGGTTGTATAATGAGTGCACTAGTCAAGGAATTTTTCATATTATCAAAGGAGTGTTGAGCTTGATCGTCCCAAACAAATGGGACATTCTTCTTCAGTAGCCCCATGTATCCCTGAGTGATCTCGGCGAAATTGCAAACAAAGTGGCACAAAAATTTTCCCTTCCCTTGCGAACTTTGAAGTTCGGGGATATATATAGGGGAAAGTAAGGCTAATATGGCCTCAACCTTCAGTGGATATATTTGGATTCCATCCTTGGAGACTAAGAAGCCTAATAGTCTATGGAATTCAACACAAAAAACACACTTATGGGGATTCAAGTGGATATTGTAGTGACGACACCGTAGAAAAATGGCACTACGGTGTTCTGGATGATCCTATCATTGGGTAGAATGAGCGGGTAAGTCATCCAGATAAGAATCCACAATATGCTTTATATCGTGAAATGCATAGGACATGGCCCATTGAAAAGTAGCCCCATCATTTTTAAGGCCAAAAGGTAACTTTTGATATGCAAAAGTTCCCCACGGGAAGATGAAATCTATTTTATGTTGGTCAAACGGGAGTATCTCTATCTGATTATAGCCAGAGAAGCCATCTATAAAGGAAAATATGACAATCCCAACACAGTTATCGATAATTTGGTCGATGAAGGGGGTAGGGTAGTTGTCCTTAATACAATCGTTATTAAAATCCCTATAATCAATACAAACTCTAATAGTGCCATGTTTTTTAGCCATGGGAACAATATTGGTCACCCAATCTATTAACGAAACAGGATAGATAAAACCAGCTCTAAGAAAATTTTCAACTTCTTCCTCTATCATTGCAGTTTTCTTGGGGTGAATGTGTCGTAGTTTCTGTGGGACAGGTATTGCATCGGGATAAGTCTTAATTTCATGGACCACAATAGAAGGATCGATTCCCAACATTTCTTCATAACTCCAACCAAATACGTCGTGAAACTCCTTAAACAAGGCGGTATAAAATTCCACCTCTGTTAGTGTACATTTTTTTCCTAGGTGAATGTGCTCCACGATACTGGGTTTCACTGATATTTCTATGGGAAAGGTTTATGTGATATTACCTACATTTCCCTCAAATAACTCAATGCGAGTAAGGATGGGATATTGAGGGTTTTGGACAATATCAGATGAAACGATGGATTTGATATCAGTATCTACCATTCGAAGATTTGGAAGGAAATACGACCTATCATGGTGATCTTCCCATGGAGGTTCATCGATGCTCATTATTCCATAATAGACTCGGCCGAAGGAAAAGTATGTAGGAGATAATCAGAAGAAGGAAAAGATGAATCTATCCAAGACGGCGGAGGGTCAGGATTTGATGCCACAGGATAGTGGTCATCAGGGTTGGTACAGTCTAAAGAAGATTGAATATCATGATATGTTTCCTCATTTAAGTTAAAAGGCATGCATTCTCCGATGGTTTCACATTTAGATGGACTCGGTACTACCCAAGGGATTCATGGGATTGTTGTATGCTAGAAGAGATCATATTGATGGTAGAAACTTAGGGTGGAAGCTCTGGGAAGCCTCCAATGATGGAAGAGTCTTTCAAGAGTCCAACACCAATGTATTCATAATGTTGTTGGTAATACATCAACAATGGGACATTGTTAGTGGAGTTGGAGTGAATATCTAGTGTAAAGAAATCAAGTTGGTTGATGGTGACAATGTTTCCTTGATGAGGAAACTGCACTGGATGAAAGACCAAATACGATACTACAGTCTTGGTGTAAAACCAATTTAGACCAAGTAGGATATCGTAATCCAACAGAGCATCGACTATTTCCACATTGATGGAGACAGTTTTTCCCCCCAACTCTATAGCTAATGATGGCATGAGTCCGTATAGTTGAAAAACACAACCGTCAAATTCAATTAAAGTAGTGGGAGACTAGGTTACTTAAGGAGAGCCAATAGCCCTCCAACAAGACAATGACATAATGGAAGTGGAGGCACCTTCATCCAAAATGGTGTGATGGATATTTTTCCCATGGATCTTAGTATGGATCTGAAAATCCAATTGGTGGGAAAGCCTCGTTTTGAAATATTCCAAATTAAACATAATGGTGTTGGAAGTCTCGGGATCCACAACTCCAAGTGCTGAAAACAAGGTTCTATGTTGATTAGGACAATGTTGTAGAACTTCGAGAGTTGACATGGCGCAGGGTGCTTGAGCTAAGTCCCCAACAATATTGTAATTTTGAACATCTCGCGCACTGTAATTGAATGTCTCTTTTCGAATGGTGGGATTTGGTGGGTGCAGTACAGTGTCAGAAATACGCATTTCGATGTGAAGAGAGTCGGAATTCGGAGGGGTATCAGAAGAATATTCCATAGGATATTTATCTTTAGAACTCCCATTTTGGTTCGAATTCGGAATAGAATCATAAGTCTTGGACCTAGTAGAAATATTAACAGTCTCAATACACATGAGGATATCTTGGGTGGATGATGATTCGGCTTTATTGGAAGTATTTATGGTGCCCCCTTTTGGGGGAGTGTGTGTGACAATTTGTTTTTGTTGAGGCAGGAAAGGGTCAGTTAACACTATCAGATGGGAAGAACCTTTCACAAATTTATTGACTTTTGTTGAGGTGTGTGAGTTGTCTTGAAGAAACACCTAAATATTTAATTATCGACTAGGTTTGGTATTCTTAGAGTTGAGGAAAAGTATATGCAAAGGTAGAATGGCACCTAAGTTTCAGCTTGTCAGACCTTAGAAGTGTTTTAATAAAGAAAAGATCGAAAGATCTTTCAAAATGAAAAACCGAGTCAAACTTCAGAAAAAAGATAACAAATGAACTAACAGATCAGAATAGTATTAAATCATACTACTCTACTCTATGATTAAACAATGGAAATTACTAATTAAAAATCAAACTATTTTTTGTAAGAATGGAAACTACTTAATCAATTCTTCAAATTCTAATCTAGGAATTAGAGACAACTGTAAATGAAATTAAAGACCTATCTATGAAATGACTTAATAATAAATTGCATAACCAAAAAACTAAATTAGTTCAAAGCAAAACTACAAACTATTAATGAATTCAATAACTACTTATGCATTCAGTCAATACTTCAAAACTATATTAAAGCATCTAATTCTAATTCCATTCTTCGTGATGTTGTATGTCAAATGTGATAGGAACTGGAGTGAATGAATCGTAATGACTTTCAAATGTAACAGCAAAACAAAATGGAAGTAAATCTAACCTAATTTCAATAAAGAGATGTAAACTACAAAGAGTCCAATTACAGTTAACCTTAACCATTATGATCTATCTTCTATCCATAAGCAAAATGATATAAAACTAATGAAAATCTAGAAGCAAGTAGAAAACTTGATAAAGATGTTTATTTATGGATTCAATTTGGAAGCAAGTAGAAAACTTGATAAAGATGTTTATTTATGGATTCAATTTGGAAGCAAGTAGAAAAATTGATAAAGATATGTTATATAGAAGCAAGTAGAAAACTTGATAAATATATGTTATATAGAAGCAAGTAGAAAACTTAATAAAGATATTTACTTCTTATCCAAATTCTATTTCATGAACATCTTTATTATTTGAGCGAACGAGAAACTGATCCTATGCTTAACAAAGAAACTATCGAAATTTAGATAACTTGGAGAATGAAATTGTTAACTCTAATCTGAACTAAATCTTAAGAACATGTAAAAAACTAGATTAAGAATAAGACTCATAAATTCTGGAACAGCGACATATTAGTAAATTAATTATAAAAGACATAATTCGAAAAACAGTTAAAACGAAGTGAAGGAAGATGAAAAGGAGATTAAGAATAATGACAAAACAGAATTAAAAACTCTTATAGAATATAAATCAAAGACCTAATTATGGTTAAGAGGGCTAATTAGAAGAGAGAAATATTACAATTAAGGAACCTAAGAAACTGGATTCAAAATAAGCATAAAACAGTGCAGAAAGAATAAAGGTACGAACGATGATCCGGATGACTGTCCGAATGACAGTCCAAATGACAGTCTGAATGGAGGAAAAACTAATTAAACTAAGAAAAAGGAGCAATTTTTATGATCTTAACATCAGCTGGTGAATGCATATGAACGTACAAAGCAAATAAGTCAGTGAGAAGACTTGTTGAGAAGCTACAATAATAGGAAGCAACCTATTCTAATTATCGTTAGGAAGATAAACTATGTCTATTTATGCTAAAGCAAGACTAAGGCGAGAGAGAGAAAAATAACCTACATCTACAAAACAGAAACTAGTGAAACTAATTCTAACTATTAACAGAACTTGAAATAGAAACTAATTAAGTTCTACTTAATTGCAGAAAACTAGAAAACAAACTATCTAATTATGAAAGATTGAAATCAAACTATGAATACTATGCCTCGGTCGACCATTTATTAATTCTGGAAACACAGACTAAATTAGCATAGAAATACAAATTACAGAGAAGAAAGAAATGACATATACAGGAAAATGAGATTAATTACATTTACTGGAAAATAAACTAACTATTTGCTGAAAAGAAAATACAAAAAGCATAAACAAAACCTCTGATTGATGAGAGGCCCTTCCCAACAATCAGAGATGGAAACTAAATCACTTAGTTACTAATAGCAGAGCATCAACGAACTGAGACTTCCATTAACTGGTGAAAATTACACAATAAAAATGACTGCTAACTTTTGTGTATTCTCTATGCTATTTGATAATCCGTTGATCATCGTTTCTCTATACAAAGCAACTATTTATAAGTTTAAAATGGGAGATAAGGTCGACAGAGTCGACCTCTCTAAAAATAGAGGTTTTTATGACTGCAAAATGGCTGTTGGGTAACGTGTGATAGCGCAGAGGGCATCTTCCTGCTTTCACGGTGTCGACCCTGCCTGACGCAAACAGCTACGCATTCGTTTCCTTCAACCGTGGGAAGAGTGTATGCTGGTGAGCTGAACGGATGGAGGAGAGGGATACTGGAGCGTCGATGTGGATAGAGCGTGGTCTAGTGGATTGAGAGTGGGCAGATGAGGCTCCTCTAGAACATCGGCGTGAGCAGGCATACGTGAGAATCGAAACGCTAGAGTGTTGACGTGGGTGAAGAGTGTGATGTCGAGCTTGGCAGGCGGGAAGGTGAATCTTACAGAACAAGAGCTCACCAACCATATCCACTACATGGCTAACCGAACCCATGAGTCTGTTTCTATCTTTAATGGCCAGGAATATGCCAACCGATGATTCCGCGGGTTGAACGCAAGGCTGAATGACGGGTTGGACGCGGCTGAACATTAGCAACACAAACACGCAGTCTGAATGGAGGGTCGTTTGAGAAACCGCAGCCTGTAAATCAAAACTAAATGCCATGCATGTCTGGAATTGTCACTTTAATCATTAATAAATCATAATATAGCGAGATTTGATCAAAACTCATATGATAAACAAATACATGCATACCTGGTCTGTTTGATGGACTGAATGGATGAAAGAATAACTTATTATATCAAAAATGATAAGAATGACGCCATTCAGAGTAGATTCGATGATCAATCCCACTGAGCAAAATAGAGAGAAATCAGGAAGAAGGTCGAGTTGCGGTAGCAGCAGCCCTCGACTAGGATGATGAAGATATAAATTTAGCTAGAGCTTCTTGAATTGGTCCTTTAAGGAATTATACCTCATCCACAGGGCAGTATGGGATGTTTTTTTGGTGTTAACCAAGCATTCAATGCTTTTTACTTGTGTACGTAGTGCCTTGTTTTCTTCATGAAGCTCAGAAATTGTTTCCACATAGCTTTGATTCTGGCCTTTCAACCATGATATCACTTGGGTCAACTTATCCATCTCATGCTGAGTCAGAATGGGTTGTTCTTCATGATGTTCAAGGCTCTTTGGGGACTCAACTCTTTTGAAAATGTTTCACACTCAACGGTATGATCTTCAAGAATTTTGTCTTTATTGTGTGTAGGAGAAATTTCAGTAACAGAGGCTTCACTCATTCGAGAAGATACGTTAGCTAATGTGAGGGGAGGTGTTTCAAGGGTATGGTCGTCCAACTGAACATTTGAATGTGATGGCTGAACGGCAGTCTGAATTACAGACTGGTCGATGGACTAGTCACAATTTGTTCTCGTGGATTTAGTGGGCACTGAAAAGAGTGGAGGTTCCAAAGTAGGGTCACCAAGGTTAAGTTCAAGAGAGGGTGAATACTAGACAAGGTGCACATCACCTGAGGGATCCTCATCAAATCACACACACTTATTGTCTCGTTCTTCTTGCATAGAGGATTGGGTAGGCTCACCATTACCAGATTGGAAACAATGTTTTCAAGAGGGAGAGGGTTTGACAGTAGACTTGTCAATCAGATGAGGGTTCAGTATTTCAAAAACAAAATTATCCCAGGTTTGTCCTCTCTTTTCCAGCTGGTGAATGATCAAAATTTTAATAAGACAATGATGGTACTAGCCACCAGAAGGATTAACCATATTCTTCCTAACTTGGCTAGACATCTTCTCCAAACTTTTCAGGAAATAAAATGGGAAGTTGCGGGTCTGATTGTTAACAAAATTTGCTAGCAATCTAAAATGGAAGACTTTAACAACAGTAAACTTATCCTCACAAGTGATCAAATGGATGATGACAGTCAAAGGATCTAATTATTCCGGCTTGACCCATTCCCTGTGGAATCCTTTGGTACCGACAACGTGTTGAAAATTGTCCTTCAAGGAAAATTTGTGAGCCTTCCATGGAAGGAAGAGATGTTTGTGCCATTGGGCACCTTCCCTTGGAAGCTTGGTGGCCAATGAGATGGATTCTTCTGTCACGAAGAAAGTGAGATGGCCAACTTTGGTCGTCTTTCCATCAAAACCTTTAGCGAACAGTAGTGAAATTTCGTGGTCATAGCCTTGGAGAAGGCGGAGAAACGGACCCCAACCCGCTCACAAAAACACTTCACGACAGGCTTTAAACTCAGAAATGCGGAGGAGGTCCTGGTAGCTGCCAGGCTCGTAACGAATTAGCATGGTTGACAGAGGACGGGGGGATGCAAATGGATACAAAAGGTGCAAGAAATTGCAGAGGGCACGGCTCAACAAAAAGATGGAGAGAAAACAGACTGAGGCAGAATTCACGCAATCATCATTTTAAACTAACGTTCGTTTGAATGTTTGAACGACAGTGGACGTGGACTTAGCATGCTTAAAATATCGCACCTACCATTCGAATATCTTGAGTCAAGTGCCAACGTAGAAGTGCATGAATTCAGTGAATACGTGTGGTTTATAATATATTCAACCATGTCCAAAGCCGAGCTTGGACAGGTTGAATGTAATTCACGTAATGGAAATAGATTACACACGAGAGATCATGATTTGATTAATATGGTGGAAGGTCGTACAATAGGATAAGTAAGACCAAATGGTGGTCATGCAATGATTCACAATGATGCATAATCCATTCATTTAACGGAGGAAAGATAGATAAGAGAAAGAGGCCATGTGTGAAATCAACATTTGATTGATCCCTGTCATCATTGGTTAATCAAAATTTCAAATATCTTGGCACACTTATTAATATTTATACAAGCTATGGTTTCATTCAGCACTCCATTCATAACGTTGTTTATTTGCCTCATTTGTCTCCTTGTTCGGATCGGCATTCAACCCGTCATACAATCCTTCATACAGACTTTTGTCTATACAAGATCTTATTGTTGATGCTGACCGAAGTTGATTTTGCAGAAAATTTCCAAAGCTGTTAGTGCACAAAAGATGCCGTAAACTTTGATTTTCTAGATCTTTTAGTTGCGTTCCTTTTTTTTGTTCTTGATTAGATCAATCTTCCTTATGATTTTGCATTAACCTGAAAACACCTATAATTTTATCAATGATAAACAAAATTTTCATAAATATTAAAAAAGTAAGAACAGTTCTAATCTTTCCCCAAACCAAAAATATGGCGTGTCCTCAAGCCATCAAAGAGAAAATGATTAATATATTAAAAATTTTCAATTGAAAGTCCTACAAATAACTTTCTAAAATAATGTGATAATTTTCATAAAGAAATTAAATATTAACTAATAAATGTAGATGATTCAGATATGTACATTCATCAAAAAGAATACAACATTGCTTAAAAGACCATATGAAGAATAATAGTGTAAGAGATGCAAAAAATGCCATAGAAAAACTAGTCATCCATGACTCATTGTAAAGCTCTCTTGTCATCCAAAGAATATAGATAAGGTTCACCATAAAATTTGTGAGATCTACTATAATTATGGGTCTCATTTCTAGGATAGTCATATCCCAGGTATTTTTTGAATTAGATGACAGGGTCTAAGTCCAACTTACATCCATTATCCAATGACAGTATAAATAATTGGCCTAAACATGTGTTTGTATACTCAGGTTTTTATGAGCTATGTGAATAGAAATGCATTAACCAAACCTCTTTTACCCAATATTGAACCGCTGCTAGCAAGCTTGTTCAGTACCCCGACGGGTTTATCTTGGTACCATGCAAGCATAGCCCCGCTTCCAGCGATACTGTTCAATACCCTGACAGGTTTACTTGCATTTACCGAGCTTCCTTGTTTAAGATTTTACTTAGCATGGACCCGCTTTTCGCAGGCCTGTTCAGTACCCCGATGGGTTTGCTTCGTATAATGATATTTTTAGTAAGGATGCTGGTTGGCACTAGAGTGTGCTAAGCATGTTAATCACATAATTCAAATTTTAGCACGAACCTTATGAGTAACTTTATTTATAATGGCCCAAATTATAGATCATGTCAAAAGATAATAACCTAAAGTTATTCTTTGACTTCTCAGTCTATCTTCTTCATAAAAGGTTAGTAATGTTCCCCACAAAATAGAAAATATCACTCACTTTTGGGCTACCTTTTAAAAGTGCTTTAAGAGACAAGTTTTGATAATGAGTCTAGGATGAACTAGCAGTCCATAGGTGTAAGATAGAGTTTTGTGGAGATCATTAAAGTAGGTCTTTAAGCAACTGTTCTAATGATAAATCAGAAATGTGCATGTCTAAATCAAATACCATATATAGAATCATAAAAGAAAGTGATTTTAAAATTAATAAAAAGAATGCTTTAACCTTTCACTATAAATTTTTAATTTTCAACCATAATCGAA
The DNA here is from genome assembly GCA_027924585.1 of Larix kaempferi. Taxonomy (NCBI): domain Eukaryota; kingdom Viridiplantae; phylum Streptophyta; class Pinopsida; order Pinales; family Pinaceae; genus Larix; species Larix kaempferi. The sequence goes on along the minus strand of BSBM01001052.1, from coordinate 2,594,564 downwards.
AGAGAAGGGGATTATAAGTATTTTTAGAGAACTTCCCTTTTCAGATAATATTGCATGAGCTGATTATAAAGATAAGGTTCTTGTAATTAAGCTGCAAAACCACTTGTTAGATGATTCAATTATTCAAAACAGAAACATATGTAAAAAAAATTATGTAAAATTTTCAAAATTAACGAAAGGAAAAGAGTCTTCCTGTTTTATTTACAAAAATTTATAAACTGATCATAGTAACTTTCCTGTTAAAATGCAATCAGTTGTTAGAAACGACCATTTATTATTGAAAATAAAATTAAAAAACATATTTACATATATACAAAAGAAGATAACCCAAAATAATTCAAGGACTAGGAGGAGGAGGAATGACTTCCTCTTCTACCAATTCCATTTCATCTTGTTGTAAGGCATTCTGCACAAAATCTTGTTTATATATTGGTTGATGATAAAGTCTAAGTCTATTTCCATTTACAACAAAAGAAATTTGTGAATCATCAATTGTCTTAATTTTAATGGATCCATTATCAAAAGCTGTAACAATTTCATATGGACCCATCCAATGAGTAGTTAATTTACCTTGAAAGTTTTTGTACCTTGAATCGAAAAGTAATTCCCAATCTCTAGTTTTGAATTGTTTTTGTTTAATGTATCTGTCATGCTACTTTTTGCGTTGGTTTTGTGTTAAGATTGTGCGCTAAATAGCATCTTTCCTAATCTCGTCTAATTCATTTATTTGCAGGATTCATTGTCTTTGTGCTTCTTCTAGATCCATCCCTAATTATGCAGCCATACGAAAGGTTTTGACTTGAAATTCAATGGGTAGAAGAACTTGTTTACCATAAACGAGTTCATAAGCTGTGTGGCTGGTGGTGTTCCTCCATGTTATTCTATAAACCCACAAGGCTTCCGGGAGCCTATGTGCCCATTCCTTGTGGTGTAACTGAATAGTCTTAGTCAGGATTGCTTCTAAAACTTTGTTAGTGGATTCTACTTGACCATTGGCTTGCGGGTGATATGATGAAGATTTACAATGTCTAATACCATATTTGTCAGTAATCTCTTTCATTAACTTGGAGGTAAACTAAGATCCTTGATCAGTTACAATTTCCCTAGGTACACCAAATCGAGTGAATATTTCTTCATATATGAATTCTACCACAGATTTCTCTGTGGCTCGAAATAAAGCTTTGGCTTCTACCCATTTGGTGACATAATCTGTACAGACTAGAATGTACTTCTTCTTGCGAGACATAGGGGAGATTGGACCAACGAAATATAGAGCCCATTTTTCAAAAGGCTCAATCATAACTTGGGGTTGTAAAGGCATCTCATTGGATGGCGTAGGTCTACCCATTCGTTGGCAACTGTCACACCCCTTGACATACTTGGTAGCATCTTTGAAAATGCTTGGCCAATAATATCCATAGTGTAACACTTTGTATGTTTTTCTCTTATCAGAAAAATGCTCGCCACAAGGTCCACCATGACATGCATGAAGGATCTCTGCCATCTCATCCTCTCGTACACATCGTCTAATGATAAGATCGGGACCAATATGAAAGAGATCATTATCCACCCAAGAATAATTAGAACTTTGAACTATGATCCTACATTTCTCGGGTGGGGAGAGATGGTTTGGTAGCTTTCCAGTTGCTAAATAATTAGCTATGTCTGCAAACCATGAGGTTCGAACAGACACAGCGAACAAATGTTCATATGGGGAGCTATCATCGACAGGACTAGCATTATCGTCAGTTTGAATTCAAGAGAGAAAATCAGCTACCACATTCTCTTGACCGGGATGATCAACAATGGTGATATTAAATTCTTGTAACAAAAGAATCCACCGAGTTACTATGCCATTGGTGATAGATTTATACATTAAAAACCTGATGGTGGAGTGTTCAGTGTGTATAAAAATCTCATATCCTATGATATAATGACGAAACTTGTTGATGGCATAGACTACTGCTAGAAACTCTTTTTCAGTAACAGTGTATTTCGATTCTGCAGGAGTCAGATTTTTACTAGCAAAGTAAATGGCATGTGATGTATGTCCCTCTTTTTGACCTAAGACTACCCCTATAGCTATCTCGAAGGAATCAGTGGATATATGGAAAGGAAGGGACCAATTTGGGCCCCTAAGTATTGGTGCCACTGATAGCTTTTCCTTCAGAGTTTCGAAGGCACATTGACATGGTTCAGTCCATTGGAATTTTGTGTCTTTCATGAGTAGTTTGAACATAGGTGCGGCTATCTTAGTGAAATTTTCAATGAAATGTCTATAATAGCTTGCATGGCCAAGAAAACTTCTTACTTCCTTCGGAGTTATTGGAGGAGGAAGATTAACAATTATTTCTATCTTGGCAGGATCCACCTTGATACCTTGAAGAGAGACATGATGTCCCAAAACTATGCCCTCGGTCAATAGCATTTTACATTTTTCATGACTAAGAGCGAAGTTCGTTTCTTGTCACCGAATAAGAATTGTTTCGAGGTTATCAAGGGCTTCCTGGAAGGTATTACCATAAACTATAAAATCATCCATATAAACTTCTACACAGTCGTGTATAAGGTCGGAAACGATTCCTAGAACTGCCTGCTGGAAAGTAGTAGGTGCATTACATAGGCCAAATGGTAACACTCGATAGGCATATGTCCCCCAAGAACAAGTAAAGGTTGTCTTGTCTTGATCCTCAGGTGCTATTAATATTTGATTGTATCCACTATACCCATCAAGGAATGAAAAATATTGTTTCCCTGATAAGGTGTCTAACACCTGATCGATGAAAGGCAATGGAAAGTAGTCCTTAAGAGTGGCCTTATTCAGTTCTCAAAAGTCAACACAGATACGCCATTTTCCTGTGAATTTCTTTGGAACTACCACCAGAGGAGACACCCATTTACTGTTAGAAATTGGGTAGATGAATCCAACTTTAAGAAGTTTTTGTAATTCATCCTTTACTATATCCTTTAGGGTTGGATTCATTCTTCTCTGGGGTTTCCTAACAGGAGATATGTTCGGGTCTGTGTAAATGTGGTGGATACAGGTATCTAGGTGTATACCTTTCATATCGGTATATTCCCATGCAAATGATCCAGTTTGACTCTTAAGAACTTTTAGTAATTGTTTTTGCTGACTCTCATCTAAACCTGCATTTATATGTAGAAATTTGTTGGTACTAACCTCACATGGTATGGTATAGGATCCTAGGTGTTCTTCGATTGCGAAGACATAGGGTGTACTCGTAAATGTTGAGAGGCTCATGTTTTCTTGGAAGTCATCTCCAAAGATTTGGTCAAGTTGGGAGAAAGACTGAGGAAATTCTACACATGTTGTGGAAGAGATAAATTGGTTCAACAAATTCTCGGTATTTTGCTCTTGAAGTGCCCAAGAGAAATCACTAACAAGGGAAAGTTATTCCAATTTCTCATCTCCAAAAGGACAATCTAACCAAAATAGGTTTTCAATTACTGGTTGAGTTGGTGGGTATAAGGTTAGTTTTCTTGTAGATAACCCATAAGAGATAATCATCTCTCCATCCCTACATCCTATAAATGCATTGGAAGTAGCCAACCAAGGTCTTCCTAAAATAATGGGGTGACATTTGGAAGGGTCTTTTGACTTTATGACCATGAATTCCATGGGATATTCCCATGAGGCTACTGATACAGTGATGTCATCTAAGATCCCGGTAGGTTGAACCATAGTGCGATCTTCTAATTCTAGCATCGTTGGGATAGGGCGGAGGAAGTGTCCTAAATTGAGAGTTTCTAAATGTTGGCTATCGATCACCTTCTTGAGGTTTCCAATGTAGACCCAGGCACTTCGCCGTTCAAGGAACCAACAAAATCTCAATTCACCGGCCCTTTCGGTAACAGGCTGTGCGCAGCCTCAGGTCTCACCAGAGGCGAAGCTAGAGGGGGTGGTTGTGGAATCAAGTTTCCACAACCGGGTGATGCGATGGGGGAAAGCTAATAAGAAGCGCAACGGCTTGTGGGTTGCGTGGATAGATACTACGTGAACCTTCTGTTTCGCGTCAGATACTTCAGTGCGCAACTGCGCTCATGCACTTGCGCCTTCAGCGCACAACTTTGATCGCACCTCCAATGACTATGCGATACAGGATACCTTTTCGTTACGACAGTAAGCTATCAAGAGCTACCTCGCAGCAACCTCCAATGACTCGGCACATCCATGAGACTGCGCGTCCTTGCCAAGATGTTCAATTCTAACCATTCTACTTAACGTCCTTTATCCCTTTACTCCATTCAAGTCTTATTAGTAAATTGTGGATGGTTTAATAACATACGTTACTACGCACTCCAACGTTGCACTTAAACTCATTGTTCACTACTTTGACCAATGGATAGCTTCATACATTCCAATCGACAGATTCATACATGTTGAATACTTAACAGCCCTTTGTGCATGCATTACTTAACATATTATTCCCATTCACTGCGGCGAATACATTAAAATCAATCACATACAGAAGTTTCCAACATTAAATATACATACCAATCAATTAAACAATCGTAAACACATTGGTCATGCAACATAGAATTTAACGTGGTTCACCCCCCGGATGGAGACTACGTCCACAAGAACGGTTGTTAATATTTCTCTTAATGGGAAGGGTACAACCGTTCTTAGTCTGCACACTCAGCTGCATACTCGCTTCTCTCTTAGATAGGTCTCTGGGCACTCAGCTGCAGAGCCTTTACAATGGTTGTCTAAGGTTAAGATTCTACAATAATCAACACTTAACCAAAATGAAGCATTCAACAACCCAACCAACAACCCTTTCCCATACAAAATCATGCCTATCTATAGATTATGCACGCAGACATATCTTTACAATTCGTAAGCAATAACCCTTAGGTCTACAAAATCGGTGTGGCTAACTGCCACCCTAGATGTCGCCGTCGATAGCTTACTCTGCGTGCTCAAGCTGGGCCACTCATGGCTCACATGCTCTTCTGATAGCTGCAGTCCTCCGAGTGGTTACAACTGCATCATGGCCTGTCCCTTTCCACTCTTTCACCTGCCTATCGCCATCGGCATCATGGCCTAGCTTCTCACCTGCTTGCCGCCACACGTTTGAATAGGTCGCTTTCATCTTCCATCCACCTGTTCCTTACCCAAACTAGGTCATATCATCGTCTGACCTTTACCCATGTTCTTCGCAAAAGTAGCTTATGCGCTACTATGCACATCGTCCTGCTGCGCGACTGTGCCTTAGTCATTTCCCTCGCTTGACACACGCAAAAACTCAAATTTTTCATCGCCTGCCGCCACACAAAATGCGCTTTCACCAAAACTTCTTTCTCTTCCTGCTGCAGTGTGCACTACGCAATTATCAAAATTGCCTTTTCTTCCTACTACAGCACGCTACGTGCATTTTTCCATACTTGTATATTTTTCCAACCCACTTGGGCCCCGCCCAATAGGCCCCTAACACTCACCTGTGGCTCATCCCGAGCCACTTCCAGTTCCGGACTTTGGTGCCACGTCTTTCATCGTCCCAAGCTTTACTGTGAAGCTTTGCATAGTTTGTTGCAACTCTGCAACTACGTTCTTGGCTTTCTGTTTGAACTTAGTGGAAACTCCAGATAGGTTGCGATGAACATCGCAGCGACATCCCTCTAAAGATGAATATCATGGTGATGTTTCTCTTGAAACGAACTGACAGGGCGCGGCTTGCTGTCATGTACTTCTTTCCAATGCCCGTCATTCACGCGGAACCCTGATCATCTACCTCTTGTGTGCCTTTATGAGTGGTCCATCGGTTTTCTAGATGGCGCACAAGTTCTTCCACATCACCGAGTTGGGAAATAGGCCAGATGTTTCGGCACATTTGTTTCGCGGCTCGAGTTGTCTCCTGCTGAGCTCAGCCTTCCTTTGCTCCTGGTGGGTCTATATGCAAGGATACCATGGTTCTTTCAATGATCAGTAATCGCATAGACATATCGGATGAAACTCGATGGTTAAGCCTACCAAGTGCCGCATTACTCTTATCAGTTAGGAACTCCATAGACATCTCGGATGAAACCCCAGGGTGATGTCTCCTAAGGACTACAACAGATGCCTCTGTGGATTGCTCATGGAAGCTTGTCATCCTAGATCTTAGAGCACCTGTGGTGCTTCTACTGGAGATGAAGTGCGCCATGGCACCTGGTCAATTCTCTCTTCCAAGGCCCTCTTGGCCTGTCTCTCAACTAGCAACTCTCAGGGTATATCCCGGGCTCAGTCACGACCCTAGACAAATATGATAACTAGGAATTGTGTTCTCAATGCTTCTAGGGTTCAATATATATAGCTTGCTTCACTGACATTCCTGTATGTTAGAATCCCCAAGGAGGATCAGCTTCGCATGATTCGCGTGCTCTGAACTGAGGTAGCCATGTTGGAATTCGTGTAAAATGATTAACTGGTGTTGTCCGCCATGATATGTGATCAGTGCTAATCATGTGTCTTTACAGCGGCCGCATGCCAAGTGTTGATTTAGCGACTTGCCGCGTGGGTAGCTAGACAATCATTTCTGAATGTGATGGGCTTTTACTCGTGTCGTCTGGATGTCTGGTGTCACATTGACCTGAACCACATCTTCCGCTGTCAGGATCTCAGTTGTGGTTGTTATCAAGTATTGTCAAGTGGTTATGATGGTCTTATAATGAGTAGCTATGACAGTGCAGGCATTTCGGATAAGGTCGCACTGTCTCTGCGGAACAACCTTCCCTAATGCTCTTCGTGTTGAGCATTCAACTACCTTTGCGAACAACTTCTCAACCTAATACTATGTTTCTCCTTTCCTTTTCCAACGGTGCTGAACTTTGAACCAGTTATGTGTGGGAACGTAGATCTCAGTCTCCTCTTTCCTATACGGGTTGTGGTGCAGCTTCAATACTCTGGTTCCTACAATGTTAACAAAATCATCAAACTCTGCATAAAGATAGAGATCTATAATGCTAAAGAGGGTAGAGAGGTCCTATTGATGATGTTGATTGAGGTCGTTAATTACTATCATGGAGTTGCGGTCTTCAGTGTCAATGTAGTCAGCAAGACTACATTCCAAAGCTGTCGCGGCTATGTGGAATATATCAAAAACTTTCGTTTCATCTGCTTGATCGTCAAACTCGAGAATGTCAATGGTACCAGTGAGGAACTGATTTATCGATATTACCTCCCTCCTCAGCAGAAGTAGTTCCTCTGGATTGAAGGTCTCTTCATCGTAGATTGGTCCCTGCAATGGAACCATTTGTTGGCTGTCGATCACCTTCTTGAGGTTTCCAGTGTAGACCCAGGTACTTCGCGGTTCAAGGAACCAACAAAAACCCAATTCACCGGCCCTTTCGGAAACAAGCTGCTCACAGCCTGAGGTCTCACTCGAGGTGAAGCTGGAGGGGGTGGTTGCGGAATCAAGTTTCCACAATCGGGTGATGCGATGGGGGGAAATCTAATAAGCAGCGCAACAGCTTGTGGGTTGCGCGAACCTTCTCTTTCATATCGGATACTTCAGTGCGCAACTGCACTCATGCACTTGTGCCTTCAATGCACAATTGCACTCACACCTCCAATGACTGTGCGATGTAGGATACCTTTGCATTACGACAGTAAGCTATCAAGAGCTACCTCGCAGCAACCTCCAATGACTCAACGCATCCATGAGACTGCGCGTCCTTTCCAGGATGTTCAATTCTAACCATTCTACTTAACGTCCTTTATCCCTTTACTCCATTCAAGTCTTATTAGTAAATTGTGGATGGTTTAATAATATACGTTACTATGCACTCCAATATTGCGCTTAAACTCAGTGTTCACTACTTCGACCAATGGATAGCTTCATATATTCCAATCGACAGATTCATACATGTTGAATACTTAACAGTCCTCTGCACATGCATTGCTTAACATATTATTCCCATTCACTGCGGTGAATACATATAAAAGCAATCACATACATAAGTTTCCAGCATTAAACATACATACCAATCAATTAAACAATCGTAAACACATTGGTCACACAACACAAAATTTAACGTGGTTCACCCCCCGGATGGAGGCTACGTCCACAAGAAAGGTTGTTAATATTGCTCTTAATGGGAAGGGTACAACCGTTCTTAGTTTGTGCACTCAGCTGCAGACTCTCTTCTCTCTCAGATAGGTCTCTACGCACTTAGCTGCAGAGCCTTTGCAATGGTTGTCTAAGCTTAAGATTCTACAATAATCAACACTTAACCAAAATGAAGCATTCAACAACCCAACCAACAACCCTTTCCCATACAAAATCATGCCTATTTATAGATTATGCATGCAGGCATATCTTTACAATTTGTAAGCAAAAACCCTTAGGTCTACAAAACTAGCGTGGCTAACTGTCACACTAGCTGTCGTCGTCGGCATCTTACTCCGCGTGCTCCAGCTGGGCCACTCATGGCTCACATGCTCTTCTAACAGCCGCAGTCCTCTGAGCGGTTACAACTGTATCATGGCCTATCCCTTTCCACTCCTTCACCTGCCTGTCGCCATCGGCGTTGTGGCCTAGCTTCTCAACTGCTTTCCACCACACGTTTGAACAGGTCTCTTTCATCTTCCATCCACCTGTTCCTTACCCAAACTAGGTCATATCCTCATCTAACCTTTACCAATGTTCTGCCCAAAAGTAGCTTATGCGCTACTATGTGCATCGTCCTGTTGTGCAACCGTGCCTTAGTCATTACCCTCGCGCGACATGCACAAAACCTCAAATTGTTCGTCGCCTACCCCGCGCACAATGCGCTTTCACCAAAACTGCTTTCTCTTCCTACCGCAACGCGCACTACGTAATTATCAAAATTGTCTTTTCTTCCTTCTACAGCACGCTACGCGCAATTTTCCACACTTGTATATTTTTCTAACCCACTTGGGCCCCGACCAACACTAAATCTGTGGTATTCATCATGTTGATAGAAGCTCCTAGATCAATAAGTGTGTTTACTATGGCGGTGTTATTGATGATAACAGTCACCACATGGTTCCCTGGGTTTGAATACTTTGGGATTCTAGGTTAGTTTGCTATGCAATCTGAAATTTCTCCTATTACATGAATCATCGGAGGGTCTTTTTGTTTTCTCCCCAGTCTTTTAATACATAGTTCCTTTATTACTTTACTATAGATTGGGATATCCTTAATGGATTGTAACAAAGGGATCTTAATACAAATATTTTTTAATTCGTTAATGATATCATGCTCTGGATAAGTTACAAGTTTTTCTATTACTAGACGCTCTAGATATGGAGGTGATTTTTCCCTTGGAATTACTTCTTTGTGTGGATGGTTGTGTGTTGAAGATTTATAAATAACCACATCTTCAAGAATGGAATCATTCAAAACTTTGGTAGGTATGTTTTCTTCTTGGATAACAATTGATGACTTGGGCTGGTCTTGCAGAACTCTTCCAGACCGCAGTTGAATCTCGTGTATTGGTGTGGTTGAAATGGCATATAATGGAAGAGATAACAAACCAATGTTGTTGAGATATTGGGTTGGTTTGTTGTTAAGATTCGGTATCGGTTATGCAGGTAATATTGTGGGTCTTGGAGGATTCATGTTCTGGAAATGGTGAGGTTGATTCGGGATAGGGGGTATTGAAGGAGGTGTAAATCCAGGAAAAAGTTGTTGAATATTAGGTGGGTAAGGATAGTTAGGCATAGGAGGAGGTGTTTGAGCATAAGCTTGTCCTCTCCACCCATGTGGCCATTGATGTTGTTGGGTATTCTGAGGAGGGTACTGTGGAGGCCAATTCTGCCAACTTGAAGTGTTCCATTGTTGAGGGGGTTGATAAGGATAGTAATAGGGTGGAATTTGTGATGGATCTTTATATGATGGTTGATCTCTAGGTTTACAAGGCCTCCTATATGATTCACCAAAGTTTCCACTCTTATACACAGCTTGCAACCCTGGTAATGATGGACAATTATCAGTTGGATGTTCTGTTGTACAGAGGTGACAAACTGAAACATTATTCAATGGAAATTCTCATTGAGTATGTTTGGTTCTACACCTAGGACAGAAAACACTCATTGTTGTACGCTCTTCATCTTACCTCTTTTTAGCTTGTAGTGCATCTATTTGAGAACCCATGGCTCCTAATATATATGTTTTGAAATTTTCCAATAGTTTTCCCAACTCTACCCTTGTAACTCCACCAGGACTGGATGTGACCCCTTTCGGGTTCCTAGCATAAGATTCTCAAAAATGTCTTCCATCTTTCCCTCTGCTCCTAGAGTAATTCCTACATAGTTCACAAATCTGTGCAAAAGGATGATGAGAAATATCTCCTGCTTCCATGAGATTAAGGTTCTGTAAGAGTTCTTTCGAGATTCCCTTGAGGAAGAGTGTTCTTACTGCATCTTCCCGAAGATCACTATATTTAGATTTATGCAACACATAGTTAAATCTCTAGAGATAGTCTTCTAGGATCTCATCTTCAAGTTGTTGAATTTTAAAGATATCATTGCGAGAGTCCTTAATTCTACAGTAATCCTGATATTTTCGTAGAAATGCATTCTTCATGTCTTCCCAAGTTCGAATACTAGACTCTCCTAATCCCATAAACCATCGAAGAGCGAGTGAGATATTTCAATGTGGCAGGAAAGAGTTTTAGGTTTTGGCCATCTTGTAGATAATTATAACTCCTACACAAAATGTCAAACTCGAATAAGAAGGTATCTGGATCCTCACTACTCTTCCCATAGAAGGTTGGTAGTGAGGAGGGAGGAATATTTTGCATAGTTACATCTTGTGCAGTGTCTAAGATAGGGAATCCAAAAGTACCTTTGGTCCTAACCTCTCCTTCTCCTTCATCTTATCGGACACGATCTTCACTTTCATCCTCCATGAAGATTCGATTGCCAAAGAGAGAATAACTAGGTGGATCCTTTCTTGGTGAATATGGAATGTCCCAACGTTCTGTTTCAGGAAGAGTATTCTTCTTTTTAGGAGGAGAATTACCAGCTACGTGGGTATCCAGTTTTGAAGGTCCTACTGTTGTTGTCTCAATCTGTGAGATGACGATGTTCACAGAATTCTCAAAAAGACCATCTACTTGTGCAGGATCGACAAAACCTACTAAGTTTGGACCACCTACTATTGAAAAAGTAGTGTCTTTGGGATTTTGGACTAATGGAGAGTTGGAGGGTTTTAAAGTTTTATCCTTTGGAGTTTCCTCTTGTCTACGTTCAATTTCAATATGAGCTTTAGGTTCCTGTGGAATTTCTTGATGAACAGATTTTTTTGATGTTCGTATGGTTTCTCCTAATTGACTTCCAGAAAGGATTTCCTTTGCTTTCCAAGTAGGACTATCCCCTTTAGGTGTCTTCTGATACCTTTCTGTTGAGTTAGTAGTTGGGGTGGCACGTCCCCCGTATAGGTTAGTAGAAATTTTAGTGGTAATTTTAGTTCTAATAAATCTACCTTGCGAGTCTCTAGACCTATTTATGAAAAACAAACTATAACTTAAACAAATTCTAACTGCATCACAACTACTGTTGGGTTTTGGGGATGCCTGTTATAACAGATGCGCAGGTTCTTACCTCTCGTCTTACCGCTCACCCACCACCAGCCTATTTCAAAAGGAGAGAATTCAAATCTATCCTTAATTTTTTAAGAGAAGGTCCTATTTATGTACAACTAAATTCTACCTATCTTCTACAACTCCCCGGCAACATCGCCAAAATGTTGAGGTGTGTGAGTTGTCTTAAAGAAACACCTAAATATTTAATTATCGACCAGGGTTGGTATTCTTAGATTTGAGGCAAATTATATGCAAAGGTAGAATGGCACCTAAGTTTCGGCTTGTCAGACCTTAAAAGTGTTTTAATAAAGAAAAGATCGAAAGATCTTTAAAATGAAAAACTGAGTCAAACTTCAGAAAAAAGATAACAAATGAACTAACAGATTAGAATAGTATTAAATCATACTACTCTACTCTATGATTAAACAATGAAAATTACTAATTAAAAATCAAACTATTTTTTGTAAGAATGGAAACTACTTAATCAATTCTTCAGATTCTAATCTAGGAATTAGAGACAACTGTAAATGAAATTAAAGACCTATCTATGAAATGACTTAATAATAAATTACATAACCAGAAAGTTAAATTAGTTCAAAGCAAAACTACAAGCTATTAATGAATTCAATAACTACTTATGCATTCAGTCAATACTTCAAAACTATATTAAAGCATCTAATTCTAATTCCATTCTCCTTGATGTTGTATGTCAAATGTGATAGGAACTGGAGTGAATGAATCGTAATGAATTTCAAATGTAACAGCAAAACAAAATGGAAGTAAATCTAACCTAATTTCAATAAAGAGATGTAAACTACAAAGAGTCCAATTACAGTTAACCTTAAACATTATGATCTATCTTCTATCCATAAGCAAAATGATATAAAACTAATGAAAATCTAGAAGCAAGTAGAAAACTTGATAAAGATGTTTATTTCTAGATTCAATTTGGAAGCAAGTAGAAAACTTGATAAAGATATGTTATATAGAAGCAAGTAGAAAACTTGATAAAGATATTTACTTCTGATCCAAATTCTATTTCATGAACATCTTCATTATTTGAGCGAACGAGAAACTGATCCTATGCTTAACAAAGAAATCTAGATAGAGGTCCTAGAAGGATCATTGGTGGGATGAGGAGCATTGGGGGTCAAGTCATATAGGGTTCTAAATGACCAATTCTAGATAATGAACACGACTGATCGCTTGCTCTTCTATAACAGCCCATCCCATGGAAACATCCCTAGAAATGGGTGGCAGTAGTGATTTGGTAAACCAATTAGTTAATAACTTATTCGGGATAGGGGCCTTTATAAACCTTCGATGCATCCTCCACTCATGTGTATGATCAGAAATATGAGTAGAGGTGGATTGTCGCAATGAGGTTAAAAGGTTTGTGTCAGTTTCATACTGAATCGGTAATTGGAAATGTGTAAGAAAATGCATTGCAAGGGAGTCGAAATATATGAAGGAGTGTCGTGGCAGCTCAATTTACCATTTTGTTTCCATCCTAGTGAGCGTTCGTTGGAAGAGCCTTAATCGTATGGAGTTATCCATTAATGAGTTGGAAGAACACCAAAGATGGAATGTCATAACGTGGTTTTTCGTATCTTCCTCAAGTTTTCCATCAAATTTCGGGATGTTCAATGGTAGTTTGGAAGGGATGGGAGGCCAATGAGGTTCATGCCATATGGAATCATTGATAAGTCTCGACAAGTCCTGCAATTCCAATGTCTCCAGGAAAGAAGTTGCTTATTTGGTTTCAGGTAGGAATAATATTGATGGGGTGTTGGAATTCCCGTGGGGACATGCACTGGAGGTGGTTGCATGTTGTAACTGTATTTTCTACCCATGGGGTAATGTTGGAAGCCTTGAGTATTCGAAACCATAGGATTAACCTATTTTGGTTTTGTAATCGTAGGGTTTAAAGGTTGTAAATTCTACATCATGGGGTTAAAGGGTGGAGGTGGGACCCATTGATTATGTACAACTCCTAGATTAGGGGAGGAACAAATACTTGATTAGGGGGAGGTGTCGAAGGGGGTGGAACCCATTTATTATTGACAATGCCTGGGTAAGGTAAACCAGGATGTAGATTGGGGTTGGGGGGTTAAATGGGTTGAAATTGGTACATTTTCCTCCCAATGGGATTCTAGTTACTTACAATGGGTGGTCCCCCAACAGGTGGTTGTTGTTATCCCCATGAGACATTTTTTCCTATCAATGGAGGTTGACCATTGGCCATGCTTGGTCCAGCGATAAAAGGTTGTCCTCCGTATTTGGTATAAATTGTAGCTAAAGAATGGCCTCTAGTTATAATCGACATTCCAACAGAAGAAGTTTGTGAACTTCCGACTGGAGTGTTGAAGGAAAATGATTGGGTATTTTGGGTGACTACCAAAGCGTTACCGACTTGCGAGGATGAATGTGAAACTAACCCAGTAACCATGGGTGACGAGGAGATGTTAAGGTTATTCCCTTGTCTAGGAACAATCTCGATAGAGAAACCAAGAATTTCACTTAGTAATATAGGCGAGAGTGTTTGAAGGGGAGGTTCTGGGGTTAAATTCATGCGAAAATAATCAAGTGCTTGGATCAACGTAGTGTTCCTGACGATGACGGACCAAAAACGTTTTTCGTTTCCGCATCATCCAGTAGGGGTTGGGTATAGACCCAATATGTGGGTGCAGATCGACCTAGAAATGATATGCCATAAGTTGAATCATGGGGAGCATATTGGGGGATTAGTATATCAAAAAGATCCACCACTTCAGAAGTGGAAGGCAACGAAATTTTTTCATTTGATGGGACCTTCCTTTGAGGTTGTGTAGCATCAACCACATGCTCTTGTCTGTCGTGAGATAAAGCAATGATTTTTGCTCATATGGATGCCATAATTTATTCACATGTGCGAAGTTCAGAGGTTGGCATTCCTTATGTTCTTCTATGAGAGGCTTTGGGTTGACAGAAGGGTGTAATGGGGGTAGTATGCACAACAGTTGGTGCTACCAACTGGACTAATGGTTGATTTAAATATCCTACTAATTAGATGGTCGTAGAAGGAAAATGACATTATTCTTCAATGACTTCAACGTACCCTTTGGGTAGGTCATCTTATGATGGAATATTTGGTGCTACACTACTCTCAAGTGTGATGCTAACCTTTGTTGTGATACTAACCTTAGGTGTGACACTAACTTATGGTGTTGCACTAGTTTGTCCCGAGACAGCCTCCCGACCGGTATGTCTCTCGGTAGGAGGATCTTACATACGTGGAGGTGGTGGTCGGGTAGTTATGGGCATGGACGGTTTGGGACTCAGCCCTTACTTTCTCTGTGATTTTCTTAGATCCATCGTGGAACAAAACTAAGTGGTATGGGCTAAATCTCACGAAAACAGCTCAAAAAACCCTAAATCAATCAAATGTGCAAAAGGGAGCTAGAAGAAAAAGAGGCACATAGGCCAAAAAGCAAGCTCAAAAAACATTGTAGCAACCGATGTCATAGAAAATGAGCTACAAAAAAGTGGCCAGAAAGCTAACAAGAATCACTACCTAAATAAGAAAAAGACCCTCTATAAGGTACAGGAGCAAGCAACCACCTAACTAAGAGTTGGAAACCTCAACAAATCGTATCCCCTGCAGGGTGATGAAATCTACAGTCAGGCAATACAAACAGAGATCAAAAATTCCAAAGGAAATCCCTCTACTGAAATGGATCTCGAGTATAAGAGCACTAAAATAATGGTCACTAGGATATCTCGTTCATGACACCTCTGAGTAGGTGTATTTTCCACTTCATCTATTTGGCCCCTGCACCACCAATAAGGTATGTACAACGAGGACAACGAATAGGTTTCCTTCAGTACAAAGTGGAGTGTGGTATTCCACCCAGACCTCCAGAACCAGTCTTGTAACTTCAACCCTCTGAAGAGAGGCCCCTCGACAAATTGTCTTTAACCGTGTCAAAAAATACTATAGTATTTGAGTTCCCTAAGAAACAACTTCTATGTTTCATATGTAAAGTGAAAAGGGGGAGTTATTTGGATGCATATCCACAATGTCCTACCTAACTACACAATTATTTTTGTTTCCTCAAATGAATTTAATGTGTGTTTAGTTTAAGCGTTTACTTTTAGAGGTTGTTAGTTACTCAAAAGAGAAGCGGAAGTGTGACTAATGGTGTGTGGACTCAACTCAAAACCATGCAAGATCAAATGAGTATGAAAGTCTTTCTCTTGGATGAACTTCTAGCTAAGCAAGAGAGAGTTCTTTTCTTTTTGCAAATACAAAAACCCATGCACATGCACTATCTCAAATTTTCTTTTCAATGAGATGCACTAAACCAAATTGAATGCAACCCGATTTCAAGATAACGAACACAAAAATCCTTTCAATATGTAACACTAAAACACAAAGATGCACTTGTTTTTTTGTTTTTTTCAAGTTTAAAAGATGCCTAAAAATTGAGCACAACTTTTCATTCTCACAAGAATTTGTAGTAGAGTTAAGGTAAGAAAAGATGGCAATTACAAATTTTCTTTAACAACCAAAACAAAACATGAAAATATCCACAAGAATTCTTTGTTTTCAAATGACAATGTGTTCCAATAAATACAATTTTTTGTGTCAAAGAAGACAAGAACAATCATTGTTTTGCAAAAAACGTTTCAAGAGAATTAAAGGGATGTAAAAGCAATGAATCATCTCTATAACCAAGATAGCACTAACAAGCAGCCACCTGCAAACAAAACAGAGACAAAAAGATGGCAAAAACAAGCATGCAATCAACCAAAACCAAGAAGAAAGTGAAGTACTCAATTCTCTCCAAGTCAAAAACCAAGCATATGAAACTTCTAAGAGTTCTCCTTGAAACCATCAAACACAATCAACTCTGAGATCTCTGAGGGTGAACAAACCAGACTCACGAGCCTTGACTAATACATAGGATCAAGTTAACCTATGCAAACTCTAGACGTTCAAGGACCAATAGCAATGGAAACACAAAGCTGTCCAAATGAATTCAAGAGAAATTCAAATGCTTCACACAAGCATACATCACCTAATAATGACAGTGTAAGATCACACACACAGTCTAGAAGCAAAAAACCAAACAATCACCAAGCAAACTAAACAAAAAATGTTCCAGGAAAAAAAATTCGTGCTTCAGCCTTCACAAACAAGGCGAAAAAGAGGAATTATCGCACTTCAATACATTGTGGGGGCGCGAAAAAAAGGCATTTTCGCGACTGGTTAACCTGGGAGGGCACGGAAATCTTGAAATTTTTGCTCCTGGGTGAGTTATGAGGGCATGGAAAACAGATATTTTCGCTCTGCAATAGCCTTTGGGACGTGATGATGCGAACAAAAGTTGTCTGAGAGGGTATGATCCTGCCTAGAAATGGGAGGGGAATGCAATGCCCAATAAAGTACTTCCAAACAGAAATCAAATCAACTCAAAATTTTCAAAAATGATCAGACTTAAAGGGATGAACGACCCAAATCAAATTAAAGAAGGAATATGGACTAGGGTATATTAGGGCTAATTTCCCCACCAGAGTCGCCAATTTCTATGACAATAAATTCTTCTACGGAAAAAAGAATTTCTATGTAGATGTCGAAAAGCTCCCTAGTAACAAATCTAAGACATAAAATTAACAAATGGTTACTGAATTTCTCTATAGATCTATGCATACAACACTAATGGAAAGAGACAAAGAGAAGAAGTAGATGTCTTACCTCTTCTTAGATTTTGTCTCGTTGCTCCAGTTTCCAAGCTTGATGTCCAAATTCCAAAGGTTGAAGATAACCTGGCAAAGCTTACACAAACTCCTTTCCAAAAGACATTAATTATGAAATAGATCTATCTAACTCAACATTTCACAAAGATAGCATAAATGCAAGTACACATTCATGAGAGAAACAAGCCAAGTTTATATTATTGAAGAACATGAAGAAACTTGTACAATGATATACCTTGGTTGTAGATCAACAATAACTCATTCTAGACTCTCCTTCAGTATCCTTCAAGAGACATGAGACCATACATTCCACCCTTCAAGTCTTATCCCCTTGGGCCAAGGTAAAAGCTTGCATATATAGGATTGGAAGAATTAAACTAAATGGAGAAGGATTTGGATCTCATGAGGAGAAGGTGGATCAATCTCCCAAGGATGGAATAAGAGCAGGATTCGAAGGATAAGATAATCCCACAAAAATATCCTCTAAGGATAAGATCCAAAATCCATTGAAACAAACTCCAATAAACTTTTGTGTGCCCTGGAGAGAGTTAAACATGTGATGAAGAGGGTTTTTCACACTTTGCAAAGCAGGTAAGGTGTGAAAATCAGGGGTTTTTTCATTGTGATGGGATGCATAGGCGTGATAATTTCTCTTTGCTTAACTGGAAAGGCATGAAAAAACTTCCTTAAAGGCTTAGAGAAGTGAGTTATGAGTTGGATTTTAGAGTTCAGATGACATGGAAGGTCTTCAGGATGATGTGTGAACTGAGAAACCAATACACACTGTGTTCTAACCTACCTAGGGAATAGGGCCTCCACGGTGGTGGGACATAAAGGCTGCAGGTGACAAAATGAGGTGTAAAATTTATGTCTTTAAATGAGTGGACATACCTTTGACTAAATTATTGTTTCTCATTGAGGTTAGTTGGTGTATTGTTTCCTTGTTGCAGAAGTGCTGCAAGTTGTAGAAATTAGGTACGTTGCGTTCTTCTTCCTGATAGTGTGATGTCCTGCATTGTATTAGTAACATATTTTTTTGTTTTGTTGCCCGAGATGCCTTGTAAAATGTTTTCATCTGAGCATATTATTTTTATTTTTTCTCTTTTTTCTTTCTCTCTTATTTTTGTTCCTTTGTCTTCTTCTTTTTTCCTTTTTTTATATATATCAGCATTGATGATTAAGTTGGAGAAGGGCATTGATTCCCTACTATTATATGTATTCATGTTGTCCTAAGATTTTACGTGGACTCTTCCTTGTTGAGAGGTTTCTTATACAACTTTGGTCTATGACCATTGACCAATAATGGTATTCTATCATCATCTATGGTAGATATTTGAATAGAGCCATTTTTGTAGATAATGTCAAGTTGGTAGGACCCTAACCATTTGGTTCTCAATTTTCCTTTAAAGTATTTAAACCTTGAGTCATAAAGAAGGGCCTAGTCTCCTTCTTTGAAGTCTTTAGTCTTTATGAATTTATCATGCCATAATTTTCTTTGCTCCTAGATTATTTATGTATGTTTTAAGGCTTGTTGTCTAATTTCATCCAGTTGATTAAGTTGAAGTAGCCTTTCACTCTGTGTTGTGGACAGGTCCATGTCAATTTCTAATGTCGTCCTTAATGTTTTAAGCTTGAATTCAATTGGAAACATTATTGTTTTTCCGTAAACTAGCTCATATGGTGTGAGGCCTGTAGTGGTTTTCCAGGTGGTGTTGTAGGTCCAGGATGCTTCATGAAGTCTATCTGCTCAATCCCTTCTGTGAGTTTGCACTATCTTATTCATAATCTTTTCTATTTCTCTATTGGTAACTTCTGCTTGGTCGTTGTCATGAGGATGGTATGATGTTGATTGTCTATGTTTGACTTTGTTCATTTTCAGTTTTTTTTCTATCAAATTTGATGCAAGTTGTGTTCCTCTATCAGTAACAAGCTCCCTTGGTACTCCAAATCTAGTGAAAATCTCTTCAATTAAGAACTTTTCTACGAGGTCTTCATTGGTTGACCTTAATGCTTTCACTTCCACCCATTTTGTAAGTTATTCAGTGCATAATCGAATGTGGTTCTTCATGTTTGATGATGGATCAATGGGTTCAACAAAGTTCATTCCCCATTTCTCAAAAGGTTCCATTGTAATCTAGGGATGGAGTAGCATTTCATCTCTCTAAGTTGGTTTTTTGAACAAGGCAGTCAATTCACTAGTCATGCAGATATAAAAAGGGAACCGGTCTCCTTCTATCAAAACCTCCTCTCTAATCCATCAATCATTTGGAAACAATCTGTCAATAGAATTGTCTATGACATCCCCACTCTTTTCACGACAAACCATAACAAAAGTTTGCTTCACCCGATTTCTATGGAGGAAGTGGAATCTGTAGTAATGAATATTATTGTTGGAAATTTTCTAGTTCCTAGTGGCTTTACCACTGATCTTTACCACCATTGCTAGAAATTCATCCAACATGCAGTTTTGGAAGCAGTGGAAGAATCAAGAGTGTGCTTGGACGTGCTTTTGACCTTCATCTCTACCTTTCTCACTCTCATTCCCAAAGAAGCCTATGCTATTGAACCTGGTAATTTCCAACCCATCTCCCTCTGCAATGTCATTTTCAAAATCATTACTAAAGTCACTTCCAATCACCTCAATCCCATTCTACCTCAACTTATCTCCCCAAAATAATCTGGATATGTGGAATGGTTCCAAATCCTCGATCGAATTATCTTGTCTCATGAAACCAAGGATACCCTCAAATCTACCAAAACCCCAAGAATGTTAATCAATCTAGTTCTCTCCAAATATTTTGACAAAATCAGTGAGTGCTTCATATGTCGCTCCCTATTAGCTTTCATGTTCTCCCCACAATGAACCAATTAGGTCATGGATTTGTTGTATTTTTCCTTTTTCTCCATCATTGTCAATGGATCCCCCTCTACCACATTTTCCCCTTCTCATGGGGATCATTAGGGAGACCCTTTCTTTCCTTTCCTCTTCATTCTTATGATGGAAGGTCTCAGTCGAACACTGAATGATATTGTCAAGAGAAAGAATATCAAAGGCCTTCATCCTATTAACAATGATATGGTTTCCTCCCACCTTCAATTTATGGATGACACTATGTTTATGGACAACCCATCCGTTAAAAAAGATCAATCCCTTAATTATTTTATTCAGTTCTTTTTAAAGGCCTTGGGCATGACCCTCAACTTGGATAAATATGAGATTTTATTTTTTAACACTCCCATCTCTCTTCAGATACCATTTATTCACATTTTTAACTTTAAGCACAACACCCTTCCTTCCAAATACTCGAGATCTCCCCTCATCACCACTACTAGACAGCATTCCTCTTAGGCCACCTTACTAACTAAAAAGGAAAATTGTTTATCCAATTGGAACTTCTGTTCTTTAAAGTCTACGGGTCGACTAACCCTCATCAAAGTTGTGCTCGGAAGTATGTCTATGTGCCTCCTCTCAGTTCTTGCTACTCCCAAATTCATCCTTAAGGCCCTCATAAATCTGCAATGATCCTCTCTCTAGGGAGGATCAAAAACCAACAGAAAGTGTTCCCTCATTGCTTGGTTGAAATTTTTCCTCTCCAAGTCTAGGGGCAGCCTGGGAATTAGGGATATGGGGGTGGAAAGCAATGCCCTTAGAGCCATAACATGGTGGAGTTGGCTGAAAAACTACTCTTCTCTTTGGGGGGGAATATGGAAGTGTAAGTATGCCCCAGGTATCCCAAGTCAATATCTCATTCGAATGCATGGCCTATCTTTGGGATCCCTTATCTGGAATGTAGTCTAGTGTAACAAAAATCTAATTTAAGATCACTCTTCCTAGGAAAAAGGAATGGCCATTCTGCATTATTCTGGGAGGATGTTTAGCAACAACCTTCAAAAAATTGTCACTACCCCCAAAGTCAACAATTTAGAGCAGTGTTTCCGGACAATTGAGTCTACATCTCCAATCTATGGGACAACTTGAATTCTACCAACATATGGGGAAAATGGCTCCCCAAAAATCAATGTCCACCTTCACTACTAGAATTCCCTTGGGACCCCTTCTAGGAGGATCTGCAATCCAGGAAAACTCAATTCAATAATGGACAGGATGTACTGGATTGGGGTTCTAGAAGCGTTGGCACTTTTTCCCTTGAAGGAGCTTCTGACATCCTATCCCAACACCTTCTATGCAAAGAGACAATATATCGAAAAAAAATTGGAACCAGGGCTTGTGGCCAAAATTCTCCACCTTTCTTTGGCTTGTGGCCTGGAGGAAACCTCTTACATGGGATCATCTAAAAAAAGGGGGATTTGAGGGATCCTCCAAATATTTCCTTTGTCATGAGCAAGAGGAAGACCTGGAACACTTTCTCAATCACTGTCAATTCACCTCTATCCTTTGGCACCATGGTGCTACTATCTCTAATCAGTTGTACTATAATAGGTAGAGCATCAAAGAAACCATATCCAACTAGGGACCCACACCCTTATCCAACGACATTGTCAATAGAGTTTGGAAAATTTTATGGGATTTCTCATGTGGGAATCCTGGCAAGAACGAAATTACAGAATCTTCTAAGGAGTCAGTCACAACAATAATAAAGTTTGGTCAAAAATTCAAGCCAACATTAAGGAGACGGTTCTAGCTAAAAATTGGCCCAATGAGGACTGGAAATCCCCTCCGAATGATATGATCATCCTAAAATCCCGGGAGAAGAACCCCCCATATTCTCTTCCGCATACTCGTACCTTACCTTCAATTTTTTCTAGTCTCAGCTTCTGGTCACCTCGAGATAAAAATTTCATTAAGTTAAATTTCAATAGATCCAACAAAGGTAATCCAGGACCTGCTGGATTTGGGGACGCATTTCATGACAGCTCAAGAAACATCGTTTGCATATTCATTTCATCTTTAGGATCAAATAACAACAATGTCCTCGAGCTTTATGCCATGGCTCAAGAAATCTTCATATCCAATCAAGAGGGATACTCCAAGATTATTGTCGAGGGAGATTCTTGCATCATGATTCATATTCTCCAACATCTTCTAAATGGTTCCTCCTCTAGAAAAATATCCCTACAAATTAGACAAGGGCCTCTTTATCCACGAACACTCTTAATAGCAGTTAGCCATCCCTCAACAATCCAACTCTCAAAGCAGATTGTTTGGTACTCAACAAACAAGACATGACTCCCCACGTCAGGTGCCCTCCTCCCACAATGGGTTCCACATGATGCATCCTAGACTAGACAGATGGAGGTATTCCCCCTCCCCAAGGAAAACATCTCTTAATGAAATTAAGGTGGTTTATTGTTTCATTATCACACTCATTATGCTAACTTGTGGTACCACCTATCTTCCCCATGGAAAGTACATACTCTTGGATCTCTCTCTGATGGATTTAATTTCAATCATGGAAACATGGTTCTCCACTACTGCAAATGTACGTTGGTTCAAAACGTATGCTTGGCTCACCATCATGACTCAATTTGGCATTCAAATCTTCGATAGACAGGTCGGGAAAAGGATGTATAGCTTTGACGAGCAGGTGGTTTGGTTGTTTCATCATCTTGGTTTTCTCCCCTCATCGTCTTCCCACTACGCCTTCTAGGTCACCTAGATCTTTGATTCTCTCATTCAAATGGTTTGTACGAAGAGAACCGAGCATAGGACCCCTGTTGGGCCTAAACACTCTCACCTGCCCCGATTTATGGTTGAATACAAGAAAGCGAAAGCTTCTTTCTATGGCATTGTCTCGTCACCTATGAAGGAACATATTCACTGCATGGAAAATAGAATTGGCAGTCAATATGAGGTCTTGATGCCTGAGGAGTTAGTTGCATATTTTGGCTGGATGGAAGATGACCCCTAGAAACACCTGCACTAGGGACACTCGCTATACAAAGACTCTAGCTCTCCTATAGCACACAAAAACGTTTATGGATTGTGCGCTCATGGATAGTGCAAATGGCTTGCTCGGGCATGGGGATCAGGGCCTCAGTCTCTCGACTCAAATGGATTGACTAGAAATCTGGCTTCAAAAAATGGTCAAGTGCTAGTTGGAGCAAGATGCTAAGCTAAACACTTTGGCTCGTGAAGTCACAAGCAAGGTTTTTCAAAGAAATGTCACTCTTCCTCATTCTGGGCTTATCTTCTGCCGCCAGCCATACACTAAGCAAATAAGCAATGCAACTTCCAACGTTGAAGTTGTTGGGTCCAATGGTTACTCCCCCCATTACCATCTTAGATGATACTTAGTCTTATATTCTACTACCCCTCTAGACAGGGTTTTGTGTTTACCTTGTCAATCGGTCTTTGCCTCAAATTCTATTATGTTATATTTTGTGTCTAGTAACCCCGACCTGTGGGGAATTCTGTCTTTTAATTTTAGCTACAGGGTATTCATAGACAATGGTTTGAACACTAGTCACAGTCTCAGACTTCTTGTTTTCTTTAGTAGTAACAGCTATAATTGGATGTTAATTTATGAACTATGGAGGGGTGACTGGTCTAGTTTCCCAATGGTAGGTCGGTCACCTCAACATCTATATCTTCTTTTTGCTAATATGGTCTAATAGAATATGAAGTTTAAAAAAAAATCTATTTACACTATAATAGAAAGTGCCTCATATACTCTATGACCTCTCCACACTAGAATGAGAGTATTCAATTTATTAACCTTCCTTATGTGTATGGCCATATATTTATAAATGTGAGTGATGAATTTTCATAAAATCAACATGGTCCATGGTAATGTACAGCATATGCTCTATTACCTCTCTACATTAAAATGGGACTTTTCAATTTATTAACCTTCTGTAAGTGTGGTCATATATTTATAAATAGTATGGATGGTCATAACAATTTTTTGGGTGCTAGTGAAACCTATTTAATGATAAACTTACTGGACCTTATATAATAACTAATAGAAATATTTGAATGACTAGTTCACATTTCATTAATTGGACAACATATATATCCTAACATTAACTTTAACAATCCCTTCAACCTTTCTTACATAATAGGATCATAACAATTTGACCTCTATTTTGTCCTAATGCCATCCACTCTTATCAATATTTTAACAATTTGGGATGGGATATAATTATTTTAACGAACTTTTAGCATCAACGGAGTCTATTTGTGTCCTGAATTGAGAAAGGGATGTTTGTAAATAATGCTTATCGAATGAATTGAGAAAGGGATGTTTGTAAATAATGCTTATCTAATGAATTGAGAAAGGGATGTTTGTAAATAATGCTTATCTAATGTTTAATAAATCATTAAATATAAGGCCATTAAAGAGCAATCACTACCACAATTTTTCTATTTTTATCTACTCCCTCAATGGCAAAAAGATGTCCAACGAATACATCGCATCCAATGAAAATCTAAAAAATAGTAAATACAAAATAATATTTTCAATCTAACCAATAACTAACCTTAAGTTTCCTATTGCATCAAGGAAAAAGAAACGCCTTTGGTGGATTTATATTCTTGTGTCATTGCTAAGGGGCTAACAATCTTACCACAATTGAATACGATATGTAGACTGAAAACCCCAAATTGGGGAAGAAACCTCAAAATGAAAAAACTCTCATAACAAAATGATTAACCCAATAATAAATGAATCCTCAACTATAACTAACCTTGCATTTTCTATTGCATCAAGGCAAAAAAATGTTTTTAATGGATTTATAGTTTCGGGTCATTATTAAAAAAAAACTGTGTAGTCTAAATATTTTACGTTTTCAATTTTTTATAAGCATATTTTATGTCTAGTCTTGTTTGTATTCTAGTTAGAAACCTTTAAAAAATCTTAGAATCACATATATTAGCTATAAAAATTACTTAATTTGGGTGCCATGGGAGTATTTGAGGGTGCCGAATTTATTTATGGATTCAAAAATACAATTTAAACACGTAGAAATTTGGATTTTACCAAAAAAAATTACCGAATTCCGAAAAACGAAAAACCCTCATCTCGAAAAAAGCATAAAATAAAAAAATTCTCCTAACAAATTAATTAATCCAATAATATAAAAATCTCCAGCCTTAGTCATAATATGTTTCGAGTTTCCTTTTTATTTCACAAGAAAAAAGACATACCATTTATATTAAAAACAGTAGAGTGTGTTATAAGGTTCCTCAACCCAATAAACCCATATAAGTCATGAAATACATACTCACAAACCGGAGCATAAAAAAAAGTACAAGATACACAACATAAACCCTACGATCACAAAATAGCACAGTGATCAAAAACACAAATCCAAAAAGATTCACATCACCGGAACCAACAACACGGCACAGAACCAAAGACCCCCACAAAAGAGAAGTGCATCGAGGATGTCCAAACCAAAAGCACCAGAAAATGGCCCCGGGGACTAAGACAACAGCAGAAAAAACTAAACACCTACATGAAGAAAGATAACCCGATCATGATCCAGCTAAAACTCAACTGCAAAAATAAACCACAAAGGGATGATCTAATAAGACATTATCACACCAATCCTCCACATAAATAGTGCCTTATGAAAAAACATACACACATTCACAATTATTTTTAATATACATTGAAAATGCAAAAAATGCATCCCATGTACTTCAATTTCTCTTTACACTGTAGTGAATGTGTACCTCATATACTCTATGATCTCTCCACATTAGAATGGGAGTATTCAATTTATTAATATTTCTTATGTGTATGGCCATATATTTATAAATAATATAAATGAGCAATTTTGATGAAATCAATGTAGAAGTTTACATTATATGCTCCATTATCTCTCCACATTAGAATGGGAGATTTTACCATATATTTATATTAGAATAGGAGATTTTACCATATAATTTATAGGGAGTATGAGTGATCAATTTTGATTAAATCAATAATGTACTCATTACAATGATATTGACTTCCAATTTTCATTTAAATATTATTTTAATTATGTATATATAATTTTAATTTTAATAATTTTATAATATTGTTCAATTATTAACATACAATCAATACTTTAAAAGAGTATATCCTTGATTATAATAATTATTTTTAAATTTAAATTTATTTATATTTTAATATCAACTTTTTTTTTTGTTAAAATAACTTTTTATTATTAATGATTGATTTTCACATTATTAATATTTTTAAAAAAATATGCTTTTATTCTCTCTCATCAACACATTACTATTTTCTCATCGATTGGAACCAAACATCTTTTCAAAATGCCCACAAAAATGGAAAACAAAAATTCCCATGGTAAATTTTTCCTTAAAGTCCAACCGTTTTCTCCATGCGCATTATATTCACTTTGACTAAAGTGCAACTTACCTTATTGTATTCTCTACTCTCTACATTAACTTTAAAATCTTATTCTCAACCACACATTAATTAATTGATTTAAAGTATCCCTAGTGTTTTATATTTTCCCATGCTTCTTCGTCCAATGAAGGTGTGTTGAGCATAACCTTTCATGCTACCAAGGGGTATGTTGAGTGTAACCTTTCGTGGTACTAAGGATGCGTTGCACATGGAATGAATGAATGGTTAGAAAGAGGCCAACACCAAATCCAAACAAGGGCTCAACATAAATCAAATTCGATTTACAAATAAAACAGTGCACATACAAAAATGATGGAAAGCGATCGTGATTTATGTGTGAAGAACATTATGTTTTTACAAGGAATCAATTATTTAAAATATAAAAATAATAAAGTACATGTTAGTTAAGAAGCACTACAATATTGTCAAGTGCTTTGAGCTGTCAATGCATTTAAGGTTATTAAAAAATTTAAGGTTCAGTAGATTTGAGTAGATTTGGTATTATAGGTAAGAAGGTAATTATACTTTAGTTAATATGAATTAATATTTACATTTAATTTAAAATGGATCATTATTTTTATTTTTTTAATTAAAAAAAGAGGAACAATTAAAAACAAAAAGTACAAAGGTGAATGTGTAAAATAATAAGTGGAAGGGGGAACGTGACAAGGGAACAAAAAGTGCAAAGGCCAACATGTAAATGATAAATAGGGGAACGTAAATGGGGAACTTTATATCATTGGATATAGTTATTGATATATGTGACTCGGTAGGAATGGAGGACATTTAATGGAGTTATGCTTGATTAGAAGAAAATGTTTTTCAATTATATTATGTTTTTTTAATGTATTTTAAGTTATATAATTATTTTAAGATATTTTTATTGATATAATCATGTGTAAATAAAGTTTAATCATTTAAGATAATTTTTAATAGTTTAGGTTTTATTTTAAAATTAAAAAATAATTTTAATCTAGATAATTATGTTGATAGATGTTTATATTTTATTTTTACAATTTGGAGTGGAGAAGGATGAATCCTCTTCCTAAATTTCAAAAAGATAAGGTAAGTGTACTATCAAGATTTATTTTATGGACATATCTCATACTATCATTGTTTTCTTGATACTGTAGTGATTAAATTATGTACTTGGACATGTATCTCTAAGTAATATTTTTTTATCAATAAAATTTATTAACAAACCCTAAAAATTATAAATATTAAAAGTCTAACATATGAAATGAAGTGAAAAATTTTCAGGTTTGAGAAATGGTTTTTGAATGGAAATAAATATCTCTCAATGGTCACAGGGAAGGGGAGCTTCATATCATTTCCTAGACATGTGAAGAGATTGATTATTTATCAAAGAGCGATCAAAGAATTTTCTATGAGAACATAAACATGCATTTGGGGAGTTGCAATTTTTTTTTGTAAATTAGTCTACTCATATATATTAATATTGTACACAAAAAGATAAATAGAGATCATGTGATATCCAGAAGAAAGCTTCTTCCTTGTTAGAGGAAAAAACCAGAGCTGGAAAGCATAAGATTCAAAGAAGACAAGAGAAGTTGTTGAAGCGGGGACTTCATGCATAACATGGAGAAGCAACAGTGACAGAAACTTGAACAATGAACTATAAGATATCTAAACTAGAACATGTCACCCAACATGGGGGTTTGGAGAGTTGCCCCAAACTGTCCCTTTTTTTCCTTTCTTGTTCTTGCCTCCACCCAACCACTCGAAGATGGGTTTACAATGGAAAGATGCATATTGACATATTTGTCAGGGAGTCTTTCCTTATCATAGTCTGAAGAAGCAGACTCATGAATCCTTTTCAAACTTTCAAGAGGAGCAACTTTTCCTGCAAGCTCTAATTCGGAAAGTGACTCCTACTTTAGGCCCAAATCTTTACCCATAATGATCATCTGATTGTCGAGATTTTGAACCATCTCAGTAGAAGGTAATTCTTCATCAGACTCATCCTCATCTTCCTTGTCATCTGAGTTCTAGATGTCAGCCGGCTGCCAGTGCTTGGATTTGAAGAGGGTTTTTTTCCTTTTCTGATGAGGATTCCACTACAGACGTGCATTGTGAAGGTTCCCTGTCAAACGACAAATTTGACACCGAAATGTTGTGTTTTCGTAATCCAAAACTTGGGTCCAAGTAGAAATTCCCAATTTCAAGTTGATCTGATCAGGAAGTCCTTTACTGATGTCATTGTTTACACAAATTCGAGCATAGGTCAAGAGTCTATGTTTAATTTGCTCTTCATTTTTCAAAACGAAACTACCCAGAGAGTTCCCAATACTTTGAAACACTAATAAGTGCTAGAAATGGATTGGTAGGTTTGGAAGGCGGACCCAGATAGGGACTATGGTTACAACCATAGAGGAGGGGTCAAAATCAAGGAACCAGGGGGTTCAGAAAAGTCTGACCTTCCCGCAAAACCAGGGCCATTTTGTCAAAATTTTCAAATATTCTTCTAAGTTAGGAAAGACCACAATGAAAAATCATTATGAACAAAGAAATGGCATGCATTCCAAAGACCAATTTGAGGTAATCCACTGCAAGAGATATGCGGTACGAGGCCATAGTCCATTGAAATGACAAATCATAGCCAGGTCTTTTTTTTGTTGGATATACCCATTGACCTCTAGATGGGTAGTATCCACAGTTGGCACTTCCTCTTATTTGTCCACTATGAAGGCTGGAGTAGGATTTGCATCGGGCTTCAATGGAACAGAGTGTCTGGACTTTACCGCCTCCCTAAATGAGCGAGCGAGGGAGGAAGAGGGAACCTTGTTACCTCCAAGCAGGAAAGAGACCAACATAATGGTATATTCATTGGATATGTTAGAATCCTGGAGTAGGAGGTCGTCTGAGAGCATCCTTCTAGCATAGCAGAGTTGCAGTTGGCTAAGAGGGATCCTCACTTTCTTTTGGATCTGGACTTTGAGAGCATAAATGAAATCTGAAGATTTCATTCGAAGGAAAATGGAGGCACATGAAATAGATTTTCACAAAGAGTGAGAAACCACCCTGATCTTGAGGAAGCAGTTGCGAGTTGGCTCTAAGACTAGAATCTACAATCTCCCTTGACCTAACGTCACTGCCAAATCGCAGGTTTGGAGTCCAAGAGATGAAATATGCATCAATCATGCTTGAAGCTGTTGAATCGCGAAGGAGAAGGGCACCATGAACCTCTGGAAAACAATTGATGTGGGAAAAGGGTTGAGGGTTAAAGGAGATCCTAAGGGCAAGAAGAAACAAGTCGATGATAACTTGTAGCTACTTCACAGCTAGGGTTTCCATCGCGTGGTAGCATTCTTTCCTTGTTAGTTCCATCTCCAAAAAGCATATAAAAAACTCATTTAACATTAACATAAAAAATATTAAAATTGAGGTGTTTCCATTTAAAATCCAATACATGGCATTTTTATTTAATAAGACTTTAATACTTACTTATTTTAAATATTTATTTATTAAATATTAAAAAATAAAAAATATAAGTTTAAATTAATTAACTTTTATATATATATATATAATTTGATTAGCAATAAAATATATTGTTTATTTTTTGTACATTGAATTTACAACTATCCTACTATTATTAAATAACTAGGATGTGTGACTGAAAGAACCAAATATGCATAATAATTATATAATTATGATATGTGAACAATATATTTTTATAATAACTATTATATTGCTAAATACTAATATAATAAGTGTGAAAATTGGATTTGAAAGCATTCAAACCTAATTATGTACATCCTATTCTATGTAGCACTTATTATTGTTATAAACCTTTTTATAGTGTTTAATTTAAATAATTAAGATGTGTATATGATAGAGTCAAATAATTATATTTATATAATGCTTAGAAAGTACATAATTTGATATGTGTATTAAGATGTAGATATGTTAGAACCTAATAACCACATATATACATAGTGTCTAAACATCACACAATTGAGATGATATGACAAAGGCTAATAATGGCCACTCTACATAGTGTATGAACAAGTTAATAAAAATTCACTTCAATATTTTTTAAGATTCACTTGACTTTATCTACAAATTAACACCATTATATAACAACTTAGGTGACAATTGGATTTGAAAGCATTCAAATCTAATTATGTATATCCCAATCTATGTAGCATTTATAATTTGATGAGCCAGGCATATTGTTTACTCTAAATAATTAAGATATGTATATGGTAGAGTCAAATAACCACATATTTATATAATGATTAGAAAGCACATAATTTGAAATGTGTATTAAGATGTAGATATGATAAAACCTAATAACCACATATATATACATAGTGTCTAAACACCACATAATTGAGATAATATGTATATATACATAGTGTGTAGACACCACATAATTGAGATGATATGACAAAGCCTAATAATGACCCTTCTACATAGTGCATAAACTAGCTAATAAAAATTCACTTCAATATTTTTTAAGACCTACTTGATTTTATTTACAAACTAACACCATCATATAACAACTTAGGTAACCATTGGATTTGAAAGAATTCAAATTTAATTACCCATATCCCAACCTATGTAGCATTTATCATTGTGATGAGCTAGACATATTGTTTACCCTAAATAATTACGATATGTATTTGGTAAAGTCAAATAACCATATATTTATATAATGCTTAAAAAGCACATAATTTGATATATGTATTAAGATGTAGATATGATAGAACCTAATAACCACATACATACATATACATAGTGTCTAGACACCACATAATTGAGATAATATGACAAAACCTAATAATGACCATTCTACATAGTGCATAAACCATTTTATTTACAAACCAATATCACTATATATCTACAAACTAATATGAGTGGATAACAATTGTGAGGCATAGAGTACATAGTCTATTTATGACCAAAATTCATTTTATCTTAAATTTTTACTTTAAATACCCATAGATCACAAGTTAGTGCTATAAACAAGTTATCAAGTTATACTTAGTTGTAATCACATGTTGTCTATACCTTAGATGTTTGTTACCTTCTGCCTCTACTTTGCTATTCCCCAGGAATCATGGATAGCCCAGACCCCCACAAGAATGAACCACATGATCTATGACCCCACCATAAGTACCGTTGTGTCACTCCATCAAGCCTAACACCACTATATTAGAACTATGACTCATATAGCACATAGTATAATTATGACCATTCTATATGGTGCATGGCCGGGCTCTAATAAAGTTCACTTTTCTCTGAAATTTCATAGAAACATGATCTGATTCTACAGCAAAAAAGAGAAGAGAGAAGGGTGTACAAGTAGAACATATCCCTGGCATGATTTGATCTGAGAGCTAAAGTGTACACAACTTTGGAGGTGTGAAAATAATAAGCATGTTGAAAAACTGGACAGCAAGAATACAACAGACATTACCGTGTCCCATGATAGCGGCAAGTCAAAGCTGCTTTTTGCTGTGTTTTTCTACGGTGGAGTGAGTGGGTCATTACTTTAATCTACTCAATCAATTCCTCAAGAAGTGCTGGTGTCGCTTCACATCAAACAGCAATTCTTTCAATAACCAGCAGGCCGTGTCCAAAACGATTCGCATGCGTACACTGTAATGAATAAATAAAAGCTGAATCTTTGACTCTGCCCACTGGAATATACGCCCGTCCTTACTGATTCTTTTGACATTTGTCACTTCAGAACCAACCAGACTGATCACAATCAAACTATTTTTTCCAAAAATGCTCTTGTGATTTTGGCAAAAATTTACTTCCACATAAATCTAAATCTATCATGATTTTAGTTTATTTTATGGTGGAATTTTGCCTCGAATTTTGCTATTCCAGATCGATTAAGATTTTCAAAAAAATTCAAAGCTCATTAAATGACAAGAAACTTTTTCACGTAGTTATATTATAATCGAAGTATCTCTTACCTACAGTGAAACCTTGTTTAAAAACTTTTTATTTTAGAGTTATATTATAATAATAGAGAAAGTTTTTTAAAATTTTACACTCAGAGAGTTATATTTGTTTAAGAGTTTAACCTGGGTTAAGATGAGTAATTTTGAAATTCAATAAATAGTTGGTAATATTTTTATCATTTGAATTTAATAAAGTTTTGAGTAATAAGATGCATTTACTGTTTTAGGTGGTTTTTTTGGGATAATTATGTTTTCTTGTTGTATAAGACAGATATTTTGAAGAAGAGACAACTCATCCCTAAATAAGAGAGAGCATTTTGCAGACAAATTAGGCCTATTGCTACATGAATAAACAAGGTTATAACCCAGTTTAGTCAATGAATAAACAAGGTTATAACCCAGTTCAGTCAAGGAGGGTGAAGTAGAGGACCTTGCCCTTGTTGGGAGGATGAGGAAGGGATGCAAAAAAATAAGTAACTAGGAAGGGTATGAAAGACCGGTGGGATCAGGACGGGGTTCGGATCATAACCATATCTTCAGAGCTATTTATAAGTTTGAGGAGAAGCCCCCATCCCCATTCAAGTTTAATCTATCATGGCTAGACCACTAATTGGGGTCTTTCTAAGTTATGTAGCCTTCCTTGGGTGGTAATGTGTTAGGACACTTTATGAGGTGCCAAAGCCAGCCATTATAACAGTTTCTAGAGCACCTATTCCTTCACCAAAGCAAAAGAAAAATAAGTATTCTAACAGCTTAAAATTGTGTTTTTTTGTTTATGTAAATTTTACTTACTTTGATATGTAAACTTTAAAAAAAAAATGTATTTAAAGTTTAGTAAAAAAAATATGTATTTATAATTTGATTGATACATTAATTTAATATATATATATATATAAATAAAGAGAATTCATATAAAAAAAAATGTATAAATTAAAATGGATCATGATATATAAAAAGAAAAAGGAAATATCCAAATTGAGATATAAATTGAGATACTATAATTATGACATTTACATAAATATATTGTTTTTTTTTCTTCATTTATTTCTACATCCATTTTAAATGATCATAAAATTTAAGTTTCAAGAAACAACAAATTACAAGTTCAAATAGGAAGACTAAAAAACCAGTTTAACAAAAAAATTAAATACTAATCTTAACATTCCTATCTATCTAAAAAAGTACCCCCAACCTATGGTGGCCCTTTAGAGCGTGGAATCTGGCCAAATGTACTGAAATCTACAGTGGAGGGTTTGATTCCTTAACCGCAGAGAGAAAAGCCCTAAACACACAACAACAGAACCACATTAGACATAAACAGGGAGAGAAGCCACCGGGACCGTCTCATAGCCATTGAAATTCCCCTTACACGCAATAACAAACCCACAGAGGAGACAACCCAACTGAAAGACCACCGGGAAAGCCTTGCAACAACAGGAGCCCGAAAAAAGTACCCCCAACCTATGGTGGCCCTTTAGAGCGTGAAATCTGGCCGAAGGTAAAAAAACACAAAGGTCATGAGGGGTTTGGGGACACTTCCCCAACACAAAGTGCATCTGGCCGAAGGTAAACAAAAAAAAAACACAAAAGTCATGAGGGATTTGGGGAAGACTTTGAAACATCTCCCACCTATCCAGCCACCCACCATCAAAGTGCCCTCATGGAAGCTCATAGATAACCTATAAAGGTTCCAAGATAAAAAAAAAAAATCATAAAACCACTTAGATTGATCTATGCTTCAATGATATCAATATGGCGTTTAAGTAATTAATGTTCCAGATTGATTGGTTGCTATAATTTCTCATAGATAATGTGTATGTTAAAAGTGGCCGTTTTAGTAGAGAAACCTAATCCAACCCAATCCCCATAATTTATATGGCTCTGTGTTTGTTGCTAGCTTTGATAATGTAAAGTATGTTGTAGGTTAGATAGATTCCATTCTTATATGATTATAGAAGAGATTGCAGGCAAGGGAAGGAGTATTGCTTAACAAAGTCAAAACCAAGTTAAAACTTTATCACTGTGTTTGTTGCTAGATTTGGTAAATTAAAGTATGTTGCATTCCATTTTTATATGATTATAAAAAAGAATGAAGTATGTTGTAGGTTAGATGGATTTCATTTTTATATGATTATATAAGGGAATGCATGCAAGGGAAGCGTATTGTTCAATAAAACCAAGTTAAAATTGAAGTGGATGGATTTTAAAATGAGATGAAATAATAAAATAGCTAAATTTTACAGAATTGGATACCAATGCTTAATAAAAAATTAGGATGAATTTAAACTAATATAAACCCATTGATATAAGTTAAAATATATAGTATTGAATTTTAAACATTTTGGATTCAATTGTATAGTTAAATATATATGGCTATGTCTAAAAACATAACTATTTGCATTTTGGTAGCCGAAATCAGGCAATTCAATTTTGGCAGAGTTTTTATCTATTCGGAATTCTGCTGGATTTTTCAAACATCTGGGTCAATTTAAAATGAGCCAAAACCCCAAGCAGAGTTTCATAGAGAAACTCTGCCATCACACCCTTGGAACTCTGACCCTCCTAAAATTTGGCCAAATTTATAGAATACCTTTGAAAAAAAAACCACCCGAAAAAGGGCAAAACCTTGTGATTTTAGACTACTTCAATACATCATATACAATGTTCTCCGGAGATATATGCACTGTGCAGCCCGTGTGATAGATGCACCCTGTGGAGTTACTACGTACAAAAACATGAACGGTATGCTTGTGACTACCGAATACTGGAAGTGTCAGGAATTTTCAGCTGGCTAAGCTATCAAACACAGTCGGTTGAGTGAAGTGCAATCCACATATTCATACAAGTGGAATCTTTGAGATCTTCATGAATCTGATCAGTCATAGGTTATTGTGCTCAGCGAATATCAAATCATTGTGAAAGTGATGCTTCGAAAGGAGGGGGGAAACCTAGAAAAATTAATAATACTAATTCTGAAAATACTGTCTAATTCCTTGTTCTTGTTGGCTAGTGGCATGGTGTGTTGGATCCCATTAATAGTTTAATATTGATACAGTTGATCTCACTGCATTTAAATAGCCTGAGGGCATGCAAACATCCTTGGCAGCTTATTCTAAGTTTCAGTATATTGATATTCCAAGTGCTAAGTTATCAGGAATATGGCTGCTTGTAGAGTAGTCCTCTAGTGCTAAGTTATCAGGATGGCTGCTTGTAGGGTTCTCTGCAGGCACACACTGAGGCAGTTCAAGCATAGATATGCATCTCCATTTTGTATAATTAGTGTAGGCAATAGAAGAGGAGTAGGATTTGGTGACTGTGCAGAACGATCGCCTGCAATCAGTTCTCTGGCACATAGGAAGACAACGTCCATTAGTAGTGTAAAAAATATAATGTTATCAGTAGAGGAGACAAAGAGGCTACTGAGAGCTGTTAGTCTTGAGGGTCTGAAAACAATGTTACAAGAAAATGAGAGGGAGTTTGTGTCTTATAAAGAGCTGTTGGACATGTGCAAGAAATGGAGCTTCAGGGAATCTGATGAGGAGGCTGCCAGGACTGCTAGAGAGCTGGAGGAGGCAGGAGTTGTGCTTAATTTGCGTGGAAAAGTTTTTCTCAAACCAGATCAAGTAAGTTTTTATTGTTTTTTAGATAAAGGGATTTATAAGTTTGCAAAGATTTATCTTAACTTCAAATCTATCAACCAACATTCAATCTAATCTAATCTATAGAATAAAACTATTTATGTATTCTCTTTGAACCTGCTGCATCTATGACAATTTAGCAGTCAAGGGTATTCAGGTAGACTAATCTTCATACTTTTATATATTAATTTTTAATAATACTGGATATATTGTTGCATTACATACCTATCATCCTCAAGGTGTACTCAAGGTGTACGTCATCTTCTAGGAGCTTTTTGTCTATTTCGTTACTTGCATTGATATTGATAGGTGATGAGAATTTACAGTATGAATTGACATATTATGTATTTTATGTTTGAATTTTAAATTATAATTTTTTATTATAACTATTGTGTGGTAGAGTGTTATGTATTTATATAATCTGCTGAGTTAATTTTAGTGGTGGTCGGTCAAAGATCTTTTTAAGTACTTTAATAAAAATAATATTATATAATTATTTTGATGAGATTATAACTAACATAGAATAAACACTAACACTAATGAATAGCAGGGGACTTTTTTTTCTGTGGAAAAAAAATAAATTAACATAGAATAAACATTACATCAACGTTTCAATTTCAATAATAATGGTTTCTAAACTCTCTCAATTCTGTTTGTTGATTCTTCTGTACTTTCTGAACTGTCTCAATTTTCTTTTAAGATTCTTCTGTACTTTCTGAACTGTCTCAATTTTCTTTTAAGATGCTTCTGTTTGAACATGTTGCTTCACTTTTTTCAAGATTCTTCTGTTTGAACAGGTTGCTTTTTTTTTCAAGATTCTTCTGTTTGAACAGGTTGCTTCATTTCTTTCAAGATTGTTCTGTTTGAACAGGTTGCTTCAATTTTTTTGTAAGATTCTTCTGTCTGAAGAGAATCGCCTCATGAATTTTCTTCTAAGATTCTTGTGTTTGAACAGGTTGCAAGGGCAGTAGGTAGAGTGATTCCCTTGGCTCTGCCATCAAGAGACGATCCTCGCATACAGGAATTGATGCAGCTGAGTAGAGAGAAAGGCATCATCGATGAGAAGGCTCGGAAACAAGTTCAGATGGAGCTGTGTTTTGGTTTGGGATTCTTCATACTTCAGACTGTGGGACTGTTTCGTCTGACGTTCTGGGAGCTTTCTTGGGACGTGATGGAGCCCATAGCTTTTCATCTAACATCTTTCTATATGATATGTGGATATGCATTCTTCATTGTTACCAGCAAAGATCCCACCTATGAAGGCTGGTTCATCACCCGGTTCAAGTCCAAGCAAAAACAGCTCATGCGGAAGGCTAACTTCGATCTCCAGCAGTTCACGCAGCTGCAAAAGCTCTATAATAATCCCACAAAAGCCACGGACTCGACGTTCCATGCTACTAATTCTCGTGGGCTCATGGATCTTCTGGATGAGCAAAATTGAAGGCAAAATCCCGCTGGCTGACCACACTAGAAGCGGTTCCAGAAACTATCTCTGAGCAACGAGACTAGGGTTGCTGTGCCACTTAGCTATGTACATTGGGTAAGGGATTGTAATTAGGGTATCTTGGGCCTCACTGTATTTAAAAGGCGTTTGTATCTTGCCAGAAAAAAAGATAATCCAAAGGCTTCAATCTAAACAGGTTAAAGCTGTGACAGAGTTTCCTATACAAGGTATTTCATCATTTTTTTTCAGCTAAAAAAACTTTATTATTGATATTCAAATGTGTGAATCAAATAGTACAAACATATATAAGTTTGAAAGACTAGACTTATATGTTGCAATTCTGCTATTCATTACATTCACTTGACTTATAATAGACACAAAGATCCCACTAGACAGACATAAATATGCAATATACAGTTTTACAAAAAAGGCAAAGAGTATATCAGTTCAGCAGTAAAAATCTGAAGGCAAAATAGATCAGCTGAGATTCCTGAAATTCCTGCCATAGGATTTCTCCTTCTTCTCCAGTGTAAGCAGCTTTGGATAGCTCGTCTGCAAAAGAGTTATGTTCACTGTAGATGTGATCAAAAGATATTGTGTCAAAAAATTGAATTTTTTCTTTGATTAGGCTGCACCACTGATGAAGAGCTATAATATTTAAAGTATACTCTCCCCTGATCCATTTTATTGTAACCCTTGAGTCCCCAAAGACTGCCAGATCAAGAATGCCAAAGTCAGCCCCTAGGTCACAAGTTTCTGGTATATCTAGCTTGCCGGCTGTTGGATATACCCTTGGGAGGTTGCTATTCCCATGGTTAAAAAAAAGAATACCAGCCATTTCATCATGCAAAGAACTCACTTTTTATTTTCATTTTTATATATAAATCTATGCAAATTTATTTTAATTTAGAATTTGTTAATTAAAAGATCAAATCTTTGCAAATAATTATTAATTATTTTTTATATTGTAAAAAGGATTGATGTTTAATTTAATCCTTTTGATAAATATTTAAATATTATATAATATGTCATATAGTGTTACATTAAAACAATCATTACTCACTAAACTCTTTTTGTTTCGTATAATGTCACATTGATGAATCCCTGAACTCTTTTTTTTTTCATTGTATTATATTGTATATAGTGTCACATTGATGAATCCCACATTGAATGAGAGGTCGAATAACATTGAAACCAAAGCACTTTTTTACATTTTTAGTTTTTTTCGTTGTATAATATATCGTGTAGTGTCACATTCATGAATCCCATATTGAATGGGAGAGGTCAAAAAAATATTAAAACCAAAGCACTTTTTAAAATGTACTTATCACATGTTAAATCATCATTTATTTTGTGATTTGGATGGAGTAGTAGTGAAGCAATATTCCATTTTGAGATATTTCCCTTTCCAAGACATAGGGTTGAAAGATTACATTCCTTGTTCTAAAGAATTGTTTTCAGATAAAAAATTTTGGTGGAAATAAAGAAATGCATATTTTTTTATGTAAAAATTTTATAAAAACTATATTATATAGTTTGGTTGGGCATGTAACAATTAAAATTTAAGGTTTAATTTTTAATGGAAAGAGGAGACTCTAGTATTGGAAATATTTAATAATAAAGGAATACATGTTGGATGGAGGGAACTAAGACCTAAGGGTCGAAAGGCTTTACCAAAGGATCAAAATAAGGGAGAGCTGCAAGGGGTGCGGATGGGGGTTTCTCCATCTACTCAGGCACATGCATATTAAACAATCGATCAATCATATCTTTATGTGGAACATACATTCATAACAGTAAACAACAGACAAATACTCTATGCATAAAAGAGGGAAACTGACTTTATATCATCATCAAAACTAGATTGAATAACATTCCACAGCCCTTGGATGGAAGTCACAAAAGTTCCATCTCTTGGTCAACAACTTAGATTCAACAACATGATTATAATAACCATCAAAAGACCATCACTAATAACAACCTAATAATGGGTTGGTGCAAGGTAATTACCCACTTATGACATGTTAGTTGCAATGGACTTTCTGACAAAAATAAATCCAATCATTAAAATGAATTTTTAGAGGTACCTACACAACTGTTTAGATTATGGTGTGAAAAGATCAAATGTCAACAATCGGAATATATATCTTTTAAATTAAGCAAGTCAATGAAGCCCTAAAATGACAAGGTCGAGCGTTAGGCCCCACTATGAGGGCCTTAACCTAATCAATCAACTATCTTCTTTTTTCTAGTGCGAAGGTCTTTGTTTGTACTTATGCGGGTTCTTTCTTGTTTTCAAAATAGTTGATCAAATCAAAAGTTATAGCGAAAATAAAAGACCTATGTATTTTAAAACTTTGACATATGTGCAAATAAAAATAAATAAAAAACAGAAAACAATATTTTATTTATTAAAAATATATATATTTAGAATCTGCACATGGAGCTCTATAAGTGTGTGCAATTTCATTCAAAATGAACACCTGGAGAATATGTAGAATCGTCGTTGAAAAACAAGGAGTCGAAGAAATGGATGTGTTTTGGTTTATGCAGTGTGAACCAAGAGGAACCTAAAACCAAAGCAACCAACTTATCCACCACATAGATGAAGAGATGTTGTCCCGCCTTTTTTTATTTTGAATTTGTAGGAATGCGCACGCGTTAATAATGCACACACACTATATAAATGAGTACACATTAATAATACACACATGCTATCAAAACACACATGTGTTATCAAAACGCACACGTGCTTTTATTACATGTAAGCATGCCTTTACTATTTTTTCTATAACGTTTGATCCAAAATTCGTATTTTGATGCTCCTTATACCATTGGAAAGGTATTTATGAGCTCTACAACTTTTTTGTTTTAAGTTTTCTATGATTCATCACCATTTTTCTGTTATTTTTAGAATAATATTATGAATCATTTGAGCAATAGAATAGAATGCATCCATGTTTTTGTTACATAAGGACATGCCTTCATTGTTTTTGCCATAAAATTTGATTGAGAACTTAGATTTTGATTCTCCTTATATAGTTGGAAAGGTATTCCTTAGATCTACAACTCTCTCTCTCTCTCTCTCTCTCTCTCTACATTGATCTCTCTCTTTCCCTACCTCAGTCCTTCCCTTTGTTCATCCTTCTATCTTTACCTCTCCATATCCCTCCTTCCCTCCCTCTCTTTCTCTCCCCATCATTTTATCTCTATCCCTCCCTCTCTCTCTCTCTCTCTCTCTCCCCCCCTCTTTCCATCCCTATCTCTATATTTATCCCACCTTCTCTCACACTCCTTCTCTCTACCTCCCTCCCTTTCTCTCAAACTCAACCACCCTTAACTCCCCCCTCTCTCTATCTCTCTATCTATCTAACACCCCCCTCTGTCTCTCTCTCTCTCTATATATGTGTGTATATAAACCCATAACCCCCAGTATCTCTCTCTCTAAACCCCTAATCCCCAATCTCTCTCTCTCTCTCTCTCTCTCTCTCTCTCTAAACCCCTAACCCCCAATATCTCTCTCTCTCTCAACCCTTAACCCCAAATCTCTCTCTCTTTCTCTCTCTCTCAATCCCTAACCATCAATATCTATCTCCCTCCCTCATCCCTCTCTCTCTAAACCCATAACCACCAATCTTTCTCTCTAAACCCCTAACCAACAATCTCTCTCTTTCCATCTCCCTCTCTCTCTAAACCCATAACCCCCAATCTCTCTCTCTCTCTCTCTCTCTCTCTCTCTCTCTCTCTTTAAACCCCTAACTCCCAATCTCTCTTTTTGTCTCTCCTTATGAACTCCTAACCTTAAAACTCTCTCTCTCTCTCTCTCTCTCTCTCTCTCTCTCTCTCTAAACCCCTAACCTCCAACCTCTCTCTTTCTATCTCTTTCTCTCTGAACCCTTAACCCCCAATCTCTCTCTTTGTAAATTCCTAACCTCCAATCTCTCTCTCTCTCTCTAAATCCCTAACCCCCAATCTCTCTCTCTCTCTCTCTAAACCCCTAACCCCCAATCTCTCTCTCTCTCTAAACCCCTCACCCCAATATATCTATCCCTCTAAACTCCAAACCTCCAATATATATCTCTCTCTATCTCTAAACCCCTAATCCCCAATCACTCTCTCTCTGTAAACCCCTAACCTCTAATCTCTCTCTCTCTCTGAACCCCTAACCCCTAATATCTCTTTATCTATCTGAACCCCTAACCCCCAGCTCTCTCTCTCTCTCTAAACCACTAACCCCAAATCTCTCTCTCTCTCTCTAAACCCCTAACCGCAATCTCTCCCTCTCTCTCAACCCCTAATGTCCAATCTCTCTCCCTCTCTCTCTATCTCTCTTAACCCCTAACCTCCAATCTCTCTCTATATCTCTCTTAACCCCTAACCTCCAATCTCTCTCTCTCTTTCTCTCTGAACCCAACCCTTAATCGATCTCTCTCTAAATCCCTAACCTCCAATATCTCTCTCTCTCTAAACCCCTAATCCTCAATCTCTCTCTGTAAAACCCTAACCTCCAATATCTCTCTCTATCTAAACCCCTAACCCCCAATCGAGCTCTTTCTCTCTTTCTCTCTAAACCCCTAACTCCTAACCCCAATCGCTCTCTATCTAAACCCTAAACCCTAACCTCCAATCACTCTATCTTTCTAAACTCCTTACCCCTAATCTCTCTCTCTCTCTCTCTCTCTAAACCTCTAACCCCAAATATCTTTTTATCTCTCTCTCTCTCTCAACCCCTAACCCCCAATCTCTCTCTCTAAACCCCTAGCCACCAATGTCGCTCTCTTTAAACCCCTAACCTCCAATCTCTCTCTATCTTTAAACCCTAAACCCACAATCTCTCTCTCTAAATCCCTAACCTCCAATATCTCCCTCTCTCTCTAAACCCCTACCCCCAATCTCTCTCTTTGTAAACCCCTAACCTCCGATCTCTCTCTCTCTCTCTCTAAAACCCTAACCCCAGTATCTCTCTCTCTAAACCCCTAGCCCCCAATCTCACTCTCTCTCTAAACCCCTAACCCCTAATCTCTCTCTCTCTAAACCCCTAACCTCCAATATATATATATATATATATATATATATATATATATATATATATATATATATATCTAAACCCCTAACCTCCAATATATATATATATATATCTAAACCCCTAACCTCCAATCTCTCTCTCTCTCTCTCTCTAACTCTTTCCCTCCCTCCCACTCTCTCCATCTCTTTACATCCCTCTCTTCATATTTCTCTCACCTTCTCTCACACTCCCTTTGTCTTCCTCCCTCCCTTTCTCTCAAACTCACCCACCTCTCTCTCTCTCACACACACACACACATACACACAATCCCTTCCTCATCCTCCTCTCTCATCTTCCCTCACACACACACACACACACTCACATTCTCACACTCCTTCCCTCCCTCCCTTTCTCTCTCCCTCCATCCCTCTAACCCTCACCCCCCTCTCTTTCCCCCCCTCCCCTTGACTTCCCCCCCCCTCCCCTTGACTTCCCCCCTCCCTCAATTTCCCCCTTGGCTCCCTCCAGCCCCCTAATCTCTATCTATCTCTCTCCCCATCCCTTTAACTCCATCCCTAGCTCACTCTCTAATCCACCCTCCCTTCCCTCTTCTCTCTCTCCCTCATTGAATTGATCTCTCTCTTAACCCTACCTTATCCCCCCCTCTCTCTCTCCATCCCTATAAATCCCTCCCTACCTCACTCTATCTTATACCCTCCCTTCCTCCTTCCTTTCCTCACTCTTCTCCCCCCTCTCTCTCTTGATTTCTCTCTCCCTCATCCTCTCTTTCTCCCTACCTCCCTATTTGCATCGATCTCTTTCTAAGCTCCACCTTGGTACTTCTTTACCTCCCTCCCTCTTTCTCTCTCTATCCAACATTTTCTCTCTCTCACTCCCTAACTTCCCTCCTCTCTCCCCCCGCACCCTCTCTCTCTGTGTCTCTCTCTCCAAGCCTCAGTCCCTCCCTCGCTTTGTTTGTCACCCTCCCTTCTTTGCTACCTCACTCCTCCCCTCCCTCTCTATATGTTTCTCTCTCCATCTCACTATCTTACACCCTCCTCCACTCTCCCTTACCATTCCTCCCTTCACCCCCCTATCTCTCTCTCTCTCTCTCTCTCTCTCTCT
The DNA here is from genome assembly GCA_027924585.1 of Larix kaempferi. Lineage (NCBI taxonomy): Eukaryota > Viridiplantae > Streptophyta > Pinopsida > Pinales > Pinaceae > Larix > Larix kaempferi. The sequence goes on along the minus strand of BSBM01001052.1, from coordinate 2,550,801 downwards.
CTCTCTCTCTCTCTCTTTATCCCCCACTCTCTATCCATCTCTCTTTCCCTCTTCCTCTCTATTCCTCCCTCTCCCTCCATCCATCCATCATGCACGCTCTCCCCCCCCCCTCTCTCTCTCCCCCCTTACTCTCTCTCCCTCTCACTCCCTCCCTCTCTCTCTATCCCTCTCTCTTCATCTCTCACTCTCCCCGCTCTCTCTCCATCCCTCTCTCGATATCCCTCCCTCCCTTGACTATGTTCGAGAGAGGAAAATGAATTTAAAAGAGTCATAGATTTAGTTTTTTTGAAAATAGAAAACAAATGATGTTGAATCATGAAAAACATATAACTGCAAAGTTGAAGGTCTCGGAAACACCTTTCTAACGGTATAAGGAGCATGAAAATATGAGTTCAGGATAATAAAAAAATCAGGGCCAAAATACTGATTTTGTTCATTTTTGTAATAAAAGCATGCGCACGCATTTTTAAAATCACGCACACATTTTTAAAAGCGCGCATGCACTCTTAAAAGCATGCAACACTCTTAGAAGTGCACACACGTTTTTAATGCAAACACATTTTTAATAATGTGTGCGCGTTAATAGAGCGTTCACATTAGTAGCACATGCACGCTTTTGTGCCAACATGGATGCATTCATGGAGGTTTGGCAATTGCCGGACCAAAAGCGCGTGCGCGGTGTTGGGAGCACTTGTGCTTTTGATTTTTATTGCTTGTGCACTCCTATTGCAACACTTTTGGGTATCATCTTTGAGCGAGAGCCCTAACAACAACAAGAACCCCAACCCATTACAAAAATTGCCTTTAAATAGGCCAATATTCACATTCTTGATCGTTGGCCTACGCACAACTTCAATGGCATGCAAAATGCCATGCACAAATTGTTGTTGATGCACATCATGAAGTTTCTACATGATTCCTCCATTAGTGCGCCATGTCCTTCCAGTTATAATATTTGGCACTCAAACACATGTCCAAAACTCGAGCGCCAACAGGCCCTCAACACTATGATGTGGCTTGTTGTGAGCCACAAACCTTAGGGCTCCAATGCTGCAATTGAAGGAAGCTGAGTGCATAGGCGACTGAAAAAACTCTGAAAATGTGTTTTGATAGCCTCAAAATCGATTGCAATGTCATTGAGTTGGTTTTTATATTGCTCCACATATTCCTTAGTGCTTTTTCCAAATTTGGTTTGACTTGTTCGGCTAGAGTAACTTATGACGCTATTGTTTGAAGCTAAGTCAAATAGTCATAATGCTTTTGAACTTCTTCTTTGGCTTCTGTGATAGAGGCAACAATTTGTTGCTAAGCTCTACTGGTGGTTGTGGATTCTCAAAATGACATGGTTAGGAAACAATGTGTTAAACACCCTTAAGGGATAATCAAGGGGAGGAAGGGGATAGAAACCCAGGTTGTGTTTAGAGCCCTTGGGTAGATAGGATAATCACGAGTTGATTAATGGTGTTAAATACATAAATGAAATGAAAGCGAGGTTGGATGAGCCTAACAAAGTACAAGAATGCTTTCAATACAAGAACATTAATCCATTAATGAATCTAAATGAGGCATATTTAACCATATGCACATTAATTGCTGAAAAAAATGGTTAACTGTAAAATATTTACAATAAAACGAAAAGGGTTAGTGATAAATATTCTAAGAAAATAATAGTTAGTCGCAAGCGCAAAAATGTGTCAATGATTTAAATTATTATGAATCTAGTGTAAATAAAAGTAGCATTTTTAATTGTGTAGAAGGAAATATTCAATTTCATTAATCTTGGAATTTTTAATTGCACGCCAAAGTCTAAGCTTAGTAAAATGAAATAATTGAACTAAATAAAACATAAACTTAGCGTATCCACCTTTAGTATCGAAATGCAATGATAATGCATGTTTCTTATTTGCATAAGTAATTTTTACAGCAGTTAATGATATGCTAAAAGAAATTCGTCATTACTCTCAGGTTTACAATTTTTTAAAGCAATTGAAAATCAAAGTATGTTAATGCAATGATATTAATGATTAAACATTAATCTTGATAGATTAGTTCTTTACCTAAAAGTTTTTCAGTAAATGAAATATGACTACTTTTGTTTGAATTATATAGCACCATAAAGACTTATGACTAAAACATAAAAATCAGTATTTGTACAAGCTGTTAGTAAACATAAATTAAAAAAATAACAATATTTACAGTCTGAAGTATACACATAGTACAATTTTGCATAATGTAAAAAAAAAACATAAATAACAATGAAGATGAATGTAGAAGATTGGAGGAAGACGTAGATATGCCCAAAATCATATTTTATGAAAAGATGGAATTTGACAGTCATCAGTACAATAGGATGCAATCGGTTTAACCATTGAGAAAGGAGGTTTCCAAGACCCTACACAATTCTCAACAACTCAAGTTTATCTAGTGAAATTGAGATGGCAAGAGGAGCCCCTGCTTAGATTGTCATGCAGTAACCTGTGTGCATGAAAACATCACTAGGAAAAATATAAAGGAAAAAAAACAAAATACATGCAACAAATGGATGGACCTGGATTGTAGCCTTACCTGCAATTGCATCCTGTTAGGCCCCTAGACAATTGAGTATGGGAGGAATGGCAGAAGTGAAAAGCTGGCAATACCTACCTCTTACCTATGGTACGAGATCAGAGTTTCGGCAGCTTCGTCGAGTTTTTAAAGGTTGCAGCATGTTGAAGCATGTCAACTGCTGCCATTGGGGAAGGAAAAAGGTTTGGGAAACCGTTGGGAGCTGAACAGTTGTGTCGCGAAGTCTCTTGGCATTTCAGTTTTCCATGCATGTCCAAGAGGAAGAAGGTGGACCGCAATAACTGACATCCACCTTTTCCTTAAGAAATGAATGATATTCAACCATGTAAAGAAAAGACCAAGCGAATTGGTTTTAAATCATTTTTCACATGAGAGTAACCCAGATTTGGTAAGGCTCTTATGAGACATACTCAGCGTCTTCGAAACCATGCAGAGGTCACATACACCATTTACTATATCGAGTCTATTATAAAAATGACAAGGTGTGGCAAAAGCAACGTAGATTTTAAAATTACTGCCCTGGTCATTAAATATATTTCAATTGCAAATCACTAGTGTCACAACAACTAAAAGGATCCCACTAATATTGACCTAACATTGTCCCTTGGGAATCTGAAACTAAGGGTCGACCATCCCCTCACATTCTCCACGTTTCTTGCTCGCTTGCCATTAGGGTTTCACCAATTGTACCCTCAAAACATTTTGACATGCGCCTCCTTTTGTTTTTTGTTTTAATAATAACAATTTTTTAATGGAGTGGGATGTAAAGTCATGGAGCAATTGGTGGAAGGGTTTTAGCAAGGGAGGTCTTAATTTTTGGGAAAGGGAATTTTTTATTTTTTGATTGCTCATTAGATCTTTGGGATAATGGAACGATAGGGTGAGTAGAGGATAGGGAGGAACCTCTTTTTTAAAATGGGATTAAAAAAATATAAATGAAAGGAGAAGATAGGGGATTAAGTTAAATGCACAGGGTTTGGGAAAATGGAAAAATGAATAACGTTAGAGAAGTTATGGGAAAAGGAGTTAATTAATATAAAAGAATGGATATTTTTTATAATGGGAGGGGTCACGGAGAAGAAAAAAAAGGAGAAGAAAAAAAGGGGGCAAAAGGGGTAAATGGAGGGAAAATTTATTTATTATTTTTTATGAAAAGGTAAGGGGATAAGGGTAATGGGAAAAGGGGTTAATTAATATAAAAGAATGAATATTTTTTATAATGATAGGTGTAAGGGTAATTATAGAAATATAGGGAGAAGAAGAAAAAAAGGGCAAAGGGGTAAATGGAGGGCAAAATTATTTATTATTTTTTATGAAAAGGGTAATGGGAGAGTGGTAGAACTTAGGACAAAGGCACTTTGAGATTAGGAAAGGAATAAGGGGGTGTGAAATGCATAAGAGGATATTTAAATTTGGGGAAGCAAGCTTCTTTTATTATTTTTTGTAATGGTATGAAAATAAGAATAAGAAGGAGTATGGAAAAAAAAGGGAGAGGTTTTGATGGTGAAATTTTGTGAAGGAAGGATTTAAGGAAAATATTTTTGACATCTTGGACATAGACATGAGGAGAATGATGACTTAAAAATGTAATTCATAATTTATCGGAGGATACAGACTTGGCATTTTATTAGCTGACATAACACAAAATACATGCTTTTGTCGAAACTTTAATAAACTGTCGAGAGGGTCAAACAGACTCGGTTTTCGTCAAAAAAGATATGAGCACGATCAAGGAAACAAGTTGAGTGTAATGCCATAAAACCTTGACATGATAATTCCCAGAGAAAGAAATGACAAATCTCCGCGACACGACATCGAACAGACTATGAAGACACTAAGATACAACTTGTCAGATCTATCGAAGTGGTCAAACAGAAGCAAAAATGGAGAAATGAGGCATGAAAATCACAAGCACATCACTTTGGACATGATAGTATAGATGAAATTATTTTGAAAAAAAATTCAGTAGGTTATCCTTTGGCATCGTGCTCCGACCCCTTTGGAAGCATGTCGATGTGGAGCATCAACAATGGTAATTTTTTTGGTAAGGCCAAATATCTCTGACATAGCCTTTTTGCACACTGAGAGGGAAAATTGTACCAAGCTCTGTTTCTTATGGCTTACTTGCGTCTCACACTCTTTAATTTGTTGATCAACTTTCTCTAACTCTAGCACATTCTACAAGTGATTCCAAATTTTAAAGTTATAGTCCATGACTCTTGTCAAGGTCGCAACCCATTCCTACACTTTCTATAGGACCTGCGCATTTTCTTCAATCTTTTGGTCCAACTCAATCTGTTTTGGCATCGGATCCAGATTTATTTGAGTGTGGATCTCTTCTCTCTCTTGCTGCAATTCGGTAACTATATCTTTGATCTTGGCAAATTTTTCTACAGAAGGTAGTTGACTGCTAATCGAGTATCCTGCGACTGTGAGCGTGGAATATGTTGCATTGATGCTTGACTCTAGCACAACGTGTTATTTTACTTTCTTTGAATGTATTTCCTTCAGTTCGGTATATGACCGACTCAACTGAGAGTGGTGGCCGTCACCCAGTTTGGAAAATATTTGGGTGTTGTAATACTGGAGGTCCTCAGTGGGTACAAGCTCCATATTCAACTCATTGTAGGGAAGGGGATGGGTCTCTAAACTGCTTGGAGGATAAGAAATCATAATGGCGAAGGGGTTCAACCTAAGTGTTCTATGCTGAAAGGCCTATGATGCTTGCTATCACAACTCTTGTGCTCTACTAGGTCCTGCCCCCTTGCATGTACTCATTGTTGGCTATGGTGGATCGATGTGCAAAACCATCTGGAGCTCATTCATTTGTTCCTTATTCTCCTTCTTGAGGATTTGAGTGACCTCCATGTTTGATTACAGTTGCTCCACGATACTGGGGATGGGTGTCAAACTTTTTCTATGTTGTTGTGTTGGTTGGGTGCACTCTTCTATGATTTTCTTATCCATGTATTCTTCTTAGTCTTCTTCTTGATCATGTTCAAGATGGGTCTCATAATTATAAAAAATTATCCTCCTTACCAAGATAGGTGGCCCTCTGTTAAGAGTGGTTGCGAGAATAGACCACTCCTTTGCTTCTTCTTCTTCTATCTCTGGATCCAGGTCTGGTGAGGGTGTTGGTGACTTGCGTTGTTTCTTCATGTACTCATTTGCTTGCTTCTTTGTTGTTGATTCTCATTTGCACCTAGCTTATAGCTTAGGAGATTCTCTTGGATTGTTGGTGCCTGCGCGGTCACTCTTTTATTTCTTGCGCAAGTCAGACTCCTCCAATTTATCTAGCTTTAAATCCATGAAGGCATGCAGATGCTAGGGCTATTTTTCTATTGCTGCTTTGATGTCCTCTTGCACAAAGCGAAAGCATATATGCATCGGACTGAATTTTTGCACGGGTGGTAATTATGACACTGTGGTTATCAATTTCAAAAAATACAGTTTCTTTAAACCTCTCCATAATAGATTGTGGAATCTTGAATGATTTTTGTTGTGGCTATGAGCATGTTGGTGTACCATAATTAGAATGCAATGTTGACTAGTACCTCGTCCTTGCAATTCTGTTGGTGTTGGAGTATGCAAAAATTCGGTGCTAGAAACATATATAATGTGAACATGTCGTAAGTGTACCCTAGGGGGGATTCGATATGATCATGGCGATCAACAACAAGACCATGCTATAATGGAACTATGTTTCCTCATCCCGTGCATTAAGGAAGTCTTACATGAACTCATTATTAAGGTACTTGACCCCACTACAATGAAAAGGCCCTTTAGCGGAGGTTATAGCATATGCTCCTCCCAAAAGATCCCAAATATTTGTTTATAGCGGAGGTTAGTAGCAGAGGCGAGTGACCTGAGTTTTTAGCGGAAGTTTTAATTTCGGTGTGTTTTTTACGTAATCGCACCAATGCGTTCACAACACACCAACATCGATTTGTTTCCTAATATGTCGCACCGCGACCAGAAAATATCATTATCAAAACAAAATAATTTCCAAATAAACATAGCGGTATGTTCAATCACACACAACCGCAACGGTGCATTTAGTAGTAACCACCGCACTACATACTCTTTTATTAAAAAATTAAAATATTTAGGTAAAAACCTAAACTTGGTGCCTTCATTAACAATAACTGCCCTGGTGCTTCATAGCAAACCTAACGCACCAAACATTATTTTTTGAAACATAATAATCTATTTTATTAAAAAAAATATCTCAAAAGTCTAAAAATGGTGCGTCCGTTGTTAAACGGACCGGTGCGTTCATAAGCCCATAACGCACCACCATTCCATTTATTGAAAATTAAAAATATAATTTCATAATCGACAAAAAAATTTAAAACTATTCCCAGTGCGCTAAAGGACAATAGACTCACTAGTGCGGGTGCATAAATCAAAAGCACCGAAAACTATTTTGTTAAAAATAAAAAATATTTTGTTATTTTATTAAAAAAATATATTTTATTTTAATGTCAAATCATTCTCATCTTCACGACTGTAGAACACACCGGTGTGCCCTACTGTCGAGCACACGAGTGCAAGGTTTAATAAAAAAATTAACCACGACCGAAAACTCATTTTTACCCTCTTCAGTGCGTCTGAACATCTCTGCACTAGTGCTGCACTTCACCCACCTGGACACCCTGACATCCGTAGTCCACGTGGATGCATCCTTCTCTCCTATTGTCTATTGCTGTTCGTTTGAATTTTTCCAAACCATGCAAAAAAATTCAAATTTCCCATACATCGCCAATATGCCTACTCGATGGTCCATTCAATGGGTAAAATGTTTCTTAGTTCACAATTTAATTTTTTTGCAGTTTATTTTTTAAAATTCAACTTGAAATTGTCCTCTTTTTGAAAAAAATTAATAAAAATTGTGTGGTGCATTCAAGTCGTTCGGTTCGCACCACTAAACTATGCACCCTGTCAAAATTTTATAGGGAGCACCGCCCACAGTGCGAGCTGAATGACTTGAATGCACCACTCCATATGAACAAATATTTTAAAACCCATAAATGCTTACCGGTGCAATACAAATTTACGAGCACCGGGATTTCGGTGCCCTGGGTGTAATACATGCACCGGTAACCACACAATTAAAAAATAATAATAATGTAAATGGTGCACTTATCTCACGTCTACACACCGGATTTCGGTGCAATGACGTGGAGTAAGCACACCATTGATATACCTCATAAAACATTAAAATTTCATAAACATCGATGCATTTAGTACAATAAAGGGAACCAAAACGCCGGTGATTTTTTTTGTCTAACGCACCAATATTCGTACAATAAAAAATAATAATCATTTATACAATGCGCTTATGTCACGTCAATGCACCGTTTATCGGTGCAATGACGTGCATTAAGCGCATCGTTCTAACGTTTTCATAAAAATAAAAATTTCATAAACACCACTGCTTTTTAAAAGGATTGAAATCCTTACCAATGCATTATAAATTAACGAGCATTGGCTTTCTGGTTCCCTTAACTTTGGTAAACGCAACGATATTCATATATTAAAATTGATAATAATTTATACTATGCGCTCATGTTACGTCATTGCATCGGTTTCAGTGCAATTATGTGATATAGCGCACTGCTGACACCTTTTGTATAAACCTGTAAACCCACAACTAACAGTGCTCCTATGTCACATCAAAGCACCGTATTACAGTGCACTGACTTTCCATAGGCGCACCTTGAATAGATTTCAAATAAATTAATCATTTTTTAAAGGTTGTGTGTTTGAATACCGGTGCGCTAATCAGATTTAGGCGCACTGTCCAATTCAAATTTAAATTTCTTGAAATATAACCAGCGGTGCGGAAGACATATTTTATCGCTCTGCATGTTGGTGTTGTTTGTATATAAGTGCACCACATTCGTTGCTTTTATAATATTTTTGGTGCACCGGTTTTCATTTTTTGGAAAAAAATTAATATTTTATTTTAGTAGATATAATCTTGTTATAATTATTTTATATGTATGCTTATGAGACTGATTTATATTATATATGAAACAAATACGTGATCGACGCAAGGTTAGGAAACAACGCGAGGCATAGTTAGATCAGTATAACTTTCGTAGAGAGTGGGAGTCTAGGGAGAGGGAGATATATTTATACCCTCGTCCCATTACACCTCAGACCAAACACCTCTTGAGATTTTTCGGCCTCCTCAAGTTCTATGAGGAGGAAACATTACTAAAGGGGAACAATACATTCCTGATCCAGTTGATCACATGCTGGGATCATCATAGGCGGGACTTTTGAGTTGGTCTCGATGAGTGGTTCCAACCCACTGAGGAGGACATATTCTTTATCATCGAGCTCCCTAGGAGAGGTGAGGACCTTCCTCAGTTCCCTGAGGTTCCAGCAGGAACTGTAGCAGCAACTCAAATAGTATATGTTCATAGATATTTTGATCGTAACATCCTCGAGCCTTCTCAGTTTCAGGTCAGCAGTGGGAAAATTTCCATTGCTTCTTTTGGTAAAGAGGATGTGAGGTGCCTCTCTTTGTTGGTGACGACCATCGTTCATTACAACAGTGATGGGGAGCGCATTAGCTACCCTTTATTATACTATGTTGATTCTTTAGTGCAGGAACCTAGATGCATTAGGAGGTCTTCTATTTTTTTACGACAGTTTTGTTATGGACTTGGTCGATGTTGTGCATCTATTTCCAGGAGGGGGGACTTACCCTTTGGTTCAGAGTTGTTTTGTCTATTTTTTGAGAGATTTCCGATGGATAGGACATATTTTGAACGACGTCCTCCTAGGTTGATGACAGATGTGTGTATGCACATGTGGGGGTAGATAATGCCCAAGAGGGGGCATCCAGACTTTCTTGCGAGTATTGTTTCAGATGTGCTTGACATGTTAGGCGATGAGGACTAGCCTCGGTTATATATGGTTGCATATCCATATGAGGGGTTGGATTGGAGAGGGTGTACCAACATATTCTTCACCTATGACAAGCCACCTGATGATAGAGGTAAATTTAGCATTATGTTTAATTTAATCTATTTTCATTTTATTCTCTTTATACTTAATGCAAATGAAATATGTTTTAAATTGTTATATTAAATTCATGTTTAATGAAATTGTCTCATTATTATTGTGTACTATATATTTTACAGATATTGGCATATTTTATGGCGATGTGGGGCCTCCTCTGCCGCAAGATGAGGATGAGGACATAGAGATGCATGATCAACCAGAGGTGCCTCGACTATCCAGACATGGACTTTGACGGAGTCCAGAGCAGAGGTTCCGACATGACATTGCAAATAAGTTTTCCATCTTATTAGCGGATCGAGGGTTTAAACTTGTTCCTGTCAGGTAGATTCAGAGGTAGGACCAATACCTTTATCTATGGAGGATGCTTCCTCTTGATATGAGGATCTTATGCAACATATTGTTGGTTCTTTCATTCCTTTAGATTCCATCCCTCATGGAAGTTCATTGTATGATGAGAGTGGAGATCCTTGACCTCCCAGTCCACCTCCTTCTCCATCAGTTGCTTCAACTGGTGGAGTAGCCTCCACATCCACTACACCTCCTCCTTGGCCTCCACCTTTGACATCTCATCCACCATGTCCTCCACCTCCATCACCTCCTTCATCATCTCCTCCACCTCCCCCTCCTTCGACGGATCCAGCATCTGATCTGTTATACCTATCCGACTGACCAACCTCTATTTATCCATCAGGTCCCCATGATCCTTATCCACTACTCCCCTCAAATTTGGAGATGATGCTCAGATCAGGTGGGATGATCCAGATCCCTAGATATTTCTTTCCTATTGATCTACATGATAGTTTATTTCCTAGCAGAGGTATTGATCATGCATTTATCTCTACCATTGGATGTGCCGATACATTTGGTGGGTCAACAAATAGTGATGATGATATGGTTCTGAGGGTGGACTAGACATGTACAAATTTGACATTTACCACCAATTTGATGCTATTGTTTATATATATATATATATATATATATATATATATATATATATATATATATATATATATATATATATATATATACGCCATTTTCCATTTTGCATATGTTGATGCTGATGATTATGTTGATGTTTATTTATATGTTGATGGTCATGATGTGTATGTTAGGTCAGGTTCGATGATGTTCATTAGATGTTTTTATTTTTCATTTTTCATATGTTGATGGTAATGTATTTGTGTATGTTAGGTCAGGTTCGATGATGTTCATTATGTTAGAAACTGGAACTTTTGTTTTGTTACATGTTATTGTTAGATCATATGTGCGTTAGATGATGTTTAAATATGTAAGATGTATATATTAGATGAATATGCAGCAACGTAATGTTTATGATGGTACATTCATGGTTATTTTTATTAGTTTTATGCTAATGATGGTATGATGGTGTTTATTTTTATGTTTGTTAGATGGTGACAATAATATTAATGATGATATGTTTATGTTTACATAATATAATTGAACAAAAATATCATTGAATTAAATATTTTTATGAATGTTTTATTGATAATAGATGAAGTTGTGACAACTAGCTATATGATTTACGTTGGTTGTATAATTTGTCATAGTATCATGTTTATGAACATCACAAAAAGAAAAAATTATATGAACATGAATATATTATCAATGTATCATTCAATATTTTTAATTTGTTTACAATAGCTCATTTTACAATGACAAATATCAAATAGTTAGTAGGAAGAAAAACAAATAGTTAATTAAAATAACACCATTTTCTCTCAACTAATGTAAAGCCACAAATTGCATTCTCCAAATATATTATTATTATTAATCATGAACTTGATTTGATGATCTTCAAGCCATTTTTTTTATCTCTTATTGTCATTCAGAAAACATTTGCAATTATTATGCTTAGCATTATTTATGACAAAAACATCATGAAATACAAACATTCAAATATTGATGTAGAAATTAGAGAGCACATTAAATTTTGATGTTATAAATTTCATTGTTATCAAGGCCATAAATTAAGTCATTGTAGAGCTCAAATACACTAGTAAAAAAATTGTTGGATTTACAATCTCCACCAAGGATACAAACATGTTATTTTCTATGTTGGAGTTAACATTATAAGTACAATAAAAAAATCCAAAAACATTACATTATAACATAAATTCAATTTAATTGAATCATATAATAAAAAAACATTTCATTCTAATAGAAATATCATAAATTAATGCAATTATAATTCTTAGCATTATTTATAACAAAAAAATCATGAAATACAAGCATTCAAATATTGATGGAGAAATCAGAGAGCACCTTAAATTTTGTTGTACATTTCATTGTTATCAAGGCCGTAAATTAAGTCATTGTAGAGCTCAACACTAGTAAAAAAATTGTTGGATTTTCATTCTCCATCAAGGTTGCAAACGTGTCATTTTCTATGTTGGAGTTAACATTATAAATACAATCGAAAAACATTACATTATAACAAAAATTCAATTTAACCGAATCATATAATACAAAACCATTACATTCTAACATAATAGTCATAAATTAATGCAATTATAATTCTTAGCATTATTTATAACAAAAACATCATGAAATACAAGCATTCAAATATTGATGGAGAAATTAGAGATCACCTTAAAGTCTGTTGTACATTTCATTGTTATCAAGGCCATAAATTAAGTCATTGTAGAGCTCAACACTAGTAAAAAAATTGTTGGATTTTCATTCTCCATCGAGGTTGCAAACGTGTCATTTTCTATGTTGGAGTTAACATTATAAATACAATAAAAAAATAGAAAAACATTACATTATAACAAAAATTCAATTTAATCGAATCATATAATAAAATACGATTACATTCTAACAGAAATGTCATAAATTAATGCAATTATAATTCTTAGCTTTATTTATAACAAAAACATCATGAAATATAAACATTCAAATATTGATGGAGAAATTAGAGAGCACGTTAAATTTTGTTGTAAATTTCATTGTTATCAAGGCCATAAATTAAGTCATTAGAGCTCAACACTACTAAAAAAATTGTTGAATTTTTAATCCTTATCAAGGTTACAAATGTGCCATTTTCTATGTTGGAGTTAACATTATAAATACAATAAAAACATCGAAAAACATTACATTATAACAAAAATTCAATTTAATCGAATCATATAATAATAAAAACATTACATTCTAACATACATGTCATAAATTAATGCAATTATATATAATTCTTAACATTATTTATAACAAAAAAATTATAAAATACAAGCACTGAAATATCAATATAGAAATTTCAGACCACCTTCAAGTCAAGAATAATAAATGTGTTAGCCTTTACGTTTACAAAAATAAAATTGAATCATGTAGTTGTTTTTCATGGTGTATGTATATGCATATAGAAAAGAGAATATGAATAATTTGGACAATGGCATATAATAATTCTATACAATCATAAATTACTTCATAGACATAAACCATATTCTGCATCATATAATTGGTTCTTAACCAAATCAAATTGTTTAAAAACTGCATCCAGTAATCAACTTTCCATTTCCACCGTCATAAAATGAAAAATAAATAATATAATTAGACAATCAAAGATAATAGTAACAAAATGATATATAAATCTATAAATGACGAAATAAAACATGTACATATCACTCTTTGTGTTCGTCACCCTCATTACCTTCCTCGGTTGGCATGATAGCATTTTTATTCTTAGAAACATGTTTAGACCTATGGTCATGTCTTAATATGAACCACCAATCTATATCCAACACATCTGGGTGAAAGAACACTTGGTTGCAGTGTTTTGGGAAAACATAAGGCTCCTTACTTTCATCCCACATATCTCTAGAGTTGATACATATCAACCCACTATCATGATCTTCATTTACACTATTCCTTTTGAATGTGTCCCACCACCTGCACCTAAATATAACACATTGGAAAGATGAGAAATCCACTTGAATGATCTATTGTATCTTTCCAACATAACCCAACATCCCTCCTACCAAGTTTTGATCTAAGTGGCTAGTAAAACTAAATTGAGTCAACTCGACTTCCACTCCACAGTATTGTGTAACATGTCCATTATCAGCATCCTCGGTGTGAAAATGATGTCTATAAGCCCACATAGATGGAAACAAATACACCTGTAAGAAAAGTTAATAAATGATGATGTCATATTTCTATTAACCCAACCATTAATATATTAAACATAGATGTTATAATTCAAAGTTTCATTATAAAGTTAGAAATTATGTACATAAAGATTTTATTACTGAGTTGCTACACCCGATCCAAATGTTTAGCACATCCTCCTCTTCTGGAGGGTAACTACCGTATGCACCATATTTCTATCTGACTTGGTTTGAAACCCAACTATTGGGACATATCATTGGCATATTTTCTTTTAAATGAGCTAGAAAATGCATGCTTCTACCATGAAACCACCTGAATTCTTTTATGTCAATGTACCATTTCCTCCTCTTCTCTTCAGACAACGTGACCCACGACTCTATTTACTCCGCGTTGTAAAGAATGAATTTAATGATTGTATCAATTTCTGAATTTTTTGTTGTATCCATGGAAACAAAACCACATTTAGTACATATGGGATCAAATATAGATTTTGAATTTTGTTGTGAATAGTTACTATGTGGGAAATTGAAGATTGAAAGATAAGTGACTTACTCTTTATCATGTGCATTTTTCCATTCATTTCCAATACCTCCCCTTCCCTTTTGTCCTCATCACGTTCATCATCCCAAATCAATGAACCTAGTGTGTTGTCGATTTGCTTGATGTACTCACTGGCATAATAAAATGACTCATATACTATGTACCCCTTGTTGGAATCGATTCAATACTAAGAGGGTGGGTGAATCAATATTAGCACAGTTATTAGTAGATTTTTACCTTCTTTAACAGATTAAACTTTACTTAACATTCATCATCTATTATGCACAAGTAAATAAACATTCACAAGAACATGCACCACACATAATACACAGAATTTTATGTGGAAACCCAAATGAGAGAAAACCACGAAATGATTCTTTATAGTATGAAAATAATACATTCAAGGAAGCACCAACTTCCTATGTTTACCAACACCAACTAGAAGGAGGCTCCAAACCCCTAAGTTTTCTCCAGCACCAACTAGAAGGAGGCACTGACCCCTTGTTGCTTTGTTTTACAGGCTCCAACCTAAAGGAAGCTATGACTACCTATCTTCTTTCTATTTTACAGGAACCGACCTGAAGGAAGCTCCAACTCCCTGTCTCCTTGCCCCATCCAACCGCCTTGATGTCTGATACGGTTTTTTGTCTTGTAGTTATTCAAATATACACACTTCTTTAGGTCTTCTAATGATGCTTCTGCTGCGCGCAACTTTTGTATGCAAACTATATTATGTTACCGGGCAACATACATCACTTGATTTCTCTATCTTCTCAATTCGTAACTCTGCTGATGAATTACTTCTTGGATCATGTGCTTTGCTGATATTGTATTTTGTGCTTTTGGTTCAACGTACTTCTATACGTGCCTGGAATCCTCAACTGATATTGTGCTTTCTATTGATGGTATGAAGTACTGAAAAGAAGCACTAGTAACAGTGGTAACTACACACCTTATGATGTGTATGTTATGAATAAGTGTTGCAGTCCTTCAAACAATATTCAACCTCATGTGCATCAAATGATTTTTCCATTCAGTATAACGCAATTGTCTTAGATCATCTGCATCATGATTTGTCTATCTAACTCTGTTGTCGTTCTATTTTTGCGCATCATATGTAATATTCAACTTCGCACACTATGTAACATCCCGATAATTACAAAAAAAATTAAAATTTTTAATTCGACAATAAATGCTAATAATTGTAAAAGTGAGATGCTAAATATACTCAATGTCAGCATGGAATTTCTAAAGTCAAAATTGCAGCCAATCATTTAATTTTCTTTTTGAGCTTCTTAGCTAAGAGTTGGTTAGTAGCGCTGAAATGTTTGTACTATAATTAATTTTTCCTGTGTTAACAGTACTGCGAGTTGTCCAAGAATGATACTGACAGTTGTTTCTTTATGACGATAAAAGGGGCTCCTACGAGGCACCTGAGGCTTACTTAGCTTTTTATGCTAAAGCATACGTACCTGTCCTTCTTGCGCAGATCGACAGGTAAGGTTAACGTGACATTTTCCAGAATTGTGATTGTAATTTTCAGTAGTCATCCGATTGACACCATTTTTAAGCTCTTCTCAGATTGGGTGGCTGGGACTAATGGCAGGTGTGACGCTTAAATTTTACCTTAGCGGTGGAAGCTATTAGCACTTACAAGGTAATTGTCCCCTTTTTTTCTTTTTCAATGGACCGACATATATAATATTTGTTTAACGTTGGGCCAATATATTTATATGTGATTTTTTTTAACATTGGACTAATATATTTATTTTGATTTAAATGTTATGTGGAAGTGGTAAGGGTTTCATACCCTGTGATGTGCTCACCATAGGGGATCTATCATAACAGATTATATATATATATATATATATATATATATATATATATATATAGTTACCGTGGGTAATGGAACATGCTATGCGTTAAATGATACGATAAGGTTTCTATAGTGCTAACGATGGGTTGACATGATAAAATTTATACTGCAATGATGGAAGTCTTGCGTGGCAGGTTGGTGCATGTAGGGAAACGTGACCTGACCGTCGATTTCATCCAACAATTGTTTGAATGAACTACGATTGTAATGACACTGCAAGGGAGTCGATCTTAACGCTAGTTTACATCGTGGCAGGTGTTGGATTGCTATTAAATGCAAGTGTGAGGAGTTTGGTTTCGTCGTCGGCTTAGGTACAAGCATTTAAAGCCCTCGCCTACTATTTTTAATGGTGCCAGAGTGTGTGCCACCCTGTCCCGATAACATGTGAACGAGGATGCAATGATGATATGGAGTCCCTGCTGTAACAAGCTACGCCTCCCTGGATGGTTGATTTGGCACCGTCGTGGAGGTGGTAATTAATGGGACCGTCGTGGAGGTGGTAATTAATGGGGGATATGAATGCAATTTGCACTTGCATTTCCACATGGACGATAGACGTGGCCCATTGTTGATTGTGAGATTTTTTGGCCATCGGATGAACCCTAACCTAAAGGTTACCAAAATTTACGTTGTACGGCCTTTGGGCTTCATTCAATCTTGGCGTCTTTGTAGCGTGAGGCCGACCGACCGTTACAGGGAAATTGGGTGTTCTTAGCCTGATCCGGGCTCGAACCGTAGACCCGTGAGCTATGTGCCTGCAACAGGAGTTGGAAAAATTTTATGGCTACTTCGTCGTTCTGACTTGTTCATGGTTGAGGGTGCAACTGTCTAGGGTTTTGGTGAAACGTTTTTGGTTGACCCTTCGAAGTGTTTGGGCCACGACTACCGCTCTCAGCACTGGTTGAATTTCTACTTCTCTCAAGGTGGTGGAAAGATCGTCGAGGGCCGATACTTCACGGGTAAGTGATTCCACCTGCAATAATCGCACAATGGTTTGCACAAAAGGTTTGATTCTTCAAGTTTAAAATATGTCAACCTGTGACTGATAGCGTGTTTCATTGTTTGTGTGGCAGGTGTGGAGTGGCTCGGCCGGGAGTTTTACACCAAGGTAATAATCCACCCTACTATTGTGATAATACATTGGTGTTCCAGTGTTGTTTTTGTTTCGTATTTCCAATCTAGCATTACCTTCGGTCTCGTTGGGACCTGGCAGGTACCAAACTGTTTGGCTTCTTCCACAGCGACGGTTTGGGAGAAAAAAAAGTGGGGGGTTAAGGTGACAAACCAGGTAAGTCTCGGTGATGCTTACCCTCGTATGTCTCCTCCGAACGGGTCTTAGCTGTGTTAATAGTGTTGTGATGAGGGCCGAGATGGCCGTATCTGTAATTAATCGGACTGTGGAGAGGGTAACCCTCGTTTTGTTTAAATTTTGCTAACGTTATGGAAAGCTGTCGGGATCGTCTGCGTTGGTTTTGTTATGAATAGACTCTTAAATATTAGCCCTGCATGCCCAGGGTGACTCGACCGAAACTTGATGTCTATAGATATATTTTTGTTGGAAAAGCCTTCGGGTTTGGGTACATATTTCTTCGGCTAGTTACTAGTTCGTCTTAGCTTCAATGTTTAAATGTGACAGTGATTGAACATGATTCGAATATGGATGATGGGGATTAGTGCTATTTATAAAAAATGTAGCTTTGATTTCGTGACTATGTGAAATGGGTAGTTTTTATAATTGGTCGAAATGATGCCAGGGCATCGGCCGATAATGGTCGTAGCCTGTTGATGTCGTGCTTATCTTGATAGATTAATGTCTGCAATGAAAGTTAGAGTAGAAAGAATCCCTAGGGTTTTTCCAGCTTATATGACTGTAAGAAGAACTTATATCTTACACGAAAACAGTAGAAGAAATGGATCTTGTTTAATTACTGTATTGCACGAAGGGATTGAGAAGAGACGATCGGCCATAGTGGGTATTCAATGTGCAACTTTGGAAATTTAAATGCATAATGTTTTTGTCTATTTTCCAAGGTTTTAAAAATGATAATGAGGGAAAGAAAATAAATCGAATTAGTTTAGAAGCATTTCTATAAATGGGAAATGTATGCAGGCCATCGTGCCTATTGATGTTATTCTGTATGATTCTAGAGCTTTTAGATCCATAAAGATAGATCAGGAATTTTTAACAGAGGTTTTCCTAGATTAAGAGATGCTTGAAAAACATGAAAATGCTATCTGGAGATACTAGTATTGTTTTGGTTTTTGAAAAGATATGGTAATGAAATCTATGCAGAAATAAAAAGTATTTTCCCTAGAATGATAAACAAACAACTGTATTTATACCTGTGCATGCAATACTGTCTTATTTAGCTTCTTGCATCTTTCCTTGGAATAGTAGGCTTAGAAAAAAAACATCATAGTGTATAGCATTCTACTGAAATTAGACTTTCAGCCTATCAATTTGTTTACTTAATTATTTCTCTGCACTAGAGTACGATGCATGCATTTGCATGCGGAAAAATACAGAGAAAAATCTTTATCCTATCAATTTGAATTCAACCAATCATCATATCTTGAAATCACCATTAATTTTTCAGCATGCAAACAGAATAATCAATCATCAGATCTTAAAAATCATCATTATTTTTTCAGCATGCAAACAGAATAACTAGTAGAATAGGTAGAACCCGAACCAATAGGTGAGTGGACAAACACACCAGAATCCTATTCCTCCCAACCAACTCCTGAAGATAGTCTAGGTGTCTGCCTTAGGACCCCCAAGCCTGCTCACTGGACTACCAGGAGGAGGAAACCTGGAAGCTTGGTCTTCAATCTTGCAACAGCAAGTAGTTATCCAGTCTTACAAAACTTCAGCAGTTAAGGAGACCTGCACCAGCATCTCTAGTCATTCCTCTCAGAATTGATCTGCAACCTTACAATTGCACTCTCCTCAGCCTCCCCTATTCAATTCTCTCAGTCATCACCTGATGCACATGAGGAAAAAAATTTTGCAGACAAGAATGCCAGAGCTCCCTACTCAATTCGATTTGCCTTTATAGGATGCCTAGGTCTTTATGATTAACTGGTCATTAGTGAGCTACCTGCTCACCTCCCTCCACCTGGAGGGGGAAATGCCAAAAAATTAGGGGGGAGTTGTCCCATACCAACAGCTAGAGGCAGAGTGCAAATGCTGCCATCTGTCCCAAGCCTTCCAGCAGCTTCCATTCCTCCTAGTGGGTCAGTGAGCATTCTTGTAACAGCTTTTTGAGGGTTTGTCTCCTTTTTTTTATTTATCAAACAATAATAATGATTCATTACATTCCTTTTTGACCCAAATTGGTCATAATTCTAGAAACTTGGAAATTGTAATTTAACACAAATATTTTGCAAAAAGGATAATAACATAAAAATGATTATTCCCAAAATTTGGGTAGGTGACATACACCCCCCCTAGTCTCAACATCGTCCTCGATGTTGCCTTATTCACTCCTAGAGTGTTCCTGGAACAGAGTTGGGTATGCAGCCCGCATACTACTCTCCAACTCCCAGGTTGCCTCTGTCAAGCTATAGTGTTTCCATTGCACCTTTACTTGGCCAACGGTGCGGTTCCGGAGCAGAGTTTCTTTCCTTACGAGAATACAGTCCGGTTCCATCGAAAAATCGCCGCCTTGTTCCACCTGAACATTATTCCAATTTACAACATGAGTAGGGTCATGCACATATTTATTTAAAAATGAAATGTGAAAAACATTATGGATTTTGAGGTTTGAGGGTAAGGCTAATTGATATGCCACGGGCCCAATCCTTGAAAAAATTTCGAAAGGGCCACAATACCTGGGTGTCAGTTTGACACAACTCCCCAACCGTAGTGAGCTCTTTTTCGGTCTTACCTTTAGAAAAACGTGCTCACCAACCTGGAACTCTTTATGAGTCCTTTTAAGGTCCTCTTGGCTCTTCTGTCGATCCTGGGCAGCTTTAATATTTCCTTGTACCTGCTTGACAATTTGTTCTAACTCCTACAATTCAGGCCCTAAAGTGACTCTACTAACTGGGTCACTCCATGAAACGGGTGTGTTACACTTTCTGCCGTAAAGGATTTCAAACGGGCTGAGCTTGGCTGAGGCATGATAATGATTATTATACGCAAACTCAGCCAAATGCAAGTAGTCCTCCCACTTGCCAGGCTGGTCTTTCACATACATTCTGAGCATGTCCTCTAATACTTGGTTCACCCTTTCGGTCTTCCCATCCGTTTGCGGATGGAATGCGGTGCTAAAATTTAAAGTGGTATTTAACCCTTTGAACAAGGATCTCCAGAAATTTCCTGTGAACTTTGAGTCTCTGTCTGAAACTATCACCTTGGGTATCCCATGTAGTCGGAAAATTTGCTTCATAAAAATATCTGCAATATCAGGGGCTTTGTGGGTAGTCTTGACGAGAATAAAATGGGCTGGCTCGATAAGTTTGTCCACCACTACCATGATGGAGTCATGTTGTTTTTTATTCTTCGGCAATCCAGTGATGAAATCGATGCTTATGATCTCCCACTTCCAGTTGGGTATAAGCAATGGCTATAGTAATCCTGCAGGGTGTTGGTGTTCCACCTTTACTTTTTGACAGTCAAAACACTTAGCTATATATTCTGCTACCTCATCCTTCATTCTAGGCCAATAATACTCTTTCCGTAGCATGGTGATGGTTTTCTGATAACCTGGATGGCAAGAATAGTGGCTTTTGTGCATCTCATCCAAAATCAGAATTTTTACTATGGGAGCGTTAGGTACATACAATCTGTTTTTGTATAGCAATAGGCCATTTTCCTTCAAACTAAAATCTGTTGCAGAATTTTCAGAATTGCTTTTTGCTGCCTTTTCCTGTAATTTTCTATACTCTTCATCTTCTTTAATGTCCTCAAAAATCTATTTTTCCAAATCTGTTGCGTATGTGCTGGTAATTGAAATGAAATGTATTTTTGCGTTACGACTTAATGCACCGGCGACCTTATTTTCCTTCCCTCTAATGTGCTAAATTTCGAAATCATATTCGCTTAGGAATTTTAGCCATCTAGCTTGTCTAGAATTTAAATTTTTTTGATCTAACAAATATTTCAGTCCCATGTTATCTGTCATCAAGGTGAATTTTCTGCCCACAAGGTGGTGCTGCCATATTTTTAAGGCATGAATTACTGCTAGCAATTCTAGATCATAAGTAGAATAGTTTTTCTCGTGAATTTTCATCTTTCTAGACTCATAGGCTACAGCATGACCCTCCTGTGTTAGAAATCCTCCAAGCCTGTCATTACATGCGTTCATACACACTACAAAATCCTTATTAGGGTCTACAATTTTCAAAATAGGTGTTGAAATCAGTAATTCCTTTAACTTTTTAAAACTATCTGCACATTTCTGGTCCCAAACAAAACTTCTTACCCTTCTTCTGCAAGGAGGTGATGGGGTTTGCAATCCTTGAAAATCCTTCAATGAATTTTCTATAGTAACCAGTGATACCCATAAATGATCGCACATCTGTCACGTCTTTAGGAACCGATCACTCATTAATGGCCTTTATCTTGCCGGGGTTGACTGAAATTCCTTATTCAGAGATTATGTGCCCCAAGTATTGAATTTTATCTTTGTAGAAATCAGAATTGCTGAACTTAGCATATAATTGGTGGTCCCTCAGGACTTGCAAAATGATGCGTAAGTGTTTGTCGTGTTCTACCCTGTTCTTAGAGTATACTAGGATGTCGTCGATGAACACTACTGCAAACTTATCTAAGTATTTGTGCATAATTTTTTTCATCAAGCACATAAATACAGCAGGGGCATTAGTCAACCCAAACGGCATGACAACAAACTCATAGTGCCCATAACGAGTTCTAAAAGCTTTTTTGCAAATGTCTTCCTCCTTCACACAGACCTGATGGTACCCGGACCATAGATCGATCTTCGAGAATATCATTGCTCCGCGCAGCTAATCAAATAGATCGTCAATGTGGGGTAGCAGGTATCTATTCTTAATTGTCATTTTATTTAATTGTCGATAATCTATGCAAAGTCTTAGGGTACCATCCTTCTTCTTGACAAAAATGACCAGTGCTCCCCAAGGGGATACGCTGGGTCTTATATACTTGTTATCGATTATCTCCTTCAGCTGGGATTTCAACTCGTTCAGCTCAAGTACATTCATTCGGTATGGGGCCTTAGAACTTGGTACTGCACCCGATATTAATTCAATAGTAAAATCCAGGTCTCTCTTGGGGGGTAACTCTGGGATCTCTTCAGGAAAGACATCTCGGAAATTGTTTAAGACATGTATGTCTTCAATTTTCAGTCTGTCCTTTTTGGTACTTGAGTCATCACAAACCGCATTCACTGCAAACATCTGACACCTTTTTCTGACTGCCCTTTTTACCTGCATGGCTGAAATCTGCCTAACAATTGTCTTCCTAGGAATGCCTTTTACTTCTGTTGTCCTTCCTTGATCATCCAGACAAACAAAACTTTTCTCATAACAGTTCAGAATGACATGATGGGTTTCCAACAAGTCCATACCGATTATGATATCATATGCTTCCAATGGAAAAATATTTAGCTTAACCTACGTTGTTAGATGATTCATAGATAAATCACATTCTTCCACAAAATCAGAAACCTTTCTTTTCGTTCCCATTGCTAATCTAACTTGTAATACCCCAATTTTGACCCTTAGGAAATATTGGCTCTAATGTAAATATTGTAAACACACGATGTATGTTTCCCTAGCGTGGAGCTCAAGGCCAAGGCCCCGCTAGTTTATGCTTGGATTTTATTTAAATTAGACACGCTTGATATTTTGTTACCCACGTGCTATTAAGCCATGGGATATTGTAAATTGATGTAAATATTTAACATTGAAATAAAATACCAAAAACTGGCTATGGAGGCAACGAATGAGAAGGGGCCACGTGTATCCACTAGGGAGTGGTGAGGGGGCTATGGGATTAAACCCTAGGCTGCCATTTGTCATTATGAGAACCCATTGACTTCCCTAGGTGACATTAATGCCTGCTGTAAGAAGGTGGTTGAGATTTCAGCC
This sequence comes from Larix kaempferi, assembly GCA_027924585.1. NCBI lineage: Eukaryota > Viridiplantae > Streptophyta > Pinopsida > Pinales > Pinaceae > Larix > Larix kaempferi. The sequence goes on along the minus strand of BSBM01001052.1, from coordinate 2,527,583 downwards.
CATGGCTTCAATGGAGCATGGCCAGCCCTGAAATTCGTATGGGTGGGCATGGGCTCTGATTGCTTGGGAAAGAAGTCACTCAACCCCATGGGAGGTTGCTTCATTCTCACCCCATTCCATTGTGAAACTACCTAGCATCATTCCCATCCAAAAACGAGAGCCAACAGTGAGGAAAACCAGAAAATCGCGACCTTGAGAGAACCCCGATTTTGAAAGACCAAAAACGTCCAGATTTGGCATTGGACAGGGAAATCCAATGGGGAATCCATTAGCATAAACCTTGGGGCGAATTTGGGAGCATTAGCTACCCCGAAATCAATGGGAAAACCCAGTTTTTGCAGCTCAGAAAACGAGTGACGGATTTGAGTATTTGGTGAGCAGAACAGAGAGAAATCAAGTTGGGATTGACTATGCAGAGGTTGGGTGTGCTTGATAAACCCAGTGAAGGCTAGGATCTCAAGGATCAGCAGATGGACCTTTCTATGCCCATCCTGAAGAGCACTGGAGGGAAGAGTTGCCTGAGGGACTGTGTAGCAGAGAAAGGGATCTTACTTGTGTTGGATGTGGTAGGTAATGTGGGTGCCTGACTGTTGAGCTCACTTGAGATGCCTGTAGCTCTGTGGTTGAGCTCACTGGCTTAGCATTACCCTCCTCTATCTGCTTGGATGCTTGACTGAAACCATGCCTATGAGTGAACCCAGCTAGTCCTCCTTAGTGGATACACAGCCCAGCTTGGGGGTGACCTCTCAGCTGAAAGAACACAAGCTGGACAGAGGTCTACGGTTGGGAGGAACGTTGCCCTTCCATAGCCAGTCGTTTGGACCATTACAGTTCAAGATAAGTATTCTGTGAATTAATTTATATACAGACTATGTTTGCAATGCATTCAATCTGAAGGATGAATTATTCCTGTTAATGAAATGAAATGCATCATGTTTTATGCAGTGTGATAAATTGTCCATGCTTAATGAAATTTAGTGACTGTTACATGTATGAATGATATGGGTATGCTGAATGTATGAAGAAATAGTGTGCATACGTAATGACTAATTTCCGCTGTGTTTAAATTGAGATGAATCTGCATTTGGAAGTTTTAAATTGCATGCGTTATGAGTCAAATTATTGGGGCTAAGCCTGCCATAAGCCCGTGTGTTGTTAACGTTTCCTTCCTTGCACTTGATGATGGAAGGGGGTGTTACATAACTAACCAGGGCTTATTGAATTTTTCTGTTTTTAACTTGAGATTTTCTGCAATGATTGGTGATATATAGCTTAGACTAGCGCCAGGGTCAATTAAAATAGAAATTGGGTGGTTTTGTAACATACCTTCAACCTCCACCATGGAGACTTGGTGGTTTGCTTGCCGATTGTATAAAGTTGCACTAATTCTAGGCACTTCTCTCGCCAAATATCCCACCGTGGCTTCCGATTGTACTGAGTGAGTATGGTTAGTTGTTCGCTTCTTAAGTGGATAGTCTGAGGCATCATGAGGTCCTTGACACTCGAAGCATTTTACAGGTGGTTTCTGCTCACTAGTTCGGGCAATACTAGGATTATTTCGGGGTGCTGTAAATTTCTGCTATTGATAATTTCTGGAACTGTTTCCTTGAAAATTTCGATTCGGAAAGTTTTTCCTCGGGAATCCAGAATTCCCACCATATCTGAAATTTTTCTTTTTTTGTTCGAAGTGATTGGGTCTTGGGTTTCTCCAACTAGGCACCCCTTCCTTTCTCCTATTCTGGTCAAAGCAAAAGTTTGCCTTCCTCATGGCCTCTTCCAATGTTTTTGGGTTGTCATACTCTATCCTGTCTTTGATGTGAAAGGGTAGGCAGCTCAGATATCTCTGAATTTTTGGTTTTTCTTCTACCATGTATGGTACATACCTCAGCAAACTCAAATTTTTTTTGTTTAGTTCCTTCATGGTCATTGTTCCCAGCTTTAGATCATAAAATTCCTTGGACTTCTCTTCATAGTACTGCTCGGATAAGAATTTCTTCTTGAAGTATCTTTTAAAAGTACTCCAACTCACATCTCGGTCTTTCATGCCTTTGACCCTTTTGAGGTCTTGCCACCAAATATCCGCCTTTCCTGTTAGATTATAAATTGCCATTTTTTCCTTCAAGGACTCCGAATAGTCGTAGATCTAGAAATACGTTTTCATGCCAGATAGCCATGCCTCCGCTGTCTCTCCTTTTTCTGTTCATACTGTTTACTTCTTTTGCACTTTGGCTTGCAATCTTCCTCACTGTTGTCACTAGAACAGTTATGCTTCTTGTTACCTGGTTGTTTGGAAGCTCTTGATGATGTTGAGTTGTTGTTTTCTCCTGCTGTCTTTGCTTTATTATCTCCGCCCTCATATGGAAAGTCTTTATCCTCGGAGGTATGTTCAATTTCTTGTTCATTCAGTGGGTATTGGTCAAACAATGCTTGCTTCAGCTCCTCTTGTGTTCTTAGAATTCTTTCATTGTCCTATTTCACTGATCTTATTTTTGCTTTCAATTCTTGGAAAGCATGTAATAATTCTGATGCGTTGTGGTTCGGGTTGCCATGGAATTGCTGTTACGTACTATGGTTGTTGGGTGGAAATCTGTCATCCATCCGTTCAGTTGATCCTTCCATAACTGTAAATTTTTTTGAAAAGAAAACAATTCTATATATGACAAAATAATTTTGAGTTAGCAAGGAATCTTTATAGTAAAAAAAGATCTGTTTGCGTGTTTCTTGGATCGCTTTTTCGCCTAGTGTTCGAACATAAGCTCTGATACCACATGTAACATCCCGATAATTACAAAAAAAATTAAAATTTTTAATTTGACAATAAATGCTAATAATTGTAAAAGTGAGATGCTAAATATACTTAATGTTAGCATGGAATTTCTAAAGTCAAAATTGCAATCAATAATTTAAATTTCTTTTTGAGCTTCTTAGCTACGGGTTGGTTAGTAGCACTAACATGTTTGTACTATAATTAATTCTTCCCATGTTAACAGTACTGCAAGTTGTCCTAGAATGATACTGACAGTTGTTTCTTTATGACGATAAAAGGGGATCCTACGAGGCGCCTAAGGCTTACTTAGATTTTTATGCTAAAGCATACGTACCTGTCCTTCTTGCACAAATCCACAGGTAAGGTTAACGTGACATTTTCCAGAATTGTGATGGTAATTGTTATTTTTAGTAGCCGTCCGATCGACACCAGTTTTAAGCTCTTCTCAGATTGGGTGGCTGGGACTAATGGCAGGTGTGACACTTAAATTTTACCTTAGCGGTGGAAGCTATTAGCACTTACAAGGTAATTGTCCCCTTTTTTTCTTTTTCAATGGACCAACATATATAATATTTGTTTAACGTTGGGCCAATATATTTATATGTGATTTGTTTTAACATTGGACTAATATATTTATTTTGATTTAAATGTTACATGGAAGTGGTAAGGGTTTCATACCCTGTGATGCGCTCACCGTAGGGGATCTATCATAATAGATTATATATATATATATATATATATAGTTACCATGGGTAATGGAACATGCTATGCGTTAAATGATACGATAAGGTTTCTATAGTGCTAACGATGGGTTGACATGATAAAATTTATAGTGCAATGATGGAAGTCTTGCGTGGCAGGTTGGTGCACGTAGGGAAATGTGACCTAACCGTTGATTTCATCTAGCAATTGTTTGAATGAACTACGAATGTAATGGCATTGCAAGGGAGTTGATATTAACGTTGGTTTACATCGTGGCAGGTGCTGGATTGCTATTAAATGAAAGTGTGAGGAGTTTGGTTCCGTCGTCGACTTAGGTACAAGCATTTAAAGGCCTTGCCTGTTGTTTTTAATGGTGTCGGAGTGTGTGCCACCCTGTCTCGATAGCACGTGAACAAGGATGCAATGATGATATGGAGTCCTTGCTGTAACGAGCTACGCCTCCTAGGATGGTTGATTTGGCACCGTCGTAGAGGTGGTAATTAATGGGGGATATGAATGCAACTGACACTTTCCTTTCCACGCAGACGATAGATGCGGCCCATCGTTGATTGTGAGAGTTTTTTTTCCGTCGGATAAACCCTAACCTATAGGTTACCAAAATTTACGTTGTGCGGCCTTTGGGCTTCATTCATTCTTGGCGTCTTTGCAGCGTGAAGCCGACCAGCCGTTACAGGGAAATTGGGTGTTCTTAGCCTGCTCCGGGCTCGAACCATAGACCCGTGAGCTGTGTGCCTGCAACAGGAGTTGGCAAACTTTTCTGGCTACTTCGTCGTTGTGACTTGTTCGTGGTTGAGGGTGCAACTGTCTAGGGTTTTGGTGAAATGTTTTTGGCCGACCCTTCGAAGTGTTTGGGCCACGACTACTGCTCTCGGCACTGGTTGACTTTATACTTCTCTCAAGGTGGCAAAAAGATCACTGAGGGATGATACTTCATGGGTAAGTGATTCCACCGGCAATAATCGCACAATGGTTTGCACAAAAGGTTTGATTCTTCAAGTTTAAAATATGTCAACTCGTGACTGATAGCGTGTTTCGTTGTTTGTGTGGTAGGTGTGGAGTGGCTTGGCCAAGAGTTTTACACCAAGGTAAGCATCTACCCTACTATTGTGATAATACATTGGTGTTCCAGTGTTGTTTTTGGTTCGGATTTTCAATCTAGTGTTAACTTCTGTCTCGTTGGGACGTGGCAGGTACCAAACTGTTTGGCTTCTTCCACGGCGACGGCTTGGGAGAAAAAAAGGGGGGGTGGGTTAAGGCGACAAACTGGGTAAGTCTCGGCGATGCTTACCCTCATAGGTCTCCTCCAAATGGGTCTTAGCTGTGTTAATATTGTTGTGACGAGGGCCGAGATGGCCATATCTGTAATTAATTGAACTGTGGAGAGGGTAACCCTCGTTTTGTTTAAAGTTTGCTAATGTTATGGAAAGCTGTCGAGATCGTCTGCGTTGGTTTTGTTATGAATAGACTCTTAAAGATTAGCCCTGCATGTCTAGGGTGACTCGATCGAAATTTGATGTCTGTAGATATATTTTTGCTGGAAAAGCCTTCGGGTTTGGGTACATGTTTCTCCTGCTAGTTACTAGTTCATCTTAGCCTCAATATTTAAATGTGACAGTGATTGAACATGATTCGAATATGGATGATGGGGATCAGTGCTATTTATCAAAAACCTAGCTTTGATTTCGTGACTGTGTGAAATGGGTAGTTTGTATAATTGGTCGAAATGATGCCAGGGCATAGGCCGATAATGGTCATAGCCTGTTGATGTCATGCTTATCTTGATAGATTAATGTCTGCAATGAAAGTTAGAGTAGAAAGAATCCCTAGGGTTTTTCCAGCTTATATGACTGTAAGAATAAATTATATCTTAAACGAAAACAGTAGAAGAAATGGATCTTGTTTAATTACTGTATTGCACGAAGGGATTGAGAAGAGACGATCGGCCATAGTGGGTATTCAATGTGCAACTTTGGAAATTTAAATGCATAATATTTTTGGCTATTTTTCGAGGTTTTAAAAATGATAATGAGGGAAAGAAAATAAATCGAATCAGTTTAGAAGTATTTCTATAAATGGGAAATGTATGCATGCCATCGTGCCTATTGATGTTATTATGTATGATTCTAGAGCTTTTAGATCCATAAAGATAGATCAGGATTTTTTAACAGAGGTTTTCCTAGATTCAGAGATGCTTGAAAAACATGAAAATGCTATCTGGATATACTAGTATTGCTTTTGTCTTTGAAAAGATATGGTAATGAAATCTATGCAGAAATAAAAAGTATTTTCCCTAGAATGATAAACAAACAACTGTATTTATGCATGTGCATGCAATACTATCTTATTTAGCTTCCTGCATCTTTCCTTGGAATAGTAGGCTTAGAAAAAAACATCATAGTGTACTGCATTCTACTGAAATCAGACTTTTAGCCTATGAATTTGTTTACTTAATTATTTCTCTGCACTAGAGTACGATGCATGCATTTGCATGCGGAAAAATACAGAGAAAAATCTTTATCCTATCAATTTTAATTCAACCAATCATCAGATCTTGAAATCACCATTAATTTTTCAGCATGCAGACAGAATAATCAATCATTAGATCTTAAAAATCATCATTAGTTTTTCAGCATGCAGACAGAATAATCAGTAGAATAGGTAGAACTTGAACCAATAGGTGAGTGGACAAACACCCCAGAAGCCTATCCTCCCAACCAACTCCTGAAGACAGTCTAGGTGTCTGCCTTAGGACCCCTGAGCCTGCTCACTAGACCACCAGGAGGAGGAAACCTGGAAGCTTGTTCTTCAATCTTGCAACAGCAAGTAGTTATCCAGTCTTACAAAACTTCAGCAGTCAAGGAGACCTGCACCAACATCTCTAGTCATTCCTCTTAGAATTGATCTACAGCCTTACATTGTGCTCTCCTTAGCCTCCCCTATTCAATTCTCTCAGTCATCACCTGATGCACATGAGGAAAACTTGTCTGCAGAAAAGAATGTCAGAGCTCCCTGCTCAATTCGATTTGCCTTTATAGGCTGCCTAGGTCTTTGTGATTAATTGGTCATTAGTGAGCTACCTGCTCACCTCCCTCCACCTGGAGGGGGAAATGCCAAAAAATTAGGGGGGAGTTGTCCCATACCAACAACTAGAGGCAAAGTGCAAATGCTGCCATATGTCCCAAGCCTTCCAGCAGCTTCCATTCCTCCTAGTGGATCAGTGAGCATTCTTGTAATAGCTTCTTGAGGGTTTGTCTCCTTTTTTTATTTATCAAATAATAATAATGAGTCATTACATTCCTTTTTGACCCAAATTGGTCATAATTCTAGAAACTTGGAAATTTTAATTTAGCACAAATATTTTGCAAAAAGGATAATAACAAAAAAATAATTATTCCCAAAATTTGGGTAGGTGACACACTATCCCTTCAGTTCATCTGCATTAGCAATACATCACGCAATATATGATATTCCTCGATTCTGTGTATGTGCTTCTGTCTTGCCAAATTTTGTGACTATCGACGTGTTGACTTGTGATATAGTCTTTCAAAATATTCAGCACTTGTGCATTCTTCAAAATTCTTCCTTTCAGTGTTTGTGCAATCGTCACGGTCTTACAACATCATTATGAGCACCATCAAAACTTCGTTTTGCTGCATGTGCGCATCTATCTCTTCATTAGATCATTTTGTTCTGTCCACGAGCCCCTTGATGCCTCGAAAAACAAACTGAAACTTACACTTGACTTGCAGTATTCTTGTTTCTACTTCCACATCACACTTTTGAATCTCCAACTTGCATCTCTATTTATACATGTCCTGCACAGATTGTATGCTTGCAAGTCGGTCGTGGAATCCATACTTCACAATCGTGCATATGCCATGTGTCATCATCTACTTTATTGATGTTTCATCTATGTTGTATCAAGAACCCTTAGGATCCACAACTTATTGGGTCTTTTCACCTTGGTGATGTACCATTGCGCTCTAGATGTACCATTGCATTCTAGTATGTGCGCAATATTTCAACTTGTTCATGATCTTTGTTGTACCATCCCTTTTGGGTAATGCGCCCTTAATTTATTACAATTTTCCATAATCAACACATTCTTGGATTCTGCTTATTGAGATTATGACCCATGTTCATCATTTCAATTGGGTAATACGCCATTGGTTTATTGGAACATTGCAGAACCTGCGCCTATGCCAACATTTCATTTGTGGGACTTTGACCTCTACCTTATTCTTGCTTGTGGGATTTTGACCTCTGCCTTATTCATTTTTTTGGGTTTTTTGCACTGGTTCTTCATCAGATGTAGCATTTTTCCATTGTGATATTCAACTGATCCTACCCATTTAGGAACTTGTACACTTTTCACCGCTTGAAGGCTTTGTCTAATTAGTTGTGCTTGCGCACTTTCAGGATTGTTCGACCATCTGTTGTTCCTTTCTTCTAGCGCACTCCCCAAATGTTGACTAAGAAACACTTAGACTTGCTAGCTTGCTTGTCCTTTTGGCCCAATCATCTACTTGGAAGTTTGGTCACTTGAACCATTGTCCAACCAACTTATTTGCATTTGCTGTCACGATAGAGTATGTCTTGGTGGACTCAATATCTGTGCAAGGACTTCATGATGTAGAGTACTTTGCTTGTGTTCCTTCTTGAGAAGAATCATCATGAAGTGTCCTTTTGGATCTGTATGAAGTGTCATCTTATGTACTTCTCTAGACCGTATGATGTTCTCCTTGATATATTCTTCTTGAATGTACCTCTTAGATATACTCCAAAGTTAATGCACGTTTAATGCATCCTTGATTCATGTCTTCTCTTATAGATAAGCTCCAAGATATTGTAAGCATCTTCAAACAAAACGGATGTAGTGTCTGGATATACTTTTTCGGACTGACATCCATGTCAGTTCATTCATCTTGCACATGTATGCTTCTTGTCTTATTCATATATATGTGCATTTAGATGTACTTCAGTGTTGTATGTCGGTCACTGTTACACCTAAATATTCCCTTCATAATACTCAGTGTAAACATCCCTGAAATTCCATGACTAAGATACCAAATTGGAAGAGATGCTAGCATGTTTCCATAGGGTTTAGTAAGGTCGTCACAGGTCACCTTTGTGCAACCTGCGACGTCGCAGGTCACCCTCATGCAGCATGTGACAATGTCAATTAAATGGATAAAAGGGCATCTTCGAGGCCTTTCTCGAAGGTGTGTGATGTGGATATCTATGCCTAACCTATAGGGGAGTTGGAATTCGGTTCCCTAGCACTTTGGGAGGACCCCTTAACCCTCTCCCACTATATCTCAACCTACCTTATCCTCTTAGTCCTATATATATGAAGCTCATTCCCATTCCAAAGGGAGGAAGTCTATAGCATTTGCATGCTGGTGAAATTAGCTTAGGAGATCTCTACTCATCTCTTGGGAGACCTATACTTCCTTTGGAGGCTTGGGAATTGGCTTGGTGGAGGAGGATTGCGACGTTAAGCTTTGGTTGTAATCATCACTCTTTTGTACTTCCCTCTTTTAATACAGTAATATAAACTCTTTCCACCAAATATTGTTGTGTTAATGATGTTTTGTGTAGTTTACTTGCTTAACCATTTACTTAGATCTGTTACTGTTTAGATGCATTTTAATTGCTTGTATTGTTTTGTATGTCTTGACAAGTCTTGCAACTGAGATCTGATGACCATGGAGCTTGGAACAACATCAAGGAGAAAAATCTACAAGCTAGAGGTAAGACATCTAATCACTCGATATTTAACTAGATCTAGGAAAGCAGTTTCATATTCTATCTCACTTTTTCTAGACTTACGTTGAGCTAGGGATATCACGCCTTAAGTCTGCTTTCGGTAGATTGTCCGGTAACAATTTTGGATACCATACTAAGGAATTACAATATATTGTTTTAAGTTTTAAGTTTGAAATTATTTTTCTCTGATTTCTTTATGAGCCATTTCTTTTGCCTCCTTAACCATTTTACCATCAGATCTTCTCATTGAAGAGTCTGTTGACTTCCTTTGAGTCTGTATGTTTGATTGTCAAGACTTTTGGTTGATCATATTTGGAGATCTTTTCATCCTTGCATAGGGATCTCGCTTGTCGCACCTGGGTAATATATCCAGAGCGACGTTCCCTTGTCAGGTGCAGTCTGCTACTCTACAACCTACGACGTTGTCGCACACCACAGTTTGACATCCTGTGACGTTGTCGCAATTCACCTATTTTCCACCTGTGACGGTCGCTCTAAGTCTGACCAGAGACTACGATGAGCAGTCTAGTTTTGTGATTATTTTCTCTCCTCATCAACCTTTGATTTTGGTTTTCCTTATAGACCTCCTTTGCACTATATCTTCCAGTCAGAGACCTTTTGATGTTGCATTGCTAGTGTTTGGTTTTGTTTGGTTTGATTCAGAGTGGTTTTGGGTTCCATTTTGAACAAGTTTGAGTTTCGACAGTGGTGGACACTTTGGTCTCCCCCACCTTCATACACTTAACCTTGCATTCCCTCCTCTCCTCACCTAATCTTATCTTTGTATTAGAAGCGATCCCATACCTCTTTTGCACATGTTACTTAGCTTTGATTGCATTCGGTTGCTTGTTAAGTGTCTTGAGTGTTCTAGTTCATATGAGTGCTTGTCATTTTCTTGAGAATTTATGAGTATTTAGAGTGTTGCAAATAAGCTTTCTTTTCAGTTATTCACACTTAAAAACATTATTGTGATCAAGTTGTAATCTTGGCATATCATTGGAAAAAATTCAAAGCGCATCATTTTTACCGTTTTCAAGTGCATTTGAAAATTGACGTGGAAATTGGTTCATGCGTTGGAATTTATCATTCATTAGTTTTTTGGAAAAGTTTGAGAGGAAAGTTAATCATTTGTGCTTCTAGGGAATTATGAGCCATTCATTTTCTTGAAAAACTCAAGTGAGATCAAGTTTTTGCAAAAGTGATTCCATGCTTGAAAAATTATATGCATCTTCGATTTTTTATGTTTTTAAGCTATCATAGTGAAATTGGAAAAGTTAGTGTGCTATAGATAGAAGTTCTCTCTTTTCATCACTTAGTTTCATTTTTTGATTCGAAAAGACAAAAGAAAATGCTTAGATTTGGTTTTTGATGCTTGTGGATTTTTGTGTTTTGCTTGGAAAAAACGAAAAGAGTACTTTTATTGTCAAATTTGGGATTGTGTTGCATTTTGTTGTTTTGGTAAAACCACTTGGAAAAATATTTCTCCCTCCTGTAAATAGATTTTATCAAAAGAAAAGTACATTTTTCATGTAGTTAGGGCTTGCATTCTGTTTACATTTATGTATTCACCTCATGCATTCACCAAACTGTCCAGATAAAATTAATGGTAGAACTAGTGTAAAAATTTTAGTAACTTGTGTGTTAAGTTAGAGACGAGTTCCGATGTCGTAAAACATGGCAATTGTCGTTACTTGCCAGCACTATATTCCGGGGGTATTGTAGCCTTCCACTTACCAACCGGTATATCGAATCTCTTTCACGTACCAACCAGGTATATCGAAGGCTCTTTCACGTACCTTAGGGTATATCGAAAGGAACTTCACTTACTTGGCGTATATCGAAAGGTGTTCCATGTACTCGATAGTATATATGAATCTCTCGTGCCGTACAGTTGTGCATTAGACAGCACCACTATAGATTTGAGCTCCCATGTACCTCGAGTATATCGGGAGACACCATTAGGATTTCGAAAACCAACTGAGCTATCCATTTGGCCATCTTGGTAGAGCAATACATGAGAATAGCACTTGGGGAGATTACTATGCACGTGTCATCCAGCTAGTCGAGTATTGAGGCAAGGGTACGGTCCCAATCTTCCTTGTCGCGTTTTATTGTTGGACCCTGCGGTATATAGCGAGTTGCGAAGCCTTGAAAATAATGTGAGGTTCCATACTTTTGAATCCACCTCTATCACATAAGTTTGCTTGTGGCCTTGGTTTGTGTACATTTTTCTGGACTGCTTTTCTTTTGTTTAGATTACCCTAGGAGAAACTCTGTTTTAGTTGCTCTCGCTGACTTTCCTTGGAGAAGGTCCCGCATAATTTTCAACTTACCACCTAAATATCCCCTTAACTGGGAGGTAATTTCGAAGGAAAGAATGGACCCACAAGTCACAACCATGTCACCTGAAGTAGAAAACCCTACTTTCAATATTGTAGCACACATGTTCCCTCCAAATTCACCCACTTCCCACCCCTCAAGGGGTGAAGAGGTAGAAACTTCAACTTCACAAGATATACCTCCTGTTTTACCGGGAGAACCTGGATCGGTGGAATGGATAAATCCTCCCCAGGACGGCCCTGTGTCAGCTGTTGGTCCAACTGCAGCCTTTTGGACATCATCTCTAGGCCACCAAGTGGCTCATTTTTCCATTGCATCCCCTCCCAGCTGGGCTACTCCTGACAACCCTCTAGCACCTTATCGTGATCGTATGACTCTATTATGTGCTATGGGTGAGGATTTTTGAAGACAAAGTCTTTTATGAAGGGTTGAAGACCCGATGCTACCTTCATATCAGCCACTCCTGAGTCGTTATTTATCTTTTGATTCACCGGAATCACCCACCCATCACGTGACCACTTATGAATCTGGTCAACCCTCACTTCCTGCGAGTACACCCCTTACACAGGAGACCAGTTCTATACCTCAAACGACTCAACCTGTTGAAGGAAAACAATCCAACACACCTTTTACTACCATGGTTACATTACCCACTCCTCCCCCACCCAAAAATTCGTGGGGAGGATACTCTTTACCCCCTACCTTCCTTACGGGAAATGTTCCTACCGCAGTAGGTAATCATCAACCTACTTTGGGTCAACCATTGATTAGTGTTCATCATGTTGCTACTAGGGGAAAACCCCCATCTCCTAATCCCAATACAGGAGGAGGAGTCCCCATCGATCCTTCCGTTGGAACTTCCCTCCCTGCCGACCAATCCACCACGGGATTATCTCATGTTGGGGGACCATCCAATGTAACTCAACCACCATGGATTCAAGTGTATCCAGGTGATCTTAACCCTGTGTTGGGACTAGTCAATACTGGAAATGCACTCTACGGTATACTTTATCCTGGTAATCCATACACTCTATGGGGGCATCAAAATGTTTTACCAACCGTCCCTCAAGTACCACCACCATTGCTTGGTCCCCATCCACCTCCCACCGGAGGCGTCAGGCCACCATATCATCCCGAAGGAGGTGGACCTCTACCCTCTAGTGGAGGACCACCCCCTTCTGGTCACAATGGACCACCCCCTCCCGGTGGTGGAGGCGGAGGCCCTCCCCCTCCTGGAGGAGGCAGAGGACCACCCCCCATCGGTGGAGGTGGACCCTCACATTATTCTAGAGGACCCCCTTATTATGGTGGAGGTGGTGGCGGAGGACCTTACCCTTCTGGTGGCGGTAATGACAGAGGTCCCCATCCTTCTGACGAAGGAGGTGGCCCACCACCCCCTCCTTTCAGAGGCAATGGAGGACCACCTTATTACGGTGGTGGTGGCGGACCTCCACCCCCTCCCGGTGGTGGCGGCGGACCTCCACCCCCTCCCGACAATGGCAGTGGACCTCCACCTCCCCCCAACAATGGCGACGAACCCCCACCCTATGGCTATGGACAACCTTATTATGGTGGCCGACCTACATATGGTCCGGGTGGCATACCCCTTTACGGTCAGTTTCCCCAGGGAACACCTTACAACCAGTCGATTCAAGGTCCTACCAGTCCATACATGCCCTATCAATACTATCAGTACCCCCAATTGAACCAACAACTGCCATTTTTGGCTACTTTGGAGATACCCGACCTATCTCGTCTAACGAATGATCCCATCTTCCACGGGCATAACTGGCCACCCATTCCGGTTAAGTTACCATCAGATATCCCCAAATTTGATGGCAAGCTTGGTGAAGACCCAAAAAACCATGTGATGACATACCATTTATGTTGTTCATCCAACTCCTTGATGGACGACTCGATCTATCTTAGGGTTATTTCAACGGACTCTCACCGTCCCAGCTGCCAAGTGGTATATTGAACTACCACCAAACTCCTTTCCAGATTTCAATTCTCTTTCTATGTCATTTTTGACCCACTTCCAATTGCCCATTCGCTATGAGACTAGTACCAACTTATTGACCTCTCTTCTCCAGAATACCACAACCAACATCTTGGATCATATCCATGAGTGGCGGCGAAGATGACATCTTATTAAAGCTCATATTGCGGACCAACTCTTAGCTGACTAGTTCACAAAGTCACTTTTACCTGTCGTAGCTCGAGACGTGGCCATGGGAGGGGCCGTCATTGAGGAACAGGCTATTTCCCATGCCCATTACTTAGACTTGGTCTATGCTCAATCTGGGATGCTATACGAAATCGTTCCTGATGCACCCCGCCCTACGTATGACCCTACACAACCACCTAAGGTACCTCGAGCCGATGGCATCATGGGTTCCCTTACCACCCAGCCTCAAACTGTTGGATCGTCGAACCCCAGGGTTCTTCTCCATCCCCAACAAAGGCTGGCAACAACATCACCAAGTCGCCCACTCCTGCCTCCACCGAAGAGGTGAATTCTTTTCAATCCACTTCATCTCAGAAATCTGGTGGTAAGAAGAAAAACAAGGGAAACCTAAGAAACCTTCTAACCAGCAGAATCCCAAGCCCACCCCCGAAGACACCAAACAAAAGAGGAAGTTGAAGTATCATTGTTTACTGTGCGATGGAGACCATTTCTCAAAGGAATTTCCCCACTGAGATGAAGTGCAGAAGTTTCTCAAAGGAAACTCTACCCCCGCAGTTCCCAACGATCCCTTCCCTGCTTAGAACCAATAACTGATCACACACACCTCTCCTTCCCAAGGAGAGGAATCCTCTACAGCACATGTTATCATGATGCGTAGTGATACTGTCAACTTGAACACACGTTCCCATTCATATGACTCAGTCCCTCAAAAGGAACCGGTTGGAAGTAATACTGAAAAATATTCCACTTCTATTCCCGACATCACCATACTACACACTTCTCTCACCATTGAGAAGCCTTCTTTAGAGTCATTGTTGCGTCTGCCCAAGAGCACAATTCAAAGAGCCGTTTTCAATCTTAATGCTCGGGCAGCTCAAAACTACAATATTGTAGAGGACTTAGAACATGCTCCTTGTGCTATGTCGACGCTAGAGGTCTTGCAGAACTGCCCTAACCAGTGCAAGACTCTCCTCACTTCCATTGGATCCAAATTCTTCTAATACCATCATGTTCTGACTTGAGTACTTTAAGCCGAGGCTTTCCCATCAGTTGGCATTTCAAGTTGCCACAAACATTTTTGGGAAGACAATCCATCGTACCATCTTGGATGAAGGTGCCTCTACCTCGGTCATGTCGATTTCGTGTTGGAGAGCCATTGGCTCTCCCGAGTTGAACCTTTCTCCCACCACCTTGAAAGCATTCGGTGGATGTGGCTTTCAACCTCATGGGTTGTTACAAGCCTTAGCAGTCGAGTTGGGGGGTAAGACCGCAACCATTAACGTGGAAGTGGTCGCAAACCCTTTAGATTATAATCTCTTACTTGGTCGTAATTGGTTTTACGCCATTACGACGGTCGCGTCATCTATCTTCCGCATAGTACAATTCCCCCACCAAGGCCAAATTGTTACTATCGACCAACTGGATTTCTATACACCTGACACCGCTACTCATCTGGGTGATAATGTCCCATTACTTGGACAATCTTCGTAGTTATATGAGAGTGTGGGGGTCGGCCTCATAAAAGATTCATCTCTTATGGGCATATTTCCAACCTTGGATCCCCCAAATCATGTTTCCATAGTGAACATGATCTCTTTTACGATTTCATATATCCCTAACTCTACCGATCAATGGCTTGTACCTGATGAAGCCACTATGCACCTGATTGGAGACACCATGCCTCTTTCACCTGCTGAACTCACTTATGAGGCTATCCAATCAACACCTGAGGACCACTTAGCTGTGGCATCCACATCCTATTCTCCACAGCGGACTTCCCCCTTACCTAACCCTCTGCTCCAGACTTTTCTGTCTGATGAGTCCAGCATGGAGATCATGAGTTCGGATGACCCTCCGTGGGAAGACCTCCACCATCGATCGTCTTTCCTTCCGCCATTAGATACTGTGGAGAATAACGTCACCACCATCTTTACACCAGATGTCTACCCTTGCCCTTAGTCCCCGATACTCACATGTCAAACAGACACTAAGGGAAACTTGGAAAACATTGAACCTACCATTTCGGTAGACATATCGGTTACTCCTGGTGTAGTGGAACACATTTGTTTAGGCCAGAAGTGTTCCCCTAAAGAGATTACTACTTTCGCGGCCTTGTTCAAGCAATTTTGAGACGTGTTTGCTTGGACCTACGAGGAAATTCCAGGGATAGACTCAGCTATTGTTTCACATGAGATTCAAACCTATCCTGATGCTAAACCAATCCGGCAAAAGCTCCGACCGGTACACCCTAGGAAAACTACGACAATTAAGGCAGAAATTGAAAAGCTCTTGAAGGTTGAAGGTCGGTTTTATCTACCTTGTTCCATTAACATTATAGGTCTCAAATTCCATCCCTGTAGCTAAGAAGTAGGGCACCATTCGTGTCTATGTTGATTATCAGGATCTGAACAAAGCTTGTCCCAAGGACAACTACCCCACTCCCTTTATCGACCAGATCATAGACAATTGTGCCAGAAGGGTCATCTTCTCATTCATGGATGGATTTTTCGGTTACATCCAAATTGAGATCCACCCGGTTGATCTACATAAGACAAATTTCATCTATCCTTGGGGAACATTTTCTTATCGCAAGCTCCCTTTTGGCCTTAAAAATGTTGGTGCCACATTCCAATGGGCCATGTCGTATGCTTTTCATGACGTGAAGGACTTTGTGGAACCTTATATTGACAATCTCCTTGCCCATTTGTGGCAATGTGAGTACCACATTGATCATTTGATGACCATTTTCCTCATATGTCGGCAGTATAACATCCGCCTGAACCCTCACAAGTGTATCTTCCACGTCGAGTCTGGACACCTCCTCGGTTTTATCATCTCAAAAGATGGGATCTGCATTGATCCCTTAAAGGTGGAATCCATTGTCGCTCTCCCACCTCCCACAAACATTACAGAACTTCAAAGTTTGCAAGGGAAGGCAACCTACTCAGGGCATTTTGTCTGTAATTTCGCGCAAAATTTGCAGGGATATATGAGACTACTCAAGAAGGACGTCCCGTTCATTTGGGACGATCAAGCGCAACAATCCTTCGATAATCTCAAACATGCTATTATGCATGCCCCTGTGCTCCAACCGCCTAATTACTACAAGGATTATATCCTTTATCTTGTTGCTTTTTCCACCACGATCACCATGGTTTTGGTACAAGAGGACAATAACGCCTAAGAGCATGTGATCTACTACCTGAGTAAGGGTCTTATGGACTCTGAAACCCATTATTTGCATGTCGAGAATCTTTCTCTCGCGGCAGTCATTTCTGTCCAAAATTTCTGTCACTACATCTTGCTCTGCACCACCACCATCATCGCCGACTCAAACCCCATGTACCACATTTTAACACGTCAAGTGCTCAGGGGCAAGTATTCACGTTGGATCGTGATACTTCAGGAGTTTGATCTCCTCTTCGATAAGGCCAAGTCTAAGAAGTCATTGGTGTTTGTCGAGCTCATATGCGATCTTCCCCATGTTGATGTAGAATATGAGCCCAATGATTCTCTTCCGGATGAATCATTGTTCCTCATCAGCACGTCTGACCCATGGTATGGAGATATTACCTTATATCTTCAAACCCAACGTTTCAACCCCCAACTGTCTCGTGATGATTGTCGTCGAATTCGCTACCACGCAAAGTATTATCTGATCATCAGTGATACCTTGTACCGACGGGGGATTGATTCTATTCTTCGATGATGTCTGACACATGAGGAGGCTAAAAACGTCTTGAATGACTGCCACTTTGGGGATTGTGGCGGTCATCTCTCTAGGATGGCTACATCCCAGAAGATTCTGCGGGATATTATTTTCCATCTATCTTCAAAGATTGTATTGAGGTCGTTAAAATAATTCCCCCATGCCAGCATTTTGAAACGAAAAAACATACCCATCCAGCCCCGTTACACCCGGTTATTGCCATTGGCCCCTTTGCAAAATGGGGCATTGACTTCATGCATTGTAATCCTACCTCGGTCGGGGGGCATAGTAAGGTCGTAGTACCCGTGGATTACTTTACAAAGTGGGCCGAGGCTATGCCTACATACACGGACGACGGAAAAACTGCCACACTCTTCATGTTCAATCATGTTATCTCATGATTCAGAGTTCCACAAGCCATAGTCACTGACCATGGATCTCACTTTCAGAACCATTTGGTCGACGAACTGAGCACTAGATTGGGTTTTCGTCATGAAAACTCAACACCTTACTACCCACGGTCCAATGGACAAGTAGAGGCCATTAACAAGGTCTTGAAAACCATGATTCAACGCATGGTGGGTACGCATAAGTCCAACTGGCACACCATGCTCTTTTCCATGCTATGGGCATACCAAACTTCCGTTAAGACTGCCACCGGATTTACACCGTTCCAGTTAGTTTACGGATTGGAGGTAGACCTACCAATAGAGTGCGATATTCCATCGCTCAAACTCGCAGTCGAACTTCGTCCGAACACCACTACCGAGGAAGAACGTTTCCTTTACCTCTCAAAGATTGATGAGACCCGCCATGATGCTGCTCTTGCCAATGAGGCACATAAGAAGTGCATCAAGGAATAGGATGATAGGTCAGTCCAACCCCACATCTTTAATGAAGGTGATTTGGTCCTCATATATGACCAAAGGCACGATATGCTGGGGGCAGGTAAGTTCGATTCCATGTGGCACAGACCGTACATAGTGAAACGTGTTCTGGAAAAAGGATCCTATGAACTAGAGGACTACGATGGGATATCTTTGGGTGATCCCCGCAACAGGCTCTATCTGGAGAAGTACTATGCCTGAGTCTTTCACGCATAGACATCTTATATATATTGTACATAGCATGTGTGTTTTGTGTGGTGTGACGCTTTTATTTCAGTGTGTCTAGGTCTTGTTTTTTTTCTTATACCATGTTCTGTCTGCATGTGCAGATGGAAACTTGCTACGGGTTCGCGAACAGTGCCAGCCGGCATACCCGTAACCTTACTTCGGCATCCTGGGTGCTTTATTCTCCCACTAGCGAGCTCATCATCTCAGGAGGAATTTGTCTAGGTTTCGCAACCAACAATGCTGCGGAATATCAGGCAGTCATTGGAACCCTAACCAATGCTCTTTCCTTGGGTATGGACCATGTTGTTATCTATTTGGATTCACAACTAGTGGTCTCTCATCTTAACCGGATCTTGTTAAATTTTGAGCATTAATTCACAATACTCTAGGATCTTTACTGAGAGGATAACATGTACAGTATATCAATGCATATCAATCATAACAAGCATGACAAGCATCATAAGAATCAAAAGCATGAGAGACAAGAGACACAGAGTTTCTGTGGGGAAAAAATTAAGGTGAAAAACCCCACAACTTCCTCAGAGATAGAGAGAGAAATGGCTCAACCAAAGTACAACCAAAATACACTGAGATAGTCTCCTAGTAGCACATGATCCTCCTCCTCACTAGTGCGCCACTTTCTGAGTGAGAGAAGTATGAGTTTCCAAGTGATCAAAATAGAGATCTCCCGATCTCTATTTATACTTGTTTGTTTGCTTAGTGACCTTATGGGGTCGACTTGTCTAGCTAGGTACATCAACTATATAATATATATTTCAGGGCCGACCCCACACATGGTGGTCTAATAACCCATCGACAAGTACACACACTTGCGACACTTGTCAATACACATGACGACACTTCTTTATAGAGGAATAACACATCTCTTATAAGGGTACAATAAATATATATGAAATACATAGATGAAATACATTCTGAAGTTACATATACATCAACACTCCCTCTTAACTAGGAAGGTATTTCTTGACACAGATCTGCTAGTACAAGTCTTCTTCTCGGGATCATCGTCATCGATGCATCGTCACTGCTGCTGCTATCTCAACCAATCTTTGAATCTACTCATCATAGGAAGTTCTACAGAGCAAGTCCTTTTTCATACTGGATGTAGGCCCACCACCTGCAGGTCTTCATCATCTATGCGAACGGTCTGATAGAGGTGGTCTCTCAGGACTAATTTTATGTGCAGTTGCAATACCGGAAAGAGCATCCCAAGAACATTTATGTGCCTAATCACGATCGACAAGATCTCCCAGGGTTGATTACATGCATATCCTCCACAATACCTGTAAAGAGCATCCCAGGAACATTTATGTGCGCAGCACGACCGGCAAGATCTCTAAAGAGCATCCCAGAACTTATTATGAACACACAGCTCAACCTCTCGGATCTCCAGGACTGATTACATGTGGATAGACAAAACATTTAAAGAGCATCCCATGAACATTTATGTTCCGCAACACGACCGACAAGATCTCTAAAGAGCATCCCAGGACTTATTACGAGCACACAGCTCAACCTCTCGGATCTCCAGGACTGATTACATGTCTCTGTAGTAATACCTCATCCCAGGACAGATTACGAGCACACAGCTCAACCTATCAGATATATGAGGACTGATTACATACTACATAGCAATACCTCATCCCAGGACTGATTACGAGCACACAGGTCAACCTATCGGATATCTGAGGACTGATTACATGCTACTTGCACAACCTGCCACATATCATCTCTGACCTTCAAGTATCAACCTGATACTCATGATCCAACGGATCATCATTGCACGAAGAATCATCCTGATTCTCATCATCATGATCACACTGATCATCATCACTGTACCATCCTGGTACACATCATCTGGAGCAACATCTTGAAGCTCGTCATCATGATCATCCTAATCATACAATGCATCCACCTGATGCATACCAAGTATCTACCTGATACATATCGTCATACATGATCCACCTGATCATACAATGTATCCACCTGATACATACATAGACACATGATCCACACAATGCATCTAACTGATATATATCAACATACATGATCTACCTGATCATACATAGTATCCACCTGATACATATACAAATACATGGTCCAAGCATCCAACATGATGCATATACAAAATACATACAAATGATCCAAACGATCATATCCAGCATCCAACATGATGCACACATACATATACATATAAATGATCCAACTGATCATATCCAGCATCATCCTAATGCATATACAAAGCAGTAACTGGAGCATCATCTTGATACTCATCATCCAGTGCTTACATCCACAGCCATGTGAAGGATTCTCCTTCCAACATGCTTGGAATGGCTTCAGCAAATGTGTCCATCACTTCTTCCTCAAAGTGTCGTCGATCTGAAGAACACTAAGCCTCTCCCTGAAGTAATCGAACTTCACCCTAGCTAGTGGCTTCGTCAGTACATCTGCAATCTACTCATCCATCGCAACAGACAGGAGATTCACTGCTCCTCTCTGCACCATATCCCTAATATAGTGATATTTGATCTATATGTTTTTCGACTTGTCGTGAAACACTGGGTTCTCAGACAACTTCACACAACTCTGGTTATCACAGAAGATACCAGTAGCTTCCGAATCCATACTGCCTCACAACTAGCTGAATAGGCTGCAACATACTCTACCTCAACTGTACTCAGTGCTACGCAAGACTGATTCCTACTAAACCAAGAGATCACACCTGATCCCATACTGAAGCAGCACCCAGATGTGCTCTTCCTATCTACAGCACTGCCTACCCAATCTGAATCAACATAACCTTGCAGGTTAAACTTTTGATCCGCTTCATACTTGAGCCCATAATCAATTGTACCCTTCAGGTACCTCAGAATATGCTTTATAGCAACCAGGTGAACACTTCTCGGATCCATCAGGAACTGGCTCAATGTGTTTGCCGCAAAGCAAATATCTGGTCCTGTGTTCGTCAGGTACATTAAGGACCCAATCATCTAACGATACATGGAGACATTAACCAGCTCAGATGAAGCATCACATAGAAGCTTCAAATTCGATGCCATAGGTGTGGCCATGGCCTTGCAGTCCATTATCCCGAACCTCTTCAGGATCTCCACCGCATACTTCCCTTGTCCAAGGAAGATTCCATCTGTACTTTGCCACACCTCCATGCCTAGAGAATAGTGCATCATCTCCAAGTTCTTCATCTCGAACTCGGAAGCAAGATTTTGCTGCGTGTCGGCAATCAATCTATATTCACCTGTAATAAACAGGTCATCCATATACAAAAGTAGTATCACTGGATTTCCTTCCTCAACCTTGTAGTAAAGGTTGGAATCCGCTTTGCTCTTGGTAAAGCCCAAACTGGATAGAAAGTTGTCTATCCTACCATACCAAGTTCTGCACATATATGACTCCCTGTCATGTGTCTCATAACCAAGTGGCTGCTCCACATACACTTCTTCTTCAATTACACAATTCAAGAAAGTTGTCTTGAAATCCATCTGGTGTATCTTCCATTTCATCACTGCAGCCAGAGCAAGTACGGATCTAATGGAAGTGTATCTGGTTGCAGGAGAAAAAGTCTCTATGCTACCACCTGCAACATGCTTGATCTTGTAGATCCTCTTGGAAGTCACTACAGACTCCCCTTCAGGTCTTGGGACTGCATCCCAAACATCTTCATGATCGACTAGTACTCCTCGATCATGGCATTCTTCCCAGATCCTGGGAACTTCAATATCTTCAATATCTTCAATAGATATCTTTGTTGCTGGAACTAATGTTGTAGTCCTTCTTTTGTAGGTGAAGGTATATGGTCTTTCCTACAAAACAAGTTAAATTGCATGATTAGAAACATCTCATAATTTTTAGAACAAATTCTTTACACATAAAGAAATATGTCATACAGTCATGCAATTATCTGATCCAATGCTTCAATACAACTTTATCCTTGTTCCATAACTTTCTAGATGCCTTCCAATCTCTACCAGAACATTGTTAAGAGTTTGCATGGCTCCCAACACGTCAGCAAAGAGGTTTCATTCTAGATAAGTAGCAATGGAATGTTGTACAGTGCCATAGGCCTACTTACCCATCAAATGCATATTAGTAGTAAGTCGTTCATTAATGCAATCATTCTAATATGCATAATACACATCTAGGAACATAAGCATATACATCATTGAACAATATTATTTAACCAAACAAATATGCAAGAAATGACAATTTAAAATACTTATCTTTGTTTGTTTGTTGGGTGGACTCCCTTTGAGTCTTTACTTCCTTGCAGGAGCTGCTGGAGTCCTAATCTGAAGTAGCTTCTTCTACACCTTTCTATTGTGGAATGTAGAGAGATGGCCAATTCCCTCTGAATATCTGCATCCTTGCAGAAACCACTGGAGTGTGCTCCCTCTTGATCTTTGCTTCCTGGATTACCTGTTCTTGAACTTATATTCATTCTCGATCCCTATACATGCTTATTAGTATCATCATTGTGTTATCCTCAAGGTCTCATGCATGATCAAACATTCATTAGTATAATCTTAATATTATCAAAACACAATAATCTCAAGCATGTATAGTCAGGATCATTTCAAACAAAAATAATAAGCATTCTTATGGTTAGTCATAAACATAATATACCTAAACCCGTGATCACTCAAACCTATGACTCTTCTGGTTAGTCATATCATCAATTAAAGTAAGAAACATAATATGCATAAGCCCTAGATTACTCAAACTTGTAACTTAAAGAGTAATCATTATCAATCATACAAAAGTATATGATATATATAACAAAAACATACCTGGTCATCATATTTGCTAGTTATGTCTAGCAATGTGTTCTTGTTCTCTTCAATGACCTGCATAAATCATTAGTTAACCTATGCAAAAACAAATTATACATACCTCTATGTGATCCATGACTATGGATGAATCTTTGTCTTCATAGCATGTTCAGGTTGTCCCTTTAATTTGTACAATCCTCCCTCTTGCTCTCCAATCACTACTGCATCATCTATGGTCTTACCCTTTGGCCATATTAGGACTTGGCCATCCATAAATGTAACCCTCATACCTTTTGCATCCAATGCAGAGATGGAGAGTAGGTTCTTCTTGAGCCCAGGTACATAAAGGACTTCTTTCATCTTCAATGATTTTCCAGAATCTAGGTTGTAGGAGGCTTCACCACTTCCTTTGATGGGGTATTGATAATCATCCCCAAGTTTCACTTTATGGGGTGATTCATGTTCAGATAGATTTACAAAAGATTCTTTAAACCCAGTCATGTGTTTGGAATCCCCATTGTCAATTAACCAAAGATTACAACCATGTGAGATAGTACCAGTGAGAACAGAGATAAGAACATATTCTTCTTCACTTGATGAGTCATCATTACTTTCTGCCCTAGCTTTCTTCTTTGGAGGTTCATCATCTTCAGTAGCATGAGCATGGAAATTTCTCTTTCTACCCTTCTTCTTCTTGCTGGATTTGTTGTTCTAATCCCTTTTGTTCTTGGGACATTCTAAAGCAAAGTGACCCTTTCTCATTGCATTTGAAACACCTTGGATCTTTCTTATCTTTGTGATAAGGATGAGAAGATTTCTTCTTGTGATGAGATGGCTCCCTCTTGGACTTGCCTTTCTTGGTGTGTACTGTGAGGGCTTGATCTTCATTCCCCATCTTTTCTTCTCTTGCCACAAGCCTTGCTTCTTCTTGAGAACATTCCTCCCACAGTCTACTGGAGGAGATTAATTTCTTTCTTGCATAGATCCCTTGGATAAAAGAGTCCCATGACCTAGGTAGGCCGTTCAAAGTGCTCATAAAAATTTCACCATTCTCCACCATTTCATCTACAGCTTCAAGATGTTCCTTGATCTGAGAGACCTTGGAGAAATAGGATTGAATGGTTTCTCCATTTGACATCTTGACCCCTTTCAATTGATTCCGCAGGGTCATCTTCCGATTTATGTTCTTCCCTTCAAATAGCTTGGTCAAAGAGTCAAACATCTCCTTGGGTGTCTTCAGAGATGACACATTTGGTATGAGATGGTCTTTGATAGAATCAGCAATGATTCTCTTTGCCTTGACCAAGTTCTTCTTATGCAATATTTTAGCCTCTTCATCCTCTGGGATAGGGATGTCTTCTTTTACATATGAGTCCAACTCATTCTCTTCCAAGAGTAACCCAATCCTATACTTCCAGGCTCGGAAGTTATTAGCCCCTTCAAGCTTATCCTCAAGCTTGGTGTGGTGAGACATCTTAAAATGGAAATAGAAAAGATTTAGGTCTTACCACTTGAATTGCTAAAAACTGGATCTGGTCCCGGATTAGGGTTTGTTAGAGAAACCCTAAAAATTCAAAATGTGAATTTCAACTTTCTGAAAGG
Organism: Larix kaempferi; assembly: GCA_027924585.1. Lineage (NCBI taxonomy): Eukaryota > Viridiplantae > Streptophyta > Pinopsida > Pinales > Pinaceae > Larix > Larix kaempferi. The sequence goes on along the minus strand of BSBM01001052.1, from coordinate 2,502,562 downwards.
ATAGAAAGATGCGCCTTGATGATTTGATTAGCCCGGTGTATTCAGAATTTGGAATCTACAAAGCTTCACCCTTCAGAAATGGCTTTTTGTCTTCCCGGGTTTACTAGGGAGGACCCTGAATTAGGGTTTGAGTTTCCCGGAGATCTACCCAGCCAAAAATCTCGATCCAAAGCTCTAAACTTCGATTGTTGCAAGGAGCTTCCAGCTATGTCTTCGGATTCCAAAAATTCCTATTTTTTGTGGAAACCCTAATTTTTAGGGCCAAATATGAAAATGCTCAGAATTGAATTCTGACTGGACAGATAGATTCTCCTTGATGAGTAGAGTCAATCTACTATACTTCTTTTCCAAAATCTGTGGAGAGAAACCCTGGTTTTCGTCACTGCACAGTGTCTTCTTCTCAGGTTAGCTCTGATACCATGTTAAATTTTGAGCATTAATTCACAATACTCTAGGATCTTTATGAAGAGAATAACATGTACAGTATATCAATGCATATCAATCATAAAAAGCATGACAAGCATCATAAGAATCAAAAGCATGAGAGACAAGAGACACAGAGTTTCCGTGGGGAAAACCCTAAGGTGAAAAACCCCACAACTTCCTCAGAGATAGAGAGAGAAATGGCTCAACCAAAGTACAACCAAAATACACTGAGATAGTCTCCTAGTAGCACATGATCCTCCTCCTCACTAGTGCGCCACTTTCTGAGTGAGAGAAGTATGAGTTTCCGAGTGATCAAAATAGAGATCTCTCGATCTCTATTTATACTTGTCTGTTTTCCCAGTGACCTTATGGGGCCGACTTGTCTAGTTAGGTACATCAACCATATAATATATATTTCAGGGCCGACCCCACACATGGTGGTCTAATAACCCATCGGCAAGTACACACACTTGCGATACTTGTCAATACACATGACGACACTTCCTTATAGAGGATTAACACATCTCTTATAAGGGTACAATAAATATATATGAAATACATTACGAAGTTACATATACATCAACAGATCTATGCTATCCGCGACCCTAACCTACTCCGTCTCTTTAGACGAGTCTGCCTTCTGGAAAGGTCCTTTTAATCTATTCAGTACCTACACATTCCACAAGACATGAACATAATTACCGACTCGATGGCCAACTTCATTCTCGATTGGAACATTGCACACACATAACATATTCATAAAATATAAAAGCATTCATAACATGTAAATCATCCATTATATAAGCAAACACATAAACAAGATCACATTAATCATCCATAGAACACATAATGTATAAATCTGCCGAAAATGTATATATATATATATAAGTCAAAATGATGGTGCTGATACAAAATATGAAGCATGATAGCTTTCAGTAGCTCTCTACAAAATCTGAAGCTCATAAGCTTTTAGTATACATAAGTAGGACATGATCCTAAGGCTCAAGTCGCCAAACCCTAGATCCTAAAGCTCTTGAATGCTGCCCATGAAAGCAGACCACGGCCCTCACCACTTTGGCCATCAGCGTGCCAAAACGGTCAGACACCCCGACAGTGTACTTCTGGTAGCTCCGAGGTATATCACGAACACTCGGCTCTGGATAACCAAGGTCAGCCTCTGGAGGTTCTCATAAACATCCTCTACCTCCTCAGTATCATCTCATGCTGCGGTACCCACGATCGACACCTCTCCTCTCCTTGCAATGAGGGAGACTCTGACTAGCCGCGATGGACCCACAACTACACACAACACCAAGTTATCAACATTAATCCGAAAAAATCATAAAATAAATAAAATGAAAAAAAAAAAAATTTGTTCTCACCTATGTCACCCCATTGTGCTCCCTCAGGGACCACCAGGTCGGGATCACCTCTGAAGTCTATCCCACTATAAGGGTACTCCTCAATCATGAGGAGTTGTCCCTCCACCCAAGTGAAGAAACCAGTTCCATAACTATGATGGGACCCCTGCCACCATGACGAGCCATCACCTCATCCCATCGAATCATATGTGGATCCCTGTCATCTCAGTCATCCAATTCCACCTGTGGACGCAAATGAGGTACCCGCTCCAGTAGAAAAGAGATCACCATGGACCCATCCAAACTGTTTCAGCGCCTCGCGCCGACATTTGGTAAGCATACATCAATTGTGTCTTGATCGCAAGGTGAGCAGACTGACTCCCCTCCACCCTCACTAGAGTGAAGAGCACGATAGACAAAGGACAGTCTCGAATCTCCTTAATGGGAATCTTCCCACTAGTAGCCATGGTGCCTCTTATGCAGTACTGACTAATCATATCATCTACGGTCCGGTCACCTCCTCATGACCTAGTAAGAGATATAGATTCTACCCTCTAGGATAATCCTGTCAGAAAATAGATGTCCTCGACATCTATACTTAATGTATGCACCCCAAATTATCTTGAAGTGCTGCTGCGCCAGATCCCAACATCGGATCATGTGTCAGTAGCTAAACTTGGGCCCTCATGCCCAGCACTTGAAAGTATTTGAGAAGTCCACAATTCCTCAACGCAGCAACGCATTGAGGGCCATTTTCGAACTGAGCATCATCCAACTGATGTTCTCGTTCTCGCCACTCTAAGACCATGATTATCACCGTGAACCTGTTAAGAAGCACAAATTAGCAACATTAGAACTCACCCCATGCATCAACTTTTTTTCTTTTGGGTTAGGAAATGAGTTGAACTTGGACGTTTCCACCGTCACAGGCTGTCCTTGCAGACAGTGCGACATCATCACAAATGACCCTTACGGGATTTGCGATGGACCCTGGGTCGTCGCAGTTCCCGTAAGGGCGTCCTAAATATGAAAAGATCGCCAAGCGAACTTGTCGCGTTCACGCTTGTTATAGTATTTGAATGGTCATCTTCTAGGAGATAGCTTACCCCTTTTTCGGACCAGGGGGCACTACTTACGAAAAACGTATACTCCAGCCAATCATGACTAGTAAAGTCCTCTCTCGCATTGTTTTACCCTTTTCCAGGCAAAGAGGCTAACCTTACGAAAAATGACCTTTAAAGTCTTCTTTAGTTCTTTTTAGACTCTCTAAACATGAAATGATGCCGAGTTTACCTTCTATGGACTCGTTAAAATTCAACATTGAAGGACCTATCATGGGAGGAACCCCTCCTTTCCTAGGTTCGAAAAATATTTGGTATTGGACACATCTATGAGATGAGCTATACCGAGCATCTGGTTACCCTCATCAAGCTCATCAAAAACACATGAGGCACTCATCAGTCATGATGGGGAGAAAGGAAATTTTTTGTGTTACACCTTTACCATTGGCAGTACTTATTCGTTCTTGAACATGGCACTCATTTTCATTTGCATACAGTACTTGGGTCATCTGTTTGTCCTCGAGTTTTTCCTACTTCCTGAGTCTTGTTACTCCTTTGGGCCATCCAAAGAACACTTCCACCATCAGTTGCATTAGGAGTTGGCGTCATACTCATCCTGTCAATACTGCCAAGTCATGCCATGCCCATGTTCAAGAATACATTCACCGCTCATCATTTACAGTCAGTACACCCTCCACCATGTCGGTCTACTTTGATTTTGTATTGCATGTTATTGTACCATCTGATCTACCCCAAACATATGTTTCGTGTCGATGATGGGGGATTCATCATGGCCCTCCTTCGATGGGTTCATCCTCGTCAACTTCAAATCATCATCCAAGGATTGAACTTCGAAACCAATCGAGTACCTTGGGCCTGCATGCCTCAATGGCAGGTTACCTCGCTTTCAACATGAGTTTACATCATTTGACTCTTGATTGAAATATTTTGTTAAGCGTTCAACTTCAACTCATTCATTCGCGCTTGATGATATGTACTGTGATACCTTGGGGATCATTGACATTAATGGTGATTTCCCTCGCACTTGTTAACGGTATACATCAATGATCGGTAATCAAGTGGTTTCTACCATGTTTGACGTCAAGACATTTGTAATCACATGGATAGATTCGTATAATTGCGGGTTCGACTTGAAGGCCCTGGGAAGTCATCTTTTACCCAGGTTGCGATGGAGAATGTTGAGTCATATTACACGGATCCACTTTTGTATTGGTCGTGGCTTTGTTATCATCTCTAGTAGCCATGGTTGTGTTAAGGCGGTCATTACTACCATGGATCTGCAATGTATTGGTCAACAACCATTTTGTGAGTCATATGAGACTGTGTTCTTAGAGTTAGTTGTATTGCAGTGACATCCATTGTCCGACAAGTCCTTGCCATTCCTTCTATCAAAGCATTTCACCTGTCAAGTTCCAACAACTTCATGCTTTGGGGGGCATTCTGTTACACCTAAATATTCCCATCATAATACTCAGTGTAAACATCCCTGAAGTTCCATGACTAATATACCAAATTGGAAGAGATGCTATCCCATTTCCATAGGGTTTAGTAGGGTCATTGTAGGTCACCTTTGTGCAACCTAGGACGTTGTAGGTCACCCTCATGCAGCTTGTGACATTGTCAGTTAAATGGATAAAAGGGCATCTTCGAGGCCTTTCTCGAAGGTGTGTGATGTGGATCTCTATCCCTAACCTATAGGGGAGTTGGCATTCAATTCCCTATCCCTTTGGGAGGACCCCTTAACCCTCTCCCACTATATCTCAACCTATCCTATCCTCTTAGTCCTATATATATGAATCTCATTCCCATTCCAAAGGGATGAAGTCTATAGCACTTGCATGCTGGTGAAATTAGCTTAGGAGATCTCTACTCATCTCTTGGGAGACCTATACTTCCTTTGGAGGCTTGGGGATTGGATTGTTGGAGGAGGATTGCGACGTTAATCTTTGGTTGTAATCATCACTCTTTTGTACTTCCCTCTTTTAATACAGTAATATAAACTCTTTCCACCAAATATTGTTGTGTTAATGATGTTTTGTGTAGTTTACTTGCTTAATCATTTACTTAGATTTGTTACTGTTTAGATGCATTTTACTTGCTTGCATTGTTCTGTATGTCTTGACAGGTCTTACAGCTGAGATATGACGACCGTGGAGCTTGGAACAACATCAAGGAGAAATATCTACAAGCTAGAGGTAAGACATCTAATCACTCGATCTTTAACTAGATCTAGGAAAGCAATTTCATATTCTGTCTCACTTGTTCTAGACTTACGTTGAGCTAGGGAGATCACGCCTTAAGTCCGCTTCCGATAGATTGTCAGGTAATAGTCACCTTTACCTCTTGCGCATATACTTATGGTGTTCATGTTTCCTTCATTATGCTCAATAGACTTCCTCAAAGAAGATTCTTCATATTCTTATTGAACTGTTGTATCCACTTTGGCTTGTGTTGATATCAATGACTCATACTGAATCAATTAACATCCTCTTTTACATTGGATGTTGTTCAAACACTTGACATCAATGACAAACAATGCTCAACAATATCCCCCTTTGGCATTGATGTTAATACATTATTAATTTGTGCTTGATTTTCTTTGAACTATGTTCTTCATTTGTGTGTTGTTCGCAGTGCTCCCACTGTGTATGTGCTCCCCCTGAATTCTTTGGGATTTTTGGCTATTGCGTTCCTATGTGAACTCTACAATGATCATGTCGCATCTGCACAGATTATATCTTCATAATACTTCTTCAAGTATTTCTCTCTTTCATGTCTACAATATTCAAGACTTCGTGCTCTTTTACATTGGCTGTAGTTCTCAAGACTTCATGCTCTTTCACATTGGTTGCATACTTTATGTTCTCCCCCTTTGACATCAAGTTTCTTTTTAGCTTTGACAACATTATGCATTTCTCATTTCTCCTCAATTTCAATCACCTTCATGCATTTTCACCTGGTATATTTATGTGTCAGCTTCATGTATTTCTCCCCCTTTGACATCAATGGAAAAGAGATCCGTTGTGCCCTGAGAATCCTTCTTTTGTGTTTTCTTCTTGAACTCATGTTCTGATTGTGGGATAACACCCCCTAACTTTATGCTTCATTCTTTTGCAGAGCTTCCGATTGAACTTTAGATTTCATATTCTGTAACCTTGTTCTTGCGCAAGTGACCCTTTATTTTAGTCATTTTTCCTTAGCAATTAGGACTACTTCTACTTGTTCAAAGACAAATTTGATTCCTTCTATATTATTGTTGATCACCTCTTTTATTTCATCTTGTATTTTTAGAAAGGATTGTGTAAGCATGTATGCTTCTTCTTGAAATGGTATGATATTTTCAGTCATATTCTATTGTTCCTCTCTGAGTATGTTAATTTATGGCTACAACTTTCTAATATTTTAATTTTTTTCCTTTTTCTCATTGGCTGAATCTCTTTTAGCTTGAACAAGCGTGTAGTGGAGTCCAATTTTGAAGCGCATTATACCCTTTAAATTCTCAAAAATAATGGGCCATAAGTGAGGAATTTGCAATATATGCTTAATTTCTTCGCAATAAACATAGAAATTCATATTATTAATCTCTTGTCTTCATTTGTTTAAGGTTTCCCACCTTTTTGCAAAACTAGCCCTCAGGAATGGTTTTTGATTCCTATAAAGGAACTGGATTCCTTTTGGTTCCTTCCAACCAACAAAATCAACGCAAATCAGTAGCCAAGAGTATCGAAATGGGTTACCTCTTTCTTGAGATTCTGTGTAGTCTTCAAGAAAATAATTTAGCAGAAATGTTTCCCAATTCATCTGAGCACCTTCTACGCACTTCTCTGCCACTACGATGATTGTTGTTGATACTTGGTCTTGACACCCTTTTAAAAAAATCTTGCAGGTGAGTATTTTAACAACGAATTTTACAGCTAGATTATTGATTTAAGCAACAACAAACCCTTTGCTACCTCTTTGAGTTCCATATTTTCCAGTCATTCTTTTCCCAAGTCCCTTTTTGTCAACAAGGAGACTTACATCTTCTCTAGAGTCTAGTAAGCTAGTTATCAATTCGATTAGGGCAGCATCAATGCGTATACCTCTTTTGAGCCATTTGTATCTGCTATGGAATTGGGATAACAACAAATTTGCACACATTTTTGCATAGTCATAATTTCCAAGGTAAGGTATTTCTAGCAGATTCAGAATTCCCGACTTGGATAATCCAAAGGCCCAATCCTGGAGCACCATTTCACTTGTTTCACTTTGCTCCATATATTGGATTTTGGAAAGTTCTAGAAATTTCTTAATGTTTCCAATATTGTATTCTGCAAATATGACATGGTCCATTGCTCTATATATGTTTTCTACAATAGAGGCTCCTTCAGATTCCTTTCGGTCAAGCAGCTTAATGTTTTCTAGTCCAACCAAAGTAAAAATTGGAGCATCCAAACTTCATGAGGGTGTATATTCATGATAATATTGAACAAGTGTTGTTGTGTCTACACCTTTCTTCTTTTGTTGTCTCTTGAATGCCATTATTATCAAAATCTTGAGTTTTCACATATTATTTTCTTGCAGCAGCTGTTCTCAATGGGCGTTAGGGTTCTCACCGGAAACCTTCAAGGGTTTTTAAAGATGGATAGCATTGTCTATCATTAATTATTTGTGGATTTCCCTTGATTTTTTCTGTCCTCAAGACATTGGAAAATTTTCTAGAAATTTTATATACAATGAAATTTCTTCACTCATTTATGAAGTTGTCGTTTGAGCAATTGATGTCATTCATGCCATTGTTCCACTAGGTCATTAATGTTCCTCTTTATTGTCGCAGTTTTACAATATTGCATGTGTTTCATACTACGACATATCTATCTAACGGTGAGTCAGTTTTATGCTAAGTTGGAGACCGATGTGTCTCCTGGTTCCTTCCATTCATTGAGAGGTGTGTTTGGCACATCATTAATATTCTCATTCATCTTCCTCCAAACCTTTTTATAGAAGTGAATTTTTCTTTGTCCTTTATTAATTCTACCTTTAATATTTGACTATGACACTTTGCCAATCTTATTTATCCATCATTTTGCATTTTTTCTTGATCTTTCACAATTCATTTCCTTGTGACCTATTTTGTTGTACTTGTAGCAGATCACGTTATTGCATTATTTTCCAATGTGTCCATTCATTGTACATTTCCAGCATTGAGTATATTTGCAAAGATCCAATCCTTTAGTTTGTGCAGTGTAATGACTCAAGATTTTCAATTTCGCAGTCTTCTTCTCATTCTATTCATGATTGTCTTCAAAACCTATGCCCACTTTGTTGTAAAGAGATCTCTATTTATTAAGGATTTCATTTAGAACCTCAGTGCTCTTTGCAAATTTTTATGTTATGATGGCTTGATCCTATAGCATTTTCAATTCCTCCGCATTTTCTTGTAGCATAGTTCGTTATTCATCAAGCTGCTTTTAATATTCCAAGTTTATTTCTTTGAGATTAATGACCTCTTGTTGACTTACCTGAAGTTGACCTCTTGTTGACATACATAGTTTCTTTGTCCTTTTCTTCCTTTTACTTAGCGACCTTTTCCAAATTTTCTTTGAGAATAACGATCTCCTTTTCAAGCTTCTGATTCTTTGCAGTTGATCTTTCCAGCTTGTTTTCCAAGGTCTTGTTTCTTTGTCTTTCATTATGATTGGTCTCTCTAACTTCCTGGAGCTGATAGGTGAGAGAAGTTATCAATCCCTTAGATTCAACTTCCTTCCCTATTAGGAGGTTTAAATTCCTCATTTTTATCTTCTTGACTTATTCTATCGTCTACCTCTATGTACGGATAATATCTCATGATTCTGTAACAGAGAGATTGTCTAAGCAGTCATTTTCCTGTAACCATGGTGTTTCACTTAGATAAACTTCATTTCCCCTAAGTGTGCCCTAATTTATCTTCTAGATGTTAATCTGTTACTGAAGAGATCCACTCTGAAACCAATTGTTGGAATCGATTTAATACCGAGAGGGGGGGTGAATCAATATTAGCGAAGTTATTAGCATAGTTTTACCTTCTTTAATAGATTAAAATTTACTTAACATTCATCATCTGTTATGCACCAGTAAATAAACATTCACAAGAACATGCACCACACATAACACACATAATTTTATGTGGAAACCCAAATTGGAGAAAACCATGGAATGCTTCTTTATAGTATGAAAATAATACATTTAAGGAAACACCAACTTCCTATGTTTACCGACACCAACTTGAAGGAGGCTCCAACCCCCTAATTTTTCTCCAACACCAACTGGAAGGAGGCACCGACCCCTTGTCGCTTTGTTTTACAAGATCCAACCTAAAGGAAGTTGCGACTCCATGTATTCTTTCTGTTTTACAGGCACCGACCTGAAGGAAGCTCCAACTCCCTATATCCTTTCCCCATCCGAACACCCTAATGTAAGATATGCTTTGTTGTCTTGTAGTTCTTCAACTTTATGCACTTCTTCAGGTCTTCTAATGATACTTCTGTTGTGCACAACTTTCATATGCATACTATATTTTGTTACAATATTGCATACATCACTTGAGTTCTCTATCTTCTCAATTTGTAACTCTGTTGATCACTTACTTCTTAGATCGTGTGCTCTGCTGATATTGCAGTATGCACTTCTGTTTCAATGTACTTCTATACGTGACTACAATGTTCAACTGATACTGTGCTTTCTATTGATGGTATGTTGCATTGAAAATAAGTAGCACTAACAGTGGTAATTGCGCACCTTATGATGCGTTCATTTTGAATAAGTGTTGCAGTGCTTCAGATGATCTACGACCTCCTGTGCATCAAATGATTGGTCTATTCAGTATAACACACTTGTCTTAGATCATATGCATCATGATGCGCATGTCTGACTCTACTGCTATTTTGTTATTGCACATCATATGTAATCTTCAACTTCTCACACCATCCCTTCAGTTCATCTGCATCAACAAGACATCGCGTAATATATGATATTCCTCGATTTTGTGTCTGTGATTCTATATTTCCAACTTCTGTGAATATCGATGTGCTGAATCGTGATATAGTCCTTCAAAATATTCAGCACTTACGGATTCTTCAGTAATACTTCCTTTCAGCGTTTGCGCAATCATCATAGTCTTACGGCATCATTCGACGCACCATCAAAACTTCATTCTATTGCATGTGCTCATCCAGATCTTTGTTAGATCATTATGTTATGTCGACGAGCCCCTTGATGCCCCGAAAAACAAATTGAAATTTACACTTGAATTGCATTAATCTTGCCTCTACTTCCACATCACACTTTTGAATCTCCAACTTGCATCTCTATTTATACATGTCATGCACAGATTGTATGCTTGCAAGTCAGTCATGGAATCCATACTTCACGGATCATGCATATGCAACCTATCATCATGATCTACGCTATCATTGTTTCATCTTTGATGTATCAATCACCCTTAGGATCCACAACTTGGTGAATCTTTTCACCTTGGTGATGTACCATTGCGATTTAGATGTACCATTGCATTTCGGTATGTGCGCAATCTTTCACCTTGTTCATGATCTTTGTTGTACCATCCCTTGTGGGTAATGTGCCTTTAAGTTATTATCATTTTACATAATCAGTGCATTCCTAGCTTCTTCTTAGTGATATTGTGACCCATGTTCATCATTGCAATTGGGTAATGCACCCTTGATGTATTGGAACATTGTGGAACTTGCGCCTATGCCAACATTTCATTTGTGGGATTTTGAACTTTGCTTTATTCCTACTTGTGGCACTTTGACCTCTGCCTTATTCCCGCTTATGGGTCTTGCGCACTTGATGTTTGTTGGTTGTAGCATTTTTCCATTGTGATCTTCAACCGATCGTACCCATTTAGGGAATTGTGCACTTTTCACCGCTTGAAGGTTTCGTTTGATTAGTTGTGCTTGCGTGCTTTTAGGATTGTCCAACCATCTATTATTCCTCTCTTCCAGCACACTCCCAACTATTGACTAAGAAACACTTAGAATTTCTAGCTTGCTTGTCCCTTTGGTCCAATCATCTACTTGGCAGTTTGGGCACTTGAACCATTGTCTAGCCAACTTCTTTGAATTTGTTGTCATGATAGAGTATTTATTGGTGGAATCAATATCTCTGCAGGGACTTCATGATGTAGAGTACATTTGTTGTGTTCCTTCTTGAACAAAATCATCATGAAGTGTCCTTTTGGATCTGTATGAAGTGTCATCTTATGTACTTCTTCATACTATATGATGTTCTCCTTGATATCTTCTTCCTTAATGTACCTCTTAGATATACTCCAAAGTTGCGTGTTTAATGCATCCTTGATTCACATCTTCTCTCATAGATAAGCTCCAAGATATTGTAAGCATATTCAGACAGAATGGATGCAGTGACCGGATATAATTTTTTGGACCAGCATCCATGTCAGTTCTGTCATCTTGCACATGTATGTTTCTTGTATTCTTCAGATATCTATGCATTTATATTTACTTTAGTGTTGTATTTCTGTCACCTTTACCTCTTGGGCATATCCTTTGGATGTTCATGCTTCCTTTATTATGCACAGTAGACTTCCTCAAAGTGGCTTCTTCATATTCTTGTTGAATTGTTGTATCCACTGTGGCTTGTGCTGATATCAATGACTCATACTGAATCAATTGACATCCTCTTTGAAACTAGATGATGGTCAAACACTTGACATCATATATAGTTGACATCAATGACATCCAATTCTTAAAACCCCTCTGCCATAGACCCCTCGGGTTTTTCCCTTTATCGAACAAATTCCTTCACTTTTTTCATGAACCTCTCTAAGAAGAACATCTAGCGATAGGAGACCACCCCGACTAATTAAACATCATCAACTAGGTGAATTAGAATATGAACCTGCAAGTCCATGAAACTCGATGACATTTACTTCTCAAAATACAAACGATCTCAGTTATCTTTGCACGTCGTCATGGAATGCTAGTGATGTAAATATCCTTTAATGTGATCCACTGTACAAATGCAGATAGTCTAGATATGGCACGCCACAGATCATCGAGAAAGTCCCGGTTAACATCCCCATGCATGAACAACGGATAATGACACTACAAAGTAAACACAAAAAGTTAATTTCATTTTAACTTTTGTGCAAAAAGATACAAATAAATAGTAATAACAATTTTTTGGCATTATACGTACCCTTGGAAGGTTGAGATGGTCATGTGATTTCAAAGTTCAAACCCGTAAGCTTTTCGTCTGACATACTGAATCAACGTCGTAGAGTAGACCCATAAAAACAAGGTGCCTTGATGCCTAATATAACTTATTTTCCCAAATTAAGATCATCTTTCTTCAAAATCCATGGGACAACGCCTTTTTAAAATGAAAAAGAGGGGTCACCTCCTCTATTTTCTTGTCTTGGCCAATGCTTCTTTTTAGGATTTGAAGAAATAAGGTATTTCCTGAATTTCATCTTGTCGCTTTTTTTGGATGATATGTGACGCCACAAAGAACATGAAACATTTTTAAATATATGCATGAGATCTAGTAAGTGGGTAATATTAAGATGCTCCCAAAATGGGATCTAATAAAATATCGATTTCATTTTCATCCATGTCGGCATTTTCTCAACATAGGTGTCAAAGAATTCAGGATCATCGATCACAGGTTGCACATTTGAATCGAACAGCTATGTGTATTCCTTCTCCTTCTCTCTGTCATATTCCCTAAGCCAGTCATCTGGTGTCATTATTTCAGGCCTATGGGTTGTCTCTCATTTAACATTGAAAGTGGATTTTGCTCTTCTATAAGAGTGGTTTTCTAGGAGGAATACCCTAGAGAAGTCGTACACTAACTTTCATAGGTTTGTCTTCATAGAATTTCCACAACATTTACATCCATAATAACCTTTTGTTACAAGACATGCGATGTTATAGTAAATATAGCACGATAGTGTTGAACAAGAAGACAGCCGCACCGAATTAAATAGGTCAAAAATTATTGCTTTGAATATAAAAACAAATAAAACAACATATTTACTTGAGCAAACTCCTAGCCCCAGATAATTATGTGTGGTGTACGCAGATATTCCATACAGTGTAAAATTCTTTTGTGATGGGATGGGTCTTGACACATCATATACATGTATCCCTTCCCATAATTCCTTGAATCCATCGATCAATGGTTGTAGGGAAACATCCATATTCTTCACTTTTTTTTTACCAGGGACTATAAGAGCCAACATAAGATGTTCAATATTCACGGAAAACCATGGGGGGGTATTTTTATTGATCACTACTAGAAGCAAAACAATATAGATGTTGTTTGTTTGAGAATATGGGTTGGAACCATCAATGGATATGCTCAATCAGAGGCTACATACTTCACCCTTGAATTTATCGGGCCATGTATCCTGTATATGATTAATGGCTATTGAATTTTTTGGGATTTGAATAACTCCTTCTTCGCTTCGGTTCAATGCATTCCATCCCTGCAGCATAGCTAATTATTTTCAATGAAAGAGCCTTTGAATTCTTGGGATTATAGGCATGTTCCTCAATATCTTATGAGGAGGACTATGTGCTTTAGCCTTTTTATTCGATTCTTTGTATTTGTCATGCCCACATTTTGGACATATCTCTTTGTCTGCATATTCGCCTCTATATAGAATACAATCATTGGGGAATGCATGATAAGATATGTACTCTACACCCAACATTTTCAACATTTGTTTTTCCTTTGTGCAGCTGTCAGGAAAGACATTATCATTCGAAATTACCTTATCTTTGAATAACTTACAGTTAGTGGGAAATACAAATGTACAATGTCATTTAATGTTCATAGAATCGACCATTTTCAATGATTATTGTGTCACGAGATTCCTCAAAATATAATGTAGTTGATAGTCAACTACCTCAACATTGCCGAGAAACATGCATCTGTCATGCCATACTTTGCTTTCAAGTTGTATATTAACATTGTTGTCCCCAATTGTGTAGACTTTGACCGACCAAATCCAAATAGAGGTGTGGTGGAATCCTATTTAAGGCTTTCGAAGAAGGCTTCAGTAATATGAGCATCATCCCCTAGCTCATTGTTGTGGAATGTATGGAACAACATTGCATCCATGGCACTCCTTTGTTGTACTAACTTGTCCATACCAACCTCTACTTCATTGCCTCCATTTCCAACATGTGAAGAACTACTATTACAATAGGAATTCCTGATTGGTGAAGATGGACATAGTGGAAATTGAATAGGTGGTTGATTCAACCATGCTTGGTATGCTTCCTCTCCAAGTTGTGTTCTTTTTTCAGCCTTCTCTCGATTTGACATTGTATTGGGGTGCAATGGAAGATGGTAGGTAGGTCACTCATCATCAGAATCATGATTTCAAAAATATTGAACATTACATCAATGAAGTTAGTAAGAACAATGCAAACTATTGATATAGCATTATAGAAAATCATTATTACATAAGAACAAGAATCACTTCCAATAGAAACTGTTAAACTGCAAACAATTTATAAAGCATACATTTGTATTGAGCTATAAACTAACATCAATTCCACATTAAATATGAAAATTTAAAATTGAGCAACACATTTTCAAATTGAATTTATAAATTAAATTAACAATTTATAAAATGTAATTTCAAACTGAGAAATACATTAATATGAATCCATTGAAAATTAACAAATACAATTAATCAATGTTTTCTTGTCTTACGCCCCAAGGGAACATCTAAAGGTAATCCCAATGCAAGGCATCACTGATGAGCGATTGGTGGTCTACGAAAGTTGTAGTTTATTAACAACTCATCACTCAAAGACAAACTGCGTGTTGCATGTACAACAACAAATCTGGATGCTTTCCTTTTCATAAATAACTCCTGGTCATTGAAGTGTTCCTCAAATGAACAATTTGGAGAAAATAAAGAAAACCTAAAACTATTTATGAACCCTGCAATGTTCCCATGAGTGCATGGACAACCATCTATATACAATAGGTTTTTCCTATTAAAGTTTCCAGAAACATAACCATCCATGCATGTACTATACATGGAAATGTTGTGCTTGTATTTAACAATATTCAAGTAATCAAAGTGACAATAGATAGGACTACAAAATGGCATAAGTTCTACTGACTATTTGGGAGGAACGAGTACATGTAAAAGGATAAACAACCGAAAATTTGCAGCATATATATTAGACTTGGTAATCATAAAATGATTACCACAAAAGGAGAATTCGGTTCCAACATCAGGCATAGGTAGAGAAGACGTCCAAGCGCCATATAAAGCACAGTTGTAAGAATTTTGATATTTACTTTGAAAACTCAAAGCAAGGGAGAAGTCATCGCTACCCTCCAACAATTGGACGGACCTCGGTGTGTATTTGGACAGTTTTGATCTCAACTCATGCAACTTTTTGGATCTTCTAGTAGAGATGGGTTGGGTGGCATTCATATCATACTTTGGATCACTAGAACTTTACATAAGCAGAGGGGGTCATCAATTTAGGATGAGACATAGTTGTTTTGGCTTCCAAATTTTTGAAAATGAGCAATGGGAAGTGTTCCTGTGTGTATTTTCTATATCACCTATTGGGTTTTTTACTGCAGTAGGGGGTATTAGACCATCGACATTGGGTAATCTATCATTGGTGTAATGGGTGAGTGTGACACACCGAGGGTTCTCTTTCAATCCTTGACATTTTCAAAAACCACAAACTACTGGGGTGTCATAAAAGAGTTCGAGCTCCGGACAAATTACCCTCGACGATCCAGGATGGCGGCTTGAATATGGCATGTTACAATTGGCGGGGTAAAGTAGTTTCCCATTTTAATCCATCAACTGCTTGCAGTATCTTCCTCCTAATAAGACCTTTCGATGTTTTGAAACTGGTGGAATGTCTTGTCCATCTGAACTTGAACCTGAATCGTGATCCTACAATATAGAATAAATCGATATTCAGATTCACATGAATAACTAACATAAATTCAAATAAATAGTCAAAATATAAATAAAACCTAAACTTACCAGGGATGGAAAGGGAGAACTCGTCGAACTTTGAACAAGATGGTATGAGTCGAAATCTGAAGAATTGGCCATTTGATACTACAAATGTTTCTTCCTGCATTTGAGCCAAATCAAGAATCAATATACGTCTCTATATTCCTAATATTTTTTCAAGAACTATATCACAATCTAACTTCCAATATAGTTTGGAAACCATTTTGTAAGAATAAGGAGAGTTTAAGCAACATATATATACTATGAAATATTGTAATTGGTGTGGTTAAATACTAAAAGAACATTTGGGATGAATATATAATTTTAAGTCGACACATACAAACCAAGAATTTACAAATTAAACCGATGCATTTATTCATATTTAAACACACCAATGTGCTTACATAAACAAAACGAAATGGTGCACAATGAATATAAACACACCATTAAAGAACATCCGCAAAATCCCTCGTAGTGGAAAATATCTGCTACATTTGCTAGCATATATTTCTATATGCATTTTTTAGAAAATAATTCATTACAATGTGCTTACTACACATAAACTCACTGGGGCGTCCGAACTTTACACGCACCGCCACACGGGTTTTTAAATTGTTCTTAATATAGTGTGTTTTACTTATGTATGCACCGGTGCGACTTTACAATAGACGCACTGAAAATGCTGAAAATCAAAATTTAAAAAAATCGCACAAACCCTTTTTCCCCTAAATTAAAAAAAATGGAAGTAATATTAAGTTCAAAAAGTAAATCTAAATAGTGTTTAAAATCCAAAATCCTAAACATTAACTCATTGTTTTGCCGAAATTTTCAGGGAAGAGTTTTGGAAGAGAGACTTACGTGGAAGGAGTTTGGAGCAACTGGAAAGAGTTCTGAGGGTTGAAATTTGTTAGGTATGGTGAATCAAACAAAACCCTGCATTATAGAAATTTCAAGCATGTAAATCTTATTATAGATCTTATTATCTTATTTAGACTTTAACTAGATTTAGAAAAAAAAAACCTCATACTTACCTTCAATGTTGCAACCCTTATTTTCTCGTTGTTTCTTTTTATTTTTATGCAGCTACAAAATTTTACATTAGGGTTTAAATCCCTCTATTGTTATACAGAATTACGATTTCACCTTTTAGAGATTTTGGATTTACTGAGATTGTGATTATATATAGAAAGCGTAGAGTGATATGGGGGCACTTTCTTGGTCGAATCTGTAACCATGTCGACCCTGTTAAGATTTTTTTTCTATTTTTTATTAGAAAAGACATGTGTCAAAATAGGTGTATTTGTATTACATGAACGCATCAGTGCGTCCATTAACATAATGCACCTGATATGACCCACGTCACATCATTTTTTATTATTTTATAAAAACAAGAAAGTCATTTTTCGTGTCTTGGTTATGTGTTCCTAGTGCATCGTTGTTGGCTTATCAAATGCTGACCAGAGGTTTTATGAAGACCCAGGTTCTGTGCGGTTACCTTAAACCAACAAAACCCCTTCGCATTGGCCCTTTCGGCAACAGCCCGCGAGCAAGCTGAGGTCTCACCCGAGGTGTTTCTAATGGGGCACTGCGGACTCAGATGTCCACAGCGAGTGATGAGTTGATGATTGTGATGAAGTCCGCGGTAGTGCACCAGTTGTACGCTACAAGGGTCGGACTGCGCGGCGATGGTCAACACCGCGGTCTGCACCACTACTTCCTTAGTTACTGCGGGACTACTATTGACGCGGCGAACACTGCAGCCTGACCTTCTATATTGGGATTACCTTGCAAAATACCTAAGGTAAGGCATAGAGCATCACTCATCCATCCAACGATGCATTTAAAGGACTTATTACCTATCAGACAGTTAAGATATGTACTATTTTAAGCATAACCATCCGGTGCGAAATGACTATCATACATTCGCCAATTGTGATCATAACAATGCTTATGCAACTTCCTCCTTACTCAGGAAGGTGATCGATTTACAGTTCTCAGAAGCAGTGGTGAATATTAACCATACATCTATTCATGCAGACTTAACATATCATTCCATACTCTCTTGATGGAAAATGCATATAAATCCTTCTCATAACAGACTATAAGCAAATATCCAGACATTCAACTACAGAATAGATACATATAACTGCATGTTAAGATTCAATATGCTAAGACATAAAATAGCAGCATTACATTCCATTTCACAATAATAGCATATACAGGATCACTGAAGAAACAACAAGCATAGCATAAACACAAGAGACACAGATTTATCCTGGGAAACCCTCATGGGGTAGAAAACCCAGCAAAGCTTCCTCAATATAGATGACCAGCAATACACAAAGATGCAAACCAAAGACATGATCTCCTCCTCCACCATAGCAGACCTCTCCTCCACAAGTGCGCCTCTCTCAAGTGAGTGTGTGTATCAAATGAGAAACACACCTCCTCTATTTATACACTACTCTCACATATATTTTACACAAGTACATGTAGGCTCGTATTTAACCATTAGGTTAAATACCCTATTATAACTGACTGGTCCGACCCCCACAGGGTGGGTCTAATAACCCTAGTTACCACAACTTCTCAGAGGAATAAACATCTTCGGATACATAATAAAATCACCTCGGAGGGATGGAACATCTCCGGAATACATAATGTATAAATATAATATTCTTAGAAGTTACAATATTCAACACTGCAAACACATAAACATCCAGTCTCACAACACACTATTTAACGTGGTTCACTTCCCCGGATGGAAAGCTACGTCCACAAGAACTGTGTTTGATATTTCTTTTAAGGAAGGGTTCACAGTTCTTAGCCGCGCACTCAGTTGCAGCTCTCTTCTTGCTCATATAGGTCTCTGCGCACTCAGCTACAGAGTCTTTACAATCTATTCTTGACTCAAAAGATATTACAATATAAATTGATCACAATGATCTACCTCTCTCGTCTTGAGAAACTAACTCAACCCAGCCAACTCTTCCTATACAAAAATGGTCTTCATAAATAGATCACGCCCGAAGGTCGTGTCTTTACAACATTGAAGATAGAAACCCTTAGGGTTTCCAAACCACTACGGTCCCTCTGAACCGTCATGACAGCTTCTGATAACGATTCTACTGTTGTGGCAGTCCTCCACGCCTTAGATCCGTCGCTTTCATCCTTCCTGTTGTGCGCACACCAACAAGTCATCCACTTCGAGCCGCCCTTCCACTAGCGGACTCGTGTGACTGGCTCAGCTCCCAGTCGCTTTCTCTACAGGCCGTCCGTCCCTTATCAGCCACGTACAACTGGCTCGGCTCCCAGTCGTTGTCCATCCGTTGTTTTCCTCCTAACGGTCACGTACTCTGTTGTACGCCGAACTGTCACTTTCCTATCCCATCCTCTGCTTAACGGACTAGTATAGTCGACCACCTTCCTAATCTGCTTATGCCCGCAACTCAACATCTTTCCAGCAGCTTACCAAAATTAGACCACCGTTGGTCTATCCACTTTATCGAGCCATCCTCCGTCCAGTACACAACTTTATTGGATCCACATGGCCTACTACCTTCGCAGCACTGAACCTGCGCAGCGCTGATCCTCGCGACATCCTTGAAAACTTGGTACTGCGCACCGCTTCGCAGCACTCTCGATACTTCAGAAAAATTCAGTATCCTGAACTACGCACAGCTCACGTCCATTCAACGTCAAAAATGTCACCAAAAATGGTCCTATTGGGCCAAGCCCAACATGCCCCTAACACTTACATGTGGCTCGTCCCCGAGCCACTTTCAATATCTACTACTGGAATCTGCTCGCCGATCTGAGTGTCGAGCTTGGCTGCGAACTCATTATAAGTGTCCGTCAGCTTGTCCATTGTTTCTTTGACCTCCTGCTCCATTTGCTTGACGGTATTAAGCACTTCAAGTGTTGTCTCCTCACCAATTTGAGCTTCCACCACTTCTTGGTTGGTGCGGCGCTCTTTCAATTTATTTTCTATGCGCTGTGACACCTCAGAGGCATCTTCGAGGAGTGGCTGTGACTGATTGTCCAGTGTAGTATCCTTTTCTCTTAAGATCTGTACTTCCTTCTTCAGGGTAGATATTTCTCTGAACTTCTGAAGTCTATCTCATGGTGGCAAAGTCTTCACCTCTGCTTCCATGGCTTCCAATACGGTCTGTTTTTCCTTCACCGCGGTCTTTGTCTGTTGCAGCCGTGGATTTTCCTCAAGGTCTATGAACACCTTCAAGGACTGATCAAGTAATTGTTAGCACTTCGCAACCTCTGCTACAGTCCTTACTCCAGCTTCTCTCTACTGCTTCTCAGTTAACTGATCCTACAGTTTCAGTTTTTCCTTGAGCAGATTGATATCTGCCTCATATAGGACTACCTTGTCCTCCATTTCTGACTTTAGGTTCCACACCCTATCTATTATTCTGTGGACTGTATCCTTGGGATTATCTTGGATCTGCACTCCTTCGATCTCTACCGCAATAGAATTGATTGTATCCTCCAGCATCTGTCGGCGCTGTTGTTCATCTCCCATCATTAACAAGGTGCACGTGCTCAACTCCTCGAGCTTCCTGTTCGCAGCTTGCAACTGAGCTTCTGCTCTCATTGACATCGCGGCTCTGTCGCGCATCTCATCACCCACCTGCGTGTGCAAGTATTGCAGACCAGGTAGTCGAATCTTAGCCAAGTCAAGCCCAAATGCATCGACATTTATTGTGTCCAGAACCATGTCCTTCGACATAAGCAATGTTACGGCCATCGGGTCGAGACAGACAAGTCTCGCTCTTACTGGCAGCATGATAGTGAGTGGGGATGGTGCCTACTGCGAAGCTCCTGCGGTCCCCGTGTCACGTGGCAAGGGCACGCTCTTGTGGACATCCTCCATTTTCTTCATGAGCCCTTGCATTGCGATCCAGTTCCTCTCAAGGTAATCCTGGATGGCCTTATCATGTTTCTCCTTGTCAGACATGAATTCTCCAAGGGTCTCGGTCACTTTGTCTGCAATCATGTCAAAATCGTCCTCTTTCAAAACCGTATACACGGGAGTTTCCATCGCCTTTTTCTTCTTTCTTTCCTTCGGCTGGGATGGGCTTTCTGTCTCTTTTCTCTTTCCCTTCTCTGGCTCTTTCTCTTCAATAATCGAACATGCTGGAGGGATCAGCTCATCATCTTCTGAGTCTGTCGGGACATCCAGAACTTCGACGCAGTAGTCAGACAGCCAATCTTTCATAATGAACTCTATATCTGCTTCTGTCATGTGGTAGCGCCCAGGGAACCACTGCGGCTTCTTCATCTTTGCCTTTGGAGAGATAAACACACAACACATGTCCGCCATAAAATTGACAATGCCTATGTACTTTCTTGTTACCGGCTTAGTTATTCTTGGTGTGCATGTGATGACGTCGCGCAGCTGCGTGCAGTACTGATAGAAGACTTCTTGGGTAGCATGCTGGCGTTGCGGATTTATATTTTCCCATAGGTTCATGAACCTAATTCCTCTGGGTTCGGATCGATAAAAACTAACATCGACAAATTCCTTTGTCTCCTTCCAACCAATGAAGGTGATGAGGACAATCAGCCATGTAAAATGGAAATTGCCTCCATTCTATTGAATATCGTTGAGTTTGTCCATGAACTCGTTCAACAAGTACTGGCACCAGTTAAACTCTGTGCCTTCAGCTGCTGCGGCGCCAAGCAGCACTGTGCCCACAGGAACTTCCGTTGGTCTTGTTGTTCCCAATATCTTTGTTGTGAACAACTGTGTGATGAACCTTGTTGCTCAATCGTCAATCTCCTCGGTAGGAAAACCCCATTTCCCTTTCACCAGCGCGTGGCTCTTCTTCATCTTTGCCACAGCCTCTTTTTATTTTCTCTTCCCTTGGAAGAATTGCTTCGGGTCTTGGCCGCGCTTACTAAATCCTATAATGACATGGATTAAGTCGATACTGATGTATATTGGCCTTTCCATCCATAAATAACCTTGGTGCATTCGTGCCATCAAGGTGCAAACCACACTGTTTAGTTTGGTCGACCTTTCAAAATGGGGTAGTCGGAGCAGGTTTAACAGTCCTGACTCCACTACCGGTGTTAACCAGCTTTCAGCCACCAGATTCAGCTCTCCTTTTGCATCCTTTTTCTAGCACATATATTGATCTGGTTGAAAGTCTGGGTACTCGGGATCATGTGGCTCGTCCTTCTTCACTCCCAAGAGGTCATAATCCTCCCATTTGCAGTTTGGGATCTTTCCCAACAAATTTGTCATAATTTTTACATGCTTGGACACTGGCGATAGAGGGATATCATACTTGGTGTTCTTTACGAACTTATACACAGGGGCATCCAACGCCTGCGGCGAGATATAATATGGTGTCATCTTGAGTGAAATTTCCTTGGTGAATATGGGTTTCCTTGTGCTCGTCGAACTCGACTTGGACTGCTTTGATCGAGGTCCAGTCATTGTGTCCTTTCTCTTATCCTGCATTGTCATATTAATCTTTGGTGATCTGCAGGATCCTTGACCTTGTTCTATGGCAACCTTCTTAACTGGAGTTTTCATTAACTGTTGAATCCCTCCGTGCTGAAAAATCCTCAGTGCTTCTTCAATAGTAATCTCTTTCTCTGTGTAAAGCGGTTTGGACATTCACTAATGAGATAGCGGCTATGGTAGACAGACTACAGATGACTACTAGCTCAGGGGGTTAATTGCAAGAAAATACTAAGTGTTTGGTAATGGCCGCAAGTCTCCAAACGGTATTATTTATAGGTGCAGCAGACCCCCTCCCGCGCCCTTCAACGACTAGATAGGAATTAAATGTGACCTCTAGCGGCCAAATCCCTCAGATCTTTCAGTCTTTTAATCTGTCAGTCTGTCCAGAACGACTATCTTCCATTTAAATGCTGAAGCGGTTGCTGCAACGGTCATCTAACGACTATTTTCTCAAAACCCATGCAATGGCTATTTTTCTCTGAATGTTGCGCGGCAAGCAATTCTGACTCCTGCACAATGCCTTCGCAGTACTGATCTTTGAACTGCCACAGTTGTTTCTCCACTGCTCTCTTCCTCGTTCCTGCGCAGCTTCCTAAGTGCTGCGTTGATCATACATTCTTCCTTTATGGTACATGTATATACTCTATACATTTCTAGTGCCCAATTTCAACTGTACTTGACACTTAGAAATTTCTCCTCATGTTTATCTTTCTGTATACTGCGAAGCAGGACTATCGCAGTACAACTTAAGTCTGCTTCCATTTATCATAGTGGGTAGGGTATCACCAGCTAAAGTGGCTAACTGAACTACACCACTGTTAGTGACATGCATAATAATATATGGACCAAGGCAATTCCGACTCCTACGCAGTGCCTTCGCGGTATTGATCTTTGAACTGCCACGGCCATTTCTCCACTGCTCTCTTCCTCATTCCTGCGTAGCTTCCTAAGTGCTACGCTAATCATACATTCTTCCTTTATGGTACATGTACAGACTCTATACATTTCTAGTGCCCAATTTCAACTGTACTTGACACTTAGAAATTTCTCCCCATGTTTATCTTTCCGTATACTGTGAAGCAAGACTGTCGCGGTACAAATTACGTTTGCTTCCATTTATCATAGTGGGTAGGGTATCACCAGCTAAAGTGGCTAACTGAACTGCACCACTGTTAGTGACATGCATAGCAATATATGGACCAAGCCAATGTATTTTAAACTTGTAGTCTAGTTGGTTAGGATACTCGGCTCTCACCCGAGAGACCCGGGTTCAAGTCCCGACAATGGAACCATTTGTTGGCTTATCAAATGCTGACCAGAGTTTTTATGAAGACCCAGGTTCTGCGTGGTTACCTTAAACAAACAAAACCCCTTCGCACTGGCCCTTTCGACAACAGCCCGCGAGCAGGCTGAGGTCTCACATGAGGTGTTTCTAATGGGGCACCGTGGACTCAGATGTCGACAGTGAGTGATGAGTTGATGATTGTGATGAAGTCCATAGTAGTGCACCAGTTGTACGCTACGAGGGTCAGACTACATGGAGATGGTCAACATCGCAGTCCGCACCACTACGCTACGAGGGTCAGACTACATGGAGATGGTCAACATCGCAGTCAGCTCCTAGACGCTTTCTCTGCAGGTCGTCCGTCCCTTATCGGCCATGTACAACTGGCTCAGCTCCCAATCGCTGTCCGTCCTCTGTTTTCCTCCTAACGGTCACGTACTCTGCTGTATGCCGAACTGTCACTTTCTTGACCTGTCCTTTGCTTAATGGACTCGTACAGTCGGTCGCCTTCCTGATCGGCTTATGCCTGCAACTCGACATCTTTCCAGCAGTTTACCAAAATTAGACCACCACTGGTCTATCCACTTTATCGGGCCATCCTTCGTCCAGTAGACAACTTTACTGGCTCCACGTGGCCTACTACCTTCGCAGCGCTAAACTTGCGCAGTGCTGATCCTCGCGGCATCCTTCAAAACTTGGTACTGCGCACCACTTCGCAGCACTCCCAATACTTCAGAAAAATTCAGTATTCTGAACTGTGCACAGCTCAGGTCCATTCAACGTCAAAACTGTCACCAAAAATGGTCCTATTGGGCCAGGCCCAACAGTCGCATTTACTATAACACACCAGATATGACCTGCGCCGCGTTGTTTTTTATTATTTTACAAAAACACAAAAGTCGATTTTCGTATCTCAATTCTTTGTTCTCGGTGCATACTATTTAATTTAACTCACCGGGCCATTTTGGTTACTGATGCACCAAGGCATTTCATGTATTCAAGCGCACCGATATCAAATTTATTATTTTTTAATATATATATATATATATATATTTATATTTATATTTATATATATATATATATATTTATATATATATATATATATATATTGTCGTATTTTGAAGGTCTCTAATTTGTTTGTATAATATATTGATAGCTTCTGTATTTAATGGTATAGGTTTTTTATTGATAGCAAATGCATGTTATGAGTTCAATGAACAACAATTTTAATCAACATGATGCAAGCACATCCTGGATTACGAAGAAGGAAAGTGCTTTTAATTAATTCCTGTATTTAAATTAATTTGTTTGAATTATTTGTAAAGATAACTAATATGTATTGGCTAATGTGTGACTTGCAGAGTCAGAAAATGAGGAAGCTCGATAAGATTCTTACCAAACTAAGTCCAGAAGAGCGTAAAACGTTGATCGAAAAGTTGTAGAGGGATGAATCAAGTGGATACAAAATAAGCCAATATAAATTATTTATTGAAATTTGAGTAATAATATACTTAAGAATATTCACTAATATGTTTCAAATAGCGTAATTCACATATGTTGAATGTTATGCATGGATTGACAGCAACAGAAGTCAATGTCATCATAAGAAAAAAAATGATGGAAGATACAAATGATGATTAGTTGGTCCTTAGCTTATCTATAATGGTGCTGGAAGTTAATAGAAGGGGCAAATAATTTTATAATACTACAAGGGATTTAGTGGAAAGAACATACAGACGTAATTTTCACTTACAATATAGAAACCAATCAAATGATTCAGAGAATCAGGTCATATGTAAACTACAAGAGGAGTTCCCAGAGCAATGGTTAATTAGACTTGTCAGGATTGTAATAGAAAAAACATACAACACCAAAAAAGAATCATTCAAAAGGTAATATTCCTAAACAGGTTTATGTAGAATATATATCTATAACTATTACAAAGTGTCATTCATTCAATAATTTTAATTATGTCATATTTATTTTTCATATCAACTGAAAAATAGTTTAATGTCATTTTACATTTTCAGGAAGATTATGAGAATCCCAAAGGATGAATGAGGTGATATGCGAAATGTGCCAGTAGGGATGTCCAAGAAAGTGTACAAGGAGATGATCAAGGAAATGGACATAATTGCATTGCAGGAAGAGCCATCTCAACAACAACATGATTCAAATGTATGAAATCATGTCTGAATTCAAAGACAAGTTACCATTAAGTGTAACAATAATTACATGTGTGTTGACATTTTGATTATTGTTGTCACAATTTGTATGACAAAGGCACTCTTATTGATATATAATAAAATAAAAAAAAATTATTCTATTGCATTATTCAATATTATTGTCAAATGTTACATGTGAAATGGTACATTGGTAAAAAAATGGGTATTTTCATTCAATGTGGAGCAAAAATAAATTCTCCGGTGCCATATATCAGTCGTAAATGATACATTGGTAATTAAATGTATGGATGATTAAATATTACAATAGATTCTTACATCTATGATATAAAAAATTAATCGAAACAAACAATTCAATAATTAAAATTGAAATGAATTTTACTATAAACAAATATTTCAATTTTAGATGAATAATGGAATTAAAAAAATAAAAAATATAATATATATATATATATGAATGAAATATCATTATCCATTTTTCAAAGAATCATATTCGGTGCATTTACTAATATATGTCGCACCGAGGCTCTTATACTAACATTGCGCACCAGTGCATATAAACGAAAATTACGCACTGGTGCGTTTTATTTTATGAATCACACTAGTGCATGTAGATTGCTTGTGCGCACCGAAAATGATCAAAGCTTATTCCCACCAGTTTTTATTTTTTAAGCTCGACGGTGCATTTGATATGTTAAAATGCACCAAGTCATGTTGATATTTTGTAAGCACTGGTGCATTTCATATACAAATGCACCGGTGCAACCTCATAAATGTACGACACTGTTAAATTTAAAAATAATGAAAAAATGTACAGTGCGTATGATGTAAAATATCACACCAGTGTATTTATGTTGTACAAATGCACTGATGCATATATGCTATAGACAAGCACTGGTGCGTCATTGAAATTTGATTCTTTCCGGTGCTTGTTCTGGTTGAGTGCACCGTTGCATCCTAGTAAGAAACGCACAAGTGCGCGTAAATTCGGTTGTGTGAACCGATAAACAAACATCTGCTAAAACCTCTGTCCACTGAGTATTTTTTAGTTATAAAATGTATCTTTTATGACCTCCGTAAAAACACCCGCTACCATTGGCGTAGGTCGTAGCGGAGGTTTTTTTGACAAACTTTCCCAATCTTATAATACTAAAAACATCCTCTATGACCTCTGCTACAAGATCTTTTCCTTGTAGTTCCCAGGCCATCTTATTCTCAGTTGTGCACCTTTCTACTGCCAGGATAGCTCTAGCCAAGCATTCATTTTTCTCTAACATGAGAATGAACTTTCACGCAAGCACTTAGGTTGCAAATTGGACTCGATGCTCTAAAATGGAAGAAATGAATATTTCGCGCATCAAATGATGAGTATGGAACTTTTGATATACTTTGTCTACCAAAGCATTTGCAATGAATTATGTTGGACCTTCTCCTTTATTTGGAAAACCAGATACTTTTAGAATGATTGTGTCGTTGATCTCATATAGCTTGTCTAGCCGTAGGTATTCTCCATGGATGTGGTTGAGCAAGAATAAGGTGTATGCATTGATTTAAGGGATGCAGCTGAAGCGGGGGATGCCAAACATGGTCATTATACCATAATTGTGTAAATATCATGACTATGGCTATGGGGCAACTTATTCCTCCCCATTTTCAACCAACATTACCTTGGCATATCTCTCGAATGCTAATTGTATAAAATGTGCCTCATCCAAGATGTTGAGGTCGGAGTACTTCAGTTAGGGGACCCTGCCCAACAGTGGCCCCTTGATCTCTACTTCAGTCGATATTGGAATCTATGGCATCTAGTTTTCCTTGGTTTCTCTCTACTTTTCTCCTCGATTATGTATCAATGGAGGCATAGCCATGGATGCTAATAGACTGCACTATGCGTGTCAAAATTTAATCTATTCTTCAAACAATCAAAATTACTGGCACACTTCTCTCACGTCATTGGATGACTTATGGGTTATTTATAATCTCTTGGCCTTATTATAGATCTTAGCTTGACAACTATTTTCCCGCTACCCTTACTGTAATTAATACCCCCACACCCCAACTAACCATCACCTCCTCAGGTCTGTTAACTGTCAATGATGTCATGCACTGTCCTTTCATTTGAGTTGTTAACTTTTATGGTTCCTTTATTTCTATGCTAGTGCTTTGTCCCTCTTTTATTGTCATAAATATACTAAATTTGGAATATTTAGCTTTAACTGCAAATAAATCTAATGGATTGTGCTTGAATTGAAAACTTGAATCATTACCTAGGATTTTGTTCCAAATTTACTTGAATAGATTTATTATGTACCAACTCCTATTGATATCCTACTTTATTTCTTCCATAATTGGAAAGGAATTACATATGGTTTTTCCCTTGTCGTCCATGGTAGGGCTTGAGTCAAATTCCATTGACAAGTCCTTTCACTGTTTGGTCGGCAAGAGTGGCGAGCTTCGCTACGCCAGCTTCTGTTATAAACATTATGCCGAAAGGATCCAACCAATGCATCTACAACTTCCCTGGATGCTTAAGAAACTTGATGTTGTGCATTAGTACCAATGTAACAAGTTCCAGGATTTTGGTATATTTTTTCTTCTCATGCCACACCTTTTGTATATTTTTCTCCATCAACTGATTGAAGCCTGCAAGGAATGAATCCTCTTCTAACTCCATTAGCTTCCATAACCTTTGTTAGAGTGATTCATCATGGGTCATCCTTGTAGCTATGGCAATGCACATGCTTGGGATGATGAAATCAAGAGGCATGAATGCTTATTTACCATAGACTAGCCTGAATGGATTATGATTCGTAATCCTCTTGCAAGTTGTACGGTAATCCCATAGTACTACAGGAATGTGCTGGTCCCAATCGCCACACCGCACATTGCATACCTTTGTAAGTGCTTACTCCTTAATATTATTGAACGCTTCAATTGTACCATTTCTTGAGGTGGTATGGGGTGATCTTCGGATCATAAATCATGAACCCATGGGTGAGTGCACAAATATTGGAGTTTAGGAATTGGGTTCCTTGATCACTCATTAATATGATTAGGAAACCAAACCTTTTTATAGTCTACTTGAAGATGAACCGCATAATTGTATCTGACGTGCATTCCTTCACTAGTGCACCTTCTGACCATCATGTCAAATACATTTTCGTAGTAATAATGTATCGCATGTGTAATGTCCCTTCTTAGGAATTTTATTAAAATGGCAATTTTTCACTTTTTCCCCTAGTTTGACCTTTGACTAGTTTTGATCTCTAGGTCCCAAATTTGCCCTAAATGATCCCAAATATTCTGAGAAGGTATATGAATGATATGAGAACATAAATATGTGTTTCAGGGATGCCTTTGAACCTTTAAAATACTTATGCAAATCCTCTTTCAATTCTGATCAATGTAGGTAACTTTACTAGTGATTTCCCTTTGACTAGTATTGGTCTCTAGGTCTCAAATTGACTCCAAATGCCTTCAAATGTTCAAGGAAGGTGTATGAATGATATTAGAACTTTAATATGATGTTTACGGATGACATATGGCCACAAAAATACCTCTGAAAACTCTCTTAATATTCTGTACCAATTATGCAATTTTACTAGTAATTTGGGGTTCAAATCCCCATGGGGTAAGTACTAAAAATGGCTTCCCACCTGCCTCCAAACCCACTCAAATTTATGAACATAGGTATGTAAGGTGTTAAGTATGTTATTAAAGTCTCATATGCACCATTAATGGATTATTACAACTGTTCTCACCCTCTCCCATTCAACTGCAAAAATCCCCAATTCGACCCTTGGGGAAATGGCACTATTTCACCTCCCAATACAACTAAACTGAGTAAAAATGCTTCAAATGCTCAAGTACAGTACATGAAACTTGTAGAATACATCCATGGAAGTATATTGATCACAAATATATCATATAATAATCCATTCATTCGAAATCATCGGCATTACATTGATTCACGACAAGGTAGTGGGGAAATGGCACTGTTCTTTCATTAAAATTGAGATTTATACATTTCTACTTGGAATTTCAACCTGAAACTTTCTGGAGATGAAGAAAAGAGTATTTAATTCATATTTTAAAATAAATGGGGCATTAAAATCTCCCCCAAAGAGTACAATAGCTCACCAAAACGCCCTCCCTCAAGGATCAAGAATATGCCATCAAAACTGGAAATGGTTGAAGGAGTGAACTGCAATAGAAGAAACCATGAGCTGCCCTGTAGATTACACCTGCAAATAAAGACTCCATTAAATCTCCAAATGAAAGGCCTGAATGGCCTTTCCAATTATCAACTTGGATGAAAATCTTTCACCCTCGAAATTGGCTAAGGCAAGAAACTAGTCATCCACTAGCTCTCCCTCTACAAAAATGCAATTGCAAATTCTACAAATGATCAAAAGCTGGTTTCATTCTTTTTTATTGACATTTATAAACTTCTAATGTCCTCCATGGGTTGAATTCCTTCCAAGAGACTCATGCCAACTCAAGTTGGGAAGAGATTCCAAAGAACGCCACTTGTACAACAATTCCTAGTCTCCCACTTCCATCAAATCACATGTGGAAGCATCTTAGCTGCCCTAACACCCTTGAGTGCCCTCTTGGAGTCTATTTTTAGACCTGACATGTCATATATGTCATATGTCATCCTTCAGGTCTGATTTGTGTCATAGGTGTCATAACATCTTCATCATTGTTGTCATAGAGCTAGGGAATCTAGCCCAAGTGTCTCACTAGCTCCAAATTGCCTCTTCCTCTTCCATGGGATTTACTCTTCCTCTATATTTATACCTTGGATGATTCATGCAATAAATAATACCTTTTGGACTCCCCCAAGTATGTTACCATTCACCTTGAATTCGAATTGGTGAGAGAATGATGCCAAGTGTAGTGGAGAAATCTAGCCATATGTGGGTCCCACTTCCTCCATGTGTCTTCATGATCAAATGCCACTTTGATTTTCACTTGTATATATTTATTTATCTCTTTTATTAAATATTTATTCCATTCTAATGTTCAAAAATCATTTATTATCCCCATTATTCCAAATCCCAAAGCTTCCACCCCAAACCTAGGAAACTAGTAATTTTCCTCCTTGGCAATTATTTGACCTTTAGCATCAATTTGACAAACTCTAATGAATAGGGCCAATGTGATTAGGCCATTGTGACCCAATGCCAAATTTGGGACATGACAAATCCTCCCTTCCCAATATTGCTTGTCCTCAAGCAATTTTAAACATGGGTGTTGAAGAACCTGCTTTCTGTATAATTCTTTGAAGTTGCCATTGAATTTCCCAACCTGGAGTCTTTGAGTTTCCATGAAGATTTTAGAGAGGAACCAACATGCTTGCTGCTGCACTACTCTGATAAAAATCACTTAATTAAGTGGGG
This sequence comes from Larix kaempferi, assembly GCA_027924585.1. Lineage (NCBI taxonomy): Eukaryota > Viridiplantae > Streptophyta > Pinopsida > Pinales > Pinaceae > Larix > Larix kaempferi. The sequence goes on along the minus strand of BSBM01001052.1, from coordinate 2,471,318 downwards.
AAATCCATCTCCCATACTGCTTGTTTCCCCAAAAAATTTGAAACCAATGAGATAAAAATTATTCCAGGGTCCCATTGTTTGTATTGCACCCCACTAATTAAGAGTGCTCTCCAACCCACACCATTAGTTAAGAGGATTCCTGGATCCCATTTTCTTGTATGCATCCTTCCAAACATCATGAGTGCCAAATATATATCATCAAAGTACATAACAACATAAAGAAAATGTACATCAAGGATATGCTTCATCAAAGAGTCATGAAAGTGCTTATACCTCCCAGCAAGTAGACCACCATTTTGCAAGTGCATACAAGCTTCAAGTGACCAATCAAATCTGCTCCAATGACATAGGTGAGGATCCCATGTCCTATAATGTTGCTCTAAAAGGATGTGATATGCATCAAAATATTCAACCATGTATTCTTTCATCCAAGAAGTGAATGAAGAATCTCCACTAAAATCTGAACCAAATAATGAGCATAAAAAACAAGGAGACTTCAAATGACTCAAAGAAATCTCACCCATACATCCCTGAATGTGAGAGTCATAAAGATATAACAAAGTACGTGTCTTGCAACAAAAATGTTCTCCAATCATAAATCTATTCACCCAAGTGTTGGATGAAGTTCCTCCAACATCAAATGAATCAAGTGTTGAGAAACAAAAACCATGAGTCTTCAAGTGACTCAAATGCATATCGTAGGTGCATTCGTGTAGATGTGAATCATCATAAAGTAACAAAGGATGTTGTTGCAAATGTGAATAAGAATGTGCTCCAACCATGTCATCATAAAAGTTAAATCTAGGAGTTCCATACTCCTCATGTGGCCCCATCAAAAAGAACCCTTTCACCCATAATTCATTGAGACTAATGCTGTAAAACATGGAATTCTAGGATGTAGGATAATGAACTAACTTACCCAAATGATAAAAAAGTGCAGAAGTTTCACCATGGGAAGGATCCATATGGGTATTATCATGCATCTCCTTCAAAAGTGTGAAACCTTTGTCATAGATTGGTTCCAATGTAGAGGAATCATGCTCTTCTTTAAAAATTGCATAACCTTCATCAAGAGACAATTCAAGTTCCTCTTCCACCACATCAAGTGTTTGGATATCTTCAAGTTCATCTTCAAACACATTAAGCACATTCAAATTTCCACATTTCTCATGATCCACCATGTCGTGATAATCCTCCAAACAATCTACCATTTGACAATCTGAAACATAGTAGGAAAAACAAGTATCTTACAACTTTTCAAGAAGTTGCTCATTTTGAATTGTGAGCTTATGAATATCTTCATTATTCTTCAAGTATGCATCATGTAACAATTCATTAAGCTCAAACAAATGGTTTCTATCAAAAAGCAAAGACATGAAATTACCTTTGATGTGGCACATTGCTCTTTGAATCTTCTCCGTGTCTTCAATGAAGGATGTTTCCTCCAATGAAGTATCTCTCCAACAAGAATTTGACACCAATGCTTGAGTGTCATGGAGAATGTTGAGGGACTCTTGGATATTCTTTTCATTCATGTTTAAGGACCCTTCAAGAAAATGAGGCTCTTGCAAATGAACCTCCTCATTTTCTTCATTTTTGCTTGGACCAACTTCATGAAGCTCAAGTGGTGATGGGGAAGTTGATCTTGGTTCTTCTTCAACTGCTACAAGGTCTTCATTATCATGCTTAATGGAACTTGGGCTTGTAGCAACACTTTCAAAAGTGATCTCTATGTCACCAACATAAAGGTGTGAGCACCCATCAATAGGTACTCCTTCATAGTTTAAGCATCCATCAGTAGATGATCTTTGATTCATGTCTAAGCTAGAAGGTGTATCGAAATGATCTTCCATATTTTCAATAGAATATTCTTCATGCTCTTGTAATGTCTCTTCATTTTTCTCCTTCAATCAAGCTGATTCATTTTTCCCGTTGTTTTCCTTAGGATCAGTATATTTGGAATCTCTTCTTGAATAAATCTCAAAAGCTCTCCTCAAGGAGGACATCATTTCATGCACACATATATGATACTCGCTCCAAGGGTTTTTACAAGAAGGGCATAAACCTTTCTTCATTAACTCCACATCTTCATTTTTGGGCCTATTTTCAAAAACATGTTTAGCATAGTACTCAAAAGACATGGCATTTTGTGTATTTTTGCTCGAAGCAAGATATTCTTGATATTTTTGATATTGTTGGGGCAAGGTTTTATATTTTTCTCTCCATCTTTGGAACTCGCTCATAGAATTATCCTTGGTTGGTGTGACACACTCATATTCATCAGATCTAAAGTCATAAGAATAATCTTCATTTCTCTTGAAATTGTATGAAGTGTTGCATGATGGCACCTCTTCCTCGTACCATTCACATTCTGCTTCATATTGCTCATAAGCATATGCATATTCCTCATAAGAATTGTACTCATAGGATTCATCATAATAGTAAGACATGGCTGCCAATTATTCTTGAATGTATGTACCTAATCCACATGTGCAAGGACCATGCTCTGATACCACTGTAATGTCCCTTCTTAGGAATTTTATTAAAATGGCAATTTTTCACTTTTTTCCCTAGTTTGACCTTTGACTAGTCTTGATCTCTAGGTCCCAAATTTGTCCCAAATGATCCCAAATCTTCTGAGAAGGTATATGAATGATATTAGAACATAAATATGTGTTTCAGGGATGCCTTTGAACCTTTAAAATACTTCTGCAAATCCTCTTTCAATTCTGATCAATGTAGGTAACTTTACTAGTGATTTCCCTTTGACTAGTATTGGTCTCTAGGTCTCAAATTGACTCCAAATGCCTTCAAATGTTCAAGGAAGGTGTATGAATGATATTAGAACTTGAATATGATGTTTATGGATGACATATGGCCACCAAAAGACCTTTTCAAACTCTCTTAAGATTCTGGAACAAGTATGCAATTTTACTAGTAATTTGGGGTTCAAATCCACTTGGGGTTAGTACTGAAAATGGCTTCCCAAATGCCTCCAAACCCACTCAAATTTATGAAAATAAGTATGTAAGGTGTTAATTATGTTATTAAAGTCTCATATGCACCATTAATGGATTATTACAACTGTTCTCACCCTCTCCCATTCAACTGCAAAAATCCCCAATTCGACCCTTGGGGAAATGGCACTATTTCACCTCCCAATACAACTAAACTGAGTAAAAATGATTCAAATGCTCAAGTACAGTACATGAAACTTGTAGAAGACATCCATGTCAGTATATTTCTCACAAATATATCATAGAATAATCCATTCATTCGAAATCATCAGCATTACATTGATTCACAACAAGGTAGTGGGGAAATGGCACTGTTCTTTCATTAAAATTGTGATTTATACATTGCTACTTGGAATTTCGACCTGAAACTTTCTGGAGATGAAGAACAGAGTATTTAATTCATATTATAAAAGAAATGGGGCATTAAAATCTCCCCCAAAGAGTAAAATAGCTCACCAAAACTCCCTCCCTCAAGGATCAAGAATATGCCATCAAAACTGGAAATGGTTGAAGGAGTGAACTGCAATAGAAGAAACCATGAGCTTCCCTATAGCTTACACCTGCAAATAAAGACTCCATTAAAGCTACAAATGAAAGGTCTGAATGGCCTTTCCAATTACCAACTTGGATGGGAATCTTTCACCCTCGAAATTGGCTAAGGCAAGAAACTAATCATCCACTAGCTCTCCCTCTACACAAATGCAATTGCAAATTCTACAAATGATCAAAAGCTGATTTCATTCTTTGTTATTGACATTTATAAGCTTCTAATGTCCTCCATGGGTCGAATTCCTTCCAAGAGACTCATGCCAACTCAAGTTGGGAAGAGATTCCAAAGAACGCCACTTGTACAACAATTCCTAGTCTCCCACTTCCACCAAATCACATGTGGAAGCATCTTAGCTTCCCTAACACCCTTGAGCGCCCTCTTGGAGTCTATTTTTAGCCCTGACATGTCATATATGTCATACGTCAGCCTTCAGGTCTGATTTGTGTCATATGTGTCATAGCATCTTCATCATTGTTGTCATAGAGCTAGGGAATCTAGCCCAAGTGTCTCACTAGCTCCAAATTGCCTCTTCCTCTTCCATGGGAGTTACTCTTCCTCTATATTTCGACCTTGGATGAGTCATGCAATGAATAATACCTTTTGGACTCCCCCAAGTATGTTACCATTCACCTTGAATTCGAATTGGTGAGAGAATGATGCCAAGTGTAGTGGGGAAATCTAGCCATATGTGGGTCCCACTTCCTCCATGTGTCTTCATGATCAAATGCCACTTTGATTTTCACTTGTATATATTTATTTAGCTAATTTATTAAATATTTATGCCATTCTAATGTTCAAACATCATTTATTATCCCCATTATTCCAAATCCCAAAGCTTCCACCCCAAACCTAGGAAACTAGTAATTTTCCTCCTTGGCAATTATTTGACCTTTAGAATCAATTTGACAAACTCTAATGAATAGGGCCAATGTGATTAGGCCATTGTGACCCAATGCCAAATTTGGGACATGACAGCATGCCAGTTCTTCATGTAGGAGAATCAATTGATCTAACAAAATCTATGGAGTACTTCTCGAATGGATCTATCATTGTCACTTGGAAAAGAGACATCTCATCTCTTCTTGAAGGCTTACCTACGCGCACTGGAAAATGTCACATTGTTTGAAATATTGTTTCTCTTCTTGGAACATTGAAGGCCACCATAACCATATGCGTAGCACCATTTGTGCAGTTGCCTTAACTGCATCGTGTCCCCCTATGACACCTTCATGAGCTTCTTGTAGTATGGGTAACCATTCATTTTCCAAGGCACACCTGTGCAGTATCCCTTCATCTCCCAATTTGTATAATGGTCATGGAATTAGTTGAAAGTTGGAGCTCCTCGTAACCACTTGTCTCTATTGCACAACTGTGTAGTCTTTTGGCACTCTTCCTATCAATAGAAATGATGTGATCTCCATGAACTATTCATGTATTTCTTCTTTGTGGAAGGGTTTCACATCTAGTAGATCGTCGTCCAAGATCCCTCCTGTCTCTTTAGACTATATTCTAGATAGATGATCTGGTCCAACATTTTACTTTCCTAGTTTAACCACCACCTCAAACATGAAATCTTGGAACATGAGAAACCATTTGCAGATTCTCCCTCCCAACATTATCTTAGTGACCAAATACTTCAATGTTGAGTGGTCTATAAAAAACTTGAAGTGCTCTCGAGCAGTTAGTGTCTAAAATTTTGCATTGTTTATACCATGTCCAAACCTTCACGCTCTATGGTCGTGTAATTTCTCTCCGCCAGAGAAATTTTCCTACGTGCAAAGGAGACATGATGGTTGGTGTTACCTTTGTCGAGATGTGCTATCATTGCACCAAGTGTGATGGACGATGCATCGACATGTACATGAAATATGTGTTCCCAATTGGGGAAGATCAAAATAGGCATCATGACTAGATTTTCTTGTAGTATATCCAATACCTATTGACACAGCTAGGTCGATAGGTACTTGATTTATTTACTTAACAATAACTATAAAGGTGTTGTAATGCTGACATATATTGAATAATTTTTTTGTAGTAGTCAATATGGCCTAGAGTGGCACACAACTCCTTGACTAATGTTGGGGCCAACAAGTTCACAATTATTTCCACCTAGGTTGGGTCTATGAGAAATCCTTCTTTGCACACAATGTGTCCCAAGAGAATTCCAAATGGGGTACATAATAGACATTTCTTCAAGTTCAATGAAATTTGCATATGTTTCCATCTATACGACATTAATATTAAAACTTTTAAGTGATTCTTCAACGGGTTGAACATTGTCTAGTCATCTAAGCAAACCTCCAAGAACTTATGAATGGATTCCTTGAAGAATGCAACAACTATCCTGGAGAACATTGTTGGCACATTCTTCAACCCGAATGGCATGACATTATAGGAAAAATATCCCCATTTAATTGCAAAACTTGTTTTCTTGCGGTCCTCTTTCGCGATGCGCACTTGATGGTACCCTGAAAAACCATCAATGAATGAGTAAAATTCTATCCCCCCACATTGTCCAACACCTCATCTGTAAATCGACTAGGAAAGGGATCATGTATGCAAGATGCATTTAAGTTCCTTAGATCAACAAAAACTCAAAATTCATCAGTTTTATTGTCTTGCACCACCATAGGAATCTAAGTGAACCTTCTATCCCTTTCATCTATGAAAATATGCATGGAAACATGTCCTCATATTCATTCAATAGATCAAATACTTGGGTGATTGTTTCTTGATCCCAGTAGTCATTTATGATGTCCATTTTTGGCATTTCTTCCGTCCCTATGTTGTATTTTTTCATCTTTAGTGGTTCTAGAAACTCGGGCGCAGTATTGGTGGATGACTCATTCTGTACCACGAGTTCTTCTGCAGCTTCTTTGATCTATATCTTATGTGAGTCTAAATATTCATCCATTTTTGTTCTATCCACCTTCCAATAGTAGACAAGTTGGTTTCGATGTGCCTAGTTCTTATGATATGAACACACTGGTATCTACGCATGACTCTTTGGATTTTGCGTGAAAAACAATGCTTCATCTGTTGGATAAGTCTATCCAAGTCAGGATTGGCTACGCTAAACTTAAAATTGGCGGTGAACTACGTACTTATCATTTCCCGTGTTCTTGTTTTCCTCCTCTCCTTTTGTTGCACATACCAACTATGCGGTATGACATCTAGGGTATGTATGAACATGTGAACCCGTTGATTATGCAAGATGATTTTTTTTGTCCCTATTTTTTCACAGTACACCAAATGCTCATGTGGGTCCTTGCTACCTTTAGATCTGTTCATCAATTCCAGGTCCAATGCAGGCTGGACTCTTACCTTGATGCATTCTTCGATTTGTTCCCACCAAGGTAGGTCATCCTTATACGTATGCCACCAATACGCAGGAGTCCCCCTGACTACTGCATCCATAGCCTAGAATCTCCAAGCCTCAAGTACCTGTTCTTCCATATGTTCTAGAAAGGTGTCCACTCTCTCTATTCCATTAAACTTCAAAGGATCGCACAACTCAGATTTGATCCAACGTACAGACTTAGTGACCATAGTGCATCTTCGAGAGGACACTTCATACATATGATTCTGCCATCTCTCTAGTGTGTCCTGAGAATATGTGTCAATTCACAATCTTCCACAATTGGATTCACATTATTCTCAATTTCAATGTTATTGGTATCATCCTTTACCAGCTTCGTGTAGCATGTTCCTTACATAGTATCAAGCAAGACCACCACATGCAGGTCCTCTGTTTCAAAATACATTCATTATGTTTTTAGATTATGGATAACATTGTTTTCAAATGCACATTTTATCCCCAATAAATATGGATAGGGATCTCCTCCTTCTAGTATCTCTATCACCTCAAAATATGCTACTATATTCACCCTGACAATGTCCACTTTGACATTCTCCAACATGTCGATGGGATAGATACTGTATTGGTTTCCAACCTAATTTGAAGAGGGGATCACACTAACTTTGATTTTCCCATCAATTCCCAAGGCTTCTTAGGCAAGATGTTGATGTTTGACCCCAATTCTAGTATTACATCTTTCATCTTGTATCTTCCTAACTCAAGTGCTAGCTTGAATTATTTCCTGGTGTGTCTTTTGTTACTTACCCATCACACACTCTCAACATCCTTTCATTATGATCCCAATCCCAAGTCCCAACAACGGAACCAATTTTTGGTTGAAGGGAAGTCAGACCCAAGGTTCGAAATACTTTACCAACAAGTACCCTACATGCGCCGACATATTTAGTATTCTAGGAATAGTATAAAGTCTCACTTGAGATGCACATAGGAATCATAGGGACAGTCACAAGGGGTGCACAAGGAAGGATGGGGGTTTATCCATCTACTTAAGTATTCATTAATTCACATGTATATCATTCACATGCATATTAAACAATCATTCAATCATATATTTATGTGAAACATACATTCATAAACAATAAGCAACAGACAAATACTCTACACATAATAGAGGGAAACTGGCTTTATATTATCATCAAAACTAGAATGAATTGCATTCCACATCCCTTGGCTAGAAGTCCTAAAAGTTACATCTCTTGCTCAACAACATGACTACAATAACCATCAAAATACCAACATTAACAACAACAGGAACCCCAACCGATTACAAAAAGCACCTTTAAATAGGCCAGTATTCCCATTCCTGGTCGTGGTCCTGCACATGACTTTAGTGGCATGCAAAATGCCACACACGGACTATTGTTGACATGTGGCACAAATTTTCTGTGCGCTACCTCCCTTGGTGTGCCCCGTCCTGTCGACTGGAGCACTGGAACACTTGTCCAAAACTTGAGCGCCAACAAGACACTACCTCCTAATGCCTTGCACAAAGGGATTTTTCTTTAATTAAATGCTTTTCCCATAAGGACTTTCTATGCTTCAAAATTATTTCACATTGGAATAATATAAATTCATTCAGTTGTCAAAATTATGATGTTAAAGATAAAAATGTTATTTTTAGGACTTTTTATGCTTCAAAATTGTTTCTCATTGGAGTAATTGCTTTAAGAGGTGTTTTTGACAATCTGAAAGCGAAGTGTACTTCCATGTTTAATGTGAGAGTTAATACGTGATTCATAAATTAAGATAGATTTATATTGATATAAATTTATTTAATTATCAAAATTAAAATTCTGAAGATTAAAAAAAAAAATTATTTTTACAATGTAATTTGGTAAATAAATTTATTTTTCACTTAAAAAACTTAATCTATGATTTGGTTTACAATTTCCTTGTTTGTCATCAATGACATGTAGATAACCACTTGGGAGATCATGGATTTTTTAATTGAATTTGGAATTTATTGTATGCCTTTTAAAAGTAAATCTTCAACTAATGCAAATATTTCGAAAAGATAGCAATTGGATTTAAATTCAATTTCCTAAAATCACAAAACACATAAACATATTCACAAAGTCACCTATAAAACTAAGCTTATATTTAAATAAATAAAAATTATAAAGCAAAAACTTATTTAAATTAAATTTATAATTCAAAAAATACATAGATAATATTTTTTTAAAATCAATTACAATGAAAAATGAAAAACAATTTCACTAAATATCATTGCATTATTTAAATGAAAAACAATTTCACTAAATATCAATACATTATTTAAATATAAATCTAAGTGCTTCTCTATCCATTTTGAGAATTAGGAGCTTGGACTTTTTTTTAAAGGAGGGCGCCTCATAAAATTTAGGAGAAAATTCATGTTATGATGGTTGTCATTACCTCCTAATTTATTTGTATTTTATTCTTTTAAGAAGAACGAGAGGTTCTCCAAGCTTCTCACTATACTAATGTCATAAATTTGAGGTACATGTCCCTATTTTCAATTATTGATGATAATTGGGATTTGTTCCCTTTTTAAATTCATAAGCATGTTATTTGTTCTGAGTTCTATGAGATAAGTTTTATTGTTTGGTGTTTAAGTTTTATGACGAGTGGATTTTATTATTGTTAAGATTTTGGTGAGTAGAGTAGATTTTATTATGGTTAAGATTTTGTGATTAGATTTTTGGAGTTTTAGGCCAGGTTGAAATTTGATGGGAAAATAATCGTTATTTATCATTTTAAATATTAAATTACTACCACTTTATAAAATGTTATTAATGAAGTGTGAATTTTAATTTCATCTATTATTTTGAAATGCATTTTTATTTTTACATGTTATTAATATCTATATCGCAAGTCCACACACACAGAGATTTAATTACTAATAACTTGTTAGTAATAGTAATAGATAACCATGGTTTCGTTGTCTCCCCTTTTTAGGTAAACTTGACTCGGTCATGGTTTTTTGGGCCCATGGTATTTGGTGGCCCATGCTAATGGTCCTTTGTATTGCTTGTGAAGAAGCCTATTCAAAGGTTTCTAGGATAAACTTGCTTTGACAATATCTTTTTTTTGTATTATATGAGGCAAGATATGCAAATTCAATGTTTCATATAGTTATTATAAATGTTATTTAAAAAAAATGAAATATTATTATGATAGGTAAAATTAAGATTTAAATGTCAAATGAAAGGCAATGTTAAAATTAAAACGTCATATAAAAAAAATTTGACGTGCAAAGTAGGACGTCAAATTTCAACCCTGGCTTCAAGTTATAATTTTTTTTGCTTAACAAAAGTTATAGTAATATTATTTTTTTTATATATATTAATTGGAAACAAATATTTATTTTCAATTTTAATAAAATTTAATTTATAAATATATTTTTAATATAATAAATGTAAAAAATTATTATTATTATTATTATTATTATATAAGTAGAGTTATGTATTTCTTTCTCATATTACAATTAGATTATAGGATATAAAATACGAGCTTAAATGGACTTGGAATAAGTCTACTCGTGTTTTTACAGCTAAGCTTTGGTATGAGGCACTGCCATACATCGATATGCCCAGGGAGAGTCTCTGGTGGTGGTTTTATATATGGAAATTATCTTGTCCATTAAAAATTCAAATTTTTACTTGGCTTGCTCTCCTAAACAAAATCTCGACTTGGGAGAATGGATAACAAAGACAAAAGTGTTGTTGGCAGGGTCATAATTGGTGTATTATGTGCAAATGGATGAAGAAACAATAAATCGTATTTTCTACATGTTCCTTCTCTTTAGTGGTTTGGCAAGATGTATTAAAATCTTTGAAATGTTTTGGTCCATGGAATCGGGATACACTTTTGCAGAACTGGATTGAAGATCCATCAAATAATTAGTTTAGAAAAACCTTCCTTGTTATATGTGGTGGGGCTTATGGATGAATAGAAACAATATGTTATTTGAAGAGAAAGGAGGGAACCCATATGTGTGGTAGCACACAAAATCAGAATATCTTAAAATGAAGGAATAAAGGATTTAAAGCAAAAACTAGCAATGTTATGAAAGGAATCCAATATAAATCAAGAAGAAGCTTGGGTTTTTTTATGGTTCTTGTTAAGGGTAACAAGTTCACTAGGGGAGAAAGAGACTGACTGGATAGGAAGCCATGATAAGGACATTAATGATAGGGGTCATCTTAGTGCTAGTAAGCGCTTAAAAGTAGAGTGACGGATTACCTTGTCTTAGTTGTCGTCGTAAGTTGATGGCAATAACTTTTTGCCACAAAATTTTAGCAAAGGCCTAAGAAATATATATATATATAACTAAGTAACAATCGATGATCCTAAGTAATAATTAGTGTTTGTCTTAAATGAGAGTGCTCGATAAATACAATCACCTCTTATAAAAAGCCCTGAAATAATACTAATGAAAGTACTACTTTCATTTTTATCATTATTGCCATGACATGATAAGTGAATGAACATATATAGAAGTAAGATAAATTTTTAAACGCCAATGACCTAATTGGAACAAAGGGAATTATTCTAAAATGTCATTTTGGACACTTATAGAGAATACCTAAGAATATCGTTAAATAAATATGTAAAATTATATATATATATATATATATATATATATAAAAGATTGTATAAATGATTACTAAGAGTTCAACCAAGTGTAAATAATATATATATATATATATGATTTATTTTTGGTGAAGAAGCAACTATCCTTAAAATGATCAGTTTATATTATATATGGAAAAATGGGACGTTTGGATTTTGTTTTATTAATATGAAAATGTAAATACATGTTATTTGCACTTTTATATATATATATATAACAAAAGGTCATTTTTATATTTTATATATATATATAAACAAAAGAATACAATTTTAAAGAGGCATTGTACATAGGAAAACTAAACAAATCAAAATACAATAATACGAGAAACATATAGTTATACCTTTATCAAACGTAAAGGAATGGAGGGAGGAAACCTTACCCGTTTCTTAGACCAATCATTTAACTAAGGAGTGGAGCCACACTCTTGAGAAGAGGAGCCGAGCCTCATCTTTATGGTTACGATTTATCTCCTGAATAGACGCACTGCCTATTGGCACTACGCAGCACACCTTTTTGTGGATTTCATATGTTGTTCATTATGTTAATCATAACCCCACATAGATCTACCTTTTTCTTGGATTTGCGCAGCAAATAGGTTCAACCTCTTTCATTTGTGATTTTGGTGTTTTTCTTGCATCCTCCCAACAGACGCTTTGTCTACGGTTTTGCACAAAAAACTCGAATTAGTCTTCTTTCTTTTGTTATATGTTTATCTTCATATAAAACTATATGTCTATTAAAATCGGATAGTAACTTGGAAATGGATAGCCACAGCAGGACTTGCTCCCTGATCAGCCCTGTTGGTGATCTCTATTTTGATCTTTGTATCCATTGCTGAGCGATTGATCTCTGAATGAAGTAGTCTTTAATTTTAATCTGGTATCAGTTAACTAAGTGCTGCGATCTCAACCAGCGTGATCACTATTTTTCAGTTTGATTGACGTGTTAAGTGTTGCGATCTCAGTCCAATGTGATCGCTGTGTATTTTTTTTATTGTTGTTTAAGTAATGCGATCTAAACCAGCGTGATCACTAGTTTTCAGTTTGATTGACCTGTTTAGTGATGCGATCTCAGTCCAATGTGATCGTTGCGTATCTTTTGATTGTTGTTTAAGTAATGCGATCTCAACGTTAGGGTTTGACATATTAATCCTCGGTATGATTTGCTTGTGTCTAATTTCTACCATCGTGGTTATGATCTCTGCTAAATTATATTATTTTGGTTTTATGTGATTTCTTTGGATCGCTGCTTATTTGCTTAAGCTGGATATCTGTAAATGCGTTTTGCCCAAATCGCCAAAATGCAGATACTAGTAAAGTATATTTATCTATGTCTCAGATTTTGAGACATTGACCTCAGGCGTAATGTTTATGACCTCGGATTGTTACCTTTTGGTTGGAAATCGTATTAGTCCTCCGTTTATTAGTTGTGTTGGGTAGAGATCATACTAGATCTCTGCTAAAATAATTATGTTAGATCGAAAGGGTTTCTTTGGATCTCTACGTATCTGCTTAAACCGGATCAAAAACGTAATTAGATTTTCTGTTTATTACTTTATGTTGATTTGAAATCGTAATTGGGGCTACGCCTATTACGTATGTTGAATTGAAGTCGTAATTGTGATCTTTGTTGGAACCTTCTCTATTTATCTGCACTGCCACATTTTGGCTTAGCCCTTTGACATAGCTTAAGGGTTTGTTTTGAATGTATTATGCACTTCACATACTTAGAGGTTGCTGATACTTATTATGGGTACGTATGCTAGTACAGGTAGGGTAAGCATTCTTTGTATCCCTGTGTTATAGATATGTTAAGTTAGGACTTTGGGTCATGCTTTACTTATTAGGAAATTGACCCGGTACTTGTTTGTTTCATGTACCTATAACTGCATGCAGGTTCCTTTATCTAGGATTAATATTGAATATGGGAATGTTTTTTGTTAGTTGTGGACTGCACGAATGCTTGGGCTACCTTTCGTTTGATAGAAGAGAATTTGTGCTTGTATTGGATTGTCTTTTATGGACTGAGATTCAGAGATTCATTCCTATAGGATTTTAATTGGATATCTATATCTTGGACGGTTGAGATCAGTGTAGGGAGATCCCCGTAATGCTTGCAAGATCAACTCTTTAATGTTTTGAATTGTAATTCTTCATTTTTGGAAATTAATACATGATGTGACAGCTTTTGTGGATGTAGCTCAGAGATTTTGGGTGGGTGAGCCACATTATATTGGTCTCTCTAGTTGTATCTTTTATGTTTGGAATACAAATGAATTTATGCCAATTACCTATGGCCATTAAATGTAGTTATTGATTGGTTCACAAAAGTTTAAACTTATTATTATTGAGTAAGTACCTTTTGCATTTGGATATGAAATAGTATTGAAGAATGGGTTGATTGACATACATTGTTCTCATATTGATTGTAATAATTTACTATTGAATAGATGAAACCTTTATGGTATCTAATAAACACGAAGAAAAGGTAAAATACTAACTCAGAGATTATGGGTATGTTACAGGTTTATTAGAGTAAAGTTAGTAAGAAGGAATATGCATGCTTAATATTTCTGATGGATAATTGATCAACATTTATATTTTAGTGAATCTCATATCTTATTGTTAAAAGTTCATCGTAAAAAAAAATTTGAAAATTCACTAATTTACTAACTCACAAATTTGGGTTTGTGACAATAACTTTTTGTACTTTGGATCTTATTCAACTTTGCTTTCGATAAAGGAATAAGATATTTTCAGCTTCTAGGAGATTCTAAGCTCGTGTTTGACTGGTTCAATGGACATTCACAAATCACCAATATAGCACTTCTCCCTTTATTAGAGAGATTTTGGGACACAGAGAAGGATGTGGTGTATATATCTCTTAAGAATATATATAGAGAATTTAACTCCAGGGCAGATACCCTTATCAAAAGAGGTTTTGGAAGTTCAAGAGGGGTTGTTGGTCTTTGAAGAATTTCAAAGCAATGAAACATTTCCAGAAGTTTTCCTTAACATCTTTTGATAGTAGGCTCAAAGATCTTGGTGAATTTCAGTTCAGGGCTTGATTTTTAATGGGGACTTTTGTTGGTACATGTGACAATTTTTGTTGATGTTTTGCATAGGAAGATTGCATAATTGTTTTGGAGAGTTCCATATAGGTATGTTTTTACGTTATGATTAGAATGATGTCTGAAATTAGGTGTTGGAATGTTGAGGACTAACAAAAAGATATGAAAAACAAGTTTTCAAACTCATACGTGTATATTTTGATTTCGTACTTAAAATAGCAAATATATTTTTTTTTCTTGGGAAAAAAATAAAGACTATTTATTTGAAAATAAAATACACTTATGCCCACGGGACGTATAATAAACTATGAATAGGTGTATTGTTAAGGCATTACTTGCATAAAGTCACCGTTCCTGGATATAAACCTTACATAAAAAAAACACACACAATAATGTACAATAATATAACGTGTAAAAAAAACTATAATAATCATAATATTAATAATGCCTCCCTAAAATGAAAATGTCAATATTTTATTCATGTTATTAATCATTTTGTATTTATCATTTTACAATTTACAAGCTCCATTATAAGCTTGATTAAGCTTAATGAAAGAAATAAAAAAAAATGAGACATTTACTCATTGATGTAATAAAATGTAAAAGGAAATACAATCTCATTGCTCCATTATAAGCTTGATTAAAGAAATTTAAAAAAATGAGACATTTACTGATTGATGTAATAAAATGTAAAAGGAAATACAATCTCGCAATGGAGACTATGTATTTGTTAACTCGTAGTGGAGAACATATGTATTTGAAAACATTACGATGGATTTATAATAATAACAATATATAATATTGTTAATAATATATATTAATATGAATATAATTATATAAATGGTTATAAATTTGTATCAAAAAGTTGTTGAGGTTTTTTTACAACATATCAATATAAAAACGATGTTTGTTTTTCACGTTTATGTTTTAAAAATTGTCCAAAAACTTATTGCATGATTATTAAAAATGCATTTTTAATATTCACAAAAGATTTATAATATTTATTTGCATATAGCCTATAGAAAACACCTAAAACTAATCATATTGTGTAATACATAATAGTTAAAATTACTGAAGAAAAAAAATGCATATTGTGTGTTTCATCTTGCTCCATTCGAGAGGGTTGACATTACCATATCCACATCTATCGATATTTCAATGGATAGGGATTTCTTCTTTTTCAAGGCATGAATCTATAAACATTCTAATATTAGAGGTAACTTATTGAGCATTCATGGATATGTTTCTAACCAGCTATGGCAACATGGTGGATTATGTTCCTAAAACTTCAATTGTCATATTTTGTTGTAATAAGGTCTCTATTATAAATCAAAGGAAATTTTAAGCATCCATAATTTTTTTTAAAGTGTAGAAAGCTTGGTGAGTCTTACTAATTCTTAAATTTCCAGCCGTAAAACCTTAAGTGATATTTTTGTCAAAATATCCAAATTTTTAAAGATCTTATATAATTTCTAAACAATTCCGATATTTAGAGTAAAAAAAAATATCCTCTATAATTTGAGAAAATCATTTTAGAAGAAATGGAAATTAGTGATTTTTTGGGGGGAAAACATGGAAAATTAACCCATAGGCTAAATTTTGCCCTTGAATTTTCCCCTTATTAAGTCCCCGTGCTTATGAAGGAATCTATGGATGTCTAAAATTTTACAACAGGGGAAATTCCTAGGATGATTGTGGCTTTCAAAGCACTCTAGGATCCAGAAAAACCAATAACACTATAGCTAAATAAACTCAATAACAGCAATCCCCCCACCCCGCTGCCCCACAGACCCCTCTAAATTCTTCACATTCGACCAATGGACACCTTCAACAACAAAAATAAACAATTGGGCTACCTTCTAGTTGATTTTAGAGCTTGTCTCAACTGCGCAGAATATCCATCTACATGCGAATGGGATTTCCTCTAGGACATGCACGTATCCAACTAAAATATTTACACTAGAACTAACTATGTGATGAACCAAACTTCCACCAGTACACCAACTAAAATTCTACTAAATCAAACCATAATTGGGGTGAGAAATGCAAATCAAAGGCTAATTGAGGGCTACCTCACCTAGCCTAAGGATTATAGGGTTGTCTAAGATAGAATCTTTACCTAAAAACGCCAGTATCCCATTGTACTCACTTGGGATGTTAACAAATTCTACTTGAATTGGTGGACCCTCCATTAAGATAGGAAAATTCGAGAGTACTGTAGTAATGATGATGGTTGATATTCATCCTTATGTATTGAATTCCTCTTGGCACTTGCCTTGATTTGCAAGAGCCATGCAAAACTTTGGGTTATATATCCAAACAAATAATTAAGGTATCGGGGGAAGAATAAACCCCCTTTTAATCTTAGAATTACATTGTCAAGTTTGGAGTCCTCGTCAACTAAATGATAAGCCTAGTGATTTCAAAGTTCTTAGTACATGGAATTATTCTAAACTTTCAAATCATTGTTCTCTTTTTGGATTCACTAAATGATTCTAGCAAGCTTGCCATCCAAGATAATAGAAAGGTTGTGTATATATAGTATAACTATTAAAGAATCTCCAATGGCAATAAATATCCTAATTTTCCTTGAGGCCATATTTTGAGATATTAATATATTATGAGTGATTTAGCCATGTTATTGGTAGCTCTATAAAGACCCCATTCCAAACTTATTTCTGAAAACACTTCTTATTTTTAAGAAAGATTAACAATGACCCCTCCACTTACCATCCCTTAATTATTATTGTAGAAATAGTATATTTATTAATATATTTATATTAACATTATGGTATAATAATTAAATGTACATACAATTTAATTATTATTATAAATATACTAATATTAATAAATTATTATTATTATTATAAATATATTAATATTAAGAAATAGATACAATGTGTCTTTCAACGCTTGGATTTCATCGCAGAATATCTATGTGGGGAACCTTCCGGACTTCATTTCAGAGCTTGTAGAGCTGGAGTGCTTGGATCTCTTGGATAACAATTTCTCTTGTTCGGTTTTGAAAAGACAATTCAATAAAGAAAAGGTGTGCAAAGCAATATTCCCTTTAGCCAAGTTTAATCATGGTATCAAACGGTGACGTGAGGAATTCCATTTGTTTGTTGATTGGAGAATGAGCCCATTCTGCATCGAGCATGGATGACAGAGGATAGTTGTACCTCCATATTCTTCAAATTAATGCTTTACAATCACCAACAAATAGGCATGACAGGAACCAGTTGAAGTTGAATACCAATTTCGTTGCAAACACACTAAAGTCCTTGAAAGTCGATCTATCTAAATTCATAGACAGGAGATCATAAATGGAAGACATGAATTTGCATGAAGTTGCCTCTACTTTCAGAGAGTATCATGGAAGAAAAGTACGAAGACTTTGATATTTTTTCAGAAGCAAATGTGGTGGGAGTGTAATTTTTCAAACTTCCAACCAAAAGCAACCTTGAAAAGTCACCAAAAAGTGGAGAAAGAAATGATGGATAGCAAAGTCACTAAAAAGAGGAGAAAGAAATGTTGAATAGTGGGGCGTGGGAGTACGTTTTAGTTAAAGTTGAGCCCAGGTGCATGCAGCTTGGCACAGTGCAACTGTTGATATATACATCGGATTCTGCCAAACTACTGGATCTGAAGGAGCTTGCATGGATTTTCCTTGTCGTCATCCTAAACCATAGAAGCATATATCGATTACAAAATTAACTCATCATGTGGATGATTAGGGGAGAAGCATTAGCAATATCAACATGATGGTCAACACAACCATTACGTTTATTCGATAAAGTCGACTGGGTTCAATGAGCAGGAAGCCTAGTTCTCCATTAAATCCATAAATGTAAACACTATCCTAGCAAATATCTATGTATGAGAGATAAATTTTGTATTGGATCTTATGAATGAAATTCATTATTTTCTTGAATATGTAACATAGATTTTGTATCTAGTTATCGAGCGATCCGAAGTGATCGAGGATCAGAACTTATGTTGTAAATTATTATGTTTGATACGTCGCGGAACCACCAGCTTGTCTGAATGTTTATTGGCCACACATATTTCAAACCTCCATATGCATCTTAATTGACATGCATTTATCAGAATGTACGGAGAATTACAAACCCATGACACTTACAACCAACTGTATCTATATAGTTGGTCAAATATAAGTTAAGTATGTTAGGAGAAGAATTTCATAGGGAATTCACATAACACAAATATCCACATCTCCATAGAGGTCAGTTTCCATAGGTTCATCTTTTGGACCCACAAGAGGTATGAGATTGCGACTCAATACACAACGCCTTATGCGTGAAATATTCTGAAATTTGGTTTGAATGAATATTATGTGGAAAGTTCAATCTGATTATTTTTAAAGTTATAAATTGCGCCAAACATTAAAATTCTACCACTTTTATGGCAATGCTTCCATTGATTCAAATTTGCGCTCTACGGAGTCTGGCCTTTATGGCAAGTCGATCCTTCGAATTTGCTTTAAGAAATATTGACAAAACTTAAACAACACACTGCCAAACGATTATTGCCCGCCACAACATTTTTGAATTTAATGTGGGAGCATTTAGTTAGTTTGGATGTGATCTGCCAGCTTGGTGTGTCTCTCACAACTAGCGCCGAATCTTGATGTGTTATGTCCTTGAGTTCTGTTTGACTCTATCCAAATTGTGGTTTTGTTGTAATAAGACACTATGTAACTGCTTCTCCGCAAACATGGTATTAGTAGTGATAGTTCTACTTCTATCCAATTTAGATTATGGGTTTCATTAGCCTGCAAGAATATTGTCTCGACAGCATGTATTATGTTAATCGGGTCTGCACATTATATTGATTATGCATCTATATGTTTCGATCTTGACCTATTATCCATGCAATCACGCAATATACTTGTGATCGTATATCTTCTGATCGAATGGATCTTCTAATTGACTGTATTTTGCACATGATTATGCACACGTTGTGATCGCTTGTGATATGCATATCCGTGCTTGCATAGATCTTACCTGTATTATGGACATTGATTGTATTTATGTACACTAACCGTAATCGCATGAATCTTATATGAACCGTGTATAACCTGTAACTGCATATCCTTTGGACTGGATGTCTGATTTTCTGCTATTTACAACGTATTTCTATTTCTTAAACATTACCTGTATTTACTTGGCTTAGATCGCCATCTCTTTAGCGATCAGACTGTATAAATGTCGGTATGATTGTTTTGTTTAAACACATTTTTATTCTTTAAAATAGAATGCACTCATTTGACTCAGATAGCTATCTCTCTAGCGATCGGATCTTACGATTGTCTACAGGATTGGATTTTAAAATTGCATTCCTATCAATCAAATACTGTCTACATGGTCGAAACTCTGCATTTTTGCATTATCGTTCATTTAAATTGTATTCTGTTGTTCATTGCTTACGCAGTATGAGTATGTTGGGATTAACCCTGTCTGTAAGATATGGGTGTAACCCTGTTGTTTAGATCTTACGGGTCTGCATTGCATATACGGAGGTCGTATTATTGTTTATCAACAATATCATAGACTGCAATTCAATGCATAGTGCACAATAATTCAATGCACAATGTACAATCGAGTAGGGACGGGCGGAAAGATGTCACCTGGTTTCCCCGCTCCATAAATCGATGGAAAATACACATTCAACAAAAATGAAACTTTATAAATTGACAAATTAATTTTTTGAATTTTGTGCCATTGAAATAATATGTCCAAAATGGTTAGAATATGTCATGGACATAATAAAATTAATGGATGTCTCTTTAATAAGAAAAATAAAGTTTCAGTTCCAATATATTCCCATATTGAAAACATGCTAATTTGGATAGTAAAATACGTTGCACTTTGTTTTAAAATATATAAAAGAAAAGATGAAATGTAGCTAGAATATCGTACAAGTATAGGGTCTAGAAATTCTCACACCAAAATTATTTTCAGCTGGAGTTCGTTACCAAAATGCTCTTGTGACGTTCTTGTGACATAAATGATTAGCATAAAAGAACTCACTCTTGAATGACTAATTCTTTCGGTGTATAGAAAGAGAATTATTATGTGTTTTGATAATAAATATGTTGACATCTAAATGTTTGTCTTAAAAGTCTAAGTGCTTTGAACAGTAGTAGAAATTCTATATATTTTGGTTTCTCTCAACATCAAATTTTTTCCTTATCAACACTAGGCCCATTGTTCATACAAAAAATATCTAAGAATAGAATGTAATTTCAAGTAATGTGGGTCAATGGAATACCTAAAAATGAAATAGTTGCATATGTGATATTATGCCAAGTCTCGTAGCAAAAAAAAACTATTGAATGGTAAGTTTTATTTTCATATAGAAGTTGCTTAGTTAGCACTCAATTAAAAGAGGTTGGTTGTTTTGAGTAATGCATTATTTCAAGATATTGGCCTAGTAGATCAAAGATATAGCTACAATTTAGTGATATGAAGGTTCTCTTTAGTGGACATAGGTTGTTAGGGTTCTATACCAACCCTCTTATGTTTTTAATGTACAGGGACATAAGGTCTATTAGATAGTTAATGAATAGTGACTTGATATAAAAAAGCTCTAGTTATTGAATAAAGGTCCCTAGGTTATTAATTATCATTGGAACCAAAAATAGTTAGGATGTTGGATATTGAAGCATTATATATAGAGTAGTAAGCTATGTAACGTTTTTCAAGAATTGTGATTATAATTGGAGTTTTTCTCTTGGAGGTTTTCCCCTTGAAGAGGCGAGTGAATATAGCTCTCTATTTTGAATATCTTTCATACAAGAGATCTTTATTTCAGTTTATCTATTTTCTATTGTGTTTTTATTTATTTTCTCTAAATTTTTGGGCTTAAGTATACTAAAAGTGGTATCAGAGCTATCTCTTGGGCCAAAAAGGAAAAAAATTAATCCTAGGGTTTGGCTCCTTCAAACAAGCCATCTTGGGATTTTCACTCCAAAAAAAATGCGCGACATTTCAAGGTCTGAAATTTTGTGGTTACAATGACATAAAGAAGTAACGTTTGTCCCAATGTTACCCTATGGGTGCTATAATCTTGCATATGTTGTGTAAATTAGGGTTTTTAACTAGTCCAAAAGGTTTTCCTCCTTCAAACTAGCTATCTTGAAACTTTTGCTCCATTTCTTTTCAATGAATTTTCAATGTCTGATATTTTTAGGTTGCAACAAGGATATAAGGAAGTAACATGTATCAAAATTTTAGCATATGCAACATTATAATTTTGGATATACACTTTATGTAAGTTAGGGTTTTTTACTAGCCCAAAAATTAGCCTTAAAAAGGTGTTCTAGGTAAAACTATTGTATATGATATTGGAAAGATCCAAATTGAATGCCACCAATTGCATTGGAAAGAAGATGGACCATAGTGTTTCTGGTATAAATTTTGTATTCATACCTAAAATATTGGATGTGTGTAAGTTCATACAAGTTCTTTCTTCTCACAAGGCCAAAATCAGCAAGTTTTGGGAAAATTACCCTACTTTTTTCTTGACACATCAGAATTCACTATAAATTATCGAATTGTAGAGTAAACATATCAAGCTACTTCAAAAAAATAAACAGACTCAAAGGTGCATAATTTAAAAGTTGCAAGAGGTTCAAGGTCAACTTACAAGATCATCTTCAAATCAAGGTTTTCCAAGGAGTTGTGCTTATTTCAAAATTTCGACCTCAACACTAACTTGAAAAGTAAGTTATTTTTTGGTTATTTTAGAGCTCTTTATGGGTTTAGTAAGATCCTAATTTTTATTTTATTTTGTTTAATGACATGTTCTAACATCTTTAAATAAAAAAGAGATTTGTCGATCACTGGATAAGCCTATGGTTGAGAAAACATACATGCAGAAAATACAAGTGGTACTAAGTCACATTGTTGGACACCCTTGTAACCTCTATTGATACCCCTTCAAGTAGTACTACATCAGATAGTACCTATATGAGAAGTCTCACTTCCACGTACCCTCAAGTATATAGGAAGTCTCCTGGGTATACCTGTAACCAACTTTAGATAAATTGGTAAGTTGTCTTGTTGCTATAATAACACCAAGAATAACACTCGGGGAGATCACTCTCTAGTACATGACTAGTCAAGTAGTATGGGTAAGGGCATGTTGATCCTCCTTAGATAGTGTCTTAAAATATTCATTCGAGTACTACTATTGGACCCTGCACATATATCATAAATTTATAGAACCTAACACTTCCTTTTCATTAGGACCTGGAAGATCCCAACAATGGTGGATCCCTATAAACCACCTCAACTCATCACCCCAAACAATATTACCACCCACTCTACTATTGGAAAAGTTGACCACCTGGAAGCTTAATGTTTGGATTTGAGCTAGACATTAGATCCAAAAGGCGCGATGGAAATCCACTACCATCCAATTTAAGGATCTGTCAAGAGGTTATTATACCATGTTACAAAACTCAAAGGGAGCACTGAACATTATTCCAACAATCCCCCCCTTAGCATTACTGAGTGAGTTTCAAACCCATGACCCTGCTTTGATACCACTTGTTCGGAGTTCAATTGGTCGTTAGATCCAAAAGGTGCACCTCATGGAATTTCGCTACCATCCCAGTTAAGGATCTACTGAGAGGCTTTTAAACCATGTCGCAAAACTCACGCAAATCATTGAACATTATGCCAACACTTAATACATAAATATTAATGGTTAGTTTCGACATCTTCAATAGACCATCAAAAAGTGGGATCAAACATTGGATTAGAAGTTGGAGGAGGAAAATGTTAGGATATTCCTGTACTCCATCCTAGTCCTCCTAGCTTTTCTGTCATTTTAATTTTCAGTAATGCATGCAAAATTAGGGTTTGCATGCATCCTATTCATTAGCACTAGCATCTAGCCCTCAACAAAATAGCCCCCGGAGCTTTTTTTAGATCAGTTTAAGCTCTCCTAGAGCTTAGTGTCCCCTCCTTTCACCTACTACATGAGAAGGGCGCATTTCTTCACCTACCAGTCTAGTTTAGTTCAGTTATCTTCAGTTCTTTCCTTGATTTAAGGATTAATTGACTCCTAACTGACCTTACCACTCTGATGGACCTCTAGTGTGACTAAACAGCCTGTTCTGACTCCAGTTAGCTCCATCTATGCCCTCCACTGAGCCTCCTTCACTACATTAGTGCTTCCATGTGCCAGTTACACCAACCACACTCAGTTAGACTTAGTTTGATTATCGGTTGACCATTACTTGTGCATTGATGACTTCACTGATGAAAAGGTGGACTCCTAGTTAGGCATTGATGACTCTCCACTGATTATGGATCTGTGCATGAAGTCCAATTCGAATCCAACCTAGTGAATTCGAATCCTCATACTCAGCATTGTATATTTACCAGTTTATTATTCTATTTAATGTAATATGTGTAATTATTCTGCCTCAATCAGAGTTTCTTTGAATCTAAGTTCTATTGCTTGTCTCTTCTTCTATTATTCCTAAATTATTTCATTGTGAGGTTTACATCATCTCTTTGGATCTTATGTGGGCAATTTCACATGGTATCAGAGCCATTTGAGAGTATATTCTACCTCCATTCTTGAGAGTTTTTTGCAGGTATTTCGAAGTTGCAGCAGTTGCAGCAGATTCAGCAGTTTCTATTTGCACTTGTTCCAGCAGTCAAAGATGAGAAATTCGAATGCTTCTCCTTCTCCTTCTCCCATGATCCTCACTCCCTTCAATTACTTCGAATGGAAGGGTGAGATGAAGATTCACTTGATGAACAAAAGGCTTCAAAGGTTGGTTTATGAAAGAGATGCCATACCACATCAAGCTGTAGAGAGAATCAAGCATCTAAACAAATTGGATGAAGCTTTTGGATTCATATGCCTTCATTTGTCCAAAGATCTATTGTTCCATGCTGAAGAATTGAAGTCTCCAAATGAGTTATGGACCAAATTGGAGAGTCTTTTTGGAAAACAAGATGGGTTAAGAGGCTACACTCTTGAAAATGAATTGGTTTCGGGCTACAACCTAGCAATTTCGAGAGCATTCAAACATTCTTCTCAAAATTTAAAAATTTGGTTGTACAATGCAAACATTGTGGCATCACTAAGAGTGATGAGCAATTAGTGCTTTCCATTTTGAGCAAACTTGGATCTCAATTTTCTGTCTTTGTATCTACCTTCCACTCTGGGCGAATGTCAATCCCTGGATGGAAGTTTCCTACCTTAGAAACCTTCACTCAAGCCCTCATTCAAGAAGAGGACAAATTGTTTCAAATGGATGCCATCAAAACCACCAAAGATCTAGCTCTTTTAGCTAGTGAAGCAAGTGGAGCAAATGCAAAAGGGAGGCAAAAGGACAAAGGCAAGAAACCTTCAAGATCAAGGAATGACAAACCAAAGAGACCAAATTGTACCTACTGCAAGAGAGGCAACCATATTGAACATGCTTGCATGCACAAGAAGATTGATCTTCTAACCAAGCTTCTTGAACAAAACCAAATTGTTGTTCCAAAGGAAGCAAATATGTCTAATTCTGGAAGTGGATCTGATGATTGTCATGCATTGATGGCTGGTTTTTCAAAGACAAAATCCCTCCTCATAGATTATGGAGCCTCCAACGACATGATTGCATCTGAAGAATCCTTCTCCTCTTTGGATCTCCAATATGGGCCTACCATTCACATGGGAGACAACTCACAGATTTCTGCCAAAGGATTGGGAACAGTTCATATGGAGCATGGTAAATTTAAAAATGTCTTATTTGTTCCTTCTCTTACAGCTAATTTGTTGTCAGTATATCAAATGACTCATACAGGATCACCAAAGCAAGTAATTTTTGGTCCAAACATAGTAGATATTACAGAAATTTCCACTGGAAAGGTTATAGCGAATGGGATTGCTAATCATGTCTCAAAGGCATATGAGTTCTCACACTTCATGCCTTTCTCTCCAACAATTCCTTCAGATTCTAATGAAGATCACAGTGACTCCTCTTCTAATGAAGAAGAAAATCAAGATCACAATGACTCCTCTTCTAATGAAGAAGAAGATCAAGATTTTGATGTTGAGATCATGGTTCAAGAAGATTTAGATCCAGAACCAACACCCATTCTCAGTCCAGATTCGAGGACAACATGGGCTCACACAGTCCTTGCTACGACTAAGAACATAGTTGATGATTTATTTGTTCCCAGAACTACTATACTTCAGCATTATTCCAACCTTGCATTATGCCATCCACCTCTCCATGAGAGATGCAGCATGATGATGGGGTTCTCTCTTCCATCTTTTGGGAAGACTCCTCATTTTCCATTCGCTCCAGATACAGAAAGAGTTCCTGAAAGACTTTCTTCATCCTCCACACAGTGGGAGACCTTCCTATAAGGGATCAACTTTCCAAGTCTTTTGCAAAAATTTTCACTGATGAAAGCTTCTTTCTTTACTGCATAGTATGATGGTTCTTTGAGTTATTTACTGTTCTTTTGAGGGGGGGTATTTTTCCCATGAGGTTTTTCCCCATTTCCTCAGCTTATGGACAATTCTTTATGTTTCTATCATTTCATTGATTGTATGGGTGACCTTTGGTCCTAGTTACTAGGGCCCAGGATGGATTAAGGGGGGGTGTTAGGATATTCCTATACTCCATCCTAGTCCTCCTAGCTTTTCTGTCATTTTCATTTTTAGTAATGCATGCAAAATTAGGGTTTGCATGCATCCTAGTCATCAGCACCAGCACCTAGCCCTCAGCAAACTAGCCCCCGGAGCTTCTTTCAGATCAGTTTCAGCTCTCCTAGAGCTTATTGCACCCTCCTTTCACCTACTGCATGAGAAGGGCGCCTTTCTTCACCTACCAGTCTAGTTTAGTTCAATTATCTTCAGTTCTTTCCTTGATTTAAGGATTAACTGGCTCCAAACTGACCTTACCACTCCGATGGACCTCCAGTGTGACTAGACAGCCTGTTCTGACTCTAGTTAGCTCCATCTGCGCCCTCCACTGAGCCTCCTTCACTACATTAGTGCTTCCATGTGCTAGTTACACCAACCACACTCAGTTAGAGTTAGTTTGACTCCCGGTTGACCATTACTTGTGCATTGATGACTTCACTGATGAGAAGGTGGACTCCTAGTTAGGCATTGATGACTCTCCACTAATTATGGATCTGTGCATGAAGGCCAATTCGAATCCAACCTAGTGAATTTGAATCCTTATACTCAGCATTGTATATTTATCAGTTTATTATTCTGTTTAATGTAACATGTGTAATTATTCTGCCTCAATCAGAGTTTCTTTGAATCTAAGTTCTATTGCTTGTCTCTTCTTCTATTATTCCTAAATTCTTTCATTGTGAGTTTTACATCATCTCTTTGGATCTTATGTGGGAAATTTCACAGAAAATTGGAAAACCGTAGACTACTTGGATAAGATGTTGAATGAGAAGTTTACACCTTTGATAATTAATGCCATACAAGTAGAACACCACTGGAATGCACATTACAATGAGCCACACTAGGAAGTAGCTTCTCACTTGGGACTATCTAACCACTAGAAATCCTTTTCAAGTCCTCACAATGATCAACCACCCTTTATGGATAATAACACATGGTGATATTTTCATAAATTGGACTTGAACAAGTTTGATGGTTCTAACCTATTACAATGGGTCACACAAATGGAACAATTACTTCTCCCTCCATGGAATTACTGATGACATGATGAAACTTAGCGTGTGGTTCTTGTTTTTGGATCTGGAATGATGGCAGTGATGGGGGTGACATAAAAAATCCTATGGGAAATACATCACCTAAAGTCTATTTGATAAAGTTATCCATGCTCGTTATGAGTAAGATACTAACTATTTGGGGAAGCTTACCAAGTTATGCCAAACATGCTTAGTCACAGAATTTATCTCAACCTTTGACCAATTAGCCATCCGTACAGAGAACTTAATAGATTCTTTCTATAAAGAATGTTTCTTTGGCAGCCTCATGGAGGCGATTAGAGAACAAGTCAAAATGCAATATAATATTACCTTGTTGGAGGCATCTCATAGGTCTCTAAAATCAGAGATGGTGATTAATGCACAAACCAACAAACCATGTTTCATTCCTCAACCACACTCTACATTGGTCAATTCCTTAATCTCAATCCCTTCACCTCCCTTAAAAGTGCAATGGTTTTCTCTAGCAAAAATGGCAAATAGACAAATATGTGAACTTTGTTATGACTATGATGGAATGCCCCTAGTCGTAAATGTAAAGAACATAAGTTATTTCAAATTGAAGTGATTGATACTACCCATTCTAAAGACATCAATCTAGAAGATACCCCTAAGTTTGAGGTTGTTGATCAAATTCATCCCATGCAAGAGGAAGTGGAACCTAACGTCCATCAAGAATAACCACTCATCTCTGTGTATGCTTTATTTGGTATTATAGCATCGCGAACCTTGAAGCTTCTAGGTTAAATCAAGCATCAAAAAGTGGTAGTCTTAGTTGATAGTGGCAGCACCCACAATTTTATTAATCGTTCAGTGGCAGAAGCAATACATTGTTATGTCCACACAGTGCCCGACTTCCAAATTAGGATAGCCAATGGCATGATAATCAAATATGGGGGGTGTTGTAAAAATGTGAGACTCTAATTGTGTGACTATCATGACAAAACTCATATGTTGTCCATAGATATGGATGATTGTGATATAATTTTAGGGGTAGAGTGGTTACGCACATTGGGCCAATCACCATCGACTTCAAGGAATTATACTTGAATTTTACTCGAGACTCTCATATTCGCACCCTCAAATGGCTTTAGGAAGGTTCCCTTGAAATCATAATTTTTCATCGGATGGAAAAATTATTGAAGAAAGTCCATGCGAGATTTATTGCTCACTTCCATGCCATAGAGGCTTTGGACAACACTGCAACATAAATTCATCTTGACTTGAAAATGGTTTTGGACAAACATTAGCGGGTCTTTGATACATTGAAGGGCTTACCCACATCTAAAGGCAAGCATGATCATAGTATACCCTTGATTTTGGGAATTCAAACCCCAAATGTATGCCCATATAAGAACCCATTTCCCCAAAATAATGAAATTGAAAATATCATTATGGAGTTAATAGAAGCAAGATTCATTTGTCTCATCATTGGCCCATGTTCATCTCTAGTGGTCATGATTTTAAAGAAAGAATGAACTTTGCATATGTGTCCCAATTTTCATGCCCTCGATAAGTTAATCATTAAAAGATAAGTTCCCCATCCTAGTGGCATTGATGATCTTATAGATGAGCTCCATGGTGCCAAAATTTCACCAAATTCAACTTTCATTCTGGATACCACCAAATCAAGATGAACGAGGTCGATATTCCAAAGACAAAATTATGCGCACATGAAGGCCATTATGATTTTTTGGTAATTCCATTTGGATTTTGTATATCCCCCTCTACTTTTCAAAGGCTCATGCATAAAAATTTACGACCATATCTCCGTAATTTTGTGGTGGTTTTCTTTGATGACGTCTTTATTTACAATCAAACTTGGGATGCCCATGTACAACATGTTGATTAAGCCTTGCAACTCCTTTGGGACTATCAATTGTTCTTTAAATGCTCCAAATATGTTTTTGGGGCATCAAAGGTTGAATAATTGGTCACATTGTTGGACAAGATGAAGTGAGAGTGGACCCAAAAAATATTGTGGCAATGCAAGAATGGCCACACCCTAAAACCCTACAGTGCTTAGATTGGTTTTTAGGCCTTATTAGTTACGATCGGAAGTTTGTGAAAAACTATGGTAAAATTGCAGCACCTTTGACAACCCTGCTCAAGAAAAATCGTTTTGCATGGAACGAAGTAGCAAAACAATCATTTTCAATTTTAAAGCAAGCCATGTGCACCACCCCAGTCTTTGTCGAGCCTAATTTTACAAATATTTTTGTATTTAAATGTGATGCTTTTGGAAAAAGGTTTGGGTGCAATTTTAATGCACGATGGAAGAACCTTAGCATTCACCACTTAGAAATTGTGTGACAAGAATTTGGGAAAGTCTACCTACAAGAAGAAAAAATTATGACCATCCTACATGCATTTGACACATGGAAGTTGTATCTCATAGGGAGACACTTTCAGATCAATATGGATCACCATGACCTAAAGCAAGGAAAATTTTAGGGGGGGAATTTAGCCCATGGGCTATTTTTTGACCTTTTTTTCCAAAAAAAAGATTCACCAATTTGTCTTTTTTTCAAAGATGATTTTCCCAAATTCCATGGGATAAATTTTTTAACTCTAAAAATCGTCAAAATTGTCCAAAAACTACGTAAACTCCTTAGAAATTTGAATATTAAAAAAATAGCCAAACATTTTATGGTTGCAAATTTAATAATTAGTAAGATTCACCAAGATTTCTACACTTTGAGAAAATTATGGATCCTTAAAATTGTCAAGTCCCCTCCTATCAGACCGAGCCAGGGAGAGAACATGACACTAAATCCGAGCATCTAGCCCCATATCCATTAAGTAAAACTCATTGATAATAAAAGACATGTACATATGCATATAGTAATTAAACATAGTGGAATTAAAAGCATCTACATATCTAACATACATTCAAGTTTTCCATGACAGTCATTAAATAAATACATTGCAGAATTTAACACATGAGATTACTTATCTTAAAACAAAGTAGTCCCGAGAAACCAGCTATGCAACTGCAACGTTCCACCCAACCATAGGCTAGTTGTGCTTATCAATCTCTTGATACAACTGCCACCCCCGAGCTGGGCATGATTTCCACTAGGAAAAGGGAACAACAGACTCACACATAGCCAAATATACACCAAAATCAGCCAAGCCAATCGACAGTTGGGTTTATCAGGCTTCAAGGTGATGGAAAGGAATGATTGCTAAGCTAGTGAGCTCAACCACAGAGCTATGGATACCTCTACAATATCTATCTAGCTTGGTTCCCCACAATGCCTACACACCTGACTCAAGGAAGTATTCCCTTCACTAATACACAGTTCCTCGGGCCATACCTTCCAATTCAGTGTTTTTCAAGGTGTGCATAGAAGAGTAGCCAACCCTTTTGATCGTCTTGAGAGGTTACCTTCCTCACTAGGTTTATCAAGCCAATTCTGTCCACTTCCACTCCAAATTTCTTGCTCACGGGTTCAAACCAAAACAGGGATGCACATAACAGCAAAAATCACAATTGATGGGAATGAAGAAAAATGTTTCTACAATGGGATGCCCAAGATGGGGTTTCTATCAGTTTTAGAAAAACGAGGGCAACCAAAAATGAAAAGCTAAATGAGGAAACAACCCTGGGAAGCTAAATCTGTTTTCAGAAAAATGTCCATGGACATTCCAGGGCAAAAACTGTGATGAACCTGCAATAATTAATTAATGCAAATACACGAGATATCAGAAATAACAGAATAAAATCACTTTTATATTGATCACGGGCCACTTCGAGGGGGCAACCTCCTTTGAGCAAGCTCAATACAATTAAATTCACGGTGCCTTCAATGACCTCAACACACACTTATATACTAAGTCTATGCCCAATACTATGAGTCGAAACCATGAGACATATAATACTACGGGACGGCTTACAAAGCATATGCGTCCAACAACAATATACTAACATAGTAAATACACATCACATTTGACACCAGATGTGATGAACCTGCAATAATTAATTAATGAAAATACATGAGATATCAGAAATAACAGAACATAATCACTTTTATATTGATCACGGGCCACTTCGAGGGGGAAACCTCCTTTGAGCAAGCTCAATACAATTAACTTCACGGTTCCTTAAATGACCTCAACACACACTTATATACTAAGTCTATGCCCAATACTATGAGTCAAAACCATGGGACATATAATACTACGGGATGGCTTACAAAGCATATGCGTCCAATACTATGGATCAATACTATGGGCTAATATAAACTACGAATCAACAAATACTATGGGACGACTTACAAAGCATATGCATCCAACAACAATATAGTACATAGTAAAGAGAAGGGTTGACATAGGTTCCTAACATCCCCTCTCCCTTAGAAAAATCTTTGTCCTCAAAGCATTGGTTGGAGAAATTGCTGCAGAATCTGAAGGAGTGGTTCCCCAGTAGCATCCTCGGGTTGCATTTCGGGCCACTGACGCCTTTGGAGTGTCAAGGAGGATTGCTTGGAAGGGTGTAGATGAAGAAGAACCCTGTCAGCTGTGTGGAAAATGCGCACAAAACAGTGTTAATCGGTTTGTTGTTTCAGGCGAATTCTGGCCATGTGAAGATTTCCCTGCAGAATGAGAAGAATCTGATCGCGGATGTGAAGAACCGAGTCAATTTCCTGAACTGGGGAGCTCCTGAGGGTGTATGGAAGAAGAACTGGCAGTGTTTTTCCATAGACTGCTTCATATGGTGTCCTTTGAGATGTGGTATTGTACCACCAGAGCGCTGCTAGGAAATCCATAGAAATAGTTGGCCAAAGCTGTGTAGGGATGGGAAAGGGTTTGAGCAATCCCGAAAGGAGTGTCGTTTCACCCTTGTTGACTTGGAAAGTATCATCGTCAGCCACCATCTGTTGAATTGTCATTTTTAGTCCCTGCCAAAAGAAGTTACGATGTTCTCGGTCAGACATTTTGTAGAAACCAGAGTGCCCTATTGATGAAGAAGCATGGAGTTCATAGAAGAGAGAGCCCTGTTGAACATATTGCAACCAATTTGGAACAAGCAGAGAAAGAGCTGTAAGAGAAACTGGGTCATCAATTGTGCGAGAAGGAGCATCTTCCACCATATTGTCCTTACCCTTCTTGTAAGTGATCACATAGGGATAACGCATTTTAGGTGTGTTGGGGAGGAGACCCATTCTTCCAGAAAATTTTTCAGACTTTGGAGATTAGTCTTGAGGCAGAAATAATTCCATAATAGGTATGGCTGCCACTTCTGTACTGCATGCAAAATAGCCATCATTTCCTGCTGAGAGGTAGATGTGGCTAAATTCTTACCGAAAAGGTCTCTTGAAGGCAGCAAGCGCATTGGTTCAGCAAAGATACCTGCATATCTATCCAAGGAAGTAGTGGAGACTGTTGATGGGTGCATCTGAATGGAATTGATCTGAGCAATGACACCATGTGAATTCTTCTTAAGGATTTTTTCCAGGCGATGTGAACTGATGATGCAGAGAGACCCTGGTTGTAATACCATAAATTTGTGTTGTGCCCCATTGACTTTAAACTACATCCAAAGTTCAGCAAAATCCCATAAGATGGGGCCAAGTGTGCATAACCACTGAACGCCCAAAACCACATCACATCCGCCTAAGGACAAGGCAAACATGTCAGAGCGTAGGTTATAATCTTCCATAGAGATACGCACATTGTGACACTTCCCCTTGCAAGGTAAGGTGCCCCCATTGGCAACCATGACTTCAAAGTTGGAGCAAGGATGGACAAAACAATCAGCCTATTTGGCAATCCGAAGGTCAATGAAGTTATGAGTGCTACCAGAATCAATGAGTATGGTAAGAGGGAGCTTCTTGAAGTATCCCCTGACCCGCATTGTTTGTGGGGTGGTGACGCCAGTTACAACATGGAGAGAGATCTCGGGAGGGTCGTCCTGAGATGGGGTGTCAACAGGCGGGTGTTGAATGTCCACCTGATCATCTACTGTATCTATAGCTTCTTCACCAAGTTCTAAGGCAGGCGGAGAATCCACATCCAAGAGATAGAGCTTTTGTTGAACACATCGATGTCCCCGAGTGAATTTCTCATCACAATTATAGCAAAGCCCTTTTTCTTGGCGTGCCTGCATTTCTTTTTCAGAAAAATACTTGATAGGAGTTGGTTGAGGAGAAGGCGTGATGGGAGGTCGTTGGGAACCCATATTTCTGAAGGGAACAAAGGTGGGTTTGGAGCGTTGTTGAGCTGCGATCTTGTCCTCATCTAGCTTAATTCATCGGACAATCCTTCTGTGTGATTGGCTAGTTTCTCAAATTCCGTCTGATACTCTCTCACTGTGCCAGTTTGGTGAAGTTTAGTGAGTGCTTCTGTGAAGTCGTCAAAAGAACTAGGACCAAATCATGACAAAAGGAGTTGGCAAAAATCTGTCCAATTTGGCTCGGGATGAGCTTTGATGTACCAACGGTACCATTGAAGGGCTTCCTGCTCCAAATGAAAGGATGCAAGTGGAACTTTCTGAACATCAAAAGTATTATGTAGTCTGAAATATTGTTCTGCTCGGTATATCCATCCAATCGGATCAGTACCATTGAAGCGAGGAAAATCAAGCTTCGGCCCACGAAAATTGCTGGAAGAAGAGAACCCGGTGGCTGCAAAAGATTCTAGTTGTCTGGTATTGTTCATGGTTGAATGATGAAGATGGAGGCTGAGAAATTTTTCATCCAGATCTTGGAGTTTGGTTTGGATGGCTGCAAGTGCTTCCTCCATGGTGTGTGCTCCTGCACGGGTTACAACCATAACCAGGTTTTTTTTTTGTTTTTTTTTTGGTGGAATGGGTAGAGAAACACAAACAGAAGCAGATTTAGTAAAGGGAAATTTGGATTTGGGAAACAATCTAATGGGTAATTGGGGTTTGACTAGATTTTGGACATTATCGAAACGACAAGAAAGCAAAAAGGGGGATTTCAGAAGCGGGGTGATAGAATGAGAAAATTTGGTAGAGAGGGACAAAGAAGCAAAATTCATAAAGGAACTCTGTGGTAAAATTTGAAGGTGATTGGGTGAAATCTGAGGAAGTTACGGCAAACCATAAAAATAGACAAATGTGGGATTTCGGGCTTTGGGAAGGGGAATTGGGGATAGGGTCCTCAGAAATGAAAGATGCAGAATGCAATGACAGGGGTTCCCCGAAAATTTCAAGGGATCCACAACAGATGGATCTGCAACGGCGCAGAAGGGATCGAAAATGGCTGGATCTGAAACGGCGACTGGATCTGGAATGACTTTCAGAATAGATCTGAAACGGCTGGATCTGCAGCGGAAGTGATTGGAAACAGTTAAATACATATGGACCCTAGGTATGTACGGCTTCCTAACAGTTCAGGTGTTTCACTCGGCCACCAATGTTGTCTAACGGCTTGCGTATTGGGGCAGTACCCCTCACTCCACGGCTCAGGTAAAACTGATAACCGCTTTGCCACAAACGACAGCTCTTGGTTTACCTCACGGGTGGGAACTAGTCAATCAGGTAGGGGTCGTTGCCCTTTTCACTGGCAGGTCCTCTCAATGGGCCAGCTACTTTGGGGTTCCTGTGGTACGCCTCACAATGAGTTTTAGGGCTTATGCCCAAGTACTTCCGACAGTTAAGCGGATAGGGATTATTCCCAAATCCGAAGCTACAACATATGTGAAAAACAATTTGACAGAAATTCCACCCAATGAGCCCAAGAAAGTGCTCTGATACCAGATGTTAGGAACCTACAATAATTAATTAATGCAAATACACGAGATATCAGAAATAACAGAACAGAATCACTTGTATATTGATCACGGGCCACTTCGAGGGGGCAACCTCCTTTGAGCAAGCTCAATACAATTAACTTCACGATGCCTTCAATGACCTCAACACACACTTATATACTAAGTCTATGCCCAATACTATGAGTCAAAACCATGGGACATATAATACTACGGGACGGCTTACAAAGCATATGCGTCCAATACTATGGGTCAATACTATGGGCTAATATAAACTACGAATCAACAAATACTACGGGACGACTTACAAAGCATATGCGTCCAACAACAATATACTAACATAGTAAAGAGAAGGGTTGACATAGGTTCCTAACATGAGGTTTGGAACCCATGTCTTTACTTTATTAGTATATTGTTGTTGGACACATATGCTTTGTAAGTCGTCCCGTAGTATTTGTTGATCTATAGTTTATATTAGCCCATAGTATTGACCCATAGTATTGGACGCATATGCTTTGTAAGTCGTCCCATAGTATTATATGTCCCATGGTTTTGACTCATAGTATTGGTGCCTAGACTTAGCCCATGGTTTGTATTGACACATAGTATTGACCCATGGTATTGGTGCCTAGACTTAGTATATAAGTGTGTGTTGAGGCCTATGAAGGACCGTGAAGTTAATTGTATTGAGCTTGCTCAAAGGAGGTTGCCCCCTCGAAGTGGCCCATGATCAATATAAAAGTGATTCTGAGTTCCATTATTTCTGATATCTCGTGTATTTGCATTAATTAATTATTGTAGGTTCATCACATCTAGTATCAGAGCACTTTCTTGGGCTCGTTGGGTGGAATTTCTGCCAATTTTTTTTTCGCATCTGTTGCAGCTTCGGATGTGGGAATAATCCCTATCCGCTTAATTGTGGGAAGTACTTGGGCATAATCCCTAAAAATCATTGTGAGGAGTACCACAGGAACCCTAAAGTAGCTGGCCCATTGAGAGGACTTGCCAGCGAAAAGTGCAACGACCCCTACCTGATTGACTAGTTCCCACCCGTGAAGTAAACCAAGAGTTGTTGTTTGTGGCAAAGTGGTTATCAGTTTTACCTGAGCCGTGGAGTGAGGGGTACTGCCCCAATATGCAAGCCGTCAGACAGCATTGGTGGCCGAGTGAAACACCTGAACTCTTAGGAAGCCATACATACCT
Organism: Larix kaempferi; assembly: GCA_027924585.1. Taxonomy (NCBI): domain Eukaryota; kingdom Viridiplantae; phylum Streptophyta; class Pinopsida; order Pinales; family Pinaceae; genus Larix; species Larix kaempferi. The sequence continues at coordinate 2,435,004 of BSBM01001052.1, read as the reverse complement.
GGGGTCCATATCGATTTTCAGTTGAACTGTTGCTGATCACTTCCGCTCCATATCCAGTCGTTTTAGATCTATTCTGAAAGTCATTCCAGATCTAGTTGTCATTTCAGATCCAGCTATTTTCGATCCCTTCCGTGCCATTGCAGATCCATCTGTTGCGGATCCCTTCCGCGTCGTTGTTGCCAATCCATTCCTGAAAGAAAAAAATAATAATAATAATTTGTTTTTCGGCCATATCTCCCTTGTTTCAACTCTGTTTTCCCTGAAACTTCACTGACATCCCTGCAATCCCATTCTACATATTTCATTCATGAAGACCCTATCCCAAATTACACTTCCCAAGACCAGAAATCCCACATTTGTCTATTTTTAGGGTTTGCCATAACTTCTTCAATTTTCACCCGATTGCCTTCAAATTTTGCCATAGAGTTCCCGCTTTTGAAATCCCCATTTTTTGCTTCATATGGTGTCCTTTGAGATGTGGTATTGTACCACTAGAGCGCTGCTAGGAAATCCATAGAAATAGTTGGCCAAAGCTGTGTAGGGATGGGAAAGAGTTTGAGAAATCCCGAAAGGAGTGTCGTTTCACCCTTGTTGACTTGGAAAGTATCATCGTCAGCCACCATCTGTTGAATTGTCATTTTTAGTCCCTGCCAAAAGAAGTTACGTTGTTCCCGATCAGACATTTTGTAGAACCTAGAGTGCCATGTTGATGAAGAAGCATGGAGTTCATAGAAGAGAGAGCCCTGTTGAACATATTGCAACCAATTTGGAACAAGCAAAGAAAGAGCTGTAAGAGAAACTGGGTCATCAATTGTGCGAGAAGGAGCATCTTCCACCATATTGTCCTTACCCTTCTTGTAAGTGATCGCATAGGGAGAACCCATGAGTTGGATAACCCATTTCACGTGTGTTGGGGAGGAGACCCATTGTTCCAGAAAATTTTCCAGACTCTGGAGATCAGTCTTGATTCAGAAATAATTCCCTAATAGGTATGGCTGCCACTTCTGTACTGCATGCAAAATAGCCATCATTTCCTGCTGAGAGGTAGATGTGGCTAAATTCTTACCGAAAAGGTCTCTTGAAGGCAGCAAGCGCATTGGTTCAGCAAAGATACCTGCATATCTATCCAAGGAAGTAGTGGAGACTGTTGATGGGTGCATCTGAATGGAATTGAGCTGAGCGATGACACCATGTGAATTCTTCTTAAGGATTTTTTCCAGGCGATGTGAACTGATGATGCAGAGAGACCTTGGTTGTAATACCATAAATTTGTGTTGTGCCACATTGAATTTAAATTGCATCCAAAGTTCAGCAAAATCCCATAAGATGGGGCCAAGTGTGTGTAACCATTGAATGCCCAAAACCACATCACATCCGCCTAAGGACAAGGCAAACATGTCAGAGCGTAGGTTATAATCTTCCATAGAGATACGCACATTGTGACACTTCCCCTTGCAAGGTAAGGTTCCCCCATTGGCAACCATGACTTCAAAGTTGGAGCAAGGATGGACAAAACAATCAGCCTATTTGGCAATCCGAGGGTCAATGAAGTTATGAATGCTACCAGAATCAATGAGTATGGTAAGAGGGAGCTTCTTGAATTATCCCCTAACCTGCATTGTTTGTGGGGTGGTGATGCCGGTTACAGCATGGAGAGAGATCTCGGGTGGGTCATCCTGAGATGGGGTGTCAACAGGCAGGTGTTGAATGTTGACCTGATCATCTACTGTATCTATAGCTTCTTCACCAAGTTCTAAGGCAGGCGGAGAATCCACATCCAAGAGATAGAGCTTTTTTTTAACACATCGATGTCTCCGAGTGAATTTCTCATCACAATTATAGCAAAGCCCTTTTTCTCAGCGTGCCTGCATTTCTATTTCAGACAAATGCTCGATAGGAGTTGGTTGAGGAGAAGGCATGATGGGAGGTCGTTGGGAACCCATATTTCTGAAGGGAACAAAGGTGGGTTGGGAGCGTTGTTGAGCTATGATCTTGTCCTCAGCTAGCTTAGCCAACCCTAGGACTTCCATCATTGTGTTGGGACAAAACATTTTGACCTCTAAGCGGATTTCATCCTTGAGACCACTGATAAAACAACTCCTGTAGAATTCATCGGACAATCCTTCTGTGTGATTGGCTAGTTTCTCAAATTCCGTCTGATACTCTCTCACTGTGCCAGTTTGGTGAAGTTTAGTGAGTGCTCCTGTGAAGTCGTCAAAAGAACTAGGACCAAATCGTGACAAAAGGAGTTGGCAAAAAATGTCCAGTTTGGCTCGGGATGAGATTTGATGTACCAATGGTACCATTGAAGGGCATCCTGTTCCAAATGAAAGGATGCAAGTGGAACTTTCTGAACATCAAAAGTATTATGCAGACTGAAATATTGTTCTGCTCGGTATATCCATCTAGTCGGATCAGTACCATTGAAGCGAGGAAAATCAAGCTTCGACCCATGAAAATTGCTGGAAGAAGAAAACCCGGTGGCTACAAAAGATTTTGGCTATCTGGTATTGTTCATGGCTGAATGTTGAAGATGGAGGCTGAGAAATTTTTCATCCAGATCTTGGAGTTTGGTTTGGATGGCTGCAAGTGCTTCCTCCATGGTGTGTGCTCCTGCACGGGTTACAACCATAACCAGTTTTTTTTGGGGGGGGGGGGATGGAATGGGTAGAAAAACACAAACAAAAGCTGATTTAGTAAAGGGAAATTTGGATTGGGGAAACAATCTGATGGGTAATTGGGGTTTGACTAGATTTTGGACACTGTCGAAAGGACAAGAAAGCAAAAAGGGGGATTTCAGAAGCGGGGGTGATAGAATGAGAAAATTTGGCAGAGAGGGACAAAGAAGCAGAATTCAGAAAGGAACTCTGTGGTAAATTTTGAAGGTGATTGGGTGAAATCTGAGGATGTTATGGAAAACCCTGAAAATAGACAAATGTGAGATTTCGGGCTTTGGGAAGGGGAATTGGGGATAGGGTCATCAGGAATGAAATATGCAGAATGGGATGGCAGGGGTTCACCAAAAATTTCAAGGGAAACAAAGTGAAAACAAGGGAGATATGTATAAAAAAAAAAAAAAAATTCAGAAACGGATCGGCAACAGCGGCGTGGAAGGGATCCGCAACAGATGGATCTGCAACGGCATGGAAGGGTTCGAAAACGGTTGGATCTGAAACGGTGACTGGATCTGGAACGAATTTTAGAATAGATCTGAAACGGCTGGATCTCGAGCGGAAAGGGATCGAAAACGGCTGGATATGAAATGGCGACTGGATCTGGAACGACTTTCAGAATAGATCTAAAACGGCTGGATCTAGAGCGAAAGTGATCAGCAACAGTTCAACTGAAAATAGATATGGACCCCAGGTATGTATGGCTTCCTAAGAGTTCAGGTGTTTCACTCGGCCACCAATGTTGTCTGACGGCTTGCATATTGGGGCAGTACCCCTCACTCTACGGCTCAGGTAAAACCATGGGCTAAGTCTATGCCCAATGCTATGATTCAAAACCATGGGACATATAATACTATGGAACGGCTTACAAAGCATATGCGTCCAATACTATGGGTCAATACTATGGGCTAATATAAACTATGGATCAACAAATACTACGGGACGACTTACAAAGCATATGCGTCCAACAACAATATACTAACATAGTAAAGAGAAGGGTTGACATAGGTTCCTAACAAAAACGACCTCCATAACAGCCCCAAATCGTGGTCCTCCTCTCCTAGCCACGGTGTAACACAAAAACGAGCTCCCAGCCATGGAAAAATGCAGGAAAATGGTGAAAAACTTGATGGGGAAAGCCCAGCTAGCTCAGACTGCGTGAGAGGGCAAAGGCCATGGGTCAAGAATGGCTTTGGGCACCATTCGTGGGTGTTTTCTTGCCCAAGAAGACAAAATACAATTTTCCAGGTTGATGGCTTGCCCGTACACGAAATTGGTTGCCATACCTCTCCATTCCCAAGGCATTAACTGCCTCAACCAACTCTTGGAAGAATTTAAATGATTGGGTGCATAAGTCAAAATGGGCAGTTGGTGGTTTATGGGTTTTTTTTCTCATGAAATTTGGCTTAACACTATTGGCTCAAGGGTTTGAATAATTTCCCTCCCTATTCCTTATAGAAATCATGCCCCATCTCTTTGTTGCATTGCATAGCTAGTTGTGGGTATTTGATTAAAATTCGTATTTACATGATGTCTTAATTTACATTGTGCATATCCAGCACAAGAACCATAGGCATCTATTTTTAATTGTCGATACATAAAACTCTAAATCGATGGCGGGGCCTTGGCCTTGAGCTCCTCACCAAGATTAGAGAACAATATTTACATCATTTACAATTTTAATGCAATAGGGTCAAACCCTCTCTACCTTATCCTCTTCGATACCTGAATGGTTAGAAGAAGCACGACAAGAATGGCTAACCAATGTTGCTACATATTAGCTCATGAAGCGACTTCAAGAGGATCCAAACCCTCCCCAAGGTTCACTTGGAATCAAGATACATTGTGGTATAAAGGTCACCTTTTTTCTGGTACCTAACTCTGCTTTAAAACATAGGATACTAATAAAGTTGTGTTGTTGGTACAACATCCCCCCCTTAGATTTTTTGAAAAAATATTGGGGCCCCTCCTCTATTTTTGAAAAGTAAGGAATTTCTGCCCAAGGTTATCCGGAAGTCATTAATCTTTCCTTAGCTTTCCCCTAAAAGAGTCTCAACTTGCCTTAAAGTTTTTTGAGTCGTGTTTTTGCCTAATTAAAACTCAGATTTTTGGGCTGCAACGGCGGAAGCCTTGAGCTAATATGGCCGCCATGGCGGAAGAGTTAGTCCAAGCTTTCCAAAACCGCAGAAATAAATGGCTAAGTCAAGCCCGCGGCGAGAAAGTTGCCTTAAAGTCTCTAAAAGAGAGAAACTTTTAATCAAGCGGTTCCGCGGCAAAAAAGGCATCTTAAAACCTCCGCAAAGGAAAAACTTTCGGTCAAACGGTCCCGCGGCGGAACGAATTCATCAAGTCTCTCTGCGATGGCAGAAGCTTCCATCTAACTCTTTCGCAAGCATCAGAAGCACATCAACAAGTTTTTCGCAGAAAGACTCATCTATCGTTTCCATTTCGACAAGTGTTGGCACATAAATCAGAAGAACTCGGCTAACTCTCCCGTGAAAGCGGGCGAACTCACATAAGTTTTCCGCGGTAGATGGCTCCTCCGTGGAAGCATTCAAACAATTATCCCACCACGGTGGGAAAAACTTGACGTTTCTTTCCACAGGAATCGGAATCCTTAACCTAACCTCCCTAATTTTGACGGTCGTATTTAGTGAAAATAGGCTTGATGAGACCCGTTCGTACACGCCTTAAATCCCGTTTTATGACTTTGCAACCACCATATTAATGGTCTGCACATACCAAGTTGAATATATATTGGGGTGAACCCCGTTAACATTTCATTATTTTTCGTCAACCAGAGTGTTTTTGGTTCCGTTTGAACCGCGAAGCACGTTCATAATCGTAGGCACAGATTCACAGACCCTTTGACAAACATCGGCACCACACCATCACTTCCAGGTAAGTACATTCGCGGGCCCTGTTATGAGGTGTGTTCTTATTTAAAATGGTATGATCAGTGATTCCCTTCATTCTTTTCTAGCCATGGCATTTTTTCTAGAACAATTGTGCTTATCGTCAACCCATGGTGCGCCTGACTCAGAATACCATCTCGCCTAGTCCTTTCTTCTTAGTCACAGTTAAGTCTAGAGCCATTTTGATTACTCAAATTCGTTCCGGTGAGCCTCTCCCTATCATTAATAGCATTTGAGCTTGTTCTTCATAATCTCGGATGACTTATTGCTCACAACTTAAGAGACATTTGTTAAGCCACCCTAAGCATGGACAGGAAAGGCCTTAAGGCTCTCGCATTTTCAAAATAATTAGAAGAATGATGCCCCTACCCATCACCCGATAAACCTTTTCCCGCCTTTCCTCGCACCTAATCGTAGGTGTTTCCGCAGCTATAGAATACACGCCTTTCGCGCTTGCACACCGGTCGATGTTTCGTCTCTTACAAACTAAGGTACCTAGACCAATCCTTGTCCATCTTCCCCTAATCACAATAGCAACCGTAAAGGTAACTAAATTAATACTTTCACAAGATTATAAACTGGTATTTGAAGGAAACATTTTCTAGCAGTTTTGGTTGAAATGACGATGTTATCAAAAGGACACTAGTTTTGGCTGTCAACATCAAGTCATACATACTTATTCATGTTTAAATTGTTGAACAGGATTTTCAAAATGGCTAAGGGTGGCAAAAGAAAATCAAAGGCAGTCGACGAAAGCACAAGGATAGAAACAACGTTCCAGGATACCAAGTGCATTCTAGGTGTGCCCCCAGAAGTAAACTGGGGAGATGTATACCGCATGATAAGAGATCAATTATTCCCTGAGGCTCTTCTTGAGGAGGAATGTTTATATTAGAACATCTGGAACTCCTATATATCCAAGGCGGCCACACGTCCAAAATTCTTCCCGTGCTCAGAAGTAATTGGATGGGTGTTGCAACATGCGAACACCGAGACAAGAGTCATAGCAGATAGCACGGTAAAGGACTTTGCTTCATTTCATCTGTCTTATATCTCAACAGCTTACAAATTACCCAAAGCACAGCAGTGGCTCGATGATGCATGGTTGGAAGGAATCCATATGGATAATATAGACATGGGAAGAAGGATGTTAATTGCAGGTAAGCAAATTAAGATAAAAGACAGTGAGTAGTATGAGGTTCAGAATCTGAGGCCTCCCTTCAAACTGATCGCTCTCATGTTAAGCAGAATCTTCAGGAGACCCACTGGGACTATGTTTATGCTACAATGGGTCCCTATCATCCACTATGTAGCCTTCAAAGGGACAATCTTCAACTGGGCTGATATCATTTCAGACAGACTGTCATTAACTATAAAAATGGCACAAGAAGGGTTGGTGGAGAGAAAGGAAGAGTTTTATATGGCTTCTTACCTGATAGATTGTATCGTGGCAAAATGTCCCTTCCCCAAGCTGGGATGCATGTGGAACTCGGCTGAGGGCTCGGTGTTCATTGCCTACAAAATCTTATGGGCCCAAAATTACAAGAGGGATTACAAGCTCATTTGTGAGGAGTTCATCATGCCCCTTTATCAGTTAATATTTAATGGAGAACCCAACTGCCTGTCTGAGAACGCCATGGAAGCTTTGGAGAAATATGATGATTTCTATTTTTCTCCAGAAGGCACCTACATAAGGATGTACGGAGGATCCAAAACCCCGTATATTCTACCAAGATACACTATGGATTATATAGTCCACAAGGAGATGGTAAGGCAGGTGTTCATTGATGGAATGGGTACTACCCTGTATAAGGCCAAGAAAGCCACTTTTCCACCCTTACCCTTCTATGTCGGGGCCTACAAGTTTTCAGGAATTGCAACCAAGAAAGAGTTTGTTGCAGAATTGAGGAGCTTTCATTTTGGAGAAAGGATTTTTCACAGGAATGATCAACGGGGTAAAATTGCACAACATTGCAAAGAACTCTCCACTCCCTGTGAGTATGCCAACTTTTTTGATCCACAAGAGGAAGCATATAGAGGGATCAGCAATATGACTGAGCTACAGATTTGCCAAATGGGCAAAGAAGGGGCCAGCTCAAGCTCTAATGTTGTGGGGAAAACAAGTTGACAGAGAGAAAAGGATGCCATAGAAGAACAAAGGCTCCTAGAACAAGCAAAGAAAATTGAAGAATATAGACGCGTGGAAGAAGAGAATTTGAGAATCCAAGCAGCCGAAGCTGAGGCAAGGAGGCAAGAAGAAGAAAGAATTAGATTGGAAAGAATTGCAAAGCAAGAACAACATGATGCATTAAGAAGGGAATAGGAGGAAGAGGCACGAAAGAAAAAGGAGGAAAAAAAGAAGTCTCAAGAGGATATTGATCCCAAAAGCCCAGACCTGCAAAATTTAGATATGGGTTCCCCCATAAGAGATTTCCCCATTGTCCCTTTTACACCCTACAAAGGCAGTACATCTTCTAATTGGGTAAATTTCGCTTACAACAAGAAGAGGAAAACCATTGTCAAAGAGACAAGTTCCAAATTGAAAATACCTTTTCGGCCAGACATCGTCACTACACACGAGACTACGGTCATGCAGAACACAGAAGAAGCTGCTAAACTCCTGGCATCCATCTCTGTAGCCGCGGTTACAGCAATTGCAGATAATGCCAACACACCAGGGGATAAATTGAGTGAAGAAAAGGAGAAAGCAAGTCAACTACAGGAAACTTTAGTTAAAGAGTGGAACTATGCAAATTTGATGATCGAGAAGAATGATGCTCTCACATCTCAGAAGGAAGAGTTAAAAGAAATTCTCCAACAACTGGAAGATGATAGAAGAGCTCTCGCATTACAAGTAAGGATGTTAGAGTAAGAAAAGGGAGAGCTTGAAGGAAAAAATCTGAGGCTTGAATCAAAAAAATTTGACAACATTCAAGAGATTGTTGACCTTAAAGAACACATTGAAAAGTTACAAGGAGACAATGAATTGTAGAACAACAGTTAATGCTGGCAAGTAGCAAAATGGGAGACATTATCCCCTTCCACGAGCAAGCCTGTGAAATACTAAGAGAAACCTATGGCGTACAAGAACTTCTGTCAGAGGAAATATATAAGCTAAAAGCAATAATGGCCTAGGTTAAGGAAAACAATGTTGAAGCCACTCGGTTCAGGAAGAAGCACACACGCATCAGGGGAGACATTAAAAAACACATTGAATGAAGGAAGGTCAGAGTTCCCGGCAAATCTTCCCCTTAAGTCTGTTGTTGAGTACAGGGCAGACGTATGCACCCTAGATTATTCGAAGGATTGCGGAGTGAAGTTGGCCACTGTGACCTTAGCTACTTCTAAGCAGTGCAAGAATTTGTATTCCCAAATACGAGCCACACAGGAAAGTTGTCATATAGCCATGCCTCCAAATTTAGAAGAATTCCCAGATAAAGCACAACGTTTATCTAAGCTAAGTGAAGAACTCAAGGCAGAAAATGAATATGTGCAAAAGCTAGATGTCCTGACTTCAGAAGACCTGCACCAATTTATTAGCGAAGCAACTATTCATAAGCACCGCCTAAAAGAAAGTCTCAGGGCTACAATGGAAGAAATAGTTGTTTTAGCAGAAGAATTCGCCAAGCAGAAAGTGTCCCTCAGATTTATGATTCCCCTGGTTGGAATGAATATAGTAAAAGAAACAAATCAGTGGGGAAATTATATTGCAGAAGTGGATAGGACATTGGCAGCCAGTCAAATTCCCACATCAGAAAGTGGCCCAGCTGTTGCAGTAGTGATGGAAGAAGCCCCAGCAGTCCCAGAAACACCTAAGTCACCCAACGCGCCAGCTCGGGGATAGCTTGCCTTCATCAACGTGTCTCTTGGGAAAATAGTTTATGCATATATCTTTGTAATATTAAAAGGACTTGTGCTCCCGTTTTTTGTAAAGTTATTTGAGATATTCCTATTTTTGTAATGTCACCACTACAAGACAAATTAGAAGAATAGAAATGGTTAGGGTATAGGTGGCAACTTTTGTCCCATTTTGTAAATCTATATGAAGCTGATTAGAGGAAGGTAGAAAGGACTTTTGGCAGGTGAAAGGTTTTTTGTCCTGTAAATGAACTATTTCTGCTACATGAATGAGAAAAATCGTTTTGGCCTGTAGAAGCTAGCACAGCATTTTGCTTGGAGTCTTGTTGATTAACTGCTGAATTATTTCTACATTTTCGTATATTTCCTGTGAGATCTTTCCTGAATCTTATGAATTAATTATTTGCTACGAATGGTTTCATGTTCTTTGCAAAATTTCTGTGTTAAATGGGTAATTGAATGCTTATATTTATCTGAGCTATCTTGGATAATCTTTATTTCTGTTGTAAATGCTCCCTTTCAATTTAACAGCTACCTGTGGAATGATTGGGTGTGTTTTCCAGTTTATTACTCATTCTTTAAATCTGCTCCTTATAAGGATAGGATAGTTTAGATTAAATTAGATTAACATATATTTGCTTCCCACATGCATTTAATTTAGGTCACGTGCATATCATATTAAAATACAAATATATAACCGGTGGATCGGGCCACAACCGGTAAAATAAGCAAATCTTTAAACCTACGGTAGTCGGAACTTTTAACCGGGCAGATTCCCCACACCAAACGATGAGTGATCTAGTTGGGAACGCTTACTAGGGAGAATCCCTTGCTGATTGATGCAATGATATTCGAGGCATCAACAAGTTGCATTCATATCCCTTCATAGGTTATTCAAGATTTTGGAAAAAATATGCATTTTCTAGGAACTCCTTCTTCTAGGAAGGTATGAAAAAGGATATCCTTAATTTTGTAACGGAATGTGACACTTACCAAAGGAAAAAGGGTGAGACAGTGAAGACTCATGGAGCATTGCAACCATTTTCAACACTAGCCCCTATTTACATAAACATCTCCATGGATTTTATTATTGGTTATCTGAAAGCAAGTAACAAATCAATCATCAAGGTGATAGTTGATCGACTTTCCAAATATGCTTACTTATGTGATCTTAGATATCCCTTTATCCCTGCAAGGGTTGCCCAAATTTTCCTAGACCTGATTGTTTAACTCCATGGCATGCCTACCTCCACTGTGTCAGATTGTGATCCCACATTCACCAAAAAGTTTTGGCAAGAACTATTTAAACTACATGGCACCTAGTTGCAAATGAGCACATATTATCATCCCCAAATACATGGCCATATGAAAGCAGTCAACAAGTGTCTTGAAACCTATTTGTGATGTTTTGCATCTAAAAAGCAGTACCAATAGACATAGTAGTTACCCTTGGTGAATGGGATATAATACCGCTTATCATGAGGCTACAAAAATGACAACATATGAAGTGGTCTATGGCCAACAGCCTCTCTAAGTTTTTTCTTATCTACCAGGTACCTCCAAATTACTTGTAGTAGATAGTTTGCTTCATAATCATAATGTTAATCTTTCCATACTTAAAGAAAATTTGACAAATTATAGCTCAAAATCACATGAAGTAACAAACAGACCAACATCGCTCAGAGTGTTCATTTGTAGAAGGATACCGAGTGTTCCTTTGCCTCCAACCTTATAAGTAGACCTCTCTTAAATTTAAGGATCATCAAAAGATCACACCAAATTTTTATGGCCCATATTAGATTGTTCAACGCATTGGTTAGGTGACCTACAAATTAGCACTCCCAACACACTTAAAGATCAACATATTATACAACTTGACGAGAACCCTCTAGAGCTCTCAATTTTTATAGGCTACATTTAGTGGATGTTTTTACTCTCGAGTCCAAAAGTGGTGCTACCAATAGCACCTTTTTTTTTCGGGGCTGAAATTACAACTTTTTTTAAACACCAACTAACCATAGTCGGTGCCATTGCAATCAAAACTATAAATTGATCCATGAAACGAAAAATGGTTCGTGTTGGCTAGTGGCATGGTGTGTAGGATCCTATTGATAGTTTAATATTGCAATAGTTGATCTCATTGAATTTAAAATCTAAGAGCATGCAAACAACCTTGGCAGCTAAGTTTCAGAGTTTTGATATTCCAAGTGCTAAGTTATCAGGATGGTTGCCTGTAGAGTCCTCAAGTACTAAGTTAGCATGATGGTTGCTTGTAGAGTCCTCTATAGGCACACACTAAGGCAAGTCAAGAATACATATGCATCCCCATTTTGTATAACTAGTGTAGGTAATAGAAGAGGAGTAGGGTTTGATGACTATGCAAGATGATCGCCTGCAATCAATTCTCTAGCACACAAGAAGACAACATCGATTAGTAGTGTGAAAAATATAATGTTATCGGTAAAGGAGACAAAGATTCTATTGAGAGTTGTTAGTTTTGAGGGACTAAAGGCAATTTTACAAGGAAATGGGATGGATTCTCTGTCTTACAAAGAGATGTTGGACATGTGTAAGAAATGGAGCTTCGGGAAATTTGATAAAGAAGTTGCTATGACTCCTAGAGAGCTTGAGGCTGAAGTTGTGCTTAAGTTATGTGGAAAAAATTATCTCAAATCAAATTAAGTAAGATTATATTGCTTTCTAATCAATTAATCTATATATCACTCAATCTATATATCTGCAAAAAGTCATCTTAACTTTAAATCTATTAGGGTCGGGCTATATGGTCAGGTGACTGGGGCGATCGGCTATGGTTGTCCCCACCCAAGATTGACCCCGAACCTCTCCTCTTCGACGCCTTCACTTCGCATCGATCGCCGACTATTCTCATACGGTGAAAAAAAACACTTTAAATCTATTAAACAAAACCTAGATATTAATATATTACAACATTAAGAAATAACATCCTAATCAAATGAATATAATATATTTTAGATATACTCATTGAACTTGCTCCATCTATGCCGTCAAAGGTATTAAGATTATCATATATTCTACTTTAAAGTTCAAATCGTTTTTAATATGACTATCTTTTTGTTTAGAAGGTAAATTCAATGAATGAGATAGAATCTCCATACTTCATTGATACTAATTTTTAATGAAACCTGACCACATATTAGATATTGCTGCATTACATGCATATCATCTTCAAGGTGTACGTCATCGTCTAGGTGCTTTTCTTGATTTATGCTTGTCTATTTACTTGCATTGATATTAATAGGTCACGAGAATTTACACTCTGAATTGACATATATTATGTATTTTATATTTGAATTTTATATTATTATTATTATTATAAATATTATTTGGTATAGGTCACGAGAATTTACACTTTGAATTGACATATTATGTATTTTATATTTAAATTTTATATTATTATTATTATTATTTGGTATAGTGTATGAATGTATCAAGTTGATGAGTTAATTTTATTGGTTGTGTTGGTCAAGATCTTTACCATTTTCAAAATGATTTATAGTTTTTAAATATATAATATTATATATCATACACTAAACTATTTTTTATATATAATACGTTGTAGTGTTAAATATATAATCATGTCACTAAACTTTTGTACGATGTATAATAATATTGTAAATGTAACGTTGATAAATCCCTGAATCCCATATTGAATGACAGGAAAAAAATAATGAAACCAAAGCGTTTTTTAAAATGTTTTGATCATAGTCTATATAAATCATCATTTATTTTGTGAATTGGTTGGAGTAATAGTGAAGCAAGCATTCCTTTTCTAGAGCTCCTAGGAAGGAGGGTTGAAAAGATTGAATTTCCTAATAAAATTTTATGGTGGAAATATAAAGATACATTATTTATATATGAAATTTATAGAAAATATATAAAGAATTGTAATAAAATTTAAAGAATTGTAATAAAATTTTATGATGGAAATATAAAAATATATATATAAATTTATGGGAAATATATTATATATAAGCCTAACATGATATGTATCAATTAAAAATTTAAGGTTTCATTTTAATGGAAATGGGTGTATTGGAAATATTCCAAAACAAATGGGTGTATGGGAGATATCCCAGAACATAAGATTACATTACCCATTAATGTTTTTCATATAGGTTTTTTTTTAATTAAATCTTAATATTGTTTTTTATTGAAATAATATTAATAATTATTTTCTATGGTGTAAGGGATGTTGTAGATATTGTTATGTGTTAAAATATAATTTGTACAATAAAGAAGGAATGAACAAGACCTTGTTTTCGGTCAACTCTGAATTTGGGTGCTTGGCATGCCTGGTGGCGTGGCAGATTTGGAAGGTTTGGAATAGGTTATTATTTGATGATATATTTATTGAACCTAGTAGGGTATCCTGTCTTATTCGGGCTTTATCTGAGGAGTTTATTGGGGTTGCTTGTAATTGTCTTGATGCTAGTATTAGGGATCGCTCTACTGCACTCTGCGGGGCTGGGGCATTCATTGAATTGTCATGCGGTGACCATATCAAGATTTGGATGTCTGGCGGTCGAGGCACCAATACTAAGGGTGAGCTCTTGGCATTATGGATGGTTCTATTTTTCTCCACCAGGGCAAACATTGTACTTGATCAGGTGGCGGAGGACTCTATGGTGATTGTTAACTAGGCCAACTCTATGGTTGTTATCAACGCTATTGCACTTAACTCATGGCTGGATCATACACGTCTCTTCCTGGATTCATGGCCTTCGACTACTATTGTTTACATCTTTCATGAACATAGCGGTGTTGCTGATACACTCTCTCGGCGCGGTCTGGAGGCGGATGAAGGTTGGATCCATTATGAGATTACCTGTGGATTTAACCAGCCTACCACGGGCTTCTAGCAGATTTTTCTCTGTTAGTTGGTTTCTATTTTTTTTGCGGCCTCGTATAGTTAATATTTTCCTTATTTTACTAGTCGGCTATACTCCTGTTAATTTTTTGCCACTGCGTTGGCATTATTTTGGACTCATTTATTTCATACATCTTATATCTCTTTGTTAGATTAGCTTCTTTTAGTTTCCTGTTACATTCGTCGGAGGATTGGTATATCCTGGGGGATCTTCATATGTTGCAGATGGGCCGAGTTGGTGTCTTTGGATTGTTAAATTGCTTTTTTATTCATGGTCTGGTATTTCCTGTATGTAACAGACTTGATCCATTTCGATGATGGTCTGTCGGATTGAACTACTTTGTAAACATCTATACTTCAATATCAAGTATCGCTATTTTTTCCTGTTGAAAAAAAAAAGTGACTTTTGTTTAAAAACCAAATAAATAAATCCAATTGCCTCTCCTTACATAAAATTTAATTTTAATTTTTAAGGGATTGTGGTTTTGGGCCAAAAATAAGTATAACCAAGTTTCTAAAGTTTGGAAACCTCTTCATAAAGAAGAAGCTTACATTTATCCACATTTTTATGAGTAGTTCTTCGTGGATTCTTCATTTCAAGTCTTAGTTTTGAGGATGTGTTTGCTTATTCTGGAAAACACACTACCCTTTTTCCAATCCATTCGTAAACAATTCTTCCAATTTTGCTCACTTAATGACTATCTTTTAATGAAAATTCTCTACTCCCATGAAATTATTAAAATATATATAACTTAAAGTAAATTTGCAAAATACTTTATTTATAACACCTTAATTTTGTAAGAAAAGGAAGTAAAAATTGGAATAAAGAAATTGGTTTTAGATGCAGATAAAAAATAAAAATAAAAATGGTATATGGTTACTTCTCATTCAAAATATCATGTTGAGACTATTAAGGATGCTTATGAACCTAATCATCATCTATTAGGATTTTTAACAAAACGAACCTTGAAGTTAAAAAAAATATACATAATAGCATGGTTTACTTTCTCGAAGAAAAAAGAGTTTGTTCTGTCATATAGGATTTGTTAAAAAAAATTGCCTGCTATCCCTCCTTAGCGGAATCAATAAGAGAAAATTGATGGTTAATATGGGAAGGGGAAGGGAATTAGTCCTTTGTAAAAAACCGAAATTATGAGATACAATTAGTAATATTAGTGCTTCAATGTTTAAATAAAGGTTAGATTATTAATATTTTTTATACATGAATTTAACCATATCCTTGTTTTCTTGCTCTTTGAATTTGACCATATCTATTCTTTAATGTTTATTGCATAATCATTAATAAGTAATTAATATGTGTTGATAAATATTGATTGTTCTAATGTCAAATATTGAGAATTGACTCCATGAGAGGTTAACACAATAATGTTGCAATAATTACAAAAACTTAAATAATAATCTAAACGAATGGCTTTCTTTTAAGATTGCAAAAGCTATTTATATATTTAAAAAAAAAACACATTTACCTGTTTTTAAAAAAAATCATATATTATGATTATATAGATAATTAACTCGTTTTATTCATTAAAATTATAAAGCTAAAAATTAATGTAATTAATATGTGTTGATAAATATTGATTGTTCTAGTGGCAAATATTGAGAATTGACTCCATGAGAGGTTAACACAATAATATTGTAATAATTACAAAAACTTGAATAATAATCTAAACGAATGGCTTTCTTTTAAGATTGCAAAAGTTATTTATATATTTTAAAAAAAAACAATTTACTTGTTTTTAAAAAAAATCATATATTATGATTATATAAATAATTAACTTGTTTTATTCATTAAAATTATAAAGCTAAAAATAATATATTAAAATATATAGATTAAATGGATATTTAGAAAGAAAAAAAATGGATTAAAGGAATATTTAGAAAGAAAAAAAAAATCATATAACATTAATCATAATAACATCGTTAAAATGTGAATTGCTTAAATCTTTAATGAAAAAATATCATCTGAACTACAACTCAATTCACAAATATACAATTTTTTTATTACATTACTATTAAAAAATGTTATAATATATTACATAAATACTAAAAAGATGATATAATATTTGTTAATTTTCAATGATAGCAAAACATAGAATAACTTATTATATAAATATTAAAAAGATACTATAATATTTGTTCTATTATAACTTATTACATAAATATTAAATGTTCATTTTCACTAATAGTAATGAGACAAAGTGACAAAGTGCATCAAATCCTAAAAACTATTTAATTTATCATTCAGTGGTAGAGATTGAATTGACCTATATTTAAAGTAAACATGTCATATCAAATGATTAATAAATAGTTAGTGATACAATAATAATAAACAAGATTGCATAGTAAACATGTTATATCAAATGATTAATAAATAGTTAGTGAAACAATAATAATAAACAAGATTGCATAGCGATGCATTACTTGCTGAGGTATAGCATTAAATTACATATATTTTATACAAACAATTAAAAAATACTTATTTTACCATTGATGTATTTGATATGATCCTCCATAGTAACTCTTGTAACTACTAAGAGGAGTAGCAGCAGTTTGGAGACCATCTAGATCAGCATTATTCTAAACAACATATTTTTTATCAAAAACATTAGTATAATAAGAAAACATTATCTAACATAAAATGCAACCTTTAAAATACTATGATATGGCAATATGAAGTAACTGATGGCCATAGTTAAGCACAGAAGTGAAGACGTTAACAAAATTATGTATATTCACACCCATGGCTACCATTGCATATATCTGTGTATGTTATTAAGATGAGAAAGTATCCAAAAGATCCATGGCCCCCTTGAACAATTAGAAGATTTGTTATTTATTATGTTCCCAAAGGGGATCATCTATATATCACCAAAAACCTATTAATTTGGGTTTAGACTCTATAGTATTTTGCTTTGACTATAGTTTTCTATAGTCTAAAATATTTATTATATTAAATGGAATTATTAAAAAGCATTTTTTTGAAATCTTATTGGATACAGGACGTTGACGTCATCCTCGTTTTTTGGTTCCCAGGACGGGGTTGCGGGCTAACGTCAGGTCCTGGCAGGTCTTGAACAATGCATGTAATGAATGAATCCTCTTTTGCTGGCATCATGACAGGTTTAGGTAAATGCAATCCAGGTTTGGTTTTTCGATTTTTTCCATTATCTATTCCACTTGTCGTGTAAAGCAAACTCTACAAGATCACTCTGACAAGCACTTAGACCTGACATCACCTCGATAGATGGCATGCAGTTTTCCCATGGTGCGTGTCGTGTAAAGCAAACTCTGTGGAGGAATCGTGGCGGAAAGTGTATTTGTTTTATATTTTGTCTGTTTTTAAAGCTTTTGTTTTCCAGGCCGTGGATTTCCATTGTATTATTGTGAACTTTGAAGTGTTTCGTTGAATTTTGTTTTGGGGTAGTCTAATACAGGATGACTTGAAGCACCTAGACCTAACATCACCTCCTCGATAGATGGCATGGCGGCATGCAATTTTCGATGGAGTAGGTGCAGTGCAGTCGAGGGAAATAACATGTTATCTTGCATTTGCATGCCTTGCAACTGTAGTATCAATTCTATTGCTATAGCATCAACAACCCATGGTTCCAAATTGACATACAATGGCAGGTTTTAAAACTGCTAGTTTCACAGTGCATTTCGATGGAGTCACACATTCACTGGCAGGCTTAACTTCCCCTGGTCACCTCCTTATACAATTCACAAATCACAGGAATGCATAGTTTGAGCTCTCGGCCTTGCACCAATAGTATCATAGTGTGATTGTTATCTCTGTCACAACTCGGCTCTATAGAGTTTTAGAATTTCCCCACGACCTTTGTAGGTTTAATATGGGGTCGCTCATCCCATAGCATGCTATACTTGCTATTGTCCGATTTCGTTTGTTCTTATCATTCTGTAAGTCTGGGGAATTGTTGTTGTTTCCCCACCGAGATGTAAAACCTGATAACATTCTTAGTAAAGCTTGCAGAGTTTGCACATACCTTCTATGATTAAAATTTTGGGTATGGATTGATGAATTCTATGATTAAAATTCTTACATTAATGTATGCAGGGCAGTCTCTGTTGGTTTGTTGATTTCTAAGAACATTTGATAAAGAAGAAGGCAAGCTGTACCGATATTAACAGTCACCTTGCCGCAGCATCTCTTTTGGATTTTCTTTCCATTGCTTTTATCTCTTCTTGGATTCTTCTCAAGCCGCCTTTAAAATTTATTACTCCTTCTTAGCTCCCCAGCAAAATTTTTTCAGAATTTCGCCATTGGAGAGCTTAGTCGATTGGACAAATCAAATGCAATCTAAGCTAGTTTGCATTCAAGGTTTTTCTTTGCAACGGATCGCTTAGGTTGAAAGATTTAGATTTTTTTGAGTATCTGCTTTTGTGTTTGTATATTTTCTTGGAATGAAAGTCTGTTATTTCCAGAAATTTTAGGGTTTTAAGATTTCCGTGTTTTCCAAGAACCAATGGGAGATGGGTTCTTTTAATATATGCTCTCTTGCTTAAATTTCTTTTAATCATCGTACGTTGTGGCACTGGGCAAATTTCTTTTAATCATCGTACATTGTGGCATTGGGAGATCAGTTCGAAGAATATCTAATCTGGTCCATCACAAATGAATATGTGGATTCTAAACATTGGATTTGACGAGGAAGAATAAGAGCTCTCGACAGAAAGGCCTAACACTTCGAGTTTACTCTGTATGCCATATACTTTTTACCCTCAAAATGAACAACTCTATGCATATTCCCATGAGGTCGTGCCCTTCTGAGCAATTCTCACACGGTTGACTGCACACACTCCTGCATACATAGAGGTATATTTCATTCTTCCGCACACGACTGCCTTCCATTTCATGAGCTCACTTTAGCGATCCCCAAGCTCTATCCAACGACCTTCTGAGTCGCCAAAAATGGAGAAAGCTCCCTCACAGGAAGATGACCATGTGCATGCTCTACTAAATTAAAATCACAGACAAACATCCAGGCAATTTAATGGAGTCCGACTACAAGAATGGGGAAATGTCGGGTATTCTAAAGACGTAATTGCTTTTTGGTGCATTACTGAGTTCTTAGGCATTTTGGCCAACTCATATAATTAAACTAAAATCTAAATGTTAAGATTTTGATTTATTTTTCGAAAGAGCAAAAACGTGTATGTGTTTTCCTTTTTTCCCTATTCACGGGTTTGAATAGATTTAGTTCTACATATACACAAAGACTGTACATTGTTTAGAATCTATAATTTCAAAATATTATTTTTGGTTGCTTGCCTTTATAGTATCACAGATACAAGAGTCTGGCCCTTCATTGTATTGTTATCTCAATGACATTGCGTAGACATGGGTAACTCTTGCCATATTATAATGGCATATCCAATTTAACCCAATTCTTCATTTTTTTGTTACTATGTAAACAAACTATTGTTAAGGTTTGGCATATAACTTGCATCTGAGTACATTTGAATATATAATATGAATTCGTTAACCCATATATTTCACTAGGTGTGAACACGTCTTTATTAATGAACTGGGTTTGTTTAAAGCTCAATAATTCATTTCAATATAGATAATATTTATTGCTATAACTAGTTGTATCAATTATATATAATACCTTTACAATGTATCCAGCTCGATTTGTTTAAGACAATAATTGTCGATTTATTTTAGTACAAAATAAAAATGTATTTCCTCTTGTGAATGTAGTAGACTATTTGCTAGCAATGTCTCTATTGATTGATATTGATTGATGTTTCTTGGTATCAAGGTTTATTCCTTTCCTTCACCCTCGGCTTACATATTATATTTGTATCCATTTAAATGGATTTAATAATAGAGTCAAACTATAGCTTATAACGAGTAAGTTCACGAATTGATTTGTAAATGAATGCAAACACATAGTTCATTACACTACTTGTTTTGTGGTTGTGTCCTTTTTTTTGTCCTTGTTTTGTGGTTGTGTACTTTTTTTTGATCCTGCTTTGATTCACAAAAGACTATAAATGCATAGATCTTTATGACGGAAAAAAATGGTGTATATAGTTTTGGAGTGATTTTGCATGAGATCATACGGAGTAGACCATCCATAGATGCAACCCACAAAAAAAAGAAGCAAACCTTATTAAATGGGTAGCTAGTTGTTTTCAATTATTAAGTAAGCTAACTTGCTTAGAGGTAACATGTCATTGGTATGGACCCATAATTCACTCATGAGAAATTTAATGGATCGCATGACAAATGAATGACATTTACTTTTGTAGTGGCAAAGGAATCCAAAGAGTGACAATAATTTTTCATTGAAACTTCACCTTTCAAATGATAGTACTAATTCTTTTGCATGGATGCTTTTCTTCTAGGTGTTTCTTTCTATAGCTTTCATGTTATGGCAATACCCATTAGCAAAGTCGGGGACATTGCCACCTCATGGCTCTTGTTGAAGAAACCGCTTAATAAAATGATCATTTGTTTAAATATTATAATAATCTGGATCTAGAATGCAAAAGAGAAGAGTTTATCCACTTATAATTCACTAATTGCATATTTGCAATGAGAAGGAAAGGGATTCTGCATTCTCACATATATTACAAAATTTTCTCACAAATATATCGAATTTAATAACAAAATACTTATGATTGAATACAAGTATCCAGACATTAATATCATGATTACCAATGGAAAATCAAACATATACTTCAATAATTGAGAAGTTCGAGCATCTATGGTTAGTCTAATCACATCAATCTCAATTCCCCGAGGAACACATGATTGTGTTTACATAAAATAGGCTAGAATAAATACAAAAATGTACTTCTTCTTATTCATAAATAAAATAGCCTAGAATAAATAGGCTAGAATGCATGAGCCCCTTATTCATGCCATGTAGAAACATTGTGACAATAGTTTAACCAACATCTTGGAAAGAATCAAAGCTAATATCATTTATATGCATAGCTATAATAAGACTTTGATCCAAGTAACTGGTACATTGTCTATCCTTCATTTTTCAGTTTTTTTTTAAGAAAACAATGAACCAGTTATCTTAGCTCCATTTTCTTTTAAAAAATAGAGAGAACAACTAAACAGTTAAGTTTAGGGAAAGATGGTTATAATTGTTAAAAAACACAAAATAAGCACTGAGGTTGGTTGTGCCTCTAACTAACTATTACAAATACTACTCATATCCATAGGTCCCAGTGTGAGTTTTCATCTCTATATCTAGGATGACTATTTACAGGTCTACACGTTTTAATATTTGTGGGAAGAAATGGTAGAAACATACAAAATCAGAAGAGTACCTAGAAGGCCGAATTTTTTGGGGGGGCATGTTGGATAATTGTGTTATTATGAGGACCTTGTGAAGAAAGGGAAATCCATCCGCTCGACATTCTTGTGAATCCCTAGTGCATACTGGTTCTCGAGATGCACATAGATTTGCTCTTTATTTGGTTGCGATGGGGAGGTTAGTAGTTGTTCATTTGTATTATAGCGTTGTCCTAACCATAGAGAGTATAGTCTACTCCTGTGCTTTTCAATCATAGAGATGACAATAGTGGCCATGGAGGAGTATATCATTGCTAGAACCAATGGGCAGGAAGGCACACACTTATTTCCTTGATTGGAATTATATTTATATATAGAGAGAGAGAGAGAGGTTATAATGTTTACATGAAAAAATACCCAATGGCCTTGGTACAATGTAATTTTACATCATGTCAACATGTCATGGAATTCCATTTTATTTGATGGGAAAATAATTTGAATAATAAAAAATGATGTTACTTACTTGTTTAATCATAAATTGGAACTCAACAAATAGTGTATAAATACTATCTCACTGCATAAATATCATCTAATAAAAATATTTTAGACAAACGTAAGATATTGGATTGGAAATTTTCTTAAGAGGAAAACATATAAGCTCTCAATATTGTCTAAAGGGAGAAAATAGCGTAGCAGGTGATTAGGGTTTAGGGTTTGTTGCAGGTGTTCCTGGTTCGTGCCCATGGATCCGCCTCCGGATCCCGGCCGTGAGGGCTCAGTGGGGGTTCCACCTCCCATCTACAACCTCTTTCGCTCCTTGGTTGCCTCTCAACCAGTTCCTTCAAAGGTTTCAGCCCCTTGTGATTCCAAATTTGTCAAGAAAACAGCGGTGCCAGAAGTCAAGCTTTCATCAACAGCCTTGAGGTGTAAAGCAATTGCTCTTTCAGAAAAGGGCTTGGTCAGTCATTTCACCGGCTTGTGGCCTTCACCGCGATCCATAGAAACTTGGCTTAACAAAAACTAGCGACCCCTTATTCAGGGAGAAGTGCAACAAATCTTTTGCGGCAAGGGTTTCTTCATTTTTTACTTTGAAAAAAAGGAGGATCGAAACTTGATCTTCAGAAATGGTCCCTATTTCATGGGTCCAAGAGGGATGTATATCAACAAGTGGGAGCTCTCCTTCGATCCAGAAAAGGATGTACCCTCGGCGGTTCCTGTTTTGGTTAAATTGCCACATCTTCCACTACACTGCTGGAACAATGAAGATCTAAGAGCCATTGGTAATTCTCTGGGTAAGTACATTGACAAATCAAAGCCAAAACCCCCTATGTTCTCTTGTGCAAGAATCTGTGTCGAGGTAGATCTTGAAAAAGGTCTTCCAGAAGCTATAAATTTGTCAATGGATAGCTGGAATCATATGCAAACTGTGGATTACGAGCAGATACCCTTTAAATGCAAGGTCTGCCAAGAATACGGGTATTTCACAAAGTTATGCCCCAAAAGAAAAATCCCAGAAGTCGAGGAAGTCCAAGGTGGGGAATGGAATGAGGTCACCAAAAAAAAAGGTGGCAAGCCCAACACGAATAACCCTCCAAAATCTCCATCTAAAAGCAAAGAAAATGCCAACAAGTTTCAGACCTTGTCCAATGAGGAAGTTGAAGAGGAGCAGGGGAAAAACAAGAATACAAAGGAACAACAGGAGGATACCAACCAGCAAAACGTAGGGGATGAGGACCAAAATATCCCCACCCATCAGCATGAAGTCGTGGGAATGGAGTCATCCCTAAACTCAGGAGGATCAGTAACGCACGCAAAAGCTAGACTTTCCCAAGAAGAAACATCAGAAAGTAAAGAAGAAGAGCAGGAACCTTTAGCCAAAAGAGGTAGAATATTCAACAAGACAATAAGGGAGCAGGAAGCATCCAAAGAAAAGGTGGCGGGTAAGCAAACCAGTTTGGACCAGCATGTAAGAATATTATCCAACGGAAAGCAACTTCAAGGAGTACAAGAGGAAAGAAAGGACAGACCAGGTCCTCAATCCAATAAAAAATAATGAAGATAGTCTCCTGGAGCTGCAGAGGATTAGGCGGAAAGCAAAAAGCAGAAGCCATTAAAAGAATTAAAAAAGTGGAAAATTTAACAATCCTCATGATCTAGGAGACTAAAATGCAAGAGGAAGACAGCATCAGCACTATGAAACATGTCTAGCCCAATGGGGAGGGGAAATATGTTAGTGATACAGGAGCCTCTGGAGGACTCGTCACCTGGTGGGACAAAGGTATGTATAAATGTCATTCCTTCACATCCAATCGACATTGGATTTTTTTCGAACTTGAATAACTCTCAAAGAATGAAATATTTTGGGTCGGAAATGTCTATGGACCTACCATATATGGACAAAAAGAACACTTCTGGAACCAGTTGACAGATCAACGACAGAACAGGGAAGCTCTACCTTGCATCCTGGCAGGGGACTTTAATGTCACTATTTCTGCCAACGAGATAAGGGGGGGATCTAAATTCAGAGACTCGTTTGGAGAAAGAATGGAATATTTGATGTCCCTTTGGAATCTTATTGACATTAAGCCAAAATAAGACAACTATACCTGGAATAACAAAATAATCGGTCCTTGTCATATTGCATCTAGATTAGACCACTTTCTGATTAGCTCTTCTTTCCTCTCCAAACTCTCCCTTCCCGACTCTAAGATCCTCGCCTCCGCCACCTTGGATCACCGACCCATTGTTTATCGGACAATCCACTCGAGCGGATGCGAGCCAGATCTCCCTAGCTCAATGCGATTCTAGAACAAATAAGACAGGCTACGAATGCATTTCCTAGATCTACTTAAGGATCGAGTACTAGATGTATTACCTTTCACTTCGCTATCCTTTCTTCTGAACGTTGCTCCACATCTCACGGTCGTCAAATCCAAGCTGCAAGACCTGTCAAGACAAGAAACAAGAGAAACAAGTAAAAGGGCATCTATACAATAAGAGATCTAAGTAAACAGTTAAGCAGGTAAACTACTCAATATCATTACACAAATGAACAATATTGCTGGAAAGCATTTGTATTACTGTAAAAATAGGGAAGTACATATTAGAGATATAGAACTACAACCAAGGCTTAACTCTGCAGCCCTTCTCCAACAAAGCCATTTTCCATTTCCTCCTAAGGAAGCTTGAGTCTCTCAAGGATGAGTAGATATCTCTCAAGAGTGATTTCACCAGCATGTAGACACCATATACTTCCTCCCTTTGGAGAGGAGTAGAGCTTCTCTTATATAGGACTAAGTGGATAGGGTATGGATAGGATAGGTTGAGATATGGTATGAGAGAGATAGGGGATCCTCCCAAGGTATTAGGAATCAAGTACCAACTCCCCTAGAGGTCAGGGATAAGCCCCAAAGTCAGCAAGTTTCGAGAAGAACCTCGAAGAAGCTATTTTTTCCCATTAACTGACTTTGTCGCACTCTGCAGTGAAGCAAGCTGCGACGTCACATGTTGCATGAGTGCAACCTATGATGACCTCTCAAAACCTAGTACAACTGGGTACAAATCCTCCCAGGTTAATTACTCAATCAAGACATCTTCAGGGGTGTATACACTAAATCTCATGATGGGTAGATTTTGGGTGTAACGGAATGCCCCCCAAAGCATGAAGCTGTTGAATATAGACAAATAAAGTGCTTTGATAGAAGAAATGGCAATAGACTTGTCGAACGAAGGACATTGCTGCAGTACAACTGACTCTGAACTGACAATCTCATATGAAGTACAACATGGCTGCCGACCAATACAATGCAGATCCATGGTAATAATGACCAACTGAACACAATCATGGCTACTAGACACAAGTGTAGCTCCATGATGAGATGATAACACAACCACGACCAATACAAATGCAGATCTGTGTGATATAACTCGATACAAACTCCATCGCAACCTGGGAAAAACATGACTCCCCAGGGTCTTCAAGCTGAACCCACAATGACACAAATCTATCCATGTGATTACAAATGTCTTGACGTCGAACATGGTAAAAACCACTTGATTACCGGCCATTGATGTAAACCGTTAACAAGTGCAAGGGAGATCACCATTGATGTCAATGATTCCCAAGGTATCACAGTACATATCATCGAGCGTGAATAAATGAGTTGAAGTCGAACTCAAGACGAAATCTTTCAATCAAGATTCAATGATATAAACTCATGTTGAAAGCGAGGTAACCTGCCATTGAGGCATGCAGGGCCAACGTACTTGATTGGTTTCTAGATTCGATCCCCCGATGATGAGTTGAAGTCGACAAGGATGAATCCATCGCAGGAGGGCCATGATGAATCCCCCATCAATCGACACGAAACATGACAAAAATGTATAGAGTAGATTAGATAGTACAGTAACATGCAAGACTGACTCAGAGGAGACCGACATGATGGTGGGTGTACTGACTACAGATGATAAATGATGGACATATTCTTGAACATGGGCATGGCATGACTTGGCAGTATTGACATGACGAGTGCGACACAAATTCTTAAGGAAACTGATGATGGAAGCTTTCTTTGAATGATTCAAAGGACTAACAAGACTCAGGAAATAAGTGGAACTCGAGGACAAACGGATGACCCAAGTGCTGTAAGCAAATGCAGATGAGTGCCATGTTCAAGAACGACTACATACTGCCACTAACAAGGTACGTAACACAAAAGCTTTCCTTTTTCCCCATCATGAACGATGAGTGCCTCATGTGTTTTTTACGAGCTTGATGAGGATAACTAGATGCTCGATATAGCTTATCTCATAGATGAGTCCAATCCCAAATATTTTTCAAACCTAGGATAGGAGGGGTTCGTCCCATGGCGAGCCCTTCAATGTAAGAGTTTAACGAGCCCATAGAAGGTAAACTCAGTCGTCATTTCATGTTTAGAGAGTCTAAAAAGATCTAAAGAAGACTCCAACGATCCTTTTTCGTAAAGTTAGCCTCACCGGCCGAAAAAGGGTAAAATAACATAGGAGAGGACTCTTCTAGTCATGATCGGCTAGAATATACCTTTTTCGTAACTAGTTCCCCCTAGTCCGAAAAAGGGGTAAACTATCACCAGGAAGACGACCATTCAAATTATTTTACAAGCATGAACGCGACAAGTTCGCTTGGCAATCTTTTCGTATTTTGAGAGCCTGAAAAGAGCTTAACGGTAGACTCCGGGGGGGTTCGTTTTCCGTAAGAGTTTAACAAGCCCGGAAAAGTGATAAATTGTAACTCGGTAACGTATTCTCATAGTTTCAAGAGCACGAGAAAGAACAAAGAGTAATCTCATTAATTGCAATTTATGAAAAAATGAGTGAACGAGAAAAACTCACAAGGGGTGTTCATACCTGAAATGACCGTTCCATTATGAAAATGGCGTAGAAAGGCACTTCAGAACTCCTGCATACTCGGAAACTAGGTCAAATAGTCAACCGAACGTTCAAATTGATCCAAACTATAGCGAATAGCATAACGGCATCAAATATTTGAAAAACGAATATTCCATTTGTTCTATAAATAGAAATAAAAACCAAATATAGTCACCATTGTTCTATTTGCAAAATTTGGGAGGAGTAGTGCCATTTGCTGCCAGATCTTCACTTGTTGATTCCGGGAGCTACGATCAGCCGTTTCACCTACCGTCAAGAATAGGTAACCCTAAACTTCAGCCAGCAAAATCATAGTGGTTTACAATTTTGATTATTTTTTTGGGTTTTGAGTTGATTTGGGAAAGGCCATTACGCCCTCGGCTCGTCGCAGTTGGCCTTTTCGGGAACTACAATGAGACCGTGTCATCGCAAATGGAATATACATGGACTGCGAAGACGTTGCCCTGTTTTCAAAAATGGGGTGCGACGATGGCGACGTCCATCCCCAAACTCAAACAAAACTCAAAAGAGGGACTTTCAGTGGGTGAAGCAAGTCCTAACATTGTTAAAAACTCCTTGTTGACAGGTTCCAAGCATCCAGAATGGTTCTAGAATGGCGGGAAAGGGAACATGAATTAGATGATGAACAAGCTGCTAATGATCCACATTGTGTGGAAGCTTTGAGAAACTGTGGACTTCTCAAGTTCTTCCACATCTAGGGGATGAGATCCCAGCTTCCACTACTGAACCCTATGCTCCAATGTTGGGATGCGGCTCAGCAGTACTTTCTGATTGGTGAGCATGAGCTTCACATAGATGTGGAAGACATCTATTTTCTGACTGGTTTATCCCGAAGGGGGGACAATGCGAAACTCACTGGATCACGTGGGAGTGATTGAACTATGGAAGATTTGATCCGACAGCATTATGGTCCCAACGCCCGTGCATCTAGCGGGAAGATTTTCATTAAAGATGTATGGGAGCACCCATTGCGGGCCATTCTATTTACCATTACGAGGACGGAAGGGAGTGAAGCTCCTCACATAGCCACCAGAGCACAGATGCTTTATGTGGAGGACTGTTTGTCCCCAAATATCTTTAACTGGTGCGAGGGGGTCCTCGCAAATGTACGAGCTCAGCTGACAAAGTGTCGGTGAGGAGAGCTCAAACAGTTTGGCTATGGTTCTATAGTGATATCATTCTTGCTGGAACGGGTTCCCCTTTTGCGTCCTCAGGTACCACTAGAGGATAGGGACCTCAGAGATCCACACATGTCCAGGTGGACCGATGTGATGGCTCGACATGGTGGTGGTCCTATCGTCGGATTCCCTCCTGAGTTCTCCACTTGGCTGGCAGGCCAGTTACTGATGGTGGAGGACTTTCCATATAGTGGCACTGACTTCATGGGGAGACCTCGGTAAGAACAAATGACCCTTGAACTTTTTAAGTTTTGTGCATTTATGATTTTTTTTTATATAGTGCTAACAGGTGAACAACATGTGTGTGCAGATGTGGGGCCTATACGACCAGTGGGGACCTCTCTCCTGGCTAGGAGAGAGAGAGGAGAGGGAGCGATGTTGGATCCAGCTGTGCATGATGCCATCGTAGAGATGGACAGAGTCTACGCCAACCTAAGTGGGTTGACACTGGTTGTTCCTGAGCCGATGGTAGACGAGGTGTCACGGCCCATGCAGGTGCACACAATTGGAGCGACTGTACGCTTCAACGCGCTGCTTCGCAAGGTTGCGAGAGAAGTGGACTGTTTCCAGACTCAGCCGACTAAGGATGCTAGACCACCTAGGGTAGTACGGGAAAGGCGATAGTCCACATGTTGTTATTGTGTGTGTATTGAGAGCTTAGAGGCCTCAGGTTTTGTACTACTAAAAGCTGCAAAGCTTCAGATTTTGTAGAGACTTACTGAAATCTATCGGGCTTCAGATTTTTGTATCAACATTACCTTTTTGTGATTATACAGATATACAGATAGTCTAGCGATTTATACATTATGTGTTTCAAAAATTAATGATGTGATCTTGTTTATATGTTTGCTTCTATACAGTGCATTATTTACATGTTGTGAAAGCTTTTACATGTTATGAGTATCATGTGTGTGTGAAGTACCAATCTAGAATGAAGTTGGCCATCGAGTCAGCAACTGTGTTTGACTCTCATGGAATGTGCGGGTATTGAATGGTTTCAAACGACCTTTCCAAGAGACGAACCCGTCTAAAAAGACGGAGTAGGGTAGGATCACGGATAGCATAAACCCGGTTAAGATGGGAAACCACCAGTTGAGAATCCATGTGGATGATGATGTGGTTCATACCCAAGGAAATTGCATCGGTTAAGGTTCCAACTACCGACAGATACTCTGCAGCATTTTTGGTTGCGAATCCAAGGCAGCTTCCTCCGAAGCTGATGAGCTCACCTGTTGGGGAGTATAGTACCCAGGCTACCGAGGCAAGGTTACAGGTATGCCGACTGGTGCTGTCCGCAAATCCCTAGCATGTTGCCATCTGCACACGCAGACAAAACATGGTATGAGAAGCGAAAAAAATATCTAAAGACACTAAAAAACAAGTGCGTCATACCACAAAAAAACACATAAGCACGCCGTGCACAGTATATACAAGAAAATCTATGCATGAGAGGGTCAGGCATAGTACTTCTTCAGGTAAAGCCCATTACAGGGTTCACCCAAAGATATTCCGTCATAATCTTCAAGCTCATAAGCTCCCTTTTCCAAAACATGTTTGATAATATAAGGTTCGTGCCACATGGACTCAAACTTTCCTGCACCTAGTTTGTCATGCTTATGGTCATATGTGAGGACCAGGTCACCCTCGTTGAAGATACGGAGTTCAACTGACTTGTCATATTGAGCTTTGATGTGTTTCTTGTGTGCTTCATTAGCAAGATCAGCATCTCGGCAGGACTCGTCAAGTTTTGCTACATACAGGAAACGTTCTTCCTCGGCAGTAGTGTTAGGAAGAAGTTCGACAATGATTTGCAAAGACGGAATTTCGCACTCTATAAGCAGGACAACTTCCAATCCATACACTAGTTGGAAAGGATTGAAACCTATGGCAGTTTTAACGGAGTTTTTATAGGCCCATAATGCTAAAAAGAGCATATTATGCCAGTTGGACTTGTGCATACCTACGATCCATTGGACCATAGTTTTCAAGACCTTGTTAATGGCCTCGACCTGTCCATTGGACTACGGGTAGTAAGGTGTTGAGTTTTCATATCGAAAACCCAATCTATCGCTCATTTCATCAACCATATGGTTCTGAAAGTGAGAACCATGATTGGTAACTATAGCCTGAGGTACTCCAAACCATGCTATTACGTGATTGAACATGAAGAGTGCGGCGGTTTTGTCATCATTTTGGTATGTAGGCATTGCCTCGGCCCACTTTGTGAATTAATCCACAGCTACGATGATGTAACTATGCCCCCCGGCCGAGGTAGGATTACAATGCATAAAATCGATGCCCCATTTTGCAAAGGGGCCCACAGCAATAACCGAGTGTAATGGGGCAGGATGGGTGCGCTTCTTCGTATGGAAGTGTTGGCATGGAGGACATCTTTTTACGGCCTCAATACAATCTTTGAAGATAATCTTTGAAGATAGTAGGCCAATAATATCCTGCACGAAAAATCTTATGGGCTATATCCATCCCAAAGAGGTGGCTACCACACGCCCCAGCGTGACAGTCATTCAAAACATGTTCAGCCTCATCGTGGGTTAGACAATGTCAAAGAATGGAATCGATGCCACGGTGGTACAAAGTATCACTGATGATCAGATAATACTTTGCATGGTGACGAATTTGACGACGGTCATCGCGAGAGAGTTGAGGGTTGAAGAGTTGGGTTTGAAGATATAAAGAAATATCTCCATACCACGGATCAGTTGTACTGATGAGAAACAGTGACTCATCTAGAAAGGAGTCATTGTGCTCAACTTCTACATCAACATGGGGAAAGTCACAAATCAGCTCAGCAAACACCAAGGACTTTTTGGACTTGGATTTCTCGAAAAGAAGATCAAATTCTTGCAGTATCACGATCCAGCATGAATACTTGCCCCCAAGCACCTGACGTGTCAGTACGTGGTACATGGGGTTCAAGTCTGCAATCATGGTGGTGGTGCGGAGCAGGATGTAGTGTCAGAACTTTTGGACGGCGATGACTGCTGCGAAAGCAAGTTTTTCGACATTTGAATATCTAGTTTCAGTGTTGGTGAGACCCTTACTTGCATAGTATATTACATGTTCCTAGGCGTTTTGATCCACCTATACTAGAACCATGGCGTAGTGGTAGCAGAAGCAGCGAGATATAAGATGTAATATCGGAAATAATTCGGCGATTGGATTACAAGGGCATGCGTGATGGCATGTTTGATGTTGTCAAAGGATTTTTGAGCTTGATCATCCCAAATGAACGGGATGTCCTTCTTAAGTAGCCTCATGTACCCTTTAGTCTTTTCCACGAAATTACAAACAAAACGTCTTAAATAAGTCGCCTTCCCTTGGAGACTTTGAAGTTCCGTCACAGTGGTGGGAGGTGGGAGGTTGACAATGGCTTCCACCTTTAAGGGATCAATGTGAATCCCATCCTTCGAGACTATAAACCCTAAGAGGCGTCTGGATTCAACGCAAAATATGCACTTGCGAGGATTCAAACGGATGTTGTACCATCTGCATCTGAGGAAAATGGTCATTAGATGATCGATGTGGAACTCACGCTGCTTTGAATGAGCAGGGGATCGTCCAGGTAAGGTTCCACAAAGTCCTTAATATCATAGAAGGAATACGACATGGCTCGCTGGAATGTGGCGGCAGCGTTTTTAAGGCCAAACGGGAGTTTGCGATATGCAAACGTCCCCCAAGGACAGATGAAAGCTGTCTTATGTTGGTCGGCTAGGTTGATCTCAATCTGGTTGTAACCAAAAAATCCATCCATGAATGAAAAGATGATGCTTCCGGCGCAATTGTCAATGATCTGG
This sequence comes from Larix kaempferi, assembly GCA_027924585.1. NCBI lineage: Eukaryota > Viridiplantae > Streptophyta > Pinopsida > Pinales > Pinaceae > Larix > Larix kaempferi. Next base: position 2,402,933 of record BSBM01001052.1, on the reverse strand, counting down.
TCGATGAATGGGGTCGGGTAGTTGTCCTTCGGACAAGCCTTGTTAAGGTCCTGATAATAGACACAGACGCGAATGGTGCCCTGCTTCTTGTTCACAGGGCCGACATTTGAGACCCAATCCGTCAACGGGACAGGATAAATGAAACCAGCCTTTAAGAGCTTTTCAATTTCTGCCTTGATTGCTGCAGTCTTCCGGGGGTGTACCGGTCGTAACTTTTGATGTACAGGTTTGATGTTGGGATAGGTCTTTATCTCATAAGAAACAATCGTGGGGTCTATCCCAGGCATCTCCTCATAGGACCAAGCGAATACGTCTCGAAATTGCTTGAATAAGGCTGTAGCCATAGCTATTTCTTCAGGGGAACACTTCTGGCCTATGCGAATGTGTTCCACTACACCAGGTTTTACCGAGATGTCTACCAGGGTGGTAGGCTCAATGTTGGCCAAGTTACCCTCAGTGTCCGAAAGACATGTAAGTACGGGGGACTGGGGGAATGGGTAGATATCTGGTGAAAAGATGGTGTGAATGTTGTTCTCTATGTACTCCAAAGGTGGAAGAAAAGAGGACCTATGATGAAGGTCGTCCCACGGGCCATCATCAACATACATAACTTCCATGATGGACTCATCTGAATGAAAAGTCTGAAGTAAGAGGTCGGGTAGGGATGATTCCCATTGTAGAGAACAAGATGGGGAGGCCATGGTTAGGTGGTCCTCCGGTGTTGATTGGATAGCCTCGTAAATACGTTCAGCGGGAGAAAGAAGCATTGCATCTCCAATCAGGTGTGTTGTGGCTTCGTCCAGTACAAGCCAAGTATCAATAGAGCTAGATGAAATCTCTGCGGAGATCATGTTCACCGAGGCAACATGATTAGGGGGGTCCGAAATGGGAAAAATGCCCATGAGAGATGAATCTTTCAAAAGGCCAACCCCTATACTCTCATACTGTTTTGACGTTTGTCCAATGGAAGGAACATGGTCACCAGGATGAGTAGTAGTGTTCAGCGTGCAAAAATCTAATTGGTCGATGGTAACAATTCGTCCTTGGTGGGGGAATTGCACCGTGCAGAATACTGAAGAAGCTACCGCCTGCATGGCTTAAAACCAATTGCGACCAAGCAAGAGATTATAGTCTATTGGGGTGGAGACCACTTCAACATTGATGGTTACGGTCTTTCCACCTAGTTCGACTACGAGAGCTTTTAAGAGCCCATGAGGTTGAAAGCCACGGCCGTCGAATGCTTTCAACGTGGTGGGAGAGCGATTCAATTTGGGAGAGCCGATGGCTCTCCAAAAGGTGATCGACATGACAGACGTAGAGGTGCCTTCATCCAGAAGGCTACGATGGACAATTTTCCCAGCAAGGTTTGCAGAGACTTGAAATGCGAGTTGATGGGAAATCCTCGGCTTGAAATGGTCAAGTCGGAACATGATGGTATTCGAAGAATCAGGCTCAACTGCATCGATCGCTGCGAGGAGAGTTTTGCATTGATTGGGGCAATTCTGCAAAACTTCCAGTGTGGACATGGCGCAAGGGGCTTATGCCAAGTCTTCTATGATATTGTAATTTTGTGTTGCCCTAGCATTAGGATTAAAAATAGCTCTTCTAATTGTGCCCTTGGGCGGTCGCAATATCGAATCGAAAGATGGATTCTCAATGGTGAGAGAAGTTGATGGTACAGTGACATCAGGTAAGGAGTTGGAAGCTTTTTCAGCATTACTCTCAACAGGTTCCTTCGAAGGGACTGTGTCATATGATCGCGAGTGAGTGTTCAAATTGATCATCTCATTTCGCACCATGAGAACATGTGCGGTATTGGATGATTCCCCCTAGGCTGGGGGAGGTTGAGCAATCATCTGCTGGTTTTGAGCGGGAAACAGATCATTGAGGACTGTGGGAGTGGGTTTACCCCTAAGAAACTTTTGGACTTCGTCTCTATGGGAACACTCCTTAGAGAAGTGATCGTCTCCACACAGTAAACAAGGATATTTTAGCTTCCGTTTCTATTTGGCGTCATCATGAGTGTTCTATTGTTCCTATTGGGCGGAAGATTTCTTAGGTTTTCCCTTGTTTTTCTTCTTACTGCCAGACTTTTGAGGTGAAGCCGATGAGACAGAATTCACTTCTTCAGTAGCAGCAAGAGTAGATGACTTGGTGGTGCTGAGACCAACCTGTGTTGGTAATGGGGACGAACCCTGGGGGTTCGAAGAACCAACAATTTGATGAGGAGGCTGGGTGTGAAGGGATTCGATGATGCCATCGGCTTGGGGTCCCTTCAGTGGTTTTGCAGGATCGTTAACATCACGGGGTGTGTTAGGAAGAATACCAAACAAAGTATCAGATTGAGTGTAGACTAGGTCTAGTACATGGGCAATCACAATGGCTTGTTCTTCGGTGACAACACCTCGCATGGCAACATCTCTTGCTATGACAGGGATGAGCGACTTCGTAAACCAGTCTGCTAAGAGTTGATCTGGAATGGGAGCTTTGATGAGACGACGTCTCCTTCGCCACTCATGGATATGATCATAAATATGAGTAGCAGTATTCTGACGTAGCAAGGTTAAAAGCTCGATACCAGTTTCATACCATACAGGCAGCTGGAACTGAGTCAAAAAGTTCATGGCAAGAGAGCCAAAATCGGGAAAAGAGTGGGGTGGCAACTCAATGTACCACTTGGCAGCCGAACCGGTGAGAGATCTTTGAAACAATCTAAGACGAATCGAGTCATCCATTAAGGAATTAGATGAACACCATAAATGGTAAGTCATCACGTGGTTTTTAGGATCTTCACCCGGCTTGCCGTTGAATTTCGGGATATCATAAGGAAGTTTCACCGGAATAGGTGGCCAATTAGTTCCGTGGTAAATGGGGTCGTTGGTTGAACGAGATAGGTCAGGTAGGTCCAAGGTAGCCAAAAAGGGCAGCTGTGG